>CM031964.1:21282020-21627020 GCA_018749465.1 Paracanthobrama guichenoti
TTCACTCTTCTGCTGAACACAAAATATGATCATTTGAAGATTATGGTTAACCAAAAAGTTGATGGACCCTACTGACTTCCCCAACAACAAAAAAAAAATTGTTAGTTAATGGGGTCCATCAGCTGTTTGGTTACTGACATTCTTCAACATATCTTCTTTTGTGTTCAACAGAAGAAAGAAATGCATACAGGTTTGGAACAACTTGAGGGTGAGTATATATCAAATATATACGTGTGTGTGTGTGTGTGTGTGTGTGTGTGTGTGTGTGTGTGTGTGTGTAAAGATAGATAGATACTACTATATGTATACTATATTGCCAAAAGTTTTGGAACGTCTACCTTTACATGCACATGAACTTTAATGACATCCCATTCTTAATCTGTAGGGTTTAATATATGGTTGGCCCACCCTTTGCAGCTATAACAGATTAGGAGTGTGTTTATGGGAATTATGGGACATTTTTGACCATTCTCCTAGAAGCGCATTTGTGAGGTCAGGCACTGATGTTGGACGAGAAGGCCTGGCTTGCAGTCTCTGCTCTAATTCATCCCAAAGGTGTTCTATCGGGTTGAGGTCTGGACTCTGTGCAGGCCAGTCAAGTTCCTCCACACCAAACTCGCTCATCCATGTCTTTATGGACCTTGCTTTGTGCACTGGTGTGCTGTCATGTTGGAACAGGAAGGGGCCATCCCCAAAGTGTTCCCACAAAGTTGGGAGCATGAAATTGTCCAAAATGTCTTGGTATGCTGAAGCATTAAGAGTTCCTTTCACTGGAACTAAGGGGCCAAGCCCAACCCCTGAAAAACAACCCCACACCATAATCCCCCCTCCACCAAACTTTACACTTGGCACAATGCAGTCAGGCATGTACCGTTCTCCTGACAACTGCCAAACCCAGACTCGTCCATCGGATTGCCAGACAGAGAAGCGTGATTCATCACTCCAGAGAACACGTCTCCACTGCTCTAGAGTCCAGTGGCGGCGTGCTTTACACCACTGCATCTGATGCTTTGCATTACACTTGGTGATGTAAGGCTTGGATGCAGCTGCTCGGCCATGGAAACCCATTTCATGAAGCTCTCTACGCACTGTTCTTGAGCTATTCTGAAGGCCACACAAAGTTGGAGGCCTGAAACTATTGACTGCAGAAAGTTGGCGACTTCTGCGCACTGTGCACCTCAGCATGCGCACATGTAAAATGTGATTTTACTGTTACTGTTGTTCTCAATTGCTCCCACTTTGTTATAATGCCACTAACAGATGACTGTGGAATATTTAGTAGTGAGGAAATTTCACGAATGGTCTTATTACACAGGTGGCAAACTATCACAGGACCACGCTTGAATTCACTGAACTCCTGAGAGCGACCCATTCTTTCACAAATGTTTGTAGAAGCGTCTGCATGCCTAGGTGATTTTATACACCTATGGCCATAGAAGTGATTGGAACACCTGAATTCAATGATTTGGAGGGGTGTCCCAATACTTACTATATTATAAATAAAATAACCTACTTAAGTCATATATAATGAATGCAAATATAAATTATTTATATAAAATGTTTTATATATATATATATATATATATATATATATATATATATATATATATATATATATATATATATATATATACTACTATAAATACATTATTATGTATATTAATATATATTTTATACAAAATAATTAAAATAATGAATTTAATGAAACTGTATATATGAAATTATTGTTATTATTTGTCACATTGGTCACTGTGGCATCTAGCACTGTCTTATGATGTGATGTGATATGATCATGTGATGTGGTTATATAATTCAGTAAAAACGAGGTGGGACACATTTCTTTTTCTGATAAAAATCTATGGCAGTATCACTGGATATGTGCTGAGGTCACAGAATCTGCACCCAAACAAACCACCATTTCCGACTATCATTCAAAATGTTCAAAAATCCCTTCCATATTTGTTTATCACATTTTTTTTTTTTTTTTTGGCTAATTTTAACTTCCAGACCAATCAGAGTTATGTTTAAACACTCTGTTTAAAATTTGACATATCACCTGAAATCAGAGCGGAAATGGGCAAATCCACCAAGATAATAGTTTAATGAATCTATTGTATTTCAAGGTTAAAATTTGGCATGATTGCTAGTGAAAACTATTTCCTTTTGCTCCCCCACTTGTATTTCTATGTCTTCCATTGTACATGACTACAAAGCTCGACAACTGATGGATCATTACTTGATACGCTGCTTTATCCAATTCAAACGTAGTTCTCAAAATAATCTGTGTGCGATTATCTGAAAACTTTATATGTGATATAATGTTGACATTTGAAGCTTAAAATACAATAAACTGTTCTCACGCTTCCGCTTCAAAGCCGTTGAAAAGCACCTACATGGACATGATGGAAAAAAAGCCAAAGGGCGTGGGATGTTCGGATTCAGTAGATATTTCCTGGCTGTGACAGTGCTAACGCTTTGTTTTGTGTAGTGTTCGATGAGTGAAACGAGTGTGTGTGGTTTGTTGACCTTCTGTGGCTGTCATCAATGAACAGTAAGAACAAGGGGATGACCGAGATGAGAGTCCAGACTGAGAGCAAGTGTTGTCGGGCATTGTTGGGAGAGTAAACAGCACCCGGAGCCTGGGAAAGGGCTGGGATGTGTGCCACGGCATTTCTGAGTCATACAGTCCGCTTATCGTGTTTGTTTCATGTTTCTACCTACGACGTGTTTGCATTAGCATTCCTGCACTGTACCCCTGCAGCATGACGGCCGCGGCACGCATGTTCCCAGCGAAAGGAATGTCAACTCCTGTCCTATCGGATCTGTCCTGTCCCTGTTTAATTAAACCCCATATGTTTTCTTCGGTTTTCTCCTTGTCTTCTCTGGCAGAAGACGAGAAAAAAAGAGAAAACAAGCTGCTAGATCCATTAGCGGGTCAAGCAACAGTCATTGTTCATTGCTTCCTATATGCTTCTATTTTCAAGAGCTTCGTGGAACAATAGTACTCGCGGTTCTGTCACGTGTTTGTGGATGCCACGAAAACCGAAACAAAGCACATGAGAGGCAAACAAAACACAGTTTGACACTTTCAAAACGACAACATGGGAAATCGTGTTTGATCCTAGAGTTGAATCAGAGTTGAAAGATGTCTCAGTTGTACAACATTATGGTTGCAAATATGAAACGCGTGTGTTTGGAACGTGGGAAGCGGATTATGAGGATTGTATCACACTCAATACTAAATGGATGAGGTATATTTTGAACGTTTTAACACTTGAAGGCATTTTGAGCTGAAACATTGAGCTTTGGTGCTCATGTGGGAAATTCAGGTTCGAATTGGGTCACATTTCCAGTTAAGCCCCGCATTTCCAGTTGTATATATATATATATATATATATATATATATATATATATATATATATATATATATATATATATATATATATATATATATATATATATATATATATATATATATAAATGCTTGGAATGTCGAAAGGGGACGATGAGTATTGTATCACAGTGAGGATGAGAATGCAAGCAAAAATTACATTTGACAGCAAATATTGTATTAGTTTTTACATTTGAGGTCTTTTGAGCTGACACACGGTGCTCATGTGGGAAATCTAGGTTCGAATCCGGCTCACATTTCACAGTTGCATTTGAGCTTAGTGAATTTGATGAATAAAATAACATTTTAGTGAAAATAATTGTTTTTGCTTTTTTAATTATATGAAATATACATATTTTTTACTTTTCTTTTACTGAAGCTCACATTGTGCAAAATAAAAATAAAATGTTTTCTGTAATTCGCTGGCCATTGACCAGTCAGCTTATTTTATTTATAACCAATCAAAAGTTTTTTTTTTTTTTTTTTTTGTTCCATATTAATGTAGGCTGTATTTATGTTTTATTTGTGGTTTACATTTGAAATGCTGAATATTTTAATAACTTTAACATTTGAAGGCATTTTGAGCTGACACACAGAGCTTTGGTGCTCATGTGGGAAATCTAGGTTTGAATCCGGTTTACAGTTCTGCTTGAGCTTAATGAATTTGATGAATAAAATAACATTTTAGTGAAAAATAAAAAAAAAAAAAATAAAATATTATATATATATATATATATATATATATATATATATATATATATATATATATATATATATATATATGAAATAGTTTTAACAGTTCAGCTCAACAGGCCAAATCCTTTTCAATTTGCTGAATACCACCATGTTTGTTTTAAATCATAGCTGAATGAGCTCCTCTGACAGGCCGCCCTGTCGCCTCTACCTGACCCCTGCATAGGGCAATAGCCCTCCGTACACCCACCCCTCGCCTAGCAGAGCAGAACGGAAAACCTGAGCCGACGGAGCACGAAAGCCTCATCTCACATCCTCACAATAGCCCGATCCAGCACTCCGCTAATGACTCAGAACTGATAGGAAGCTACTAGAAGCCTCTTAAGTCTCCTCCATTCACATCAGGGAAACATTAAGATATTCCTTTTTTGTTGCCTCCCAAGGACTTGCGCAGCCCTAGAAGGGCAATTATCACACTGCCAATATTGTAAATCCATTCTGTCATTTTCAATGATATCTGCTTGTGTCAACTGTAAGGTCTAATAAAAGCTAATTGCACATAACAGCCCAGGATCAATATATCAGGCAGGGAAGGTGGCAAGACGTGCCCCCTTATGAGGCATCAGGAGTCGGACACAACACGCATTTGTGCATTATTTGGCTCCTTGTTAGCACTTCATGTTGATTGTATTGAGAATCTATTAAGGCACATAGAAACTACTTTTAAAAAGAGTTTATAAAACGGATAGTTCCGGCTGTGGATTCAAGCGGAATCTTCTAGTGGAAGGAAGTAATTGGCACTTAACAAATTTGATTAAATAACATTTTAGTGAAAATTATTAATATTATTTAGCTCACACTGTGCAAGACTGAAAAAACTTTGTGGTAGCCATGTGTCCAATCAAAATTTATTTAGATTTTACGCGCTGAAAATGTGATAGCCTATATTTCTTCATATTCACAATTTACAAAAGCAAAAATCTGGAAGTGAATGGGGCCAATTTGTAAATGTTAAAATACTCACCGTTTCAATAGCCACAAGACATAAATAATATGAGTGTTAACATGATATTGAACATTTCTAATCTTTTCTGTGTAAAGTTATAGCCAGTTTTACCTGACAATTACAACCTAACAATGTAAACCCTAAAACAAGTTTTCACAGAAGACTTGACGTAAGTTTTTAAAAGAATTATAAGCTTCATATTTCTGCTTTTAAATCCACCAATTGACCCTACTGACTTTCATTGTATGGGAAATTAATGCCATTTTATTTAGTTAATTTTGTTTTACTAGCATTATATTCAACACATAAAATTTTATTTATTTCTCCATAAAAGTGTTTTTAATAGAGTACACCTTCTTGTAACATATTTCTTAATCAAAGCAAAAGTAAGCCGTAATCTCAATCTTGCCATCAAGGAATGATTGGTGTCTAACCTGCTGAAATGTTTGCTGACCTTTTCCTGAGAGACAAGCAGCGGTAACTTTCTGTAGCACTCAGACCCATTTAGTCATCCTCTTTTTGTCTGCTTCCTCTATCATCAAGGGTCACTATTGTGCCGGCTCAGGTACCGACTAATGCAGAGCAAATACTTCTACCTAACCATTAACACAGGGCCACTGTTTGAACAGCGCGACACACTGGAATGGCATTTATGATGGTGGGCCATTTTGATAGGGAAGAATCTTCATCAATTAGCCCTCCACGCTCTTCCCAGGATAGATTGAGTGTGTGTGTGCTTGTGTGTTAGACAGAAAGAGATACAGTTTGCCCTGCGTTTAATGGCACTCTAACTTGAGAGCCGATCATTAACCCATTAGAATAACATGTGGGAGCATGGGAGCTTCTTTGAGACGGGAAAGCCCTGGGAGAGTTGCGTCATAGCGCTTACTGTAAACCTGAGACGCAGGGGAGATGTTGAGAGACATCATAATGTCTCGTGTTTTTCTCGGGGCAGAGCCTTGCTCATTACAGTTAACAGCTGTAAGTTATGAACGTATGTGCTTATGCACTATAGGGAAATCCAACATTTAGTTTTCACTTTCCTAATGGTTTCAAAAAGTGAACTATATGATAGTTGACTATTCTGGGTTCAAGCTGAGCTCAATCAACAGCATTTGTGACACAATGTTGAATACAACAACAACAACAAAAAAATAAAAAAAATAAAATGAATAATCATGGTTAATTCTACTGTTAAAACGTGTGTATTATTTGAGCTATAATGCTGTTAAAATCAATATTTTACAGTAGTTATAAGACTGCAGGAGAGTTACAAGCTATTAAGCCTATTTTCAATCACAACTTTAATTCTCATAATTGTGACTATATTTAATAGCCTGGATGCCAGCCGAACTTAGCCCCGCCCACAACATTTCAGGTCGGGAAGTTCGGTCTGGACTTGATCCGTTGTGGAGCAACTATTCTTGTAATTATACATTTATATTTCATAATTACGATTAATTTCAATTGCGACTTTTGTTTTTTGAAATTGCAACTAATTTCCAATAATTTTGACTTAATATCGTTCAAAACTTTGGGGTCAATATGATTTTTTTTTTCTCCAAAGAAATTGATACTGTTAATTAGCCATAATGCATTACAAGTGAAACTGAAAACATTTATAATGTTACAAAATTCATTCACTGTAAAAAAAAAAAAAAAAAAAAAAATCTATCGCTGCCTTAAATTTTTAAGTACAATCAACTTGAATGTTTAAGTAATTTCAACTTAAATTACATTAAACTGACTTTAAAAAAATGAGTTAAGTCTTGTATAACTAAATCTGGTTGTAATATATGTTATTAGATGTTATAATAGAGTTTAATAGAGTTAAACCAGTCTATTAAAGGAATATAATGTGTTCAATTATAAAGTACAATCAACTTGGATGTTTAAGTAATTTCAACTTAAATTACATTAAACTGACTTTAAAAAAATGAGTTAAGTCTTGTATAACTAAATCTGGTTGTAATATATGTTATTAGATGTTATAATAGAGTTTAATAGAGTTAAACCAGTCTATTAAAGGAATATAATGTGTTCAATTATAAAAAGTACAATCAACTTGGATGTTTAAGTAATTTCAACTTAAATTACATTAAACTGACTTTAAAAAAATGAGTTAAGTCTTGTATAACTAAATCTGGTTGTAATATATGTTATTAGATGTTATAATAGAGTTTAATAGAGTTAAACCAGTCTATTAAAGGAATATAATGTGTTCAATTATAAAGTACAATCAACTTGGATGTTTAAGTAATTTCAACTTAAATTACATTAAACTGACTTAAAAAAACAGTTGAATCTTGTATATATAAAACAAAAAAGTTGAAAATTGCTGAACTTATTTTGATGAGTTGAAGCAATGTAAAAACATATGTTGTCATAACTTATTGATCAATTTTTACAGTGTTTCTTTCAAATAAATGCTGTTCTTTTGAACTTTTTATTCATCAAAGAATTCACAAAACAAAAGTATTAAGCAGCACAACTGTTTTCAACATTGTTAATAATCAGCAAAAATGTTGTCGATACTGTAAAAAATTATATGATCAATATGTGAAGACAACATGTTTTTACATTGCTTTAACTCATCAAAATAAGTTAAGCAATTTTAAACTTTTTTTAAGTTATATATTCAGCTTTTATTCAGCAGTTATTCAGTTTATTTAAGCCAGTTTAATATAATTTAAGTTGATTGTACTTAAATTTGTTTATAGTGTATTGAACCTATTATATTCCTTTTAATAGACTGGTTTAACTCACTATAACACCTAATAACATACATTACAAGCAGATTAAATGATTTGAATCTCTTTTTAAACATTACGTGCCATGGAATATGTACTTGTAAACAAAAGATAGTAATTTTCCAATTGGCTCTGACAGAAACCTCAAATGCTTATTTAAAGTAAAGCGTATCATGTTCTCAAGTCTTCATTCTGAAGAGCCGCACTATTGACATCATGTCATTAAGGTCCGTGAGATTGTATTTGTTTTGGCTCAAGCGGGCAAAGCATTGCGTTGAAGATTGCTCTTATTTCTTCCTTCTCTGTACAGCCTCTTCTTCCTGTTTGGCAGCCGACCCGTTTGCCTAGATCTGGAAGGTTTCCCGAATCAAACATGCGTCTTCAATTTGGGCCTACGAAGAAAACAATCACATTTTCCCCACCCTCAGATTCAATTCCTGACAGCAGATTGAGATGTGGTCGCCCCAAAGAAGTCGGGGTTTGACGGAAGTTTGGATGGAGTATTTCAGGGGTCCTGAATGTAAATTGGGCTTAAAGGGAGATGCTTGGCAGACTCGGGTAACCTGGTCCAAAACGTTGTATATTTTTGGAGCAGCGCGGCTGGTGAGAACAGATTGAGGTAACTTGAGGTGGACCACCCATGTCCTTTCTGTCCAAGAGAGCTGCACCACCGTTAATTAGAGGCATTCTCAGAGGTGGATTCTGCGGCCGGGACACCTGTGAACTCAAAAGTGGGCTGTCGCACTTGCAAAACGGCCCCTGATTCATGTTTTGAGCACCAGTGGCCAATAAAAAATCACTTCCAGCTCCTGCAGACACCCAGAAATCCTCCACATATATTTCTGCACACCAAGAAAAACCGTGTTGTTGACACATTACAGTGGCGTGAATATTTTAATAGTCCCTTCAAAGGTGCTCGTCGCCCTAATGTGCATAAATAAATGTTGTTCCTCGCAAAACCTAGGCTTCCAGGTCTTCGGTGCGACCCTGATAAAACATGAAATATTTTACTGGAATCCAACTGGATATAAATGGGAGTTCAATCTCTCTCCACAGTGGTCCGGGGGCCTTTACAGGGACTTTGAGGTGTTTTGCCTCATGTGGATACCAATAAATCTGTCACCCGCAGAGATTCGTCTCCCGCCCTCTGTAGGGAACAAATTGTGGCGTTCGGGGAGGGTTGAGGGGGGGAGAAGTGACCTGCCAGAGCGCTCCATTTATCACAGGGACAAAACGCTCCCGATTCTTTCTGCTGACCACCAGGAACCTTCTGCGAAGCACACTCAGGAGATGCACGTTTCTGAATATTTTCATCGAATCAATACACCTATTAGCAAGTGACGTCAAAACCTCTGGGTAGAAAGAAGTGTTGGAGTGAGACTATTATATTTCAGATGTAGTTTTAATTAGAAGATGTAGGGCTTAATTAAAAAAAAAACCCAACATGTCAGATTTACTTTAAAGTGGATTACACAACTAGATCCAGAAAAAATTGTAATTCAACAATGTGACCCGCAATCACATCTTTTGTAACATTATTAGGTAACTGGTGTGCCAGTCGTGGTAATGCCGTCAGACGTATAGTGTAAGCATTTTGAACTGCGAGAGGCGCGGGTGCTACACTTTTCCCGTAAGTTGAATGCGGAAGGCAATTCGCCGGAAGCTAGATAATTTACTTTATAAAGTTTTAAATATGGATATTTTTCTTACACAAACGCATCGCTTCGCTTCTGAAGGCCTTTATTAACCCCTGGAGCCACGTAGAACAGTTTTATTACGGACAGATGCACTTTTATGGACATCAAAAATGACCCAACAGTCACTGCCATTATAAAGCTTGGAAGAGCCAGGACATTTTCAATATAACTCTGATTGTATTCGTCTGAAAGAAGAATGTCATATACACCTAGGATGACTTTAGGGTGAGTAAATCATGGGATAATTAAAATGTTGGGGTAAACTAACCCTTTAATGCATCCTTGCTGAATAAAAGTATGAGCTTCTTTAAAAAACAAAAATCACATACACTCAAACTTTAACTCAATTCGATTATGGACAGTGGTTCCACACAACCAATTTAAGGCCCGGGTATACTTTAATTTCCGTATACAGACATGTCTCGTGCGCAGTCGTGTCCGCACAGCTTTCAAATTATACTCAACTGAATAAGTGCGGATAAACACAGATACGCAGCCTCAAAAATTGGGTTGCATGTGGGCGGGGTGTGTGGACATCCACGAACCCTCCTGATGACGAAAATTACGTTGCTCGAACGGTGTGCGGACGTGTACGGCCGAAGTATACTTTGGGCTTTAGTTTTCATTAACATTAAGGGTTTATTTTGAATCTATGCAAAAACCTTGTGTTGTGACAACACAACTGACTGAGGAAGAATCTATGTAAAATAGTTATGTCCAACCAACTCAATTCAGTCACTTCACTGTAACTTAAATTGGTTACGTTTTCTGAACATGACTCCAGACTTCTTAATGGTAGATTATATGTCACGATTAAAAGAAATAAAGTCACAATTATAGAAAATAAAGTTGTAATTCCAAGGTACAAAAAATCACAATCAAAAGAAATGGTGATTATGAAACATTAAAAAATGTATGCCACACTGGCCTTTTGTGCAAAATACGGTTAAGACATCCTTTACTCTCTTTAGAAATATAGCACGTTTACATCCTATGTTGTCTATGAAAGAGGTTGATAAACTCTTTCGTCTTTTCACGTGTTGACTACTGTAATGGTCTTCTAGCTGGAGTATCCTCAATTGACAAACTTCAAAATTTACAAAATTCAGCTGCTAGAGTTCTGTCTGGGGTCAGGGTTAGTGATCATATTACCCCTGTCTTGGAGTCTTTGCACTGGCTCCCTGTCAGGTACCGTATTGATTTTAAAATCCTTATGTTAGCATATAAGGCTTTGCATAATCTGGGTCCTCAGTACTTGACTGATCTATTAACGCCTTACACAGTCGTAATCTGCGGTCCTCTCAGAGTGGCAGACACGGCTTTGTTCTAGGGGTTCTTAGGGTCCTATGCTCCTAAACTTTGGAGTTCTCTCCCAGCTGACATCAGGGAAGCAAATACATTAGTGACTTTTAAATCTCTTCTCAAATCATTCTATTTTAGGATTGCTTTTACTTGATTATTCATTTTACTTGTTGTATTTAAAGTGTGTTGTTTTCTCTGTTGTTATGTAAGCTTGTAAAGCGCTTTGAGAAAGCAATTTTTAAAGGCGCTATATAAAATAAATGTATTATTATTATTATTATGAAACATAAAGTCACAATTACAAAATACAGTTACAATTGTGAGACATAAAGTCTCAAGTATAAGGTTTTTTCATGCGGCTGGCGTATTTTTCCAATTCAATGGGCACGCCGCGTTTTTAAAATGCCATGAGTGTAACAAGGTTCCAGGTCTATTTCACGCTCAAGCGCTGTCGCCAAGAGTTGAAGAAAATTCAATGTTGGATCATCACTGTCACTTTTCACCCAGCCATCCAATCACAGTGGAGGAGGGGCGGGACAACTACAACACCGACCAAGATTCAAGATTCAAGAGTTTTATTTGTCACATACACAGTTATATACAGAATATACAACCGGCAGTGAAATGTAAACAGGTCCGCTCCATGGACAGTGCAAATTCACAGTTAAAAACGAGGAAATTGTAATAGAAATAGAATAAAAAAGTACTATATATATATATATATATATATATATATATATATATATATATATATATATATATATATATATATATATATATAATCTAATCTGAATTATAAATAAATCAAGTTAAGTAGAAAAATTAAAATAAAAAATAAAAATAAAGAAGTGGAATAAAATAAGTGAAGTAAACTGTGCAGTGAGTAAACTGTAGACTTATAAATATGTGGTTAACAAATGTATAAGAGTATAATGTGCAAACAGGTTTATAACAGGTTGTTACACAGTAACAACGAGAACAGAAAGTGCAGTGCAATGTCAGTGTATCGATGGTCACGTGATGTTAAGTGACTGAGTTCAGGATGGCCTGGGGGAAGAAGCTCCTCCTGAGTCTCTCAGTTTTGGCCATCAGGCTTCGGAAGCGCTTACCAGATGGCAGCAGCGTGAAATGAGGGTTTGCAGGGTGATTAGAGTCCTTGATGATCTTAGTAGCTCTACCTTTGCAGCTTTTTTTGAGCGGTAAAAAAGCTGCAACCTGCTTGTACAACCGCCACAACCGCCACATTCTGCTTGTACAAGGTCAACCGACGACAACAACAAGTATAAAAACGGAAGAAAATTATTTAAAACAAGAGCCAGAGCAAATATTTTACATTGCATCAACATTTTATATCTGTGAAATTATATACTAACACTTCCGCGGATATTCCATATCACAGCAAGCAAAGCAAACCGCTGCACTGCCAAAACACTATCAAGCACCCAAAGCTAGACGTTTTCAGCTGGCTAAATTTACGTTAATTAAATTTTACGTAAATTGACTTAATTTTTAAGTCAAATTTACTAACAGCTTCCACCAACGCAAACCCTCTTTTGGCGTTAAAAAATTACTGTCAGGATTTACTAAAGACACGCAGTGATAAATTAGCGTTGAAAAGGTGTGGACAGGGTTATTTTTGCAGCTGATTTATTGCATATGCGTTTGTGGGAGTTTCCCTTTCAGACGCAAAATTTATGGGAGGAGAGTATTTAAATGGTATTTGCGGCATTATTTACCGCCCCCAAAAAGCACGTCTTAAACCAGATGCTAACTGGTAGATTGCGTTGGTCATTATGGAAATCATCCTGATGCGTCTGTGTTCTTTCATTTGCGTGTCGTCAGTGGATCATGTGCAGAACGTTCCATTGCCATCGGCGCTTTTTTGGAATTGCGCTCTTATGCTAATTTGCCCTGTTTAATAAATCTGGCCCATCATATCTTATTTCTCTTGCTTATTAGCATGCTAACATGACAACTACAAATCCTAGTACTGAATGTAGGTACTTAAGGCAACCTTCTGTATAAAGGATACTTGTGGTGTATTGTATGTATTTTACAAAAAAGCATTGAATACATCAATGCAAAGTAGTGTTTTTATACAAAAATTACTCATTGAAATATGTTGAAACTTGCCAATCACAAAGACAACCTACTGATATATGGAGCGTAGGAGGTCCCAAAAGCAACACAGCATATTTGTTCACTATTGACTCCCATTCAAATCAGCCATTCTGACACATAAGTATTGACCTGTTCGTTTGGGTCAGCATATTATACCTGATGAAATATTCAATCACATTATTCATAGTACTGTCAGACATACCTTATTATGCATTCGACTGAATTATAAAGCAGCTGGACTGGTAAAACGTGATCACTGAAAAAATAAACCAACAAAACCCTAAAGCAAAACCCGCTCTCATTGGTTGATGAGGGTGGGCTGCTTGTGCGCTGGCGAATTGCACGTCTTGCAGGATTGATTGGCCATCCACCAATGGCAGTCAATAAAGGGCGTATAAAGGAAATAAACAAAACTCATTCTCAATGGCAGGAATCTGGGAAGATAGATCATGGTAACAGCCAATAATAAATGGATCATGCTTCTATGTTTTTAAAACCCCTGGCAGATGTATTGAATGGGAAACCTTGTGTGGGAGAAAATAGACTTTTATTGATCAGAAACAAGTGGTGCGGGGAAAAAAAGACATGAAAGGAAAGGAATTGGAAGCAAGCTGCTAATGCTGAGCAACCAAGGCTTTCTCGTGCAAGGTGTATGCGGCGTCTATAATCTTATTATCTGATATAACCAACGCATTCATTTGAATTTTATATGAAAAGACCATCTTACACAATCCACTTGATATTGAGATGGATATCAATGTCAGGATAATGTGGAAAATGCTGTGTATTTAGTTAGTTCATTTGCAGATTAGATGAATCCGAACACGTCTTCCACACAACGTTCTTTGTGAATTCCCAAATAATCCCATTTTCTTTCCCTCCTCATGAGAACGGCTGCACGCAACCCGACCGATCTCGACCAAACCTCTGGTTCTGGCCCAAATGAAACATCCAGGTCCTGAATAAAAAGCTGGCTTGCGATGGTGTGGTCTCAAAATACTTTGTCTGTGGCCAGACAATTAAGGACTTAGGTGTGGCAGAAGGGAAGAATGTGGAAATCGGATCTTTGCAGAGAGCACGGCCCCACACCCTGTAGTCTTGGCTTCCAGCGAATGCCACATGCACCCGTACGGGCTAGCGAGACTCCATGAGGGTTGTCCTCCATTGTGTTCGGCTCTCTGCTGAGAGATCTAAGGAGACCGGGGCCTGGCTCTTCCCCCTCCGTAACCCGTGGGACACCAATGGGAACCTATCCATCAAAGGCAGTGACATCTGACCCTTGTTTTGGGAAGAGCTGCTTTCGGTTGCTCTGGATCCAGGCATAAGCTGTTATACTGTATGTCATGCGGTGGGGCCCTAAAATTTTTTTGCATGTCAAATTTGTAACTTGGTAAAAGTGTAGTAAAAAGGACGCAGACATGGCCGGTGCCCAGATAACACTGGACAAGATAAATGGCTCCAAACAGGAAAAGGTACAGCCTGTTCAGCTGTACATGACCCCCAAGGGTCACACCGATATCCTCCCTTTAAAATCTTTGACTGCTCGCTCAAACCTCCTGTCATCACACAACACGGCAGTTACAGATGGTTAGTGCCAGGTTTTAGGGGTTTAAAAAAATGTAAAACAAAGTCACAAATCAAGCAAATTTTATAGTACAATTCTCATCCTGATATTCATAAATGTATATATTTGTATACAATTTAAATTAGACGTTTCACTCCAGTGTTTATACTGTCAATACAATCTGTAATGAGATAATAATATAATATATAAAATTAATTAAATATATATGAAATACATTCAAATGAAAATTCTAAGCATTTTCACAGGTGGTCTCAGACTTTTGGACCTCACTATATGTTTATTTCTATTAATAAAATGTACATTTTATTCAAAATATATATGAAATAAAATAATAATAGTGTAATTTATATAAGTGTGTATATATATATATATATATATATATATATATATATATATATATATATATATATATATATATATATATATATATATATATATATATATATATATATATATATATATATATATTCAGCTATCTCTCTCTCTCTCTCTCTCTCTCTCTATATATATATATATATATATATAAAATAGAATAGCCTATAGAAAAGAAAAAAAGAATATATATATATATAATAAAATATGTGTATATATGTATATAAGATATAATATATGTATATATATAACTTATTTTATTTATATGTAATAATATTATTACATTATGTATAATTATTATATTTCCACCATTTTGATTTTTAAATTACCAATATTTAAATTTAAATTTAATATCATATAAATTCATTAACATTTTAAAAATATAAAATAATAGAATCAACATTAAAAGTAATATTTCTTTATTACTACTTATTTATTTAATCTTATACATTATTTATTTTTGGTTATATTATAATTAATAACATTGTTATATATATATATATATTACTATCGTATAACATAGAATTAATATCGAATTTAAGTTTATATATACACATAAAATGTATTCATATATTACAATATAAATATTTAATTGAGCAAATATGCAAAGCATTTGTCTTAAGAATATCTTTCTGAGAATATTGCAGGTGAAATTCTTTGCTGGATCCAAGTAACTTTTTTGTGCAACCAAATCGCACTAGAAATCAGATCTATTGGGCAGAAGAAAGAAGAACAAATTGAATCATCCTTCAAAAGGTATGACATCAAGTGACGTCCAAGAAATAGGCAGTGCAGTAATAGGCGCTTTACCTTGACTCTCACAGACTCTAGAAGTACAGGTACACGGCTCAAAGTGCTTTCTTTCGGGTTCTCTCCTTCTCATCAAGGCTCTATAGTCTCCAGTCAGACCTCTTTTGATTGATGACCCTGTTCAGAAGGACACTTTGCCCCCTTCCATCTTCAGAGCTATATTAAAACTCAGATTTCCTCGATTTGATAAAAAATGTTAATTTATTTGATTTTTCATTCAATGAAAAGAAGTCTACAAATGTTCCTCTTTTGTTTCGTTTTTTAACGAGGCTTTTTCTTTCCAAACTCACCTGGCTGCAATGCACTGATTTTTCCAGGCGAGGCAAACCTAGCCAGACTATAATGGCCTACGTTAATGGAAACTGGAGCGGAAACTAAGGAGGTGGTGGGTCATGGGATTTCCTGACATGACTGTATCAATACGTTTAACATGTTCCTCTTCCATGTTTTACAATCAGACTGCAGGCCCCCTCCGGCCTGCCAAGCCCTTCCCACATAAAACAAGTCAGCATGTCCGTTCTCTGGAGCTTGGAAAGACATTGATGAATCTTCTGAGAGTAAGATGCCATCACTGCTCTCCACCCCTTCAAGAAGTCCTCCTCTTATCCCGGGACTATCAGTGCTGTGTCTGCAGACCACATTCCACCTGACTGCTCAAGCTGTTCATTTGAGTTCGTTTCTTTATTATAATTTTTTTCATTTCATTCAATCAAAATAGTGGAATTATATTTGTTTGTCGGCCAGAGGAGAACTGGCACCCCGACTGAGCCTGGTTTCTCCCAAGGTTTTTTTCTCCATTCTGGCCCTGAAGGAGTTTTGGTTCCTTGCCACCGTTGCCTCTGGCTTTTGGCTTGCTCAGTTGGGGACACCTAAATTTCATCTATATTACCGATCTGCCCGCATTGACACTATATGATACTTGAAATTAGCTGGATAACATCACCGTTTCACCAGAACGGCTGTACAAATTCTGTTGCATTATTTTCCTGTTAACAATGTGAAGCTGCTTTGAAACACCTGGACTTAGCGCTATATAAATAAAGGTGACTTGACTTGAATTATAATAATAATAGAATCAACTTTTAAAAGTAATATTGCTTTATTTCTTATTTCTTATAAATTATTTCTTATTTTTATTTATATTATAGTTATTAATAATATTATTATTACATATGAATAATAATAATATATTTTCACTATTTTTATTTAGATTACATTATAAACAATTTAAGTAAAAATCAAAGCAATAGAAATATAATCATAATTATAATGATTATAATAATTGTGATAATGAATACTAATTTCATTAATTTATTTCTTAATATTTGTATTAATTCATTTTTAATTAAATTAATTAAATTAATATTATTTAATGATATTGTTATTACATATTAGCATTATTTATATTATATTTGATTAATAATGCGTTATTATCATATTATTATTATTATTATTATTATTATTATATTTCCACTATTATGATTTTTAATTAAATATAAATGAATTAAAAATCAAACTAGTGGAAATATAATAATAATGATGAATCAACATTAAAAGTAGCCCAATATTTCTTTATTATTTCTTATTTATAATTTCTTATAATTTTTTTATTTATATTTATATATTATTTATATTACATTTAATAATATTATGTTATTATATATTTACATTATTACATATTAATTAAATTAAATATCTAAATATTGGAACATAATAATACTAATAATATAATCACTATTAAAATTAATATTTCTTTATTATTTCTTATATTTTCTTATAAATTATTTATTACTCTATTTAAATTATATTTAATAATATTATTATGAATTTATTAATATTATTTTATTTTGAATGACATATTAATAAAAAATCGAAATAGTGGAAAATAATAATAATAATAGAATCAACATTAAAAGTAATATTTATTTTTATTTATATTTTATTTAATAATATTTTGTTATCTCATATTATTATTATTACTACTATTTTGATCTACTGCATTTCTAACTGTGCAACTGAAATTCAGCCAATTTTCTTTTTGTCAGCTCAAGTTGAGTTTTACGGGAAAAGGAGTCAGAATCTCTCGGGCAGAGCGAATTTAAACGGGTCTGTTTTCCTCAGGAAATATCTGTGGAGCAAACCAACAGGGCAAACAGGAGATATGTTCGATGGAGATATTTGAGATGAGAGCTGAAGCAATGCTTCCTTCGAGGAGATGTGCGCCTCGTAAAAAAAAAAAGGCAGAGGTAGTTTTCCAATAAAAATAACCTTTATGTGACGTTGTGTCAACGTTTGAAATGGTTACCAGTGTGGAGTCCACAAGGGATATTTTCCTTCATTCATTGTTTCTAGATAATAATAATGAATCATTTCAGACTCCTGGATGATCAAGAGCCGTTACGGACAAGTTGCTTAGCAAAACACTGCCACTTACAATAACAAAGATATGTATATTTTGCATGGTTCTGTCCATACAGTATGTGCTGAAACTGGTTGCTGTAGTTTATTAACTTCTCCTTCTGCAAAAATATAGAAGTGGAAATTAATCTGCACCGATCTAGCTGTGGCTTGGGGAAAAGTGCATATGCCACAGTTTGCAGAACCTGGCATGGCGCTGCTCCATGCCTCCCTTCCTTTCCAAGAGGGTTAGTGAAATAAATGCAGAAAAACCCACGATGAGAAACTCCAGATTCAGTCGTGTTGACCACACAGGGATTTGGGGATTACATCTTGATTACCATGTTTCAAACATCATCTTGTGGTGGAGAGCGACATTAATCAGACCCGAGGAATAACACATTTAGAGACAACAAGACAGACTTGGCAGGAGTCGGTTTCAAAATAAAGGTTTGAAAAACGCAGGCCCACGTGGACCTATTTCATGTGAAGGAGTGCTGAGGCAGATGTTCTTGTACGGTATATTTAGGGTGTCCTGTTACCCTCGAGCTAAAGTGGAGGAACAAGTCTACCTTATAGAAGAGAAATGTTTCTGAATCTTGGTGAAGAAATCCTCGTCTTAACAGGTGAATGCTCAGATTCCCCTCAGTTCAATGGGAAACAGCAGGTAAAAATCAAATGAGGTCAAAGAAGAATTCAAGCATTCCCGATTCTACACTTCTGTCGGCCACAGGAAGAGATAGGAAGCCCAGGAACAGGCTTGATCGATGTCGTGGAGTGCAGAGAGGAAGAAACAACATGGAGGGGTGCAGAGGGCTTGGCTATTTTTGCACCGTCGTACGGAAATGAGCCATAGTCCAAAGAGGAAGCAGATAGGCCAGAAAGTGTCGCGTAGCAACCATAAGCAGGAAAGAAGCTTGTGTTTGTAGACATCTGTTGGCGTTACACTCTCGTGCAGAAACATTGGCATGCAAGATTCAAAGTCAGTCTAGTCTTTATTATATATCACTTTTGACATACCAGAACTGATATCATTGCCCTAGAGAACATTTTACCTTACTGTACACTGTAAAAAATTATATGATCAATAAGTTATGATAACATATGTTTTTACATTGCTTTTACTCATCAAAATAAGTTAAGCATTCTCAACTGTTTTTGTAAGTTATACAAGATTCAACTCTTTTTAAGTCAGTTTAATGTCATTTAAGTTGAAATGACTTAAACATCCAAGTTGATTGTACTTAAAAAAATTAAGGCAGCAACTTTTTAAATATATATCAGTAATTGTTTTATTAAAAAATTCTAATTATGAATAATAATTAGAAATATTGGGGAGGATTATTATTATTTTATTATTAAATTAATATTAAAATTAATATACATTAATTAATAAATTTATAATTAGATTTATTAATAAAAATATATATTTAATTTTATATTTACCATTAAATATATAAGTACAGGATAATATGTAGGCTATTTCTTTAGTTAATATAAGTGAATTAATTCAGATGTATATGAATATATATGAATATTTGAATAATATTTAAATATTATTAAATGTATGATAATATAATAATAATATAAAAATAATAAGCTATTATTATTTTTTTAAATTATGCTTTAATATTTAGCATAATAGTCTGACATGTCTATTTTTATTTAATATTTTTTGAATATTTAAATATTTATATTAATTAAATGGCTGTGCTGTCAAATCGATTAATCACATCTAACACAAACGTTTGTAAATATCATATAAATATATTTACACACATTTACAAACTTTTATGTTAGATGCGAATAATTGTGATTAATTGATGTGACAGCTACATTTATTATACTAATATATATTAGTATAATAAATGCCTGCCCTGGTACCTGCCCCTTGCCACGTCCTCCTTCCAAGCCGCCTCCATCATCCACGCCTTCTCGGAGTGGGTGTAATGTCACGTCTGTTTGTGTTTGGACTTTCTGTATCTGTCACATGTTCCTTTTGTTCCATTTCCCGCCACTCGTCTGTCTCCCTGGTTACCATCGTTATTAGTTCATCTGTGTCAGCTGTGTGTCATCATTATCCTCACTGTGTTCACTATTTAAGTTCCTCCCGTTCCTTCAGTCTTTGTCTGATCACCATTATGTTTAGAAGTGTTGTGCTGTTTCCTGTCTGCCTGCCTTGCGATTGTTTGTTATTAAACTACGTGTTGAACTTGATTCGTCTGTATTTGTCTTCCTGACTGCACAAACCCGTGACAGATGACTGGAGCACCCACTTTTGATGAATGTGCAAAGTTCATCACCATGGCCCAGGATAGCCATGACTTTTTTGCATTTGTTAAGAACTTTTCTGTTTTAGCCAGTGACAGCATTCTGGAGGACGAATCCCTTAACACCCTGTTCTGGATTGGGGCAAACTTCCACAACACCATCTGCCTCCCAGACACCACCGGACTGACTTGGAGGGAAGCTGTCTTGAAGCGTCTGGAGATAGTGCAGTCCCAAACCAGAACCCAGCCAGACCCAGAGCCCAGCCATATACCACGCGACTAATGACGCCTGAGCTCCCCGCAGACTGGAAGCTTCCACCCTCTGTGACGAGTGAGCCTGTGCTTGAGAAAGGGGAAAACAGCGCCCACCATCGCCCTGGAGCCGAAGCACCATATCACCGTCCATTGCCGTGGGAGTCCTTGTGGTGTTTGAGGGGATGGAAGTGAGACCTACCCACCCTCCCGCCACTGAGAGCGACCACCGGCTGGACTTATTGGACAGTTTAATTGAGTGTGGTGAGATTAATTCCCTTTATCCCTGGAACTTATCTGAACCTGTATCTGTATCAGTCCTGTTATCCCCACCCAGCCTCCCTCTCCCACCACCTCTACTAACTGCCATCAAGGATGGTCTTTTTGGGGTTTTTTTGTACCACTCTTTATTTCCAGACCTCTGCCAAGCCTGTAACCCATTCATCATCTTCCATCAGTCCCGGCGTGTCACCACATCCTCCTCTCAGTGGCGAGGTTACATCGCAGACCTGCTGGGAGCCCACTCCTCCTGGGCGATATGAGCCCGTGGCTCCACTTCCACCCCGTCATGCTCTGTCCCGCCTAGACCTGGCGTTTGCACCTACACTCCTTCCTCCCTCAATTCCAATGTCGACCATCGAGCTTTCGGACTCGCCGGGCTCCCTCGGACCATCGGCTCCACCTGGGTCGGACATCGCCACACCTCTGTTGTGGATCTATGGGCCAGCCACTACTCTCTGGCCCTCCGCCCCTTCCGCAAGCTCTGCCCTCCCTCAGGCTCCACCTTTGCCCTCGGTCACACCAGCTCATCCTCTACTCTCCGGATCTCCACCTCCGCCTCATGGGATCGTTGCTGCGGCTCAGTCGCGGTCGCCCAGGTCATCGGCGCATCATCACCACCTCAGACTTCTGTCTGCGTGGTGGGCTCCAACTCCCAAGGCTCTGTTGCCACCGGTCCTCCCCCTGAATTCATCACCATTATGGCTTCTACCGCTGTCAACTCCACCTTGGGCATTCGGCATGGCTGAGCTCTGGGTCACGTCCACCTGGCCACTCCTACCCACATCACCTAGATGGATGCTACCTCCTTCTGTCCCGCCCTGGCCATCGTCCTCCATCTGTCTGCCTGCCCCTAGTACCTGCCCCTTGCCACGTCCTCCTTCCAAGCCGCCTCCATCCACGCCTTCTCGGAGTGGGTGTAATGTCACGTCTGTTTGTGTTTGGACTTTCTGTATCTGTCACATGTTCCTTTTGTTCCATTTCCCGCCACTCGTCTGTCTCCCTGGTTACCATCGTTATTAGTTCATCTGTGTCAGCTGTGTGTCATCATTATCCTCACTGTGTTCACTATTTAAGTTCCTCCCGTTCCTTCAGTCTTTGTCTGATCACCATTATGTTTAGAAGTGTTGTGCTGTTTCCTGTCTGCCTGCCTTGAGATTGTTATTAAACTTTGTGTTGAACTTGATTCATCTGTATTCGTCTTCCTGCCTGTACAATCAGGTGACAGACATCTATTTTTATTTAATATACTTTTGAATATATTAATTTATAATTTATTTAAATGTGTCAAATCTATTAATTGCATCTAACATAATGTGTATATACACTTACAAACTTATGCAATTAATAGATTCGACAGCTCTCATTTAATTAACATAATTTATTGTTTATTAATATTTATTGATAAGTGTTTCCCTTTTTGATTAGAGTTTGATCTACTGTACATTTGGCCTTACCATATTATTTGAGTACATTTTATTTAGTGTATATAACTAATCAATTATTTCAAAATGATTTATGAAGTTAACAGTAATATACAGTTATTTTATTTGTAATATTCATTTTATTATTTATAATAAAGGCAAATGTACTTTCACACTTGCATGCAAACATTGAGAATCACTACAGGTAAATACAAAAATCTAAATCAAGCCATTGATCTCATTTTTTTTTTTTTTTTTTGCAGACAGGAGAAACATTATGAGCTCTGTTCAGTGTTCACGAGAGTCATGATTAATATGGCGTCGCCAAAAACTCTCCCTTTCCATAATTGGATACAAATGATATATATCAAAATCATTTTCTTCATAGGTGGCACTTAAATGTGCTTTACAGCGATGAAGTAAATCTTTCGGCCGACATCCTCTGCAGGGATTTCCTAAAAATACTGCTCTTTTTCATCTCCGCATCGCAAAGTCTGGTCCGAGGGCTGCCCGTGTGGTCCCACCTTAATCGTTTTCAGTTAATATCACAGCTGGACGGTGGTGGTGGGCTGTAACGCTTGACGACGGGACAGAAAACCCCTAAACCGCGTCAATAAAAGAGAGAAAGTGATTGCCTTTGACTGGCCAAGTTTTAGGGTCAGACTTGGGATGGTTTCAACAACAACACCGGCGCGTTACTCGTTCACCGACTTATCGAAAGGCTTTATTTAAACACATCCCCACCTCGAGCGTTCCCCGTGGCCTCCTTTATTTTCTGCCTGCAGTTTAAGTGGTGGCTGACCACAGTGTTTTGTTGGGGCGGTCGGCTGCCCATCCTGTTCCCACATTTCCTAGACCACGGCGAGGAAGGCGCTTGTTCAACATGTTTCCCGCCTCAATACCTCCCACGTGTTGAGCGCTTTCAACGCGAGATGACATCACATGATTTAAGTGACCGGCGTTACTGATTGCAAACAGACGCTGAAATGTCTCTTACAAGGAAAGCCTATCCTTACAGTGGCTTTTAAAGCTATTTTAAATGCACAATAAACAGTTGACTCTATTATAAGTCATAGAGGGAGTTCTTAAAGTCAACATGAAATCATAACTGACCCTGTTTATTTGAAATGTGCACATTTCTGTTTTAATTGCGAATGATTGATCAGTGCGTGTTATTCCAAATAGAAATAAAAATGTCTTCGCAATCTATTATATTATACTACGGGGCTGCTGAATGCTTGAATCTGATTGGTTGACGAACTTTCTAGGGTGTGCAATTATTTTCAGGGAAACGCATGGCGTACTAAATTAATATAGTAAACAATAGGATAAAATTGGATAAAAATGCCACAAAATTATGTTCTTTTAATATTAATTTAATAATAAATATTAAAATGAATATAAATTAATTTATAATTAGATTTATTAATTAAAATATATATTTAAATTTAAATTAATTTAAATTTAATGTTTAAATATTATTAAATGTTTGACAATATAATAATAATCTAATTATTATTTTTTTAATTATGCTTTAATATTTATTAGTAATAATAATAGTAGATGTATTAGTATAATAGTCATGATTAATCAATTTGAAAGCACTGATTTAAAAGAATGAATTAACAATATAATATATTTATTGTTTATTTTATTAATAATTATTGATAATAATAGTAGTTAGCATGGCATGTCTATTTTATTTAATATTGTTTTGAAAATATTAAAATATTTATATTAATTTATAATATGCATATTAAATTAAATGAGTGTTGTCGAATAGATTAATCGTATCTAACATAAAAGTTAGATAAAAAATAAAATATAAATACAGACATATTTACAGACTTTTATGTTAGATGTGATTAATCGTAATTAATTGATTTAATTATTCAATTATTTAGTTTTTTTGCTACAAAATGAAGTTTTATTATGTACGGAAAGCACATACTCTCTTTTTCGCACAAATGCACACATTATACACTACGGACACACACTCGCACAGAAACATTGCTCTGATGAGTTTATCAAAAAAAAGAGAAAAAGTTTAACAACTTAAAAGCTACAAGACATTTCTCATTAGCGAGGTAATACCGGCGCTGTTCTTGAAGCAGATAAACTTACAGTTTCGGCATTAGAGACGCTGCTGCCGAACACTGTTGAGAGACGCACAGACTCAGGTAATTCATACATGCTTGATCTCTCTCTCTCTCTCTCTCTCTCTCTCTCTATCAATGGCTCAAGCCTCTGTTACTAGCTCTAAAATTACATTTTGGAATTAGAAACGGAGGTTGGGTTTAGATGCGTAAGAAATTAGTCCTTCACACAAGAGCGTTTTGCACACCTGACTAATGTCTTGAAATAAACCATCTGAATAATGTTTTGAGGTGTGGTAACCGTAGTATAAGCAGAATAATTGACTCTGGGCTGTTGAATTATTGAAAAATAATGCACACCTGAGGTATAATGAGGTGTAACCTTGTGTGCACATTATTTTTCTAATAATTCAATGGCCTGTTGTCAACTATTCCTTACTTCATTATATATATACATACACACACACACACACACACACACACATATATATATATATATATATATATATATATATATATATATATATATATATATATATATATAAATACCATATATAATGTTTAGTATAATTATTAAGGTAGACCCCTAAACAGATAGGGGTCTATTCTAATAAGGGGTCTAATAATCCTATTTCTAGGCCACACACACACACACACACACACACAAAACCAAATTTTTTTCTCCTGGCCATAGATGACACAAAATCTCATCTCAGCACTTTTGATTAATGGCTACGCTATTTTCAATTGTGTAATTTCATCTGAAAATCAACATTGGTGAGATTTAGTCAGTCGAAAAGGTTTTGAGGTTAATTGATCTATTTTTGTGTCTCTGGAAAACAGTGATCTATGACACTGTATTATGTTGAATATCAAAGTTCTTTTTGTGTCTGTTACTTAACGAGGTATTTGTGGACACGTTAATATTTTAGATTTGTGGAGTAAAAGTTGAAGTTTTTATTTTTAAGGAACAAAAATTAAATTAGACCCTTAATGTTTGGATCATGAGCCACCCAGAATTGGCACAGATGGCCCTGACATGTTGTTGCTTGTGTTTACATTTAATAATTATTGTAAATATTATTCAGTATTTTCATGAATTATGTACATTTCAGACATCTTCTTAAGCCTTCATTAAAACCTATAGGTTATAGGTTAGTTGAGTGAAATCATTGAAATTGCTATGACAATTCTGCGATTAAAATATGGGCAATTAAATATGTAAATATTCATATACATATATAAGTAACAGAATAATTGTAACTTTCAGATTGATTCTGCTTTATCTGTCATCTGTTATTCAATAGGGCCTGTATATTCAACAAAATTGTCAAAATTCAATTATAAATAGAATAGTTGATTTACTATTTTACATTAATGACACTTAAAAATACATTAATAAGAATTCAAAAGTCATGTATACATTCTGTTAAAGTATAGCAGGTTTTGAGGGAAGGGGTGGTCGTGGTGTTGGGCTTCTTACTCCAGGTAGGGAGCCAACTTACCTCAGTGGGGTAAGATGGCCTCTTTGAATAATGTTACATTTTGTTCTATAACAACTAAATTAGCAAATGTTTCTATTTTTTCCTTTAATAACACACACACTTCCCCCATCTTACCCTATGTATATAAATACAATATTCACATTTCGCTTCGGTCTCCCCTCTGTATGGCGCAATTATAGTCGTTTGTCGTGATGAATGAGCGACGTGTTGTGGGGGTTGATTGGATTGTTGCTGTGGAGCCGCAGAGACTAAATAGACGAGCTGCCGAGCTGTCTGTCAGTCCCGTTATTACAGGAGCGTCACACAATGAGGTCTGACCTTCAGCACATCACAATACATCTGTTCACTTAAGAGCGCCTCTCCACCTGAGCATCCGCGAGCCGAGACTCTCCACACGCAGCGCGCATGCGCGAACAGGCCAACAGCGCCGTTAAGTGCGTTGCGGCGCGTGATAATGCAGTCGAATTGATTCGCTCGCCCATTTCTACTTTTCTTCCGCGGCAAGCATTATATTAAATTGATTTCAATGAAGCTATTCATTAAGCTGACCTCTACGACGCGGTTCAGGCGCGTTTGTTTTATTTGCAGCGGAGAATCAAATAAATCATAAATACTTTAGCACGTTTACTGTAAGACACATATGGTTATCGATTAGGTGCCATTATTACAGTCTAAATCCCAGATGAGGCTGTAACAAACAGAAGCTGTTCGGCGGGAGACATCATCTCAACTGAATATGTTGAATAACACGAATAAAATACATAAAAGTCGTACTAATCTATACTAAGCCTAAATCTATAGGCTAGCCTACTAAGTTATGAAAGATCATTAATTAGAAAAGAAAACTTTATGTGAATTAACTCATGTAGGCTATTGTATCTTACTGAAAAATAATTCATTCAGTTAATAAAATAAATTCTAATGTGTTATATTTTTCTAAACGTGGATAAATATAATACGACTATACATAGGCCTACCAGTTTCAGTTTAAAAGCTTAATAAAGTTACAGTAAAACAACATTTACAATAAAACATGCATTAATGTAAATCAACACATGGCCAAGCCAAATAACAGGGACTATTTGCTGAAAAATTAGGCTACTTAATTTGCTTTTATATAATAACTTATATTATACTGTTAACATGGATAATCTCATGCAAGTTTCTGAATAAACTTGCAATAAAACATAACAGCAGTCATGCCTACAAATTACTAAACCTAACTAATAATTTTAATTTAAAACAAGATGTTTTCTTTATTGCATCTTTGTCTTCCTGCACAAGATGTGTCCCTGAAACAAAAGCAGGTTTGGATCCTTGTGTCTCCAGCTCGACCCGGAACAGATTTTGGCGAAACAGCAGAAAAGAGTGACCTCATTTTTTGCGCTGCTTAGATGGGCAGTCCTACGATGACCTAGACAGCCCTCTTCGGTCCTCTCTGGAGAAGTCAGCACTTCAGACGAAAAAAAGTAATTGTGGATTAACCATTAAAAAAGGCATTTTTTCCATCTCGAGCAGATACCTGCAAAACTTGATGTGGTTGAGCGACCAAGACAAGTCACACCAGAACACCAAAACTGAGAGTTAACACACGATTTATTGAAACTATGACTCCAAGTCTTCTCAGGGTGGTCACCATTAACTAGAAGTATTTTCCGACCAGGGTTTATGAGTAATAGTGGATCTGGCCCAGGGAAAGTCAAGCTTTTAGATGTGGCAAGACAGACAAGCCAAACCTTTCGCTCTTTGATTCCTGACGGCAATGACACTTACCCTTATAAAAAGAAGCACACTTTAAAGAGAAGACTTATTATGCAAATGATATACTTTAAAATAATAAAGTGTGAATTGAATGTAATGTTTTTTGGATGATTCACTGCATGTTATTAACAATAAAAAAAAAAAAAAAAAAAAAAAATATATATATATATATATATATATATATATATTAGTAGGTATGTTTAAATATTAAACACAACTAGTTAAGTAGGACTTAAGTACATCTTTATATGTCATTTTATAATTACTTCTACACACAACAAAAAGTAACGCAAAAAGTAATGTAACAGATTACTTTCCATAAAAAGTAACCAAGTAACAAAATTAGCTATTTTTTAGGAATAACACAATATTGTAATGCATTACTTTTAAAAGTAACTTTCCCAGAACTTTTTTAGTATTTCTGCATGTAATATTGAATAACACACTACAGTTAAACTGAAATTAAGTATTTTTGTGTTTCAGTATGCTAGCCAACACATCAAAAGTGCACTTCTTTTAAACACAAGATTATTAAAACACAATTATTTAAAATGTAGCTACTTAAAAGTAAAACTTTTAATTTTACATTATTACAAAGTGAAATTTTTAACCCTTAAACGCATAAGGTCTTTAGTGACCCAGGGCGTCATTCACTACCTTCTTCATATTTTTTTAAGTTAGACATCAACCTTCTTAGTATTCCTCAATCAATTAATTATAAACAATATAACAAGAAAAAAATAATACAATTATAAAAGAACACCTGTTTTCCTATTCATTTTTTGTAAACATTGTATAGGGTCGCCAACGACCCGAGGTGTGTAACAATGTACGTATATTTTTTCTGCACAACAAAAATGTAATCTTTGAAGACTGAATAAGTGCAATTCACCTTTATTCCTCAAGGTGGCAATGTGTGATACACAATGATGAGGTGACGTTTCACTCATAGTTACCGCAGGCAGAAAACAAAAGAATAGGAAGAATCATCAGCAAAACTTGAAATGGCTCAGAGATTTACTGCAGAGCAAGAACTGAACGCAATCAAATATTAGTGTCACTGCCACTTGATGGTGGATCTGGTGAAGAAGCTGTCAGGGATCAAAATATTGATTTTGAAGATGTTGAAAATGATAGTTTTGAGAATATGTTTGAGTTGGCAAATATGAGCCAGATGCTGAATGTGCTGGGAAATGAGCTCTGATGAAGACAGTGATGATGGTATAAAACATCTGCTCAAACTGAACCCTTCCAAGCTTCCAAAAGGTAACACAATATGCTTTATTTTATTCTTCTGTAATTGTTACTCAGATATCAGGAGAGTTTTATATTATCACAACAGGTAGAGATCCATCCGTGTTAGATATAGATATGTAATAACGAATGGTGAAACATTCATGCATTTAAGGGTTAAAAGGAACTTTTAAGTACACTTAAGTGGCTTTTAAATAATATTACACTGAGCAAAATTATAAGTGCAACACTTGTTTTGCCCCTATTTTTATGAGCTGAACTCAAAGATCTAAGACTTTTTCTATGTACACAAAATGCCTATTTCTCTCAAATATTGTTTACAAATCTGTCTAAATCTGTGTTAGTGAGCACTTCTCCTTTGCTGACATAATCCATCCACCTCACAGGTGTGGCATATCAAGATGCTGATTAGACAGCATGATTATTGCACAGGTGTGCCTTAGGCTGGCCACAATAAAAGGCCACTCTAAAATGTGCAGTTTTATCACACAGCACAATGCCACAGATGTTGCATATTTTGCATATAACATGACTGCAGGAATGTCCACCAGAGCTGTTGCCTGTGAATTGAATGTTCATTTCTCTGCCATTGAGTTCAGCTCATGAGAAATGGGGGCAAAAACAAAAGTGCTGCGTTTATAATTTTGTTTAGTGTATATTATCTGCAAGAACAGTTTAAAAATATATACTTTTTAAGATTTGAAGCACACTACAAGTGCACTTCTTTTCAACAATGGTATCACTACAGGCGATCAAAAACACTTTAGTCTGTTTGTGTCCTCATCTCGCAGGTAGACGGTTGAGGTTTATGTGTTTTAGTGTGAATGCATTTGTCCTATTCAGGGCCCCCAGAGCAATCAGTCCGTCAACGGGGGAAGGTGCAAGCTAATTTCCCTTCCTCCCTCTCCCTAGCCCGTTCATCTCCAGAGACGAATGCTTTGGGTAATAAGGATAATCAATACACTTTCTCGCTCTCTGCAGTCTCCTGCCGTTATTAGCAATTTGTCATTAGGCATCAGTTTTTCTTATCAGACATTACCATCTTGTTTACAAGGCGTGCCAGACCTCCCATGCGTCCACGCCCCATCAAGATTACCCACGGGCCCCACTTCAGACGCGCGCGCACAAACACACACGCTCCCCGAGGTGATGAATAGATACATCTACACCCTGACAGCTTACACATGCACACTGTTGACGTGATTTACCCCGAGAAAATTAATGAAGCAGTGACAAGAAGAACAACATGACGACGGGAGAGAAAAAAAGAGTTTTCTTGCCCTTGATTTCTCAAGAGTCTTGTACAAATGACACCATTTTCCTAAGTAATTAATTGATGGCAGGGGAAAATACTTTTTTTGTGGGAAGTTTTATTGTTATCCTCTTTTCTATAAGTACAGCTAACTTTTTCTTTCATTTTAGTTCGCCTCATTATTGCACAGGCCCGTGCAAAGACTGACCCCTTGTCCTGCACAGTTGTGGAAGATACCAACTGGATGAAGATTCCTGTCTAATTATCCTGTCTAGAGTGTTTTTCACACTTTATACAGTATTAAATGCATCTAGACTCCAAAATTAACACTCCCCAAGCACCAAATGTGAGTGAAAAATGGCTTTGGTGAGTAAATAAAGCCAGTTGGCTGTAATTTGTCAGGAACTGTAATATAATACATGGCTTAAATTGCCTGACTGTTGCAATGTGAGCGAAATCGGCGAATCAAATTACTGACATACTCAAGAAAACATTTGTTGCAAAAACTTTTGGCTCAGTGGAAAATGTGGGGAAAAAAAGTGGAAAATCAAAAGTTAATCTAGGAATTTTATTTACATTTTTGGAGACACGTTGACCTTCAACAGAAGTATAGAAAAATAGCTAAATCACTTTCAGATAATAATCCCATTTTGTTGGATAGTTTTTTTAAATACTAAATGTTGATTTTTTAAAATATATTTTATATTTAATATATTGTATACTAAAACTATAATAATATATATATATATATATATATATATATATATATATATATATATATATATATATATATATATATACACAGTGGGTACAGAAAGTATTCAGACCCCTTAAATTTTTCACTCTTTGTTATATTGCAGCCATTTGCTAAAATCATTTAAGTTCTTTTTCTTTTTTCTCAATGTACACACAGCACCCCATATTGACAGAAAAACACAGAACTGTTGACATTTTTGCAGATTTATTAAAAAAGAAAAACTGAAATATCATATGGTCCTAAGTATTCAGACCCTTTGCTCAGTATTTAGTAGAAGCACCCATTTGATCTAATACAGCCTTTTTGGGAAAGATGCAACAAGTTTTTCACGCCTGGATTTGGGGATCCTCTGCCATTCCTCCTTGCAGGTCCTCTCCAGTTCTGTCAGGTTGGATGGTAAACGTTGGTGGACAGCCATTTTCAGGTCTCTCCAGAGATGCTCAATTGGGTTTAAGTCAGGGCTCTGGCTGGGCCATTCAAGAACAGTCACAGAGTTGTTGTGAAGCCACTCCTTCGTTATTTTAGCTGTGTGGTTAGGGTCATTGTCTTGTTGGAAGGTGAACCTTCGGCCCAGTCTGAGGTCTTGAGCACTCTGGAGAAAGTTTTCGTCCAGGATATCCCTGTACTTGGCCGCATTCATCTTTCCCTCGATTGCAACCAGCCGTCCTATCCTGTCCCACAAACGAGGGGCTGGGCTCAGCTTACCAAGGTACACTGGGAAGCATATCCCATGTGGAGAAATGCAAAACAATGCCTACCCGCAGGGAGGACTTAGGAACACACATATGACCCTCGTAGGACCTAACATATGGAACACTCTGGGGTATCCAGCCGCAGGTGGAATATTTCAACCCCAGGGGAGGCAAGGTGTTTTGCCAAGGGAAGACATGTGCTCGAAGAGAGACTTACCGTGGAATACACATGTGGGGGTTGCCCAGAAGGGGAACCATGCACATGGAAGCACCTAGCCTAACACGAGGGCTGACCAAGCGGGCATGCACTCAGGTGTCGGCATCAACAGTGCTGGAGGAACTCAGGGCTTACTGAGAAACTCACTTGAGTAGATATGCGCACGCATCAAGTCCGTGGAGTGGAATAGCGCAGCAAGCGATGACACCTGAGCCTGTCCAGTTACTGGCCCCTTGGGGCGAGTACACGAGAGGAACTGGCTACTCTCTGAAATTATGGAATCTAGAGAATGTGTTGGGTGTCGCCCAGCCTGCAGCTCTAAATCTGTTAACGAGGCGCCATGCGCTAAGCCCAAGAGGAGACAACACTCAGTGGAGTGTGCCGAGACCCCTAGGGGGCATGGCATGCCCTGAACCATAAGCTCAATGGTGTGACAACCTCAGCTTGGAGAGAGCCTTTCCTTTCTGCTGCTCTCAGACAGGAGACAAGACAGACAAGAACTGGTCAGAGGTCCTGAACACCGCGATCAGTCTACGTTAGCGCAAGGGCGCATACTGGACAGCACAGTGCCAAGGCTGGGTCTGCCTCCTCCAAGGCAGCGCTTGCAGGTTCAGCACCTGAAGAGGTGGGAACCTTGGGCACACATCCAAGCCGGGGTCTCAGGTTATCATGTGAGAGTAAGCCAGCTTGAATTCCAGGCACGCTTCGTCACCGAAAAAGCCTGCATGTCTCATACCCCCTTGATAGGAGCTAGGCAATCAAGAGCATCACTTTTCATTGAAAGGAACTTACAACTCAAAAAGGACCGTGAGGCTAAAAGGGAGCACTCAGCAGGGTAGATAACGCCACTGTGAGGTCACAAGAGGGCATAAGACCTGCAGATCAGGTCATGCTGTCCTACCATTTTAGAGTCCACCAGGTTGTGGTGAACCAATATAGCGGCCACCTAAACCTTCAGGGTAGAGGAGACAGCCATTGCGCCACCCTACTTGGAGGAAGGAGAGCACAGACCCAAACAGGTATTTCCTGGGGTCTTCCGTGGAAAAGCGCCAGGTGACGAAGAGGTTCCACTTCAGCAAGGCCTGGCAGAAGTGAAGGTAGCCACCATGTGTTGGTAGGGTACAAAACCTGCTGCATCCCGTCAGGGCCCACATAAGTAGGATACCACAGACAGGGACGTGGGTGCCAAGGGTGCCCCATCTCTGAGTAAGGAGGTCCTACCTCAGAGGGATTGACCAGGGAGGAGTAAGAGTTCATAGAACCAGGTCCGGCCGGGCCAGTACGGGGCGACCAAAGGAGCTGCTCTTTGCCCTCCGTGATCAGCACAAAACCAGTGCAAGATGGCTCACTGGGGAAAACGCATGCTTGCGTGGACCCCACGGCCTGCTGAGCCTAGTAGGCAATGGGAAGAGCTAGAGGGAGGCGACAGGGTTACCTGTGTGTCGCTGAGCTGTTCCCAAATCAGCTGGCCGTTTGGGGATGGAGTCTATATTCCCCCGGTTAAGTGGCTGAACCCGTGAAAGCTCGTAGGCTGCTCGAGTCAGTTTGCCGGGATGAACGTTATGAAGCAACCTCAGATGCTTCAGACTCCAAGGAGAAGATGGCGGCCGAGTTGGAACATCCGGTAGGGGCGTAGACCACCTTATCGGTTGGTGTACGCCACTGTCACTGAGATGTGGGAGCGGACCAGTACGTGTCTGATCTAAAGCTGGGCTCAGAAGTGGTGCAGGGCAAGACGTATGGCCAGCAACTCGAGGCAATTAACACGCTGTAGGCGCTGGGGTACTTTACAGGAGCAATTGTGCATGGCACCCCAGCCCGTGACAGCATTAGTATGTCAGAAACTCGTTCTAAGGGAACTTCAGCCTGTAGAAAAATGAGGTTCACATGGGGTGAAGGTATGACGGGAGGCCTGAGCCACTGGGACCCGGAGCATGCCCTGTTGCCATGCCCATCTTCAGCCAGTGCTGAAGTGGTCTCATATGAAGCAACCCGAGTGGCGTTACTGCGGCTACGGATGCCATATGCCCCAGGAACTGCACTCTTGCCCTCGAATTGATAAGGGCAAGTCAGCATTGACTGCACATGCTCGCACTGCGTGTGCATGGCGACCGAGTCGAGAAAAGAGATCCTCTTCAGGGAAGAGCACGAGGTCCCTGTGTTCACAAAACCCGGTCTCGAGAGTGAGCTAGTTAGCCAGTCAGAGAAAACTCAGGATGCGAACCTCGTGTGCCTGAGTGGCACAAGGGCTGCCTCGATGACTTCAATGAGCCCACGAGGAGACAGGGCTACCCGAATGGGAGAACTGCGTATTGGTATTCCTGCCCCCCGAAGGCAGACCTGAAAGGCGGTCTGGGTCGGGGGAGAATGGAGACATAAGAGTATGCGTCCTTCAGGTCGGCGCTGCAGACCAATCCAGTGGACGGACGCATTCGAAAACGCATTATGCTGTGAACATCTTGAAATGGAAACCTAGGAAGGGTTCAGCTCAAGATACACAGGTCCAGGAATGGTAATGACCCATTGCTTCTACTAGGTACCATGAAGTCAGGGCTGTGGAAGCCGGACTCCACCTTGGCCAGTAGGGTGTCGACCTCTGGACACATGACAGGGGCATGGCCACCTGCCACAGTATAGCAGACTCTCCGTTTAAACCGGGGAGGAGATAGTGTGAACTAAAATCGCATAGCCGAACCTGTGGGAGAACCAGCTGAACAGTTTGGAAGCTCTATTTAGGCTCCCAGAACTGATGCAGCGGACGTGCGAGCAACAGGTGTACCCACGATGGGGCAGCGAAGCGGAATGACTGGACCAGACATGGGGAGGCGTGGGAGCATCCCGAGGTGTGGGTGGGGTCGAATTCTGCGCCCTGTCGAAGGAGACCAGGGAAGGACCAGCGTTCCCACGGGGGTCTCGTCTGACAGGGGTCTGGCAACAGAGGGGGCTGAGAGTGGCGAGGCTGTGCATCACACACTGCCAGCCGCACCCTCTTGGGGCTCAGAGGTGAATGAGTCAGTTCTTTCAATGAATGAAAACAAAAGATTCTCCCCTGGCCCTCCACCAGGGGAAGGAGTGGCCCTGTTGCCATCTCCTGAGAAAGAACTGAATTCACCTCTGAGCGGCCTGTGTCAAGAACTCTGCATGGCCTGCCGTTTAGCAGGGATGGGGGCTGAGATGGGCTGGGCTGCTGTCATGCGGCCTCCAAGCCCTAGCCCAGGTGTAGGCTGCTGCTGGGGCTGGGCGGGGAGAGGCGGGAGCCACAGGAGGGCAGCCCTGGTGGGGAGCAGGCCGAGGCATCTGTGCCGGCGGCTGGGTGGAGGCAGCAGCAGGCCGCCAGGGCAGAATGTGTTTAACCGCCTCAGCCAGCTTTTGTGCAGCTGAGAACTGGTGGGCAAAGTTCTCGACGGCCCCGCCGAATAGCCCAGTCTGGGAGATAGGGTAGTTGAGGAAACGTGTTCGCTCAGCCTCCTGCAAATCTGCCAGACTGAGCCATAGATGGCGTTCCTGGACCACAGCAGTGGACATCACCTGACCGAGAGAGCGTGCAATAACCTTTGTTGCCTGTAGGACAAGGTCGGCAGCCGCATGCAACTCACGCATGAGTGCAGGGTCAGTACTGCTCTCGTGCATGCTCCTGAGCACCTTCACCTGATAGACTAGAAGGATGGCTATAGCATGCAAGGTGGACGCGGCCTGGCCCACGGCTCTGTAGGTCTTTGCCACCAAGGTAGATGTAAACCCACAAGCCTTGGACAGGTCCTTTGGATCCCCGCATGCTGTCGAAGTGCTCCTCGGACACAGTTGCATCACAACAGAATGCCCAACAGGGGGAACCCCAGTGTACCCTTGCACCGCGCCACTATCTAGAGCAGTAAAGGCGGAAGAGGCTGCCAAGCGGTCGCAAAAAGCCAATGAAGACTGACACCTCCTCATGCACTTCCGAGAAGAAAAGCACTGAAGGTTGGCGGGCGCTTTCAGCACAGGCCAACCCAGATACCAATCATCCAGCCTTGAACGCTCGGGACATGGCGGAAGGTTCCACTCAAGCCCGATGCTTGCAGCTGCCCAGGAAAGTATGGCTGTGAGCTCCGGATCAAACTCGGACAATGCTGGAGCTCCTGGAGGAGACAGCACAGCCGAATCTTCATCTCCAGAGGAATCCAGCCCACCTTGTGATGCGGCGATCGGCATGACGTCATCTGCCGGCGCCCCGAATGAGATGCTGGGCCCAGGATGGGAAACACCAGCACCTTCACCCAGAAACACCACAGGTTGCAGTGTGCTAGAGGGGGGTGTGGCCCGAGGAATATTCGTCGGGTTGGCCCACACTAAAGCCCTCAGATCACCCTGACCACCAGCCAAAGTACTGTCTCTCGTGGAGAAAGTAGATTGGGGTGTGGTAGAGGGGACTCTCTCTCCTGAACGGAGTTCATGGAGTCTCCATCGCTACACCACGATGGCCATGTTCCCGCAGTGGAAACATGACTCATCCATGAACGCGCGCTCAGCGTGCACGAGGCCCAAGCACACCAAACAGCGCTAATGCCCGTCAGACAGACTAATCAGCCGACCTCTCTAAAAGAGCTGCACGCGGCATGTCTTTTTCAAGACGTTCCGCCCGTGCATTGTTTCTGGGTGCGGAGAAAGCTCTGCAGAACTGCCGAAGCGCCCAGGGAGAACACACACGCTGTGCTAGATCACTGCACAGATCAGACAGGAAATGTGAACACTCTGGAGAGACACTCGTCTTGAAGAGAGGAAGCTCAGAAGGCAAGTAACACTCGGCTATGAAGCAGAAACATAATGTGAGTCTGCAAGCAACTCCCTTTATACCCACACGGTGGGGTGGGGTTGCCTTATGCAAATTACATTTAAATAGATTTTTAATTGTATGTTTTCAGTTATAATTATTTATATGTATTTAATGGCATTTTAATATTTGTATATACATAAATCCTAAAATAATGCAAAATACAGTTTTGTACCTGGTAGTTCATTTTGTACCCTGGTTGAATGCCCAATGAAGAAAAACACTTTTGGACACTATATATATAAAACATTGAAAATTAAATAATTTAAAACTATATATATAATATTAAAATTACCCTGGGTACCCATTTTGTAACCTGGTAGCATCTCTGATGAAGAGCATAGTCACCAGACTTACTCTTATTGCTCATTTCCTCTGACCTCATTTCCTGTTTTGACATGCGCTACATGGTTCAATTACACACTGCTGCTCATCAGTCTTAGCAGGACAACAAAGGATGGCAACAGTGATTTGAAGCACAGTAACTTATCAGGGCTTTCTTTCTGTACTTCATTTATCTGACAGGTAGGAACAGGTGAACGCCCTCTCTTTGATTTTTCCTTGCCCTGCTGAACGGTTTCGTCCAGAGGGAGTGTGATTCGCTCAGAGGGGCCAATGGTCACTTGACACTGTTGTTTGTGAGGAATGATACAGTCCTAAATGATGTGGTTCTTTTGAATGACAGCTAATTTATCATTTAGCCATCCTGGGCTAATAATGACTAATGACGGGTGGGCTGTTTGGAGATCTGTGACTAGAGCTAATCAGTGTTTACTGTTCACTGAGTGTGTACGTGAGAGAGCGAATGTGTGCCAGATATAAAGCACTGAATTTGTTTCCTGGCAGACAGTTTTAAAGAAATAAGGGCCGCTTCTCCGGAAGCAAGCATATGGTCAGTGATAAAACACAAACGCGGAGATTCTGAAAAAAGAAAAGCCATCTCCCTTTGAAAGCTCCCTTCAATGAAAATGTGTAATATAAATAAAGCTACAGCCTTTGAAAAGAAAACCCTTCCTTCCTGGAGCTGTCATCCAAAGGGAAAAAGCACACTCCAAGCTACTCTTAAATTCCCAAAGACTGTTCTGTCATCAAACTCCCAACTGCTCCCTCCAAACACGCGATGGCCAGCCTCCGTCTCGGCCGATGCGGCCTGGTGCCCCAACAGGCCTTTCATCTGTAGACCAAAGTCCCCAACCCCCCCTCCAAAACACTGCAGATCATCTGCTGGAATAGGCATAACACACTAATAAGAGCGGAAAGAAATGAATGGATGAGGATTTAATATGTTGATTGATGACGGGTGATTGGATTTGGGGGCCTGGATCTGAAGAATGAATGTTTTTTCATTTAAAAACATGTGTTTTTAAAAATATATATTTATATTTAAAAATAGATATCTAAAAACCCATACAATTATTTATAGCAATTATTTATTTATATTTTATTTTATTTTAGTATTTATAATTTAGTATATATAATATATATTTATATATATATATATATATATATATATATATATATATATATATATATATATATATATATATCCATATATATATATATATAAATGTTTTGGTGAAAATGTTTTAGAAATGTTTTCAAAAATTTCAAGAATAATTCTAAGAACATTTTAAGCATTTATTGGGTCCAAGAAACTAAATCTGATTGTCTAATTGACCACACTCATCTTCAAAATAAATATTAAAATATTCCAAAATACACTGCATATGGAAACTTACTGTACATTTATGTTCATTCCTTTAGCAAACACTGAAACTGAGCCTTTTAGTGCATTTAAAGTATATAGAGATCGATGAATTCAGGTTAACTGATATTTTTTGCCACTGCGATGACTCGGAAAAAAGTGTCCCAACCTTAATTCACCCTGTGTAATCTGTAAGGGATCACATACACATCAGTAAAATCATGCTCTAATACACATCCTCGCCCCTCAGCAGCTTTTCCTGGAGACTAAAAGAAAGTAAAGGAGTGACCCTCAGCAGTGGGGGTCTTAAATGACATCCTTTTGCTTTGCTCCAGCAACACAGGCCAGAATCATTCCCGTTTTCCTTTAAAATGGCCATTTTACCACCTGCCTTTTCAGCAGATCGCTGCACTGTGCGGGTCAAGGGAACGGGCCTGTGGTCACGGCGGTCAGGCTACGGGCGCGACTGGAGGCCTCAGATTAATGGCCCCTCTCTGGAGGTCCTGCTACCGATTGCCCTGCCCCTTTATCATTCTTTTCATACCCCACGAAGGGTTTTCAGCAAAGTTCAGCAAAAAACACTTGGTGATGAAGGTTAGCATGCATTTGTGAATAAGCAATGAATCCTGGATGCTAATGTTTGACTGAATATGGCAAACATTTTATGTTGACATGATAGTTTGGATGCCGGGCAGCTTATTAAAGTAAAATCATTGCATTGCTTTACAGCTAATTGGTTTTATTAGCCGTTTAATTTTAGCATGTATAATAATATTAGTTTTAGAGGCGACTTGAATCGCCATTTACAACCCATTTTACTGTGTGATATTTTAGAGCGAAGCAGGAAATTTAAAGATTAAAAGTACATTATTATGTATTACATTATCCACCAGAAATTGATTGGATATTTTATATTATGCAATATTAAAATTAATTAATTTTAATATAATATTATGGAGACTAACTGTAAAAACCTGTGCAGTTTAAGATTTGAAAGACAACTTAAAACATTTTTTTTTGATAAATTATATAATAAATTATTATAAATTGTTTATTTTTATTATTATTATTTTTATATATACTTATGTAATTATAATTTTTAATGTAGTTATTTTATTTATTTCATTATTTTAATTAATTATAAAAATAGTTTTAATATTTTGTATTATTACTAATTTTATTATACTATTTTATATTTAATTAATTAAATGTAATTATTGTTATTAATTAATTATTTTAAATTATTTTTCTTATGTTTATATTTCATTTCATGTTTTTGATTATCATTTATTTCATTTCATTATATTTAATCTTTTTATTATTTTATTGTATTTATTTTTAAAAATCTAAAATGTACTGGAATATAAGGAACGCCAATAATTAATTTCTACATTAATGTATCACAATATGTTGTGGGTTATCAAGCATTTAAAGCACGATATTCCAAACAAATAATAGCAGCAACTGATGTGCTTTTATAGCTTCCTGACAGAAACTTTTAAAGAGAAATCGCATTGTGTTCGAAGGTGAAAAGTGAGGGAAGCGAGCAGCAATCAAGAGCAGGAGAACCAAAAAAGATTCGTGAGAAACAGACGTAAATAATTGGCAGGAAACGAAGATCAAAGTGTCCGAGTAGGTCCGTTTGTTTTCAGTCTCACCCCTCCCCGTCATCCCACTCTTTAAAAACACGCAAAAATGACTTCTGTGGCCCAAAGCTGGAGGAAGTGTTGAAAATGATTACGTCCTATCCTGAGAGTCCTGTGCTGCCATCCCTGCCCTGTTACGATGGAAAGGAAAGGTGTTGCGTAGTGCGCTGTTTGCCAGGAAGAGGCTTCAGAGGACTGTTGTGAGTTCAGAGAGACGGACTGTGCCATCTTGTCTGACAGATAAAAAAACATGTTTATGACACGATTCCTCTTCTGTTGTTGTTACAGAATTCCAAAAGGATCTAAGGGACACAGTTACATAACTGAAGGACGACCTAAAAAAAACTTCAACTTTTAAACTAAAACATATTATTTATTCCTATATTATTTATATTGGATTATCATACTTTCTAACCATGAATTTCCAATAACTCTTCCATAACTTTTCCAGTTATTCATAATTACTGGATCAAGATTTTTAAAAACAATTAAATCATTTTAGAGCTGAGAGCTAAAAACTAAAACATCTCCCCTATAAATAAATAATAATAATAATTAAAAACATTTTTGTTATTTCTATAACTCAAAATTCCTGAAAGCTCCAGGGTTTCCATGAATGTAAATATATAAACACAATAGAACACTAGGTTGCTTCAACTCGTGTTTGGGTCAAATATGAGTTGAAGAGTGAATACAAAGGGTGAATGTTTACTGTATTTATGATTATTCCTTTTTTGTTTTGTACCAACTTCTGTCATCAGATTATGGAAGCTTGTTTCCACCTGGGAATAAATATAAAAAGGTAATTACGACATTTTAATCTCTCAAATCTAACTTTTCTCATGTAATTGTGAGTTTGTTTTTGAGAAATTAAAATCTCTCAATCTTGCAATTCTGAGAAATTTTAATCTTGCAATTCTGAGAAAAAGTCAGCGGACAAGTCTGACTCTTCTCTCGCATTTGCGAGTTTCTATCCGAAAATGTTAAATCTCACAATTCAAAGAAATTTAAATCTCGCATTTCTGAGAAATTTAGATCTCGCAATTCTAAGAAAAAGTCAGCTGAAAATTCTGATTCTTCTCGCAATTATGAGTTTATATCTGAAAAAGTTAAATCTCACAATTTGGAAAAATAAAAATTTTGCAATTTTGAGAATTTAAATCTCGCATTTCTGAGAAATTTAGATCTTGCAATTCTAAGAAAAATTCAGCTACCAATTCTGACAAGATTAAATCTCACAATTCTGACTTTTTCCTCAGAAATGTAAGATATAAACTCGCAGTTTTGAGATTAAAAAGTCGCAATTACTCTTAATTTTTTTATTCCACAATGGAAACAAGCTTCCATATCAGATTGTCCTTTAGCAAAAATGTCCATGTTTGCCATGTAGTTGGCATAATTACATTTGGGCCCTTTATAGCAGAGGTAATGGCTATTAGATGTAACCATTATGGACACTTCAGAAAAGGGAGAAAAAAAAGCTACTAGTTCCACCTCTTCATTTAGATGAGCACACCTAGAGTCCTGCTCCATTAGGTTTGCTTCATCACTGCAGTAATGGCCAGGAGTGAATTTCTAATGCTCGAGTAGGCTTTCCCACTCATTAAATATGTGTCTCTTTCTTAATAGGGAAGTCAAAGCTTGTTCCTCTGTTCCTCTTTACCGTCACAGGAATAACACACATTTCTGGATGTTTCCTGTCATACTTTTAAATTATTCAATTTAATTGATTTGAACCCTATTTTGGGATTGCAGCTGTGGCTCAAATATCATGACCATAGATTCTGTATAAGTGCTGCATGTATATATACAGTATGTATATACAAACCCGATTCCAAAAAAGTTGGGACACTGTACAAATTGTGAATAAAAAAGGAATACAATAATTTACAAACCTCATAAACTTATATTTTATTCACAATACAATATAGATAACATATCAAATGTTGAAAGTGAGACATTTTGAAATGTCATGCCAAATATTGGCTCATTTTGGATTTCATGAGAGCTACACATTCCAAAAAAGTTGGGACAGGTAGCAATAAGAGGCCGGAAAAGTTCAATGTACATATAAGGAACAGCTGGAGGACCAATTTGCAACTTATTAGGTCAATTGGCAACATGATTGGGTATAAAAAGAGCCTCTCAGAAGTCAAGATGGGCAGAGGATCACCAATTCCCCCAATGCTGCGGCCAAAAATAGTGGAGCAATATCAGAAAGGAGTTTCTCAGAGAAAAATTACAAAGAGTTTGAAGTTATCCTCATCTACAGTGCATAATATCATCCAAAGATTCGGAGAATCTGGAACAATCTCTGTGTGTAATGGTCAAGACCGGAAAACCATACTGGATGCCCGTGATCTTCGGCCCTTAGACGGCACTGCATCACATACAGGAATGCTACTGTAATGGAAATCACAACAGGAATACTTCCAGAAAACATTGTCAGTGAACACAATCCACCGTGCCATTTGCCGTTGCCGGCTAAAACTCTATAGGTCAAAAAAGAAGCCATATCTAAACATGATCCAGAAGCGCAGGCGTTTTCTCTGGGCCAAGGCTCATTTAAAATGGACTGTGGCACAGTGAAAAACTGTTCTGTGGTCAGACGAATCAAAATTTTAAGTTCTTTTTGGGAAACTGGGACACCATGTCATCCGGACTAAAGAGGACAAGGATGACCCAAGTTGTTATCAGCGCTCAGTTCAGAAGCCTGCATCTCTGATGGTATGGGGTTGCATGAGTGCGTGTGGCATGGGCAGCTTACACATCTGGAAAGGCACCATCAATGCTGAAAGGTATATCCAAGTTCTAGAACAACATATGCTCCCATCCAGACGTCGTCTCTTCCAGGGAAGACCTTGCATTTTCCAACATGACAATGCCAGACCACACACTGCATCAATTACAACATCATGGCTGCGTAGAAGGATCCGGGTACTGAAATGGCCAGCCTGCAGTCCAGATCTTTCACCCATAGAAAACATTTGGTGCATCATAAAGAGGAAGATGTGACAAAGAAGACCTAAGACAGTTGAGTAACTAGAAGCCTGTATTAGACAAGAATGGGACAACATTCCTATTCCTAAACTTGAGCAACTGGTCTCCTCAGTCCCCAGACGTTTGCAGACTGTTATAAAAAGAAGAGGGGATGCCACACAGTGGGAAACATGGCCTTATCCCAACTTTTCTGAGATGTGTTGATGCCATGAAATTTAAAATCAACTTATTTTTCCCTTAAAATTATACATTTTCTCAGTTTAAACATTTGATATGTCATCTATGTTGTATTCTGAATAAAATATTGAAATTTGAAACTTCCACATCATTGCATTCTGTTTTTATTCAGAACTTTTTTGGACTCGGGTTTGTATTTTTATTACACACATTAATCTCTGGCAGGCACAAATGTTTTTGCTTTTGTCATAATTTCTATTCAAGTGTTCATACAAGCCAGTATGACATTTGCATTACCTAAAAATATAGCAATATTCAAGAAAAATGTTCATTATCAATTGCTATCGATTGCCAAAGATGTGATGAATTGTGATTGTTCCCTTTCTATTGTATCATATTGCTTACGGTTATCCATCTATTTAAACAGAGACCACATTTTCATCCCGGTATGCATCTATAAAGCAGACCAATGCCACTTGACATTATTCTAGAAGAAGGATTTGACCTCTGATCAATAAACGTGGCCCCATTTTAAACTAAAGGCCATTGCTTTACTAGCATTTTTATATTCAACAGATTCATTTTCCTAAATAGACATCGGGTTAGTGGACCTTGATCCCATTGAAAGGATGAAGAGGAACAACCTTTTTTTCCCCATATGGGTGTTCAGAACATGTTTTCTGATAGAGGTGGATTCCAATCAACTCTCCATCGTCCTCTAGGGGTCAATCGATACAAGCTAATCGTTGTACTACATGTCTTTTGGAGTGAGGCACGATCTCAGATTAATTATTTTGCCATTGAGATGGGACTGAAATATATAAATGTGTAACTGTCCATCTCACTGAGCCGAGTTCATCTTCTTGGTCTTCACGCACATTACTCTTGAGAACAGTCTCTGGGATAAAGATGGATGCTACTGTGAATGCATGCCTTTTATTTTTTGTTCAAAAAATGCTTGGATTATGATATTTTTTGTTAATAATCTGAACTGTTTTAACACCTACAGTACATGTTTTCCACTGGCTCATTTAGATCTCATTAATGGTCTCAAAATGAAAATCTCAACTTAAATGTTAAATTAATTTATGTGTGTGATTTTATTTTATTTTATTTATTTATTTATTTATTTATTTATTTATTTGTTTTTCATCATTCTAAAATATGTCATGCTTTTTGTCATTTTTTTGTGTGTAGGCTAGTCTGGGGATAATCAGACAACACAAAGTGAAAGCATATAAAAAAGCCTTATTTCTGAATAATAAACATTTTTCTTGCAAAATTTATCATGTTCAGGGCCATGCGTTTATCAGTGGTATTTCAGAAACACGAGCATTCCTTGTCAGGAGCGCAGTACATTTACAGTGACAACCATTTGCTGAAACTGCGTCCTAAATAATTTTTTCAAGGCAAAGTTGTTTTTTAATGAAGAATATGTACTCGCTAACTCACAGATAAAGCTGCTTTAGGTTGATAAGCTCTTCCGGAATAGTTGTGCTCACTTCAAAACGGTTGATGATTGAAAGAGGAAACACTTTCACTAGTTGTACTATGTTCAGAGAACTCCGTCAGCATTAGTAGTAAGTTGCACCCTTAACTAAGACTCATCAAAGATTCTTGGCCCCTACTGGAAACAGAGAAAGATGGAGAGAAATAGAGAGGAACAGCCGGCGGAGTAGACTTCCTCTGATGAAAGGGTCAGTGGCACCTGTAAATCTATGGTCTCACGGTGCAGCTGTGAGGACTTCGGCGGCTTAGCACTAAGGGACCCTAAAGTACCTTCCCCCACATCTCCCCCAAAACAGACACAACCGCTGAAGAATGATGGGGGTTGATGAACAGGAAAATCTCAGGGAATGGCTTTGGAAACACCCACATGATCTAGCTGAAGTGCTTATAGGGGGCAGCTTAAACTGCTTAAAGTGGGCAGTGTGGCCTTATGCTTAGAGAGTCGGACTTGTACTCCGAAGGTCGAGGGTTCGAGTCTCAGTATCGGCAGTAAATGTAGGTGGGAAGAGTGAATGAACGGCGCTCTCCTCCACTCTCATTCCCCTCAACTGAGGGGCCCGTGAGCAAACCAACCCAATCGTTCCCTGGGCGTGCAGCAAAATGGCTGCCTACTGCTCTGGGTGTGTGTTCACGGTGTGTGTGTATGTTCAGTACTCACTGCTGTGTGTTTGCACTTGGATAGGTGAAATGCAGAGCACAAATTCAGAGTATAGAATACCATACTTGGCTACACATCACTTATGTGTTCATCTGCGGCCCTGTTTACACCTAGTATTCAGATGCGTTTTGGTTGATCGGATCACAAGTAGGCGAGGGATGCAGATCCTCGTTAACACTTCTCTTCTGTCCACTTTCAGTCACTTCAGTCCTGATTTCCTTGTTGTTAAGGTCTATGGTAATATGTATCAGGTAAATGTTTTTCAGATCTTTCGATCTAATGGATGAAATAAGCTTGCACAATTTACATATGAACACGACCGGAGACGACGGAAAACACACAGAGAGCAGCTTTCGTTTGTGCTCTGACAGAAGCAAAACCATGCTGAATACAGTGAGTGCATGTTAATTCAATTTCCATGCCTGGACACGTCTTGCATGCAGTTGTGTCCACACGGCTTTCAAAAGTAGCTTTCAAAGTATACTCAAAGTGAGTTCGAGACATGCGCAGTACAATTTTTTTTTTTATACTCTACCAGACATCGGAGGGCAGCACTGAGTCGTGTCATCAACAGGAAGAAAAGTAGTGGATCAACCATTGCAACATAGGCTGAATCCGAAATCGCCCCTATACCCTCGATCAGTATTTCCTACTTTAGTCCACTAATACAGTTCACTTGAAGGAGTGTATGAAAACAAGTGAGCAAATTCGGATATCACTGTGTGTACATCGGCTGTACACTCGTTATTGTGGTGCAATGTGGAATGAGTGCACTCAATAACGTCCACTATGGTTTCGGACACCACTACAAATGGCTGTCCCCTCTAATAGAACCCTATTTAAGAGTATAGGGGGCGATTTCGGATTCAGCCCAAGTTTGCACACTCATCAAGTTCGCTGTCCATTGTAGTGTTTTCCTCCTGTTTCAAGCGTGTTGATTGTGAATTGCTCTTTCCACACTTTTCGATGACTGTCACTGCACACTGTGCACAGTGTGTATAGCCACCTAGTGGATTCTTCTGTCTTTCTTGCGCATGCGCTGTTGTAAGTGCACCGCATGGTCTCAAAAATTGGGCTACTTGGAATACTTTGGGCTTTAAAAAATCAGGAATCAACATTAAAATCCTGTCTGGCTAGCGCACTTCCCATAATGTTTACGCATTAGGTCAGTAGGCAGAGAGTAGTGTTGCATCCCAATTCGCCTATTATACTACGACCTTAAAGTATGTACTCTTTTTGTGAAGCAGAAGAGTATGCAAGCTTTGGGACATACTACTTCGTCACCTTTAACGGACTTGTCAATCATCATCACAGTTAAAGTCCTCCACATTCAATTCCATTTCCTACCGTATCGGAGAGAAATGTAGTATCACGTTGATCTGCCATTTGTGGGTCTTAAATGCAGAGACTCTCCTCATATGTTTGCAATTTAAATATAATGACGCATTTAAAAGTTAATGGCCAAACGTATCATTACAAAAGTTCACAATGCTGCCGCAGGTGAAAAATAATGTGGATAATATTAAATAAATATATTTTCATCAGGTTAAATACTGATAATTGATCACTCAAGCCCCTTAATCTAAACCTCTCTACTTAACCATCGGACTCACACAAGTCATGTTTGTAGTTTTTTAACACTTTTTATCCACGTTTGTAGTTCTTATCGAATCCTCGTCCAACCAGCAATGGGTTGTGGGCAATATCAGCCGTTAGAGTGTGCGTCGATCTGCACTTCGAATTCTAACCAGAAATAGTAGACCACCCATGTATCTTTGGAATACTCTTTTTAACATACTACGATTTGGGACGTACTAATTATATTTTCGAATACTATTTAGGATGGATAGTATGCGAATTGGGACGCAGCCTAGGTGATCTTTTGTGGCTGTTCACATTCCACCACATGAGCATGTACACTATGAAAGCAATCCGGTCAAATGTGTTTTTGACTACCTCTGGAAGTGGTCGAAAGTGGACAAGCTCAAAACCTTTTAGACCCCATTTAGCACCTGTATTTAGCGTCGTCCATTTGTGATCCGATCGACCAAAACGCATCTTAATACCAGGTGTAAACAGGGCCTGAGGGCTTGTGATGTGTCAAATGAACTCAACTGGCAGTTTTACATCAGTCTACAGTATAGCTGTGGTCTAGTAATTAACTGGCAAAAAAGTTACTCACCCAAGAGAAGACACATCTTGGACTGAGCTCAAAACAGGAGCAAAACAGGAGGTTGTGTCATATGCCAGTGAATGTGTAACAATGTCCTAAATTTGGCTTTGCTTTTAACACATTCTGTATTAAGTTGGTTTATATATATATATATATATATATATATATATATATATATATATATATATATATATATATATATATATATATATATATATATATATATATATATATCAAAAGTGACAGTATTTTCTATTCACAAAAGAATCCGGTTGCATTTTATTTTACAGTACATGCACTTCCGTGTACACAGTCTACTTACCTAAGAAAGTACTGTGTAATATAAGGTAGCACTATTATTAATACACTATTAATATTAACATGGGTTAAGATTAGGTTTAAGGGTAGGTTCATGGTTATTACCCAGTTATTGCAATTACTATAATAAGTACATTGGAGTACATGGAGAAGTACGTGGAGAACAGGACTGTAAAATAAGGCTATAGAAGGTGAAGTGTAAAGTATTCAGTGCCTTGTCACCCAAGCTGACATATATTTAGACTGCTCTCAATGTCCTTATTTGCTACTCTTTTAAGTTTCTGTATCACAAGCTCCTACCTAAAAAGACCAGAGGATTGTCTCCTAAAGTTGTCACTTGCGATTATCTTTGGCATTTGTTCCTTTGTCTGTTCTAACTGTGGGTCTAGTAACACTATACGCTCAATATAACAATGTCAGGTGTCGTGAGCCTGCAGTGAAGCTCTGTCAGCAGGCAGCGTGTGTCACTGGAGCCCATTGTTATTTTGGAGGGAGCATGTGTTTGTCTTGTAGTGGCTCAGGTTTCTTGGCCTGTGCCGAGCTTGTCCACCGCACCGGGCCCAAGTCGCCATGATGGATGGTGACCCCGGCTGCCGGTGTTTTCTCCCCACCCCCCCCATGACGTTCTCCCAGTACATTCCCCAGGATCTTATTTACATTCTATCCAAAGAGCAGAGGGTCTTGAGATGTCTTTTTATGGGACACAATGGCTCCTCCATGTCAACTCACACCACGTCAGATTTTAGAATAGAGAAGACAACCGAACATGTCTCACCTGTCCTGGTTTGTCTCCGTTTCCTCAGATTTCTGTCATTGCTCCATAGTGACGTGACAAGGATATTAATGTGAACCTGGCAAACAGTGAAACAGCTTTTAGAATACCACCTTAAAATGCTTTATTGTGTATACTATTGAGTGTAGTATACTGTATAATATAAAACTGAAATTAGGACAGCTGTATGTAATGGTCAGTTACATAGGTCTATATATTTTCTTTAATAGCCATAGAATAGGCTTTATTTTCTTTTAGCTAAATATATTTTCTTTTGATTTTGTACTTGATTCTTATCAAACCTGGTCAATCGTGACATTCACTGCTCAAATGATGACTCTTGCTGGCCAGCATCTCTCCCTGGTTTCTACAAATAAGGCAAAGTAATTTAAACTCAAATAAATATTTCATGTAGCCTACATGAATTTATTAATAAGTAGCTGTAGGGTATGAACAATGACGTTTATTTATGTGATAATGTATATTATCCCTTATTTAAGTGCATTTTAAAAGATGCTCTTGTTTCTATTACTTTAGCTTCAAACAAATATCAACTAACAGAAGGAAATCTCAGTACCTACGCCTCATTTCATTTAATGATTGTTTTGATGAATGAATATGTATTAACCATCAGTCCGAAGAATATCAATTGAGTTGAGACGGTTCCCCTGACAGAAATCTTACCTTTAAATGAATATTTTCTGATGTGCGTTTAATATTTAATTCATGTGACTTAATTCGAACCACAATGGGGAAAACATCCGAAAAAAAAAAAAAAGCAAAAACAAAAGTAGAAAGAAAGAAAAAACGCATCGCCTCAGCCGAATCTCGCCTGAGGTCTCGCCACAATTACCCTGAGGAGAACTTTACCTGTGAGTTTCCCGCGCTTTTCCATTCACCGCCACGCGCGCACCAGCACAGCCGCGTGCTGAGCTCTTCTGCCCACGAGGGAGGATTCCGACGCGCTCTCATTGTGAAGGTGTTAATTGGCCTCCTGAGTTTGCAGAATTGTCAGGGTAAAAGGTGGTATCCTTGATGTATCAGCACACTTGCCACCGGTGACTGATCCTGTCAAGTCCAACATGCTTCGTGCATATCATATGTCTCATTAAAAAAAAAAAAGCAGACCATCGATTAAAAAGGAGAAAAGAAGAAAAATGCTCAAACAAAAGCAATTGCCTTCTGCCTCAAAGAATGTCTATCTATAAGTAATTAATGTTTTTCTAGTACAAGAACATTCACTTTTTCTGAGAGAAACACTATCAGGCCACTTTTCAGAAAAGGATAGGCCTGCTGAAAAACTTTGACTTTGAGTAGGCTACCTTTTCCTACGCATGTTATGTGACCTATAACGTACTAAGAACAATTGCCAAAATTATCTACTTAGCTGTTGTTAAAGTAATGATAAAGGGTAATTATTGGTAAGCCTACTTTAAAGGGACAGTTCACCCAAAAATGTTGTCATCATTTGCTCACCCTCGTCACGTCGTTCCAAATTAATTAATTTCTTATGTTGAGCACAAAAAGAAGCCATTTTAAATAATGTTGGTAACCAGACAGTTGAAGGCACCCAATGGAAAAAAAAAATACTATGTAAGTCAATGGGTGCCGTCAATTGTCTGGCTACCAGCATTCTTCAAAATATTTTATTTTGTGTTCAACAGAAAAAAGAAAGAAAGACACAGGTTTGGAACAATTCGAGGGTGAGTAATTAATGACAACATTTTCATTTGGGGGTGAACTATCCCTTTAAAAAGGCTGTCAGCTCACACTACAGCATTTCATTAAACACTTCAGGGTACTGTTTCATGGATACGGTGTTGATCGGTAGGGAAGGGTTCAACCCATTAAGCGAGGTCAAAGAAAAAGGTGTAGCCTATGTATTCTTTTTACGGATGTAGGCTACATGTGTTTCAACAGCATTTCAACAATTTCTGTAAGGCAAAAGTTAGATTACAGAGTGCTATTAACGTTTACATTCATCAACACAGTCGTTTCAAGAAACAGAAAGTGCAAAAATGTTTTCCATAGGGTGACAACTTTTTATATGAAATTTGTTCTAGAGTTTAAAGTGGGAAAAAAAGAGAAAAACAGGGAAGACAGGTTGTTTTTAGAGTTTTTTTCTCTCTAGAGATTTGCTATGAGTTTGTGACATGTTTGTGCTATTGCTAGTGATAATAGCTTCCAGTAAATTACAGTAAGACTCCAGTAAATTAAAATGTGTTTTATTATTATTATTTAAATCCGGGAGTACAAAATCCAGGCAGTCAAAGGGAGCCCATTTCTTTCATAACTTGCAGAAAGTTAACACTCACACATATATATATATATATAACTGCTTTATTTTTAAAAGGTAAACGGGTTTCGACACATCAACTGACAAGCAACAGTACATGTCTTTGAAAACGATAATGACTACTGCTTGCAAAACATAACAAATGTTTGCTGAATTTGTTTCCCAGGACGAAAGTCAAATATTAACCACCTCTTCACCTGCAGTCCTGTTTGCAGTTTCCAGTACTGTCAGATATTTCTCATCTGAATTTTGCATTTTTTTGAGGCAGGGGACTTAATTTGGAGCTGCTGCGTTTCATTTTTAATTTCATGAATGCATTTTGGATGCCTTCGTATATGTCTCGGTCCGTCAAAAGTGTAAACAAGAAGAAGATGATTATTTAATTGAGAATACACCTGTCAGACAGAAAGAGAATCTATGAGGTTTTTTGCAACACAACATTCGGTTCAGGCAGCGTTGAGCCACTGTGTAAATCAATGGATCAAAATGTACGAGTCATAGCAGCACAGAATTCACTCAAACCAAATACTCTCGTGAAGAGATGCTATAGGGTTATGTATTATTTATTCACCTATATTTTGCTCAACTTCTCAAATATTACATTAATAATTTAGCTTTGCAATTAAAGCATTAATAAAGACAAGTAAAAAATGCATCAGAGCTTCGAAGAATGGTCTACTTGTTCGACTGACCATTTGCTAAGACAGATCTCGGACCGGATCCGACAGTGCCAGGTGGATGGGTTTTTCTCTTTTGTTCATCCCTCTGTCATTTATACCTCCTAAATAAAGCTGTGGGTCAAAGGGCAGCTTCAGACGCTCGGACAGGCATGCTTCCACCACTGGAGGTTCATCTTCCCCACTAACCGAAACACAGCCAGTGTTAGAAAGGGCAGTGAGATGTACAAAGGAATCCAGTGACCATCCCATAAAGCGAGTCTCAGTTGTCAGAGATTTTGTTGGACTTTATCACATATGAGCATTTTAATTTTTCACTCTCTGCCGGCAATAGGTTATTTGGTTGTAAATTATTCAGCCTTGGTAAAACGCATGAAAAGTCCGTGCAAGCTGTTTAATGGCAAATGAATTAGAAATAATGTGTTCCCTTGAACATTTCTTTGGCAGTCAAAGATTGTACAGTAGTTCAAATGAGTTTAATGAGAATTTACAACTTTTGTGCATTACATTTCTAGTAAAATATTAATAAATTAGTTTTAATATTTAATAGAATTTAAGTAATAATTATGTAATGAACTTTAATCTCTTAACTGATTTTGATTACAGTGCATAGTGTGTTATAAAAATATGAACGTTGTCTTGGTAAAGCAATGCCTTTTTCAGATATATATTGCCACCTAGTGGTAGAGATCATGTAAACATGTGCATGCTTTAGTTACCTAAAACTAAAATACATTTTTGTTACTTGAAATAAAATGAACATTAACTGAAAAATGTAATTACACACACACACACACACACACACACACACACACACACACACACATTCTTAAAATCTATATAGACATAAAAACGATAACATAAAAATGATACTAAATTAAAATGACTAAACCTTTAAAATTAAAATGGAATATATATATATATATATATATATATATATATATATATATATATATATATATATATATATATATATATATATATATATATATATATATATATATATATATATATATATATATATATAGAGAGAGAGAGAGAGATTTACATACAGGTATAACATTGTGTTGCTCCCCCTTTTGCTGCCAAAACAGCCCTGACCCGTCGAGGCATGTACTCCTCTAGACCCCTGAAGGTGTGCTGTGGTATCTGGCACCAAGATGTTAGCTGCAGATCCTTTAAGTCCTGTAAGTTGCGAGGTGGGGCCTCTATGGATTGGACTTGTTCGTTCAGCACATCCCACAGATGCTCCGTTGGACTGAGATCTGGGGAATTTGGAGGCCAAGTCAACACCTTAAACTCGATGTTGTGCTCCTCAAACCATTCCTGAACCATTTTTGCTTTGTGGCAGGGTGCATTATCCTGCTGAAAGAGGCCACAGCCACCAGAGAATACCGTTTCCATGAAAGGGTATACATGGTCTGTAACAATGCTTAGGTAGGAGGTACGTGTCAAAGTAACATCCACATGGATGGCAGGACCCACGGTTTCCCAGCAGCCCCATACGCATGCACTGTGTATTCCGACACCTTTCTATCAGAACCAGCATTAACTTCTTGAGCAATTTGAGCTACAGTAGCTCGTCTGTTTGATCGGACCACACGGGCCAGCCTTCACTCCCCACGTGCATCATTGAGCCTTGGCCGCCCATGACCCTGTCACCGGTTCACCACTGTTCCTTCCTTGGACCACTTTTGATAGACACTGACCACTGCAGACCGGGAACACCCCACAAGAGCTGCAGTTTGGGAGATGCTCTGACCCAGTCATCTAGCGATCACAAGTTGGCCGTTGTCAAACTCGCTCAAATCCTTACGCTTTCACATTTTTCCTGCTTCTGACACATCACCTTTGAGGACAAAATGTTCACTTGCTGCCTAATATATCCCACCCACTAACAGGTGCCGTGATGAAGAGATAATCAGTATTCACTTCATCGGTCATAATGTTATGCCTGATCGGTGAATATTATTGCTGTAAAATTGATTATTACATAGGCCTACATTTAACACACACATATTTACAAACTTTTATGTTTATACAATTAATTTTGACAGCACTAATATATATATATATATATGATTTTATAACATTAATTCATTTTGCTTTTTTCTGACTAGAAATTGACAATTAATTTACAAAAAGTAAAGAAAAAAAAACGTTATTTTGGTTACCTATATACGTCTAATTTTCTAAACATTTTCTCAATTTGTTCTACAGGTTTGCTTTTCTTTCTTGCTTTTTGATGATTTTTTGATGATGAGATCATTTTTTCCCAAACTTACGAGCATTAGAACGCATTCTCTATTCTAATCCCTGTAATAGAGCCTCTCTTTCCGACATTCAAAACATGAAAGACAGACAAAGGAGGAGGACAGAGAGCAGAATATGAGTGAAAAACCTCCAACCTTCAGCCCTGAGTGCTGTTGCAAGGCCCTGTAAATCAGCTCTACTGCTGCCAGACGCAATGTTTTGGAACAGTCCCCTCTGCATCGTTAGGTGCTAATAAGACACACACACACACACACACACACACACACACACACACACACACACACACACACACACACACACGAGTAAGAGAAAAAGTCTACAAATGAGGAACCTGACACGACTGACCTCGGGATGGGGGTCATCATCAGGTCATCACCCCTTCAAAAATCACACCCCAACCGCTATGCTGATAAAATCATCATGATAAACTACATTCTATACCAACCCATATCATAAAATGATTCAAATATAGCTCTCTTTATTTTCCTCAAACGTGCAGGAAATGTCAGATTTTATTTATTATCACAAAAAAATAAAAATAGCCTAATCGTGTTAAAGAAGGACATCTTTAAACAGTCGAATCATGAATTTTGCAACAAACTCTTCGAAACTCTGATCAGTAGGCTATAAATGTTTTACAAATCACCAGTCTTTGACGTCACTCACTGAGGTCACAGTATGACCACTAGGTGGCAGCATTTGTTTAGTTTTTCACATGATATCACACATTTAATATATTTATTTTAAACATTATTTAAATGTTCTGAACAGTGTGTTAGACAACAAATATGATGTGGCATTATTATTATTTTAAATAAATATATTATTTAAACGTATCACATTTTAATTTATGTAGGCTATTTTAATTTGTCTTTTTTATGCGATCGAGAACAAATAACTATATTTCAGGAAATCATATTACTATTCAAAGATATGCAAGTTAGGTGTCAAACAATAGTGCATTTAAATAAAAAGTAAGGACTGAAGTGAAGGTATTTTTCTATCTTACTACATAATAAAGCATACATTTACATAGGCCTTTTACACAATAGCATAAACTCAACTGAAAAAGCTCCACGTTGAATTACTAATATTAAAAATAGGTCTAAACTAAATGGGTCATTCAATAATTAAATATAAGACTTCCCACAGTGTTATTTTTCTGCCTAAACACCAGATATATTTTCGCCTTCAGAACACACGGTGCCATTTAAATCTAAGTCTTTATTTACTCATTTTGCTGTTGGTATACATTGTTCATGTAGGACCCCGCTGAACCTTTACGTTTTCCAACTCAAATGTTGACGCATGCAAATAACACCTGACAAATGTTAATGTTGGCCGAAAGTGAACAGGGACCTTCTAATTTCCACCGAGCTTTCGGGGGCTTCCCGAGCATAACGATTTTGCAAACACGGCCATTTTCGTCAAACCAAATCAGTAATTCATCTGAGGGAGGCTGATATTTTAGTTGAACGTCAACCTTAATGTAATTTACGTCCTGATAGGCGTCACGACTATTTTCAGTTCCTCAGCTCCACAAAAGGAAGCCATTGAAGCAGGAGGAAAATATAAAAGCTCTGCGGTATTTCTCAAAATAGTGCCATATTTGAGGAAACGGCCGAGTATGTACACAGTTCAAAATGTCTAGAGTTAATCCTCTTGTCTGATGCTCGGGTCTCTTCTTCTCAAACACCTGCAGTCTTCTTCACCTTCCCTGTTGCCAGTGTTTGGAAACCACAGTGACATTCAGAAGTCGGAAAGCCCAGAACGTTCTGTCCCAAAATACTGCTGAGGTCTGTAACTTTGCATTGGCTCTTTGAAAACAAGAGCTGAAAAGCTTCTAGGCTTCAATTATAGATACCCACACAATGAGCAAATGAGGGGCTTCAAAGGAGGTGAAACAGAATTCTCATTTCTGTGTTTATTAGGCCTACAAAACGACTCTCAAGGAGAACAAGAAACAGGAATTGTACAGTACAGAAGCTCGGGATGTGTCGCTTTGTGACTTCTTGGATTATCAGCAGCTAACAATTTTTGAACAAAACATAAAACCATGGAATGGGAATCAAATACTAACATTATGGGAATGGTTTATGCTTGTTGGGATAATGTTGTCATGTAATACCCATACTCATGTAATTAACACTATCAATTACCTATTTTTCTTCCCTTTTATTATTTGGCAACATGGCCATTTTATATTTTATAGGCCTATTCAGAGTGCCTATATATAAAACCAGTACAATAAGACTATACTCACTGAAAAAAAAGAAAATATATATCTATATTCATATGGGGGGGGCCTTTTGTCAAATCAACTTATTTCTGTTTGTTTTTCTCAATTATTTCTGTGATTAGGCTTGCCTTGAACTGCTTAAATAGTCAACATTTATTTGTTGATATTTTATACTTTGTGAGAAATGTAAAAGTTTTAACTCTTACATTGATTTGCACTGCATATTGTTTTAGTAGCCTAACATGTTTGTGCAGTTTATTTGCAACCTGAAGTGTGATTGGCCTATAACCATCCATTGGTAGTTTACACTACATATGGAGCAGATTTAATGTTTCTCTATACTAGGATATAATACTAGGCTGGATAGTTAAATTAACATTTAGCAAACAATATTGTGGGAGTTAACATATTTGCACATATTTTATGAAAATATATATTTTCCATTTTTAAAAAAAAAGCAAAAATGTGCATTATTAAATAATTGTTAAAGTTATTCTTCCTGGACAACACGGGTTAATCGGTCTGCGCTACAGATTTTTGTCCAATCAAATGCTCTCTCTAGAGAAAATGCCCCGCCCCTTAACCGACACATGGCCTTAGCCAACTAGCAAGTAGAAAATCGTGTTAAAATCACTAAAATGGAATTGTAGTTTAGATATAAAAGTGCATTACCAACAGTAGCTATAACGTGTTTTAAGGTTAATCTATTACATTTGATGTCCTTTACAATATGCCTGATGAAATGAGAAAACGACTTTATGACTGGAATCAAATCACGACCGTCTTTAGACTTCACGACATGACGGCCATCAGCATGAGCTACTTCTGCAGCCTCCAAATATCTTTCATGTGACAGTTTTCATCAAACAGGCTAACTCTTAAGAGTATAATCACCCAAGACCACGGTAAGTAAAGTAGCCCAGCGTTAAGAAATCACACACAGCAGGTCTCTGATGGAGCCGTAATCTGATGTTAATTAATCCCGCGAATTGACTGTCTTTTAAAAAAACTCAACGGCGAGCGGGAGTCAATCTCTGTCAGCAATGTCACCGAGGTGCCGAGGGGCTCTCACCCACACTGACACGATAAGCACTTCAGCTTCTTGACAAATTTAATTTGGATTAATTTTTCATAAACTACCAGCAATGTGACATAATCTCGGATTGGCCTAGAAACGGACAGTAAAACCGTTAGCCTCTAATTAAGATACGGCCTCCAAATGCAGCGCGCGGGCGCTATCCTTCTCTGATTTCACCGTGATCGGTTTAGTTCAGCTCAAACGCGACGTCGTGTAGCCCATATGATCTCACAAGCCTGGGATTTATTGCAAGGACTCTTTAATAAGAGGTTTCCAAAATAATTTTGTTTACTTAGCTCTTAACCACATAGTCACAGTCTACGTTTCCGTCAGCCATTTATTAGAGGATATTGTATTATAGAGGGAGGAAAAAAAACAAAATGTTAAAAAACACAATCAGAGCTCGCACACTTTTATGTCATACCACAGGTATAATCATTATATTACAATTTGTGTGTGTGTGTTAGTTATATACAATTACTGCAGATATATAGCCAGAACATATTTGGCAAGAAAACCCCCCCAAAAAAAAAACCCTGCAGTCTTTATAGGCTACTGTAAGTACCAAAGCCAGGGGCGATTCTAAGATTTCAATATTAGGGGGGCTCAGCCCCCAATGAGGGTATGATTAAAAAAAAAAAAAAAAAAACAACCTATTTAATATGGCCTATTGTTTACATACTAGGTTAGGAATGAACAATACAGTTTGTTCTACACTACCTTTGTATTCAATCCCTGAATATTTAATTCATTTCTAATCATTTTAAATAACCAGCTAATATTCATTAAGAATATAAACGCACTTTATATTACTGTAATTATCTAGAATTTATTTTTTTATTTTTTAACATGTAATGTTTTAAACTAGCCTGACAAGCCAGACCCACATCACTTGAGATGTTGGGTCTGGGAACACACCATTGGCAGAGATCAATCCGAGAGGCGGGATAAACGGTTGTCTTTCAGATTCCCTCTGCACGCAATAGGATAGCGCTTCAACCAACCAGAGCAATGAAGAAGGTGAAGCGGAGCTAGTTGATAGATTAAACTTTACGTATCCGGTCAGCAAAACTCCGAACACATCTTCCTTTCTTAAGAATGACTTCTGTGCCGTTCTTTGTCCTTTTCTCAAAGAAAAGCTTAACAACAAGTCTCCCAGTCGCGGCCAAAGCCAATTCGACAGACCGCTGTTCGCCAGCTTCTTTGTTTTCAAGTAGCACGTGGAACCTTCGCAACTCTGCCGTCATTATGTTAAACCCGCCCACCGCCTCTATACATGATGTGATTGGACTGACTAGAGTTTGTTTTTTCAAACTCGTAAGCCAACGGAAAGTTGCTAGACGCCCTGGCTGCAAATTAGGGTGCGTCTAGATTTCTAGGCTAGTTTTAAACACTATTATTTGTGCAGTAAAATTAACTTTAAAGAATATCTACATTTCTCATTTTCATTCGTGGAGATAACATGGAAAATGTGTTGCGCTTTAGTGGAGGATTTATTTCACCTGGTGGAAAAACACTTAACATGAAAATGACATGAAATTACCACTATAACCAGTAGATAGCTGCAGATGACCACTCATTATCTCATTTGCCATTTCCACTCCCTTTCTTTTTGTGTGCTTGCTTTTGAATTTATAACACATTTTAGCAATTTTATTGCACTGAAGTATGACGTGTAGCAAGAGTAGGAAAAGTCTCAATTTAGATGAAAGAATTTCATCAATAGATAAATAAGCCCAGACTTTACAGTTGATGGGAAACCATCTTGAATGGCTCCTGCATCATATTATGTAAACTGCATTTATGACAAAAAACTACACAGATGCAGATATCATCTGCTCTGCTGCAGATTGAAGAACATGCTGAATATGAGTTTTAAAGGGGACTGAGGCGATCACAAATTAGTGTACATAGCAAATTTTAGGGGGGCTGGATGGAAATTTAGGGGGGCTAAAACCTTCTTAAATTGGACCAAGTGACACCCCTGACCAAAGCACAACACGTGGCAACAACTGTACCACAGCTCCGGTTAATACATTTTAGACTCACAGGATTAGACTGGGTTTGGATAGGACTTGTCTTTATTTATTATACAAAGGAAACATTCATCAGCCTTAAAGGGGCCTTTGACATGGTGTTCTCAGTCCACTTGTGCCTTTGCCATGAAGAGCCACAAACAAACTCAGAGAGGCAAGCAAATGAGTATATCCAGCTCTGTCAGATAATATTTATCTCCAATGCGACTTTGCGAGAAGGAAATCTGGGACACAGTTGCATTCATTGTTCAGTGAGCTTTCTTTTACAGTCCAACCCACCGACAGCAATGAATGTTGATTGTGACCTTTGTTGTAGTTTTCAAAGTCAAACTTTTCAGGCGTCGTCCGAGGTTGCCGGTGGCATTGGAAGACAGAGCCGTCGTGTCTCCAGGAGTCCATGCAAAAATTCCTCTTTGCTGGTGGTGGGGCGAGGCAAGGCTCGGTAGGGCTCGGCCGCAGGGTACAATCAACGGTCGATGGTTTTTTTCTATTTAGCTCAAACTCACCGACAGCGTTGAATGTTCACTGAGGCAAACGTGGCCTGATGGTGAGTCGACTTGACAGTTTGCGCAGAGGTCGCTGTGGAGACAAGGCAAGCAGCGGGCGGGTGCATCCCAGCTCTCAATGCTGAAAGGACATATCACAGGTCACCTACTCCAAAAATACAACATATTGAATTCTGCTTTCAAACTTATATGACCTTTTGATGGTTTGGACATTTTTTACAAGCCTTTAAACGCAACATAAAAACAAAATTGACTGTATTTTCTTTCTCAACGATTGCCCCTTATAGTGCCTTTTTTTTTTTGCTGATGTAACCAAGGCCATGTGGGTGGGGCAAAAATATTAAGCAATAATATCACATGCTTATCACTTCTTCAGTATTAAATCAAGCCCTGCCCTCCATTACTTCCTGATGAATGTTCTTTTTCACTTGAACGATACACAAGTTAACACAATTAACATGCAAACTCTAAAAGTGTTCATTGCTTATGATGGCTTTTACCCAATAAAAATCATTATATAATTCAAACAAACTCTTGCTAACAAAAACAAATGATTAGATTCAGTATCCACAAGTCTCAGACAGCACACCTGGCCTTAATCCTAGTGCAAGCAGGCATAACACAATAAACAGAGACAGAAAGAAAAAAAAGGAAACAAGAAAAGAGAATAGATGTTATGTGGAGGATTTATAGCATATTCATATGAAATATGTCAGTGTTTATTTAATTGTAAATGACAATTCATTATATGGGCATTATCTTGAAAATCTATTCAAAAGATACACTTTAAAGGTGCACTCAGTGATTTATTGTTTTATATTGAGCTGGTGGCAATGCCTAACATGACATACTGACATCTAGTGGTGTGGATGCAGAATGATGCAAAACCAAATGCGTTTAGTTAGCAAAAACATAATTGAAATGCTCATTTTTGCTGTCCTATTGAATAATATATTTATCAAGCAAAAGTTTTCAATAATAGGACAGTTAAAGTAGTTTTCAGCAGAAAATCTTTCAAAATGGCGGCCTCCATGAGGCGACCCATTCCATGTAAAATAAAATTACATTTACTTTTGTTTGTTTAATTTCTGAGTGCACCTTTAAGGTTGAAAACAAATTGTCTGCCCATATCTGCAGATGTGCCCTTTGCCACCTGAACATCGAAGCTTACCTTTTACCTTGGTGCAGGAGAGGGTCAGCCGCCCAGGAGAGATTTGGCCTCCGACCTCATCCAGTGCATCTACTGAACCAACCTTGGAAACTGCAAAGACACACACACACACACACACAAAGAAAGAGATTGAGAATGGTGTAAACGAATCAGTACATTAAACAGATGATGGATGTGAATCGAACAGCTAGCCACACCTCTACCCCCACGCAAATGATACACACACACTTAGACGCACTTTGACTTGACTGCTGCTCTCTTCTCTTCAACACCCTCCCTTTGATCATCGTGATTACAGTAATTGGGTCTGTAAGATCTTCACACAAGAGGCCTCTATCAGGACGAAGGAGGAGGACATCGCACACACACATATGCCACCGCTTCTAATTGCATGCTTTGGTGATACCGAAAAAAAATGGCTCTCTCACATATCAGGCAAACAAAAGTATCTGTGCTGATGTCCACCAGCCATGCAGCCTTTTAAAACCCTTGAGGACCAAACAAATGGTGTGCGTGTGTTTGGATGAATGGTCCGACTAAAGCTTACTGACCGAAAGGAAGACCGCATGCCTGTCAAAAGTGCGCAGAGTTTTCAGACAAAACATGCGAGGTTTGCCGCCTCTCAATAACCATGAAAATCATTCCATCGTGGACATCTTAAGTCATGAATGTCATTACGGACCATGACGTTTGTGTGTGCGTTTCACACATTTTTGGGTTAGATATTACAAGACAGATTTTCAATGAGGCTGCTAGCATAAAAACCTAAAAAATGTCATAACATGTGCACAACAAAAAACATAACGGCGAGAAAACGGACCACTGCTGTGAAAATATGGCAGCTTTACTGTACAAATTGATGTTACGTTGTTACGTTAAATGAGCCCCTTTGAAAAACGTCTTTTTGAGAATTGGTTTACTTTAGCAGTGATGCAATAATGCAAAAAGTGATAAGCTATCTTCAAAATGTTAATTGGAACAGACATATTGCTTGTCGCTAATGAACTTAAATCTAGAAAGTCATAAAAAATCTTTTAGTTTTAGTATTAATGCAGAAAGCATATGAGGAAATAAAAAAATCGTAATTATCAAATCAAGGCCAATCATTTCTTAGACATTGGGGTGGACCAAAGTTTTTTTTGTGTGGGGAAGGGGGTATTATTTGGTCTTATTGGTTTATTTAAAGGAATTAAATTATTAAAGGATTAAAAGGGATTTAAGGAAATAAAGAAAAATAAATGAGAACAGCAAAAATGAAGTAAACAATTTGCAAATAATATGCAAACATTGACTCTTATTTTCGTCTGCCTAATGCTAAATGTTTCTTGTCACGTCAAATTCAGTGACGATTTACATAATGTAATTTTCAATTCAAAATGGTGAAATTTCATAAAAAAATGTCAAGTGGTTTGCATCACTTAATATTGGTCGCTGAACGTTTTTAATCGCAGAACAGTTGTCAAATATTAAATGTTTAGCTACTTACTTCTTACAATCTACATCTTCCACTGCTATAACTAAAGTATCGCGCTGGATTTCGCACTAACAGTAAGCCCTGCCTTCTTTGATTTGATTGGCCATCTCACTCATTCTGACAGTGACAAGCGCTGTTAAGACTACTGAGGCAGACCAACCTAAAAATTTAACATTTTACTTTTGTCATCCTAGCAACAAACAGAGCGGTGTGCAATGGAGTACAGCAGAGCAGCATCAAGAATATCAAATAAATGGGGGGGGCAATTTGGCCATTTCTAATTATTCAGGGGGACAAGTCTATGGTGCTGGATCAAATGTTCACTTGAAGATTAGCAGCCATGCTAATTCTATGCTAACAGTCCGATACGGCAGCCATACTGTAGGAATGGAAGTCCTGTCGTTATGTTAAAACAGCCTGTTAAAACAGTGACAAGTGATAAAACCTATCGTCTACAAGCTGGATCAGACAAATTGCTGCTTAAGTCTACAAAGAGTCACACTTCTCACTATTAACTACAACTTTTGCCTCAATAAACTCCTACTATTTATTAATAGTTAGTAAGGTAGTTAAGTTTAGGTATTAGGTATGGAATAAGAATATGGTCATGCAGAATAAGGCATTAATATGTGCTTTATAAGTACTAATAAACAGCCAGTATACTAAGATTATGCATGCCAGTTAGCATAGTGAGAATTGGACCCTAAACTAAAGTGTTACCCTAGAAAGTTATGGTAAATCGATTTTGCCTTGACTATGGTAAAACTACTAAGAAGTAGTTGTGTAAAAAAATGTTTGAAGAACGTAAAGAAAACCATAAGAATCATCATGCTGGATCCAACATGTTATCATGAAGAGTAGCAGCTATGCTATTTAAATGCTAACAGACCAATGCAAGGTTTTTATAAGATACAGGCTATTTGTTTAACCATTAAGCCCACCACTACCTTTAACGAATCTGCTACTTGTGCTTGCATCACTCATTAGCCTTGGCTATAGAGCCAAGATTACAACACAACATTAGCGGCTAAGCTAGCAGAGCAGCAGGCGCACTGTTACTTGCATTTAAATTTCCTTCAAGTGAGGTGTGGGTGGGGCTTAGAGAGCAGGAAGCTAATGACAGTATGAGTAACAGCGGGCTCGTTAGTCTCCCACCTCCTCTGCTATAGACACGATCATTTTTCTGGATTATTTATTGCTGTGCGCTGAAAGAGAACATCTATTTGCCGAGGGTTTTCTCAGAGGCCTGCACTGCATGGCTCGACAGCCCCTACTGCTGCGATCGTAACATCTCAGATGAGAGATATTATACACACTAGTGCTTTTTTTGGCTATTTTTATTCATACAATAGGTACTGTGGAGAGAGAGAGAGAGAGAGCATGTGTGCTACCCGCTAGGCTTAAATAAAACCTAGGTTAAAAAAAAAGGTTTTCAGTGTGATCTCATACTTGTACCCCACTGTATCTCCTAAAGCCCTATTTGGACGGGACTAGTTTTCTAAACGACGTTTGAGTTACAATTCTTATCACTCGACTTTCAGATGGGACTAACATCTCCATGTTTATTACAGAGATGGGTATGTGTTTTTTTTATTTTTATTTAGACGTGGGCGTTACAGAAGGTCATGTGCTGTGCTTGCATGCATCACGTATGACGTATACAGTATGTATTTTAATTTATTATTTGTTCATATAATTTTGATTTATTATGAAAACCCTATTTAAGTAAACTTAAAGAGTTTATAGCAGTGGCTGTTCATAATAAACATGTATAAGTGAGCATAGAAATCTAGACAAGTATCTTACGCTTACCTGACACTGATATTAAAATGTGCAGTCTTCGCAGTTTCTGTGGTTTGGCTCTGTTTATTGATTGTATATGTTATCTTTTCATCAGATACCATCCATACTGAAACTAGATGAAAGCATGGTGTGCAAATGGTAGCTCAGGTAGGTCAAAAAACACGAGGAGAAGCGTTAGAATAATACAAGATCAGACATCACAGACATTTGCATTCGGACGGGATTAGATTTCTCAGAGGACCGTTGAGTTTGCCAAAATAATATTTGCGCTGGAATTTTTACAGAACTATATTAAATCCATAGTCAAGTGTGTATTTTTTACTGTGTTTTACTATACTATTTTTTACTAAACTCTACAGTTAAGCTTCAGGCGCTGTAGTAAAACTACTCTGGTTTTTCTACAAAAAAAAGACCATGTTTTTTTTTTGTAAAACCATAGTTATTTTTGTAGTTATTATGGTTTTACTGCAAATGCTACATACCCATTTTTACTATCAGTTACTGTTTTTTTTCAACAAAACATAAATAGTGGAACTACGGTTACTGTAGCAAAACTATGGTTAATTTTTGTTAGGACTGTCATTTCTCTGCATTCATGGGGCATTCAAGAGCCTCAATACCTCGGTTCCTGTTGTGACTTCCTCCATTTCTTTTAGCAATCTCTACTACCCTACTATCACCTACTCACTATTAACTGTTATCCTGCGGGCATAAAATAATCAGGAACGCAATACAAACCAATGCCCCTTTCAGTGTAAAATTGCACTATTTTCCAACCCCCTCTGACTTCATAATAAAAAAGGCGAGCCAACCTGGCCTCTAATTGGACATTATAATTGCAGATGTGAATTAATGGGCCAAACATTGATAGTGTAAGCACATAAAACCTCGATCCCAGACCGGCACGGTAAATGGAAAACAGATCCAGAAGAAGGGAGGTTCTTTCCCATGGCAACCCCTGGCCGGGGCCGGCATGTTCTAATCCCGCCACTTCAGCAGAGCTGTTGTTATGGAGAGAAGCAGGATATTTTTCTATTGTGTGGATGGAACGGTCACTGTCGAGTGTATGGGGCCATGGGCTTCAGGGTAGACGACACACACACATACGCGCATTACGATACGGTTTCACAAGCGTTAGCACATCATTATCCTGACGGTCTAAACACAACTGAATGTGATAGCTGGCTGGGAATGTGATGTTGGGGTATTATGCTGACACATAACTCAGGAAAATTTCCCCCCAAATATGTTGAGACAATGTTAGAGCATCTCACAAGCATGCTTCTTCATTTCTCTGACATAATTACAATAAACAGCTTTCGTCCTCCTCCTTCAAGGAGAGTAATTACCTCACGACACGCTGAAAGCTCTTCTCATTGTGAGATGCCACAGACAAGACGCGGTCTCCTTCATGTCTGGACCTGAGAGACGGAGAGAGAAGCAAAAAGATAAATAAAATGCCTAACTCTTTTTATCAAATCTCTTTCAAAAGTGTGGTAGAAGAATATAGACACTGGAGATTAAGCCCCATATCTGTAGTTTAAAGGGAAAAGTGTATGTGGAGTTTGCAGAGCTGGTGCATTCTGGGTCATCTCTCTTTTTCGAACAAATTATTTAAGGGTGTGTAGGACGTGAAGGATTTCTCCAAGCATTTTGGAAGGAAGTTGAAAGATTTCTGGACTTCCTTTAGCAAACACTCACAGTGTGTACAAATTCTACACTTGGAGGGGTCAGTCTGAGGGTAGCCCGTGATTCCCGTCTCTTGGCAGGAGATCTGCTTCACTAAATTGTTACATTTTGTTAGAGTTATGCTTAAACAATTTGCCAATGAGGCAAGAAAAGTAAACTACATTCAAGAAGATATATTCTCTGAAAACAAGTCGTAATATATGTCACACCATTTTGGTTCTCATGCAAATGCATTTTTCAGATAATATTATTTGTAAGTTCAAAGTAAATATAATATAAAAGATACAATGAAATTAAAATTATAGAAACTTTTTATTCAGTTTCTGACAAATCTGACTTTTTTCTCGCAAATTGCGATTTATAAAGTCAGAACTGTGAGATATAAACTCGTAATTGCAAGGAAAAAAAAGATCGGAATTGCAGAAAACGTCATAATTGCGAGCTATAAATTGCAATTGAGAGAAAATAATGAATTATGAGAATTATGATATAGACTCTCAACTGCAAGAAAAAAAGTCAGAATTGCGAAGAACGTTTGCTAGATATAAACTCACAATTGAGAGAGGAAAAAGTCAGAACTGCAAGATATAAACACGCAATTGAAAAAAGGGGGAAAGTCTTAAGATATTAAGAGTTTATATCGCACAATTCTGAGAAATAAAGCCGGTCTTTTTTCCCCTCAGAATTGGACTTTACAGCTCAATTCTGAGAAAAGAAGTCAGCATTGTGAGATATAAGCTTGCAATTGCAAGAAAAAAATCGGAATTGCGAAAAATGCAATTGAAAAAATAAACAAGAATTGCAAGATATAAACTCGCAATTGAGAGAAAAAAAAAAGTCAGAATTGTGAGATAAAAAGCAAATAATCGCAAATATCTTTTAATTTATTTTTATTCCATGGTGGAAACAAGCTTCCATAGAAAATAAATGAATAAATGAAAGAAAAAAAAGATACAAATTAATGAATTAATCATTCATTAATTAAATAATAATAATAATTTGAGGCCATACATTGTTAGACACATTTATTTAATACATCACAGAACAATATAAAAGGCAGTTTGAAAAGAATCACTTGCATTGAATCTCATTAATCTGATTTGAATGCTACTAGGTAGCAGTGGTAAATTATATCTGTTCTTATCAATGTGGTTAAGGTATCCTTTGCAAGTTCAACTGATTCAACCAAAATTTGCATACACAATTGCAGCACAAATGCATGGATTTCCTTATTCAAAACTGCAAGTAGTTTTTTTGAAGAAACCGCAACTGCATGCTGAAGCATGTATGTTTCAAATTTAAGGAGGATAAGCATAAAATGAAAAACCAAAAACTTATTATAATCTGAATATTGTGTGTGACATGCCTCTCTCAATGTCTCCGGTGGTCATATGTCTACTTATCTGTAAGATAAAGGCAATCCATTGTGCTGAACTGTTTCCTTGTGTGCTCCTGTAACACATTCTACCTCTGTGTGTAACAGATAAAGCTGGTCATAGCCAGACGGCTTCACCTGAGTGAGAAACTCTGTCTCACGCGTCTGTGTTAGCCTGCTAGGACATATGGCAGTCAACCTTTGATATCTCAAAGGCCAGGTACATGTGAGAACACTGTGACGCCCAATCTCACATGGAGCAGTGACAGAAGATGAAAAGAGAGGAACCAAGGAAACTGACAACACGTGAAACGCAGAAGTCTCTACGGTGCTGTTGGATTAAAAAAAGAGAGAGACAACAAGAGCCGAAACTAAATCGATTCATTTTGAAATGCTGAAGACAAAAATGTAAGGTTCAAATTGTGGAAATTGCCAATATATTGCATATTTTAAGCATAACATTTAAGGAAAGTAGTAATAATAATAACTGCGTATAATAATTATTGTTGCTAGCGGGTAATGTTGCGCATCCTTGTATTTGCATTTTGTATTTTGGCCTGAATTTTAGGTCTGAAAATAAATACATGTAAATCAATTGATCTTGACCACAAATGTAATAAAAGAATACTGGAAAATTGTATTGCGCAGATCTGGCTCTTTAAGAGCTCAGGAGATAAAATAGAATTCCTGATGTTTCATGTATCCACTTTTTCCTTCTATAAGAAGAAATAGACACAAATGAAACAATTGTTGACATATTGTAAGAGAGATCAAATAATATTAATTTGGATCACTTTAAATTAAGAAATTGCTAAGACGTTCTGATGTTTGACCAGCAGACTTTGGGATCTTGACAAATTTGAGCACAGTTTGTGACATTGTTGAGATCTCTTTTGAAACTCTAGAGGAGATCATTTGGGATAAAAATGAAAGACAATGTTCCTTTAAATCTCATTGCTGTTTGGAAGAACATTTTGAGAATCTAATTTTTTTTTACAGTGTGTTGGTTCTCCAGGCACATTTAAATCCAGATTTTAAAATATTAAAACCTTCAGTATTAATAAAGATTTATACAATTTGTATAGATTCCTTCAACACGTTCCTTCCCATGTTATGCACTGAATTGCACGATGTTAAGTCATCCAGTTTCATTTTACAAGTCTTGCTCCGACTTGACAACTTGATGAACATTTTTATTTTAGAAGCTTCATGTGGCTCACAATTTTTGTCTTCAACAAGCTAATATATACACAAGTCAGAGACCTAAATGAGGACCACCCACAAACTCTGAAGTCTTACAGTGCACATCGGACTAGAAATACATTTAATTTAACAATATCAATGTATGCATGAAACTGAGCCAATTTCTATCTTTTCATTCAACATTAAACCCTCAAATGTCTCCACGGCGGCATGACTTCTCCAGACCAGCCTTCATTTTTCTAGACTTTATTGTGGTGCTAACCAGTTGTAACTTGTCGCCCAAGTTCTGGACCACCCAGATTAGCCGTCTAAACAAGGCTTTAGATGTTTTAATTGTCTCCATCCCCTGGGTGTGCCATCGACTTGAAAGTACGTCGTCATAACAGCAGTTACCTCCTTTATTTGCACTTCGAGATTTATACAGAGTACAAATTTGCCACAGTGAAAACCAGCCATTACACACTCAATCCTTATATGGGTGACTAACAAATGAAGCTTCAAAAAAGATTTTAAATATATTTTCAAAAATGATGTAATGCATATTTTTGAGTCATGAACAAGGTTTCAGTTGTTAAATAACATTTCAAAGGGTTTAAATTCTTTTTTTCGACTGTTTTTATGTCAGGCGGTACAACCCAAGAGTTGTATGTATATACTGTAGTTGTACCACCTGACATGGAAAGTGAACCAACCTACCCATGCTTTTTTTTTTTACCAGTATTTGAGATCCACAAGGATAATTCGGGCTCCTCTGGATGATGCATTATCATATTTACTGTTATTTCCTTGTCAGTTCATAATAAAAGAGCCATGTTTGCAGTTGTGCCACCCTGACATTTGACAATGTACAAATTGCTGGACAAAAGTTTTTCAATGATCTCAACAGCTTTGAAACTAGCTTTAAATGGTTTTCTAGCCTGTTCATTTGTTCAGACAGTTGCATCATCTGACATTTTGGTGAATTTAGGTGAATTTATGAATTCAGGTTTTATAGAATAAAGTGATACATGTCATGAATTTCTCTAATTATTTAAAAAGGAAATAATGTGCTTGGACACAAAAATATGCACGTCATGTCATTGACCCATATCGAAAATGGACAATTCTAACATTTACAATTACATTAAACAAGATAAAATTACTACCGTCTTTGTTTCTAGCTTAAACAGGGGTACAAAATCTGAGAGACTCAAGACTAAAAAAAGTCAGATTCGTTTTTGTGTGCCAAGATTGTGGGTTCAATTCTCAAGCGACACACTCATAAACATATTGAAAAAAACATATGCTCTGAATGCAAGTAGCTTTGGCTAAAAGCATCTATGAAATGCACAGGCCTACATGCAAATGTAAACACCTTTGAGGTAGAAAATGTTATGGGTTGTAAGCAGGAGCATCCAGAGGTAAGTTTTTAAGATGAAAGGATGTCATAAATTCTGAGACGCTGTAATAAAAGACTGTCTCCTAAAACAAGACGCTTCGTGGCCCCTGATAGTCTGTAATTTACAATGACAATATCAGGGACAGTCACGAAGCGGGAGGCAAAGTGCAGGGTAGCGGGAGAACATAGCTGTGTTTTTTCCTTCTTTAATGAATCATCCTTTGTCTCAGAAGCGTTCATCATTTTAGCATATCCAAACAAACCGTTTCCCCTCGAAATCTCCAAATGATCCATTAAAATGATCTCATTTGAGAGCAACAACTATTCGGGCTGCAAAACACGGGAAGCCGAAAGAAAACCGGAGAGGGTGCAAACGCCCCCCTCCTTCCCCCTCGTAATATGCAAAGTTTCACCCTGAGGTATTAATCTGTTTCCATTGTAGCTAAGCGCAGATGCTATCAAGCTCCATTTGTCATTGACAGCGAGGGTAATGACCCTGAACTCGCGTGAGCAGCTCCTGGGCAGCAAGACACAAGGTGGTAAGTAACTCAATATATTTTCCCACAGCAGCATTAACGGCTACAAATTTGCTAGGCAAATTGAGTGTGATGAGCACATTTTATACCGCTTTGGCTCGTGGTTGTACCGACTTAATCTCTTTGAGACCATTTATCTCTCAAAATACATTATGGGCAAGGAGGGCCTGTTGTAACATTGCTTGTTTTATCAATCTTGGATTACAATGCTGCTTGTTTGGACCAGACATCTTGACTTATCGCTTCATTTATGTGGCGAACGTTAATATTCCATGGAGTTGTGCATGTTGTGTTAAGAAAGGATGCAGATTTTCCAGGTCTTTTATGTGAAGAGTCTTTTGTCCGCTCTCAAACCCTGGCCTCTAAAGAGCTTTCAGTCCACCTGAAGGTTCAGCACCTTATGAAAGAAACAAGTCGGGAATGTACTGAACACCATTGTGTCCAAAACAAGCCTCCACAGAGCCAAGGATTTCAAGCGGTTCATGAACCCAGTAGGAATACCATTCTCAAATTCCATCCAGGTTTCCCTGAAATGCTATGATCATTTCAAGCACTACGGTACGAACCATGAAGATTAAGACACAATGTGGTTCGCCAGTAGTTTTTAACCTCTGGTGATAAGTGAAATGGCTGGCTGTGCTTATATTGGCAGGCAGGGAGGAAAGAAAGCCCAGATAATCTCTCTCTGGTCAAGTGCCCGTGGCCCTGGCACTGTTTTCTGAGGTAACAAAGCTGTCCAGATTTCATGCCGGTAACTATCACTCAGGTCCAGTAGCTGAGCTACCTAATTAGCATGGGCTAGAGAAACACGCTCATTTAGCATTCTGTAAAGTAGCAGGTAAACTATCCTCTCATTTACGTAAATGCACACAATTTTCCGACAATATTCAATTACATTTACCAATATTAAATCATAAATATACATTGTAGCCTAGCAGTATGTTATGACATTTACAAGATATACATTTGATAATATGACCTTGTCATTGCTAGCGCAATGCTAACTACATAACTCGCTGTTTAACTATCACAGTATGATGAATCGTTGAAGAAATCAACTAGCTAGTCACGAATGTTTCCCAAAACCGCATTGTTACAAATTCGTTGTTGAACCACATTGATAAATGATGTCACACAGGTGGTGGAGTAATAACTAGAGATCGAATTAATGGCAGATGTTTCGCTATAAATTACCGACACATCATCTGAGGACTAATTCTCCTTTTCTCAGCTATTTTGCTTTATTTCCAAATTCAAATCATAAGCTCCTTCTTATGTACTACAGCATGTAAACTTCGAAAACTGCGCTTTAATTCTCTTGACAAACTAAGAGACGTAAATGACATTTGCATATATTCAAAATCAAAGATATAGATTGTACTGAATGTCAGCTTACTTATTTTGCTCCAGATAAGTATTTATTAAGTCCACATGTCATGCAAACAAGAAACGTATGCTCCTAACCACAGCTTGAGAGCTGTCGTTCAAACCACTCAACTTTGCGATGCTGTTTGTTGGAACTGTTTTGGGAAACACAGACTCGTTGAACTATTTTGATAATGAACGGAAGTTGGCTGACGATGCTTTTGGAAAACGCACCCCAGTTGAACTACAGCAACACTTGTGGTTGACCTGTGGTTGTTTGAGTCTGGTTTGCGTTATTTCCCGATGCTGTTCCTTTCTTTTCTCCTCAGCATTTCCTTTATTCTCTATACTGTTCTCAAGTAGAAATCAGTACATTTACATGCAGACTAAAGCAATAAGTAATCTTTTTAAATGAAATCATACCTGTCTGACTTTGCAAAAATATGATTTTAGCTCTGCCTCACCCAGTATGCGTAAATGTTAACCCTCATCCTTCCCTCACACTTTGTAACAAATGCTTCCCTTACGGGTCAAAATGACCCCGAAGCCCTAAAATTATTCTTAATTTTTTTTTCTCCAGAAAACTTATTTCATTTCATTTTTATATGCATTTTTAGGGAGATTTTTGTTCTTTTTAACTTATTTACCTAGATTTATTGATAATTTATCAATAAATAATAAATAATTTAAGCACATTCTTCACATTCTTTCAACTTAAATTCAAAATAACTCGTGGAAAAAAAAAATACTCGTCATTAGATGGCCTTATAGCTCTATATGGAGCAAATGAGCTGTTCTGCTGGGTCCTAAAGTCTCTTCAGTGTGCATTCAGATACACAAATAGACATTATAAAGTAGTTTTTTGGTAAAGTTTTAGCATTTTTAGTTTGAACTGTGAGCATTTTAATTTTTTTCTATGTGTACTGAAGCATTTCTCTCATTCCATTCATTCCTAAGGGTCAAATTGACCCACGAGGGATAGATTTGTTACTTTTGTAAATTTCAAGCACAAAACTGCTTGAATCCAGTAAATTTTTTTGTGTGTATTCGTGGTTCAAGTGGGACAAAAGTCCTAGGGTCCTGGACCGTTCCGATAAACAAAAAAACAAAAAACAAAAAAAAAAAAAAAGTTTCGGGTCAAAATGACCCGAGGGATTAATCAGACTACAATTGGCCTCAACGTTGTGCATTTGCTCTTAGAGACAGAGGTGACATGCAATGTGCATTTTATCCTTCAAATATTATGCATTGCGTCACATAAATTTGGACAGAGAGACGAAGACTGTAGCTTGACTATGCAAAGAGCTAAACATGCTACTATAATACAGGCAAATACGAAGAGCAATCAGCCGTGTATAAATTCACACATTTTCATCTGTCAGCACTCTGACATATTGTTCATCTCTCCCTAAAATCCTCCTTGACAGTTCTAAATCCCACCAAGCTTGTGCCAATTACCAAAGGACAACGTTAGCCATCCCTCCACAGTGTGACTTTATGAATGCTCTGGGGGCCGTGTGTCTGCTAATTCGGCATGTAATGCACTGTTAGCTTCGCAAAATCCAGCTAGCATGCTAGCCACTACCCTCCTGCTGGGTACGTAGAATAGGGTGAGTGGACCTTGGGGCTTCCCAGCATGGGAGTGGAGACATGAGGGAGAACTCTTACAAATAAGGGGTAGATTATGCTAACTGAGAAAGATCTAAAATTGCATTCTCAATTAGTGCTTTCAATGACAGACCCCATCCCCCGCATCCAAGTCCACTTATTGCTGGATTCACCTGTCATGCGACAGTAGTCAAAGGCCGGAGGTGCGTTGTTAACCCAGCAGGAGAGGATGAGGCTGAGGTGCGAGAGAAAAGGCATCAAACAGCCGAGTGAATCACATCCAGGAAGACAACAGCTGGAGAGGTCATCGCCGGAGGGAATAAAAGCAGCTTTTAAACACTTGTTGAGGCGTGTGGGGGTCTACAAAAGGGTGGAGCGAGGATAACGTAGCAAGTGTCCACTGGAAAAGAGACAGTCAGTGTCTTAAACTAGTCTCCTGACAAAGTCTGCTGAGACTTTTACAACAGACCAGAGCGAGGGAGGGTGGGGTCTGATAGGGGACAGAAAAGGAAGGAGAAATTATAGCCTTCCGGCAATTCAGCTTTTACATCTGTGTTACCTATAATCCTACAGGGCCAGTCTGTCTGACCACTTGACAGACTAGAGATCATTTACTCAAGCTTTTAGTATGGATAAAGAATGCTCTTAGTTTAAGTGGCTGAGAGTTCATCTTGGGAATACTAACTGGCAGCACAATGCAACATTTTTGGCGCTCTAGAAAAGCAAACACTAAATGAAACGGCTGATCGGTAACTCTGATCTTTGTGGATTTGAGGGTAGAGCTGTAAAAACCATGTACACAAGCAACATTTAACTTGAACGTGTAGTCCACCGGATAAACAAAAAAATCTATCATTATTTACTCACCTTCATGTCTTTCCAGATCCGTCACGCTGTTATTTTGTTGGTGGAACACAGAGTTTCTTACAACAACTGTCAGTCAAGCTCCAAAAAGGACAAAAACACCATAAAAGCAATCTTGTCCTGTTTGTTGTCAATGCCTCAGACCAGCGATAAGAGTTTCAGTGAATTACAGCTTAGATTGCTGAATCATATGGCTTCAGAAGTCATATGGATGACTTTTATCATTCTTTTATGGTGTTTCTTCGCACTTTTTGGAGTTCAAAAGACACGTTCACTATGAAGGTTCTTCATAAATGTGACCCTGGACCACAAAAGGGTCAATTGAGATTTATTGAGATGTACACATAATCTGAAAGACGAATAAATACAATTCCCATTGATGTATGGTTTGTTAGGATATGGCAATAATTGGCAGAGATACAACTATTTGAAGATCTGGAATCTGAGGGTGCAAAATTCTGAAAATGGAGAAAATCGCCTTTAAAGTTGTCCAAATGAAGTCCTTAGCAATGCATATTACTACTAATAATACATTTTTTATATATTTATGGTAGAAAATTTACAAAATATCTTTATGGAGCATGATCTTTACTTAATATCCTAATGATTTTTTTATAAAATAAAAAGAAAATCCCCCAAAAAATAAATAAAAAAATAAATAAATTTGACCCATACAATGTATTGTTGGCTATTGCCACAAATATACCCGTGTGACTTATGACTGGTTTTGTGGTCCAGGGTCACAAATTATTATTCTGTGTTCAGCAGAACAACAGAAATGTCATTTTTGGCTGAACTGTTCCTTGCTGCAATAATTACAAATCATTGCATGCTTATGTTTTGTTCTTTCTGACTACCTAAAAATCAACTTTTACATCACGCCAGACATCATTATAGTCAGCAAAGGTTGTGGAATACCTATATTTGAAAATTAAATTCCTGCACCCTAAAGATGACATATTGTTCCAGACTCGCTCATAATAGCAGTGATAGTGTCTTGCGGTGAGGTAATTGCAGTGAGTAAAATACAGGGAGTCTCAGATGTCGGTTTAACATGACGAGGTTAGATGAAGGCACAGATAATCAGTCAAGGAACTGACGCCTGAGTGTGCAGGATGAGCCGGAGATGAAACACGTTCTGCACCTGGATCACATGGCAAATTGCCCAACACGCATACATACATGTTTGCAGATTCTACCGAGAAGCCATTTGAGGACACCAAACGATGTACATTTCAACTTCACCACAAACCCTCCGAAGTAAATCCGTTACCTTTATCGCTCGTCTTCGGCCTGTAGCAGTCCATGGTTGAGCTCTGTCAAGTCACCAGAAGAAGCAGGGTTTAAAAGACTCCCAGCATTGCATCTTCTAACGGCTTCCTTCGCTCTGTTTCTGGCGCCTTGATAACCTATGAAATGCAGAGGGAGGGGGAAGGAAGAACGATAAGGAAATCGTTTCACCAGATGGAACTGTCTAAAGTCAGGCGAAAGCAGAAGGCAGCGCATTTCATTTAAAAAACTCAATTTGACAAGATGAGACGAGGTCGCGGATTCCAATCATTACATTAAAATACTTTTCGTTATCGTTCCCAAAGCACCCGCAAGACGTACAAAGAGTATTACAGAGGAAAGTCACGACAGTACAACACCTCCCAGTCATCGGGGTCGTGACTGTCTGTCTACCAGCTGTGTTTTTGCCCTGAAAGGATGAGCAAGGCTTGACAAATCAAACATTTGCCCTGATCTGGCCCTGCCCTGCTCTATATTACACTGTGTGGAGAGGTGACTTCAGCGCAAGAGGACGACTCTGTAGTGGTAATAGACGCTCATCAAATTGCCAGCAGCTGTGCGGCTATTCAACTATTCACTCTTTCTCTTTTTTTTAGGCCACAGCTGCACAGATAAAGGGTTGGGCAAATATTGCACAATGAACGACAAACATAGAGCTTCCACAGTCTCCGTTTCAAGCTTGACTATATGTGTGAACACTCAATGCTTGTCCTCCTCTACATTCGGTTTCAATGTGCACCCGTCCATATTTAATTGCCATTCTCGCCACCCCCCACCCGGCTCTCCGTTCACCCTGCACAGCCCAGAACCCCTGAAAAGCGGTGACAGTGCTCCTTTGTTCACCCCAGACCACTCCTCTCCCTCAGCGCCCCCATCCACCCTCTGTTCGGTTGACAGGCATGCCTGTACAGGCACGGCAAAAAAAAAAAAAAAAAAAAAAAAAAAAAATCGAGAGAGGGAAAGACAGTGTGAAAAGTGAGATAGTGAGCGACGGGGAGGGTCTCTCGTTTTCAAGCTCCTACCATTCCTGCATTTCTGTCAACTCAGCAATACCAGAGGGGGCTTCAAAAAGGGGTTAGGAGATGAGGCGACCACCAATTTACAAGCCCTCCAAAAATGAGAGAAAGATACAGAGGGATTCAGCTATGCATCGCTTAACTATCATCCGCCTTGAACAAACATTCAAGGCTAAAACATCCTTCGCTGACAACTATAAACCTAGTGCGCATCTTTATTTTTCCTCAACATACATGCATAACATGCCATTTACAAGGTAGACATTCAAGTAAGATGGTTAGTCTGTGTCTCTCTTAGCCTGTGGCACAGTTCCCTTCATCGTTAGATCATAACCATTTCCCTGGTTTTAATTTAAATAGTCATTTTATGGTCTTTTTTATTTTAACGATCATGTTTATGGTAGCCATTTATCCTGGAAAAGATGGAGACAGATTCTGAACATTTAAATTAATTTGAATGGGGGGGATTACTCAAAACAATCATGTAGAGCATTTTAGACTTCTATTTTTGTGTTACAAAAATAGCAAAAAACTTTAGCATTAAAACAAATGATGTAGCCTATATTTTGGTCTGTACTAAAGGAATGGGCAGGTCAGAAACTATGTAAGTGCTAATGCATTGTACTTACATAATGTGCGTTCTTGCATTACTTTTTAGTGATTACACACCTCAGTACTCTAGGGGCGAGTTACCTTTAAATGTTTTTGCCATTAAAGTTGGCATTAAAGTAAATTCCGAGCATCTTTATTTTCTATTGTGACGTATGAGTAAAATGGCTTCTCAAACAAGAAAAAAAAATGTAGGGCGGGACTTGATTTTGTCCATCGGGATTTGATTGGATTGTTGTTTGCTAATTGTTGCGATCTTTTAAGTCATAAGAGAAGTTTGATTACATATCACAAGGACATATTAATTTAAAAATAAATAAATAAATAATAATACTACTAATAATAATAATAATAATAATAATAATAATAATACGTAGGGATGCAGGATATATTGGACACCATATCGATATTGGCCAACATATGTTAATTTTTAATGTTATCATTATCGGCCCGATAAGAAAATTTGTCCGATATATTAAAGCTGATAAATAATGGATAATTTCCTTCAGCTGAGACACTTCAGATGCACACTGTGCGCCATGATGGTTTTGAATTCCTTGAAATATGATTGGAATCCCTTCAAAAAGGAAAATACGGTTAATTCTGTCATATAGTCCACGTAGAAAATTATAATAAAAACATTACAGTTGTGTGCTTAGGACATGGCTTTTAATGTTGAGACTTTTGTTTTTGTAATCAGGCTCTCAAAAGTTATATAAAAATGTACATTTAGATTTATCGGCCAATATATCGGTTATCGGCTTTCAAATATAAAGAATTATCGGTTATCAGTATCGGCCAAAACTGTCCTATCGGTGCATCCCTAAAAATAAACATGGATATAATTAAGATGAAAATCATTTTTAAACCATGTTTATAATAGCTAGTTGTAAAAAAATGGACACTTGAAGAGTATGTTGTATTTCATGCTAATGCACATTGTAGTGCCAGTTGTGGCAATGCTGAGTATGCATTTTATGGTTTGTTTTATATTAATGGCCATGTTTACAGTAGTCCTGTACTTTGGGAAAGAGGTAGGCAAACCTTTCAAAAAACACGCTGAGGAAGGGAGCATGATATGTTAGACTTTTCCTTTACGTAACACAAATTAATATTAACACAATGTACAGAAGTATAAATAATATATACATTTGATCTAGGCAAAATCCTATGAATAGGCCAGAAAAATTCATAAGGCATGTGCATTACGTAGTTACCTACAAATGTCTCCGGTAGCTAGCTATAAACATGAGAAGTGTCGAATATTACAGTAGAAGAAGACTGTTTATGCAAATGCCCGCTATAGCTCCCCTTGTGGCAATGCTGAGAGTGCAAAGATTGCATAGCTAGAAGCGTTTGTGCATCATGTACTTGTGCAGAGTATGTTAGTTAGGGTGTACTTGTAGGCATTTAAATCATAAGCATTTTCTACAACTCAAGACGTATTGTTCAGATCCATGTGAGTAGGGAGAGAAATATTTGGATTGAAGATGAGCACTCTTGAAGTGGTTGTGCTGACTCCACAATCCTCAGGCAATCCCTAGATAAACCTTGAGTGGAATAATTCATTCAAGATTGCACTTAACATTCTTAGTATTTAACATAAAAAGGATTTGAAAAACACTGACAACTAATCTGCAACATTATTTTAACTGTGACTTCTGTGCAAAATTGTTGGAGTTTTACAGATCTGTCATATTTTATTACATCAATATATACATTATTACCTTTAAAAAAAAAAACTCTATAAATATTTAATTTTTAAAAAAATAAAGGTTTAGGTCTGAGAAGTTCAATACAATTAAATTGCTGATGAGAAAAAAACAACAACCTCTAAATCCATTTCCCTTTACTAAAAAGAAATATTGAAATGCTGAAATATTTCACTGACAAGTCAACTTTAATAGCTGGAACCCTAAGAGGGTCTGATTTCAAGTGCAAGCTAAAGCTATGCTAATGCAAATGCTAACAATAGCAATGCCACAAGTCAATGGGGGAGCTTGACAATGGTCACACGCCAAATTTACTCCAGCACAAATGTTTTTTAAAAGGACTGTTTAACTCAAATTAGGAGGTGACCAGGGCAGGACCACAGGGAGTTTGGCTGCATTCGTAAACAGACCATGAAAACCTCTTGAGATTACTAGTCCCAGAACTCGCGTTGACAAAACAGGGAGGCTTCGGCAGTGGTGCTAAACTAATTGAGTGGTCCCTTGGGGGCTACAAGTTCATTGTCCACCATGTCTCAATTAAACATCCATCAAACTGGCATCGACTCGGCTACCAAAGTAAAACCTCCCTTAATGTTCTTGTGTGTGCACAAGGTACTGGCACATCTTGCAAACCATCTCAGTCAGGTCAGAAAGCAATTGACACCCATTTATTCACCATTAGATGCAACTAGGACAACTGTGAGAGTCCTAAAAATGAAGGTGAAGGATCTCAGCAAGGATGATAACACAAAGTAACCTTTTGGTGGTTTATTCGTTGTGGACAGGTTGCAAAATGTAGCACTAAGTGTTGATGCCAATGGCTTGCCAATTTAAGCTTCCTTTCTGCTAGCTGTGGATAAATGCTTTGGATATGAGAACCGCTAATGCTTGGATGCACTTCTTGTAATAAGTACAATATGGAAGTGCTTTGAAGTTTACAGCTCGCAGGTCTTTAGCTCACTTTGCAAACACATGAATAGGGTTCAAAGACATTAAATGAACGAACCGCAACTTGAAAGTTGGAACGGTCCCTAGAATTTGACTGAATGGATCACACAACAGAGTCTCGAGCTGAAATGAGGAGCAGCCGAACAATAAAATGATACTCTATCTTTCAGGGATTGCAGCACAATTGACAGCAAATAAAGGCTCCCTGGTGCTGCTCTGCTTTGATAGAGCCACACAACCGGACAAATGCTGAATTTGTACAAACTGTGCATTCGATGGCTTTCATCTCGGATTGCGCTTCTGACAATAAGAGTTAATTCCCATGTTCCTTTTCCACGATTTGGAACAAACATGCCCGCTGACTCCAACACAGTCGTTGTTGAGCAGGATCGCTTTTGAATCGTTGAGATTGAGCGAGGCTCGAAGAATCAAGCCCTCAATCGGCGATGACAGCAAATTAATTCCACCTTCTTTTTGGCCTGTCGGAAAACGCAGTCAGGTTTGACCGGCAAGCCCTCGCTGCTTAAACCCCTTTCAGTCTACCTTGCCTGAAACGGAGCCAGCAGGAATCCACCAACTCCACAGTTTTGCCTTCCCTTTTCACGGTCCATCTCAGCAATTTTACGGATAGCCCAGTAACAGTTATTTGCTTTCAGCTGTCAGAGGGGATCCTGCTTGTGTCTACCTACTTCGAATCCAAACTGCAAATCTTTAACAGCCCTTGTTCGTTCTCGCGCTTGGTTATCGATTGCATAGTGGCTGTTCTTTGTCCAGTCCTCGGAGGAAGTGGTGTGAAATTATCCGTATATCCTTTTTTCTTGCCGCTGTTAAGGAAAGATAGCGACTGCAATTGGTATAAAGCTGTTTGCTGAAAATGCTTGCTGACCTACAATATAAAGATATGGCATAGTTTCAAAGACTTTAAGTACATCTCGTTAGAAAAGCTTCTCAAAGTGTTTTCCATGGAAGACTCCAAGTGGTCCAGTCAATTGGCTACTCTAGACTTAAATAGTTATAAGAGTTGAAAAGTACCAATGTTGAATTGATCGACTGACAGCATAAAGTCACTGTGCTAAGAATCATTTCAGGTGCATTTTAGATTAGGGTCCAATTCTCACTATTAACTAACTATTAATTACATTTGCCTCAAACTCCTAATTACTGCTTATTAATATTTAGTAAGGTAGTTAAGTTTAGGTATTGGGTAAGATTAAGGAATGTAGAATATGGTCATGCAGAATAAGGCATTAATATGTGCTTTAGAAGTATGAATAAACGGACAATATTCTAGTAAAATGCTTGCTAAAAAGCTACTAGTTAGTATTGAGAATTGGACCCTAAACTAAAGTGTTACCATAATTTCTGATAAAAAATTTGTTGTTGTCTTACTTCTGACAGTTATACATGTGTAAGTTCTTCGCTTAAGCTAGCAAACTTTTTAGCTTAGCATTTTGGCTTAGCTAAAAGTAGCAGTACAGTTAAGGTCAAAGAAATAAGAACAAAATAGTTCTGGCAACATTATTAAAATAGTACGTAATTGTTTTGAGGTAGCAAGACATGGGACATTGGTGAGTTTATGGTAAGTCATATCTCTAGTTTTAATTGCGCAAGTTTTGTTTTGTTCACTTTCAGCCTTTTAATCAGTGACTGATGACTTATAAAACCATTAAAGACTTATCTAAGCACGTACATGCCAGTCAGACTTTAAAATGAATATAAAGCTCTTGTATTTTACTCTTGCATGTTTCTCGCATACCTAATTATAGCAAGTAACTGTATGTACAACAGATACCACATGCTAAAGCAAAAAAATAAAAGAACTATCAGCATACACTACTCAAAAACAAATTAAAAACCAATCAGCTTTTTTTATGAAAGTCAGCTACTGTGTGGAGGATTACAAATGAAAACTGCAACTGAGAAGCAAAACTGCTCATTAGCATAGCAAATCTCTCTCAGAATTCATCCGTGTTGACGGGACAAAAGTCAAAAGTGTTCAACAAGCTCTCTGCGTGTACTGGAATGACATTTCTGCGGGTTAGCTCCCAAAACACAGTATGAAATAAGAGCAAGCAGCTGTCTCTTACTGTGTCCAGATGGCGGCAGAACGTATGTAAATTGCCTCATTAACCTTACAGCACTTAACTATCGGGCTGCGCTGATGGTTCGGCCCACACGGGCATTTTATTAAAGAACATTAATAGCATCAGGCAGCAATCACCACTGCCTGAGGTGATTTGCTCTGGCATTATCAAACACTGTAATAATTATACACGACAACCTCCTGATTAATGCATTCATGAATATTACAACACTGCATTATCTTTAGTTGCGCCTTCCGCTTTAGAGCCATGAACTTCAAGGGTGTTTTAACAAATACAAGTAGGTTCTTCCACCCACCCTTGCAACCTTTTGGGCTCTGCCACACCAAACAAAAAATAAAAGATATGAGGGTGGGGAAGGGGGGCATCATGCAACATTACCCCCAGCCCCTCGGAGAGTGTGTGTGTGTGTGTGTGTGTGCAACGAACACCGTGGAGAACCGACCTGCACCTGGAGCACAGAGGGGCACGACACAGGTCAAAGGTCAAGCCCCCAAGGGCCACTGACTAAACAAGCCTCCACTCCCTCTAGCTCTGAAAAGGCCAGACAACCCCTGTGGTTGCAGCTCACGACATGGGACTTTTCGTCCTTTCTTTTCGCTCCTTCCCTCGCTGTCTTTCTCCTTTGGAGAGGCGCGTTAATCCATAATCACTCAAACGACCAGGAGCTCAATTATGCACCAGTTTCTCCATTTTCTCTTGACACATAAAGATCTAAAAACAATTAACCTCTACCCGGCGAAGCGTTTTCACACTGAGCGCAAGAGGAATAAGTCAAGAACCCTCCATTCAAATTCCACCCCATAATTCAGCGAGCATAAATATTATTACATATTTTCTCTTAATGCGTGGTTTAATCTTAGCTCAACATAGTAGATGGTATTTCTATACATACCAAATTGAAAAAAATCATGAAATGGCTTATATTCATACTACATAAATTTGTATTACTTGGAGGGATTGAAGTACGTATGGCCCAGATTACTTTAGTGGATTACTTTAACACCTAATGGTACTGATGCTGTTTGACTTGTCAGGATGGTTTAATGATAGTTAAAGGTTAAAAATTGTTGAAATAAGTTAAATTCTGTATGACTTTCCTCCTCCTGTGAAAAAAACTTGAATTTGTTTGATAACCATTTAAATTTTCGGCTGATTTAACCACCTTAGACAACGAGAAGGGCATATTCACACCAATATTCAGATACAAGTTTATTATTTTCCTTCAAAATATTCTCTTAAAATTGGTTCGAAATGTGGGTTTTCTCAGTGATTCCCAAAGAACCTTTAAATAAACAGTTCTTAAAAGAACCCTTTTTCTTAGTATGAAGAACATTTTAATAATCTGAAGAACCTTTTTCTACTAAAAAGAATGGTGAAAGGTTCCATGGATGTTAAAGGTTCTTCATGGAACCATCCATGCCAATAAAGAACCTTTATTTAAACTCTTTGTGATGAGCAAAAATGCATCTATTAAAAACATACTTGTTATCTATATCCACAATGTGCATTGCTATACAATTTTCCCCTCAGCAGCTCAAAAACCGTTCGTTCAAAACGGAGTCAATGGGTGTGACGCTAGGGAGAACTCACGCCCATGGCCTCTCGCCCAAGCCGTGCAGTTCTCTACGTGAGGCTGTCTGATTGTATTGAGCCCTTTAGCCCTCAATAAACACTCTTCCTCTGTCAGAGGGTCTCAGTGGCCTCCTATTCATGCGCAGGTAGAATGCCTAAAGAACGTGTGAGAGGAGAGAAAAAAACAGCTTGTTGCTTCTATTGAACCTTTTATTACGCCCCTTCAAAGGCTTATGGCAGAGGAGGAGAGCGAGAAAGAAAGGATCTGCCGTCTACTTAGTGCCATTGTACTCCCAACATGTCGGCTCTGAGCTCTGTGAGAAAACACAAGCAGACTACATCCAAAATATCACACGTCGAGCAAATCAAAGTGCACTAGCTTGAGACAAAATGGCGATTTTTGGGACACTGATTTCAGGAAACAGACGCTAATGTACGCCAAATATTATGACATTCATATGTACCAGCAATATTCAAAGTTTTGCATGTGGCAAGCAGTAAAACATTAAATTCAATTTTAGAATTAACACATCAGTGTCCAACTACTTATTAAATAATACAAATCCTGCACTGAAATCAAAACAAACATTAACATTAACCCCTTTTTAAATTAATTTTGTTAGTTTAAAGCTATTTTATAAATGCGATTCTTCATGTGAAGTCTGTCGACTTTAAACAGAGCTCAACGTATAATTCTTAATATACAGTGATTAGGACACTGTGCAAAAATTCTGTTTTATCATCCATCTTTCATTCATTCTTGCATTACTGTTACACATCAGTGTATGTAATTTCACATGCGGTAAACCTAATCTTACACAGACAAAGCATTTAAACAAGCTGAGAATCCAACGCTCAGTCTAATCCACAGAACATGCCTAAAAAGAATTCTTAATAAGCCGCCATTGCTTTTTATGAAAACAAAAAGCACACGAATACTGTAAGTTGACAGGTCTTGTATGGAAAAGAAAAGCCTGATATGCAATTTTGAACAGCACGGTTGAATAAAGACTCCCGCTTTCACACACACACACACACACACACACACACACACACACACACACACACACACACACACACACACACACACACACACACAAGGAGACATTGTTGTTCATGCTTCTCCTTGCATGTGTGCCAGACTTCTTTCTCCCTGGTCCATACATTGCAGAAGAGTTGGCCCCTCATATACTGCATACTGGCCCCCAACATTGCATGCTGGCCCCTTGATTGTGCAGGGCAAGAGATGCAAGGGAGAAGAAAAAAAAACAAGAAGAGACAAAGTAGTGAAAAAAAGAGCGAAAACAACTGGCAGGCATCCAGACTCATGGGGACCGCGTTGATCATTATGTCTAGCCTTCAGGTGTCTGAGCCGGCTGCGTTTTGGGGGGAGGTGTGGTTACCAAAGAGGCAGACAAAGAGAAACTCGTTCACCGGGACCAAGAAAGCGAAGAAGGGAGGGAGGGAGGGAAAAAAAAAAAATGAGAAAATGCTATAAAAATTTGATTAGGCGATCCTCCACTGAAGTGACTTTCTGTGTTCTCCAGCCTTTTTTTTTCTTCTTAGCATCGCCCCAGAGAACAGGACAGACTGAATTTTTTTTTTTTTTTTTTACAGGTCCTAATTAAAAACATCTGAAGACCCTCAGACATCAAACAGTCTTGCAAGGTCTCAGTGCATTGCAATACGCCTTTTCCCCCTGAACTCGGGTTTCCTGATAGCCCAGCTCTCAATATGTTAAATTAATATTAATACAAGCATTATTTATATTTATGAGCTGCATTTTAACATGCATATGGCAGTCTGCATATGATTAACGAAGAAAAAACAAACACACAACTGCTTGACACGGGTCACCGGCTGTCACAACTTTACAACATGCGACAAATTGAACAAAAACAGACAAATTGCAGAAGATTTTTACATGGGATGATAATAAATCTTTGCATGTTGAAATTAAAAAAGCAATAATATCATTTTTGGAATACAATTCTTGTTTTAATTACTAACTGAGCCGGTCTGTGGTTTTTAAGATGATCTAAATCTAGATGCTTTCTAACATAAGAAAGGTGTGTTTCACAAACAGAAAAGAATTAGAATCAATAAAAAATAAAAAGTTCAAGCATTCATGAACACACAACATTGATAGTACTATAAAACAATAATACTTTTTAATTTCTATTATAATACGCTCTGTCAAAGGTTTGTTATTCCAGAATCTCATTTTAAACTCTGAGTGATGTTCCTCAAGCGACTAAGATAAACATCTAACGCATCTTGCAAAGTGTTTTTCGTAGAATAAAAAAGTAATATCGATACCAACCATTCATCCTGCTCTAGACGCCGGGTTCCTCTTGCATTCGCGGGGAAACTCCGAGCGGTTACGGTAAAAACTGCTGCTGTTGCTGCTGCTGTCGAGTGTTACCTTTGCGTTTAACTTCTGATTCTTTTGCGCGTCTCGCTTCCTGCGCAGTGGAAAGAGACCAACGCCGCTGCGTCGCGTCATCAGCAGGGAAGCGCTCCCATTGGCTGAACGCCTGCACATTGATAACGCTGCTCTTTGTTCCATTGGGCGCAAGCGGGGGGACAGACGCTCCTCCTCGCTGATTTCTGTGCGCAAGAATGTGTGAGAAGAAAAATGGGGAATGTCTTCTGATGTCCGAGGTCAACGCTGCTTCAAAGCTCCTGGAACCAAAAAAAAAAAAAAAAAAAAAAAAACAATGCACCAGTAAGAATCAGGTAGTTTCATTTATTGATTACTTATTGATAATCGTTTGCATTACTGATACAAAAGCTTACAAATATAGCTAGACAGATAAAGTCTTTATAGCATTCAAATATATTAAGCAATTAAATTATAACGTATTATATAGCGAATGTTGTTATATTTATAATACATTTTAAACGGAATACACTAAATATTCAACAGTCAATGATGTTTGCATACACATAATATCATTAGTAAACACTTTTAGCCCTCTTATCAAAGAAAAACAACATTTCTTTTTATCTCAAAACAACACTGTATTCATTTTGTTGTTAAATACAAAATATTACCCAAAAAGTTCTAGAAAATTAATCCTTAAAAATCAATTACATATATTGTCTTTTATATATATATATATATATATATATATATATATATATATATATATATATATATATATATATATATATATATATATATATATATATATATGTCAAGGCAAATACATTTATTTAGTTTTTTCCCCATGTTAAAATGGCCTTTTACAGAATATAACCTTTTATAGAATATAATCATTCACAATCACGTTATTTATTTGCAATAGAATATATACACACACACACACACACACACACACACACACACACACACACACACACACACACACACACACACACACACACACACACACACACACAAAGTGCTGGGGAAAAATGTAATCGCATCCAAAAAAGTTTGTGTTTACATAATATATGTGTGTGTGTACTGTGTATAATTATTATGTATATATAAATACACACACATGCATGTATATTTTTATGAAAAATATGTTATATTTTTATAAACAAAATTATATTTATATATAAGATAAATTATATATACAGTGTATGCAAATATTTCTTAAATGTATACATGCATGTGCGTGTATTTATATATAAATTGGGGCTCCGCTTTCATCAGAAATGTTGAATTTATACCATCAAAATGACGTATAAAATAGGACATCTATCTATAAAATCATCAGAAAGGTTCAAAAGTAAATTTCCTCATGGTGGTTTTGTTGTAACATCACATCCTGAATGGTTAAAAAAATGGCTTTCTGTCAAACAAAGGGGACACCATGCATCAAAATGCTATAATATCTTGCTTTAAATGGGATTTTAATAATATTATAATGTTGTTGTTGTTTTTTTTTTCTTAAGGCTGACATTCTTTATACAATCCATTTGTTTGTCTATCTAGTGCTTCTATTCACATTTAACCTTCACTTACTGAGATATTTTAATTGGGTGAACATACCAAATGTCATAACACACAGTATTGTCCAAGAATTCTTCGGGATGCTTCATAAAGCCATTTTATTACACCCCACAAAACAAGTGCTAATCACTGGCGTTCCAGCATAGACGGCTCGATTCAGCTCTGAAATGCTCATGCGAGAGGAATACTTCGGCCTCTTTCTCTCCGAGTGGCTTGGAAAACCAAAGGCCCAAGGTATGTTGGGAATATTAGAGCGTGCGTAATGCGGGTGAACATCCTCCCTGCATGAATGCAGCATTAAATCAATATTCTGCTAAGCTTCCCCTTCTTGAGTTATTCACTTGACTGCTGTCATGATCCACCACGTGGGTTGTGCAGTTGTTTTCTGATTTTTGTGACGCCCCCTCTCTCTCCCTCATTTGAATGGCCCACCACTTTCATGCTTTGATAGTTCTGCAAGAGGAGAAAAAAAAGTGTCTGATGACATCTTCTTGTCTTTCATTACGTGTGACAGCCAAAAAAGGCAAATCCAACAGCTGATTAGCGTATATTAGCTTTGACAGGCATTTGAATCGAGCTGCACCTGCTACTGGCAGAACGATCATCAGCATTTTTTTGGTTTTTTTTGTTTGTTTAGTTTTTTTCACTCTCAGAATTACGTGTTTCATGTTGGTTGGTTAGCTCTGAGTAGCCGCTGTAGCATTGGTGTCAAAAGCATCCCTGTTATGGAGATGTTTACCAGAACTTAGCTTTGCATTTACTTTCAAGATTTAACATTGCAACAGTGTACAACCAATTAAACAGATCACATACTGTAGAGTTAGCGAGCATAGTTGAACATTAACACTGTCACGCCTGCTAGTGAATAGAGAAAATTTACCAGGCATTCTTTTTGGCCATGTAGTTTTTTCAGTCTGTGTGTGTGTGCGTGTGTGTGTGCATGTGTGTGTGTGCGCGTGTGTGTATATATATATATATATATATATATATATATATATATATATATATATATATATATAATATAAATATAAAACGTGCTGGCAAAATGAGTCGCAATGAACAGATAGTAAAAAATGAGTTATTGTTATTTTCATTCTCTATTAAAAAACCTTCCTGATGTATGATTTGTTGGAATCAGAGTCAGCAAAGTCCATTCTGAGAAGAATCGAGTTAACGTTTTCTGAAGGTTCTAAAACAAAATCACAAACCATACCTTAAAATCTTGACTTGACATACCAAGTCAAAACCAAATATCTATAGGTACCACACACACACATAGACATAGACATATACATATATACATATATATATATTATTCGCCAATCGCGATTAATTGTACTCATGTTGTGTTATTAATTGCGATTAATCGCACACTTATCGTAAAATTAAGTATACGCCATTTATCTTTTTAAACATTAATTTTGTCCTCATTTGCTATATCCAGCAAACAATCAGAAAACTGTATTTTCTGCAAGCTTCAAGGATCAAAAGGGACCAGAAGGACACCAAATATAAGGAGTCCATATAATTATATTATACACTCACTTAAAGGATTATTAGAAACACCTGTTCAATTTCTCATTAATGAAATTATCTAATCAACCAATCACATGGCAGTTGCTTCAATGCATTTAGGGGTGTGGTCCTGGTCAAGGCAATCTCCTGAACTCCAAACTGAATGTCAGAATGGGAAAGAAAGGTGATTTAAGCAGTTTTGAGCGTGGCATGGTTGTTGGTGCCAGACGGGCCGGTCTGAGTATTTCACAATCTGCTCAGTTACTGGGATTTTCACGCACAACCATTTCTAGGGTTTACAAAGAATGGTGTGAAAAGGGAAAAACATCCAGTATGCGGCAGTCCCCGAAAATGCCTTGTTGATGCTAGAGGTCAGAGGAGAATGGGCCGACTGATTCAAGCTGATAGAAGAGCAACTTTGACTGAAATAACCACTCATTACAACCGAGGTATGCAGCAAAGCATTTGTGAAGCCACAACACGCACAACCTTGAGGCGGATGGGCTAGAACAGCAGAAGACCCCACCGGGTACCACTCATCTCCACTTCAAATAGGAAAAAGAGGCTACAATTTGCACGAGTTCACCAAAATTGGACAGTTGAAGACTGGAAAAATGTTGCCCGGTCTGATGAGTCTCGATTTCTGTTGAGACATTCAGATGGTAGAGTCAGAATTTGGTGTAAACAGAATGAGAACATGGATCCATCATGCCTTGTTACCACTGTGCAGGCTGGTGGTGGTGGTGTAATGGTGTGGGGGATGTTTTCTTGGCACACTTTAGGCCCCTTAGTGCCAATTGGGCATCGTTTAAATGCCACGGCCTACCTGAGCATTGTTTCTGACCATGTCCATCCCTTTATGACCACCATGTACCCATTCTTTGATGGCTACTTCCAGCAGGATAATGCACCATGTCACAATGCTCGAATCATTTCAAATTGGTTTCTTGAACATGACAATGAGTTCACTGCACTAAAATGGCCCCCACAGTCACCAGATCTCAACCCAATAGAGCATCTTTGGGATGTGGTGGAACGGGAGCTTTGTGCCCTGGATGTGCATCCCACAAATCTCCATCAACTGCAAGATGCTATCCTATCAATATGGGCCAACATTTCTAAAGAATGCTTTCAGCACCTTGTTGAATCAATGCCACGTAGAATTAAGGCAGTTCTGAAGGCGAAAGGGGGCCAAACACAGTATTAGTATGGTGTTCCTAATAATCCTTTAGGTGAGTGTATAATAAATGTATACACACCTAAGCACCCATGAAAAAAAAAAAAAACATTACAGAAAAAAAAAACTACAGAATTCACAGTGTATAGTATGTGTACAGAGCAACAACTATGACATTGTTTTCATTTTAGACGTCAAGCTGCGATACCGAACAGGACCACACGGAGACACCAAAACAACTCCTAAATCAACAACTTTGACTGCATAAACCTACGATTAAGAAACACAACAACGTACATATGACAAATGAAACATTATCCTTCCCAAGCGCGAATGTACTGTGTGTCTGTGCGTAAATGGAGCGTGCGATCAGTTTGCTGTTTGTGTTTGTGCATCAATATACCAGACTCTCACGCGCTTACTGTACGATTCCTGTACGTCACCAAAATTGCGCTCTTCAGAAACAATCGCAGAATATGACAGAGCAAGTGTCTATTCTTACTGATATGTCTGCTGTAATCAGCCTGGCCTTCTTTACATTAGCGCTGTTTTGGACTGTTTGAATTAATTCGATTACTGGATCACTGAAAACTTTCCCAGAGGAGTTTAACGGCTTAAAATGGCCTGATCACAAACACAGAAGCAGAATTGGGTTATAGCTAATATATATATATTTGGGGTGTAATGGTACACAAAACTGACGGTTCGGTACGTAGCCTACCTTGGTTTTGAAGTCACGGTTCGGTATGGGTTTGGTACAGCAGTTTTACAAAATTGGTTTTACAAAACAGTGGTTTACTGAAAAAAAAAAAAAAAAAAAAAAAAATGTGTCTGTCCTTAAATGATTTCAATTATAACTAAAAGTTTCTTGCTGTAAACTATATAGGGAGCCCTTACTTGCACATTCCTATAATATTAAAGGTTAAAGGGTTATTTCATCCAAAAATGAAAATTCTGTCATTAATTACTTACCCTCATGTCGTTCGACACCCGTGAGACCTTTGTTCATCTTCGGAAAACAAATGAAGATATTTTTGTTGAAATCCGATGGCTCAGAAAGGCCTCCATTGGCAGCAATGACATTTCCTCTCTCAAGATCCATAAAAAGTACTAAAGACTTCGTTACAAACTCCATCTCACTACAGTGGTTCTACAATAATTTTATGAAGCGACGAGAATAGTTTTTGTGCACAAAAAAAAAAATCTAAATAGCGACTTCATTCAACGACTTATCTTCTGTGTGGGCCTCTGACGTGAACTCACGAAGCACCACAACGCATCCACGAGAATATGACGAAGAGCCGGCGGAAGCGAGGAACTTTGTTTACAAGTAGAGGAAGACGCACTGTATCTAAGCTTTTGAATTCTACATTGATTGTGCTTTAGGTCTTAGCGTAGTGCTCAAAATGGTGCTAAAGTGTGCATTTCCTGGATGCCCGAATGCCGGCTCTACGTCATATTCTATCGCGCATGTGTCGTGGTGCTTCGTGAGTTCACGTCAGAGGTCCACACGGAAGACAAGAATAAAGTTGAATAAAGTCACTATTTCGATTTTTTCTTTATTCTCGTCACTTCATAAAATTATTGTAGAACCACTGTAGTGAGATGGAGTTTGTAACGACGTCTTTAGTACCTTTTATGGGTCTTGAGAGAGGAAATGTCATTGCTGCCAATGGGGGCCTTTCTGAGCCATCGGATTTCAACAAAAATATCTTCATTTGTGTGAGATGAACAAAGGTCTTACGGGTGTCGAACGATATGAGGGTGAGTAATTAATGACAGAATTTTCATTTTTGGGTAAACTAACCCTTTAATAACAGAGCCCAATCTATTATCCTAAATTCAGTTGCTATTTATTTTTAGATATAATAATCAACACTCAAATAACACATTGTATGCAAACATGTAAAGTTCACGTAACTTCTAAATCTAATGTTTTTGTTGAAATATAATTATTTATACACAGTGGCTGTCATTTTCATGACAGATTTATTTAAACATAGGCTACATTAAATAATCAAGACATCACTAACAGGTTCAGTAGAATATAATGAATATATTATGTTCATATTTATATTTAGCGAAAGAGTTCTCTGGTGAACTGACAGCTGTGGACACTGAATGACTTCTGAGGTAAATGTGATGCTATGTGGCATTGCTTACAAGCTGTTTTACTGACTTCTTTCCGCGGTTGAAACACAGATTGAGCGATTACACGACATGTAATGTATCCTCAACATATCTTAAGATATTAATTCATGTTTATTCTTTAGGAAGAGAGGATCGCGTTCCTTCGCGTATACTTAATATGTTCCTGTGGGAACTCGGATTGAAGTGTGTTCCGCGCTTAAAACAAGCCTACTGTTAACTGTTAAAGATTGCATTCAGAACCGTTCAGTACACACGTGCACCGAACCGAAAGCCCTGTACCAAAATGGTTCGGTACGAATATGTGTACCGTTACACCCCTAATAAATAAATAAATAAATAAATAAATAAATAAATAAATAAATAAATAAATAAATATACCACAATTGTTTGATTAACATCAATGAAACCTATATATATGTACAGACTTTTGTTAGATGCTATTAATAGCGATTAATTGATTTGAGCACTAATATATATACAGATTTTATGTTAGATGTGATTATATTTAGATTATTTAGCCATTTTTTCCCTCTTGCATATTACAGCCAGTGCAAGTAATTGCATCATACATCATATAGACGCATGTCATGAAAATATTTTCTTCCACATACTGTATGTGAGCTCTGGAGGAAAAATATGACACTTTATCGATCCTACACAAAGGAAAAAAGACATTTGAAAAGATCCAAAAAAGACACAAGTACAATTCAATACTGCAGGTGCTAATAATGCTATTTTATTTACTACCAAAATGACTTGCCTTTGGACCCCTGTTGTAACATGACATATGAAGGATCATTTGAAACACTTCAGATACTAAAAGATAATTTTCTGTAAAAGACAGCATTTAATTGTAGCAACAGTAGATGATTTTGTTAATGAATAAATATTCTTTTGATATGCAAGCTGTGAAAAAGCTGTCGACTGTGACGTTTCTCTAGCAGTGCCACATTTAAGCTACATTTAAAATGGCTGCCTAAGGATACCTAGCGTCATTTCCAGTTGATTGTCCTGTATCATGTCAAGGAACAGGCTTGTGGAAATTTATTAAGGATATATTTTACCATTAATCTCAAATCAGCATCACAGTCATACTCAGAATGGCTTTCTTGCTTTCATTTTTATTCACTCAATAAGGGCTTGTCAGTTATGTGTCACAATATCCTGCTGCAGGTGTGTGTGTGTGTGTGTGTGTGTGTGTGTGTGTGTGTGTGTGTGTGTGTGTGTGTGTGTGTGTGTGTGTGGAGGGGGCAACAAATCAACAAACAGAATTCAAAATAAAGAAGATCAGCGGCAAAGCATACGGCTCATCACAAATGAGCAAAATCTTATCTTTGTTCCACTCCTAAATTTAGACTGACATTTTGCAATGCTTAGCATAAATTGTAGAGAGCAAAGAGGATTCAGAGAACCGTTAATGCATGATGATTTAGGTCTAATTTTAGCCGTAGCTCTGATGCAAGGACATAAAACAGCCTTGTCCGCGTAAGGCTTCAAAAAAATATTTCTTGCTTCATTTTTAGACTTTTTTGAAAGCACAATAATAACTTTACACTTTCTACAATGTGTGATTATCACCTTTAAAAACTAGTGCACATTTATGAATATTAATGTTTAATCAGTTCAAGCACGCCCGTGTGTGTATATGTGTGTGTGTGTGTGTGGTATCTGCAGTGGCAATGCATGCATGAATTGCATTATCTTGAGCTGCAGCATAGGCTTTGTGCTATGTATCTTCCCTTCGAGAAATATCTATATATCTGTAACTATAAATAGCAGTGTCATATTTCAAATGAACCTCAGGTCATTCCATGGAAACAGTGTGATAGGGAATTAAAAATATTAATGCAAAAAATGGGGGATCTGGTTTATATTCATAGGTATTTTTATGCACTTTTGTACATTCGGATACACACAAACATCTCCTCACTATCCGCTAGCTGCCTGTCCTCTGATCACACTGTAAAAAAACGCAGACTCTGTAGTCGCCACAAGCTCCAAAAACGGCAACAAAAACAAACTGGTGCAGTCTGGACCAAGCAAACAAAACAAACGTGGGCAGTCTGGACAATGAAACATAATAAACAGTGCTTCAGCCAATAGCTGACAAGAATGATTTCCACCCCCAAATCATTCTTACCGGCTATTGGCTGGAGCACTGTTTGTTATGCTTTGTTGTCCAGACTGCCCACGTTCGTTTTGGTTGCCGTTTGTGGAGCTTATGCAGTACAGAGACCGCGTTTTTTTACAGCGTGTTAGTATAGTGCAGCTAGCGGATAGTGAGGAGATGTTTGCTGTATGTGACACAAAATGTTTTGGCCTAAAAAACGCGTGGCATCGTCTAGAGCACCTTTAAAGATAAAAATATGAATTTATTAATCCTCAGAAGATGCACGAAAATGATGCAGAAAGATTTCTGCCTAAGGTCTGGGACACACAGATGATTTTCAAATCGATTTTAAAACTGTGGGAGACCAAAGAAAGAGGGCAGATTCAGATTTTTAGCATTATAATCCTCTGAATGAGCACACTAGAAGATTCGTCCGGACCGCAAGACCACACACCTGTCGATTGTAGCAACATTTTCACAGTGAGACGAGATCTCACGGAGAATCGCGAGATCAAGAGTGACTTGAGAAGAAAAACAAATGGAGGACAATCGACGACATCAGCTGGTTCGGGAAGAAAAACAAAGGAGAATAAAAGAATATGGGTGATCTCTCAATACTCCACTTTCGTGGCATGTTCAGCTATAGAAGCACACAACATACGGTTCGTGAAGCTCGCTCACTCTCATTGGCTATTCAATGCTATCACGTCAGAAGCAGCCCGATCAAAAGTCGCAAATATCAAACGTCTGATGTCTGACGATTTGGGATTGTGCCTGCTCCGACGCGAATGGGAGCAGTAAACTAACCGTAATGACACCACACAATTGCGGATTTTTTGGACGAAAAGTTGTTTGTGACGAGTACTGAATCGGGCCATGCCCCCTGATCACTTGGGGCCAGTTGTTCAAAAGTAATCAGATTGGATTTCACCTATCAGATTGGATCAAATCTTGAAAATGGGTTGTTTCAAAAGAAAAAAAGGATTCTGAAATCAGATTAGATCACAAAATCCAGTCGTGGTTTTGATCTGGATTTTGATACTTTGATCCAAAAAAATCAGGGTTATACCAATCCCAGCAAGGGTGGATTTCAGGAACAAAAATGTAATAAAACTTCAAAACTGAAAAAAAAAAAAAAAAAAACATGTAATACATATACATTTTTTTATTATTTTGCTCTTGATTAGTTTAACTGTTAAAGTAATAAATTAGAAGTAGACATTATTAGGCTACTTATTAAGCCTTTCGGTAGCCTACAGTAAAGTAAAAAAGAGATTTTAGCGCCATCAAATAATCTCTAAACAGCTGTAAATATCAAACAAAAATATTATATTTAATTTAAAGTGTTTTTTATCACTGCTTGTAAACTACATTGGCACATTAAGAGATTGACTAGTCAAAAGTTTGTTGTGAGCGAACACAGATTCTCGGGTGAATGCTATGCAAAAACATTGAAAGCATTTTTTCCCCATCTCATATTTTTTCCATCACCATGTCCCTTTTGGGGCTCCGTAGAGCACTAGTAATTCAGATTTAGTAATCTTAGTGTATCTGGATCAGGGTGATCCAATCCAATTTTGCTTTGAAAAACCAGCACAAAAGTAAGATGGATCCTGGGTAGCAAAACATGGGATTTCCAAATCCAGATAATTCTGATCGAGATTAGATTTTTTTTAACTGGCCCTAGACGGTGCAAATCGGGCTCAAAAAGTGTGTGGCCAGCCTAAGAAAGACCTTTTTAAATGGCAAATTTATTTATAAATGAAATTCAGGTGGGGTTAATCAATCAAAGTAAAGCCACTTGCACATGCATGGCTGAATTTAAGGAGCCTATCAATAAAGATCACAAGTTTTAAACTACAAGTGAAACACACATATTGTATGAACATATCTAAAGTTAAAAACAATGATAAATCGTCCATCCATGTTGATATTAAACATATCAATGTCTCTCTGAACGGCAACAAATGTATGTGTGGTAGAACCACACTTTCCATACCAACATCTACGAATACCATCATGTTTTTTAAAAGAAATGACGATTCAAAATTATGAGTCAAAATCAGAACTGCCACAGCAAACCTCAAGAATGTTAGTGCAGCATTGGGAGTTTCAGTTTCGGAGATAAAGAAAGGAAAATGCCACTGTTTCTACACAAATTTATCTGCTTTAATCCCATCCTGAGTGTAAAACATTCCCTATATCTACTCCACGGATCTTTGCTACACCCTCGGCTTTTCCTTCCATCTGTTGTGAAGACCTCGCTATTGCCGCCATAGATGGGCTATTTAACACTTGCCTTCTCTGCCTTACGACACTGCAGCCACAGGTTTCATCCCAAACACACAAACATACATCCACACATCCGCACACAAAACCCCGAGGGATGAGTGTGGCATCTGCCCCGGCCTCCGTGCCAAAACAAGAGGAAAGAAAAACCCTACTGCTCAGAGCGACAGCCTGCCAGTCGACCGCACTGAAGACCCTGGCAGGCATCACGGTTCAGCTGAGAGATGCTGATAATATCCACCCGGGTTTGCCTGTGGACACCTTCAAAGAATGCCATTTCTCCAGAAAAACGTCCGGGGCCTTAAAAAGCAGCCTGGCGTATGAGCGCAATATGCCTTGAGACCAAGCATTATCTGTTACGAAGGAGACCTAACCTCATTACGCTGCACTTGCCATCTGAGATGTCTGAAGAGTTAATGGAGGTTATTAGATTCGACCCCTCGATTTGGGTCTCAGGCAGCCACTGTAATTATTTCAGTGGGACTGATGGATGACGAAGTGGAGCTAAAGGTTTCGGTTGTCATTTTGGTCAGTCAGGTTTCATAAAGACATCGAATGACGATTCACATGCGGGAACTGAAAATCATCATTCTCAGAGTGTCGAGGTGCAAAGGGTTCCCAATTTCAGGCCAAACGAGAAAAAGTCCAAGACAGATAGATTTAACTCTGCAATGTCTCGGGTAGTTCTTCGGATTTTTGAGCATTTTCAATGACCTAACAATTCAGACAAAAACTTTTATAGTGGCTTCCAACATGGGTCATCCAATTGGAATTTAGAGCAAGGGCTCAAGAGAGTTTTTGATGCCTTGCAAAACCAGGTTAGGTTGCTTTGCAGAAATATGGGTGGTCCCCATCTCTTGATGCCTTATACCAAGAAGCAACAATACAATATACAGGGGTGTACAAGACTTTTTTTTTTTCCAGGGAGCACCTGGAGATGTTGCTTGGCACTCACACTTTACGCAGCAGACTTATCTTACAAGCTGTCGTCATCTCTTTCCTCCTGACTGCTCTCCTCACTATCTTTTTTTCTCTCAAACATGGTAGATGATGATGTAGGCCTGCTTTATCCCTGGTTAAGTCAACAGCTTGCTTTGGGTCAAAAGTCTCTGTTGTCATCTTAGACAAGTGAATGTAATATATTTCTGTCAAGTTAAACCAAACTTTTATTTTGATGGGTCGCCGTGAAGACCTTTGAGTTTCTGTGCGTTTATGATACGACACAATTTTTTTTCTCAAATTAAGTGCTAAAATGCCAATGAAGTGACTCTGAGAGCGGCTCTGGACATGAAGTTCATGCATTCATGTCCTCATATAGTGAGGCGGCAGAGGCTGAAAACACAGTGAGCGTGCTTCAGTGTGTGTGTGTGTGGGAAATAAAACCGCACGTCTACGGCATTCATTCACGCAGAACATGCAGGATTCGTATTTAAATAGTCTTTTTGCAGTGTAATATTCACAGACTCTAGTCTATATCGCGATTTGATTTAGGTGTACTGGCTTGCTTTTTATTTATTCATCAAAACTGAGACAAATTCCTTGAAATTCTGCGTTACACAGTAAATTCAATTTTTTATGACTGGATACTGCGATTCCATCCATGTTTTCTGCATCCCGGAAATCATAGGGCCCTAGAAAAAGCCAACTAGAAAGACATTTACCAATTAATAATTAATGAACACACTTATCATGATTGCTATCTTACCAGAGATGGAGAAAAATCCTACTCCAATAAGTAAACTGTCCCTGTCCCCCAAAAATGTTGGTAAAATGTTGGTATATTGGTAAAATAATGGTACTCAAAAGCGCTTCCCTCCACATTTTCTGCTGCACATTGTTTATTTTTACCACGCATGCGAACCTGCGCACCAGTTATCTGCACTCCTATCCCCCTTCAAATGACTGACTTAGCAGTACATTTGCCCCTGTTTACACCTGGTATTAAGATGCATTTTCGTCGATCAGATCACAAATGGACGACGCTAAATGCAGGTGTAAACAGGGTCTAAAACGGTTTGAGCTTGTCAACTTTCGACCACTTCCAGAGGTAGTCGAAAACGCATCTGACCGGATTGCTTTCATGGTGTAAACACTCATGTGATCGAATGCATTCGAACAGCCACAAAAGACCGCCTACTCTCCACCTACTGACCTAATGAGTAAACATTATGGGAAGCATGCTAGCCAAACAGGATTTATACTTTGTCGGCTGAAAACCCAAGTTTGTTTTGAAGCACAACCATTCCTGATTTCTAACACACACTCGCAGCGTTTGGCGTGGTTTTGTGTCTGTCAGAGCAGAAACTAAAGCTGATGCTCTCCATAAGTTTTTCCATAATCCCCGAATGTGTTCATATGTAAATGGTGCAAGCTTATTTTGTCCATTAGATCGAAAGATCTGAAAAAGCCCATACATTTACCATACATAGACCCTCCCCTCGAAGAAATCAGGACTAAAGTGGTCGAAAGTGGACAAAAGAGACGGATTAAAGCACCAGGTGTAAACGGGAATATGTCTCCCTCGTCTACTTGTGATATGATCTTTAATACCAGGTAAACAGGGCCTATGTTGCATACTTCATTTTTCCACCCCCGTTTTGTGAAGTAGCCCAGAAGATCTCTAAGAAGGTTAGGCACAATGCAAAATGATGCAGCAACTTGAATGACAACAACTTGAAAGGCAAATGACTACACAATTTAATTGATTTAAGGTCATATTTGCATGCACATTCGAAGCTGTAAATTCCCAGTATACAGGTATAAGTATATTGGCCATTTACAATGGCTTCGAACATATAATAACCTTTTCGAGACAGAGTTCAAGAGAAACCCTTTTGGCAAAACCAGTCCTAAGGTTGGGTTGCTTTTAGAACTTTTGGTGGTCTTCTTTTGTCACTTGATGACTTCAAGATGTGCATGAACGTTAGGCACAATGCAAAATGATGTTGCAACTTGGCACATTACTATGCAATTTAATTTATAGTAAGTTAAGGTCACGTTTGCACCTACCCTGCATTGACAATTTACAATGGCTTTGAACACTCCATCATATTTTTGAGACTGCATTCAAGAGACTCTTTAATACCTTGCAAAACCAGCCGTAAGGTTGGGCTGTTTTGCTAAACTTTTAGTGGTCTCTTTTTATCTATTGGTGTCTTGCTGAGAAGCCCTGAAGATTTCCAAGAAGGTTAGGCACAGTACAAAGAGATATTGCAACTTGCTACATTACTCTAAAATGTACTTGAGATGTGATCCCTGGTGTGAATATAATGGCAATTTCGATACAATCAGATTTTAGAGCTTATTCAATGTTGAGATGCTCTGCAGAACATGGTGGTCTCCTTTTTAATGCCTTGTGGAGACGTCTTGAATATTTCCAAGAAGGTTAAACCTGTTATAGTCATACAGTCAGAGCATAGGTACGGTTGAAAGGGATAAACCTTCAAAAGCACTTATGTCAACGATAGAAAGGTGTTCAAGTGCTCATTTATGTCACACTGAGCTGCGCTCGAGAAAAATGAGTGCAAGAAGATGTCACGTTCCAGTTCTTTAAGCACCTCAAAGCCGACCTACTTGATGCAAAGCTTCAGACTGACTTTTTGACTTTAAAGTAAGTTGTAGTTTTATTAACGATTGCATCATCCTTAAACTAAGCTCGGGCTGACCACGCACACTTCAATTTGCCATCATTCTTAAAGCATGAGCTGCATACTGTTGTCTCAAAGGGGTCGTAGTAATCCTGGGAACATGGCATGTGCTTCGCAGAGAGGATCCACAGTAGATCCAGGTCAGCTGCGAGGTCTCAGCTGTAGTAATAGGCTTCACCTGTCATCGGGCATAAGGCCTCCTGCCTGGCACACGCACGCCCCTCACCCACCCACCACCCCCAGTAGATATCAACTTAACCAGCCCACTCATGCGTATCCTGCTTCGAAAAACACTCAGTCTGTCAGCTTCTGTTACACCCCTCTATTTCTCTCACTTTCTCTCTTTCCCCTCACCCAATCAGCTGTATATCACACATCTGAAGCCCTGGAGGTGTAAATTAAAGACAGTGATGTGTCCTGGGTGGCTGCAATCCAAAAAAAAAAAAATGTCTTCAGTCAACTGAGTGAATATTTAAGAGTGTACTTTCCCAAAGGATGACGTCGCTGATGGAATGCATGCAAACTGTTAAAATCAGAATTATACATTTAAATTTGACAGAATTCCAGAATATAAAAATTTCCATTAAAAAAATTAGGCACAATGCAAAATGAAGTCACAAATTACAACATTACTACAGAATTGAATTGATTTAAAGTGACATTTGCACATAACCTGTATTGAACTTATTATATTTTGAGATAGTATTCAAGTCATGCATCCTCGATGGCTACATTTCAAAAATGGCTTCAGTCAACTGAGTTTTAAGAGTGTCTTTTCCCAATAGACAAATTGTGATAGATGTATGCAAAATTTACGTTGGAATTTTCAAGATAAATTTGAAAGAATTACAATTTATGAAGTTCTAAAAAGTTAAAGGTATGTAATTTCTGCTTCACTATCACAGAATAGAGTGGTGCAGGTATGACATTGTTTTGTAGGCCAAAACATGGAAACGAGTTAGCATTTTAGCACTTCCGGTTCCATTGTCCCAAAGTCAATGGGTTTTTTGAAATTCTGCATTATACAATGAGATTTTGGTTAAATGGCTGAAATAAGGCCTGTGGTGAACACAAGCTGAAGACACTTTCACGGTTTATTCTACCACATAAAATAAATCAGTATTAACATTACCCCACCTGTGATTATTTGAAGCTGTTACGTGTCTTGAAAAAGCGGTTGCTAACAAGTGCTAAATGGGACTACAGAGACTGTCGGGGAGATTAAACGTCATTGTGCCGATCTTGTAAACTCATTATGCTTATAATTGTGCTCTTATAAACTATTCTAACTCAAACTTTCTGGTAAAATGTTTTAGATAAAAACTGAAAGAGTTGTCAGAAGCTTAGTGATTATTTTGATATAGCTACTTTTAGCTTTTGACTTCTGTCGACTGCAAAATTCATAAAGGTTGTGATCATCTGTGAAAATTATCCAAAATTTTGGATAATCCAAAAACCTGTAGGAAAATCCTACTGGGTTTTTGTCGGGGGAACCAGCGTGATGCTAACTGCCGGTTGGCCTACAAAGTGACATCTATCTGCACCAATCTATTTGCAAAAGTAACTGCCTGTCATTGGACTGCAAACAAAAAGCCACACCCTAAACTCATGCCATTGGTCCAGCCACAGTTGCTATGCTAGGCTGATTGGGATGCTGAAACACATAGTGCAATGTTTTAATAACACAGCACTTTTAGGAAGAATCAACCTACAAACGGCTTACTTATAGTTGTCTCTACATATTAAGTGTGGATAGGAGCAAGTTTTAAACATCAAAAAATAATTACACACTTCAGCTTTAAATTTTACATATACATTCCACATTTCAGATCCTTAAATTCCATGTCAATTCTTTTTGCATACAGTTCTTTGAGGTTTGTATCTAATAGGATATATACCCAGGGTATTCAATTGTATTTACTGTAGGTTTAGCACTCACATAGTACCGTGCAACTGAATTAAACCTCATTTCGCTAGTGTCAGTGGCACATTTAGCCACTTCAAGCTGTACTCTCATAATTGATCTGTCAAAAAGCTTTGTCTTACGTTTTCGAAGTCTATGCTTCAGTGCTTTGAAAATTCATGGATATTCAGGCAACACAGAATAAGACCAAAATGCTAAAGACAAAAATCCATGTGAGGCTGTCTGACCAAGTTTAATCGCACCCCTCCAGAGCTGAATGTGATAGAAAGCGGCTCAGTTGACTCAAAGAGCTGAGAGTATGAGAGTAACTCTGGGAGTGTAAGAATAAAGGGATACATCACCCTGCAGTCTTTCCCATTTTTGCACCGAAACAGCTACGCTGCTGCATTTCCAGCATATACGCTGCTCAATAATTCAACTGTTTGTACCTGTGAAGTGACGGGGTCTCATTCCGAGGCCCTAAACTAATGTATAATTAAATGGCAAGCCACATGAAAGTGCATATGAAATCAAGTCATGATCTCCTTATAGATTCAGCCTGCCGGAGCCATAATGGCACCACCTGGAATGTTTAGAGTGTTTGATTTATTTTGCTTAGTAGATTCTTTCAGCAGTGCAAGTAAAAATGCTTGATGATGCTTGCCATTTGATTATGTTTGTTCTTACACTAAATAGACATTTGTTTACTGTGTTGGCATATTTCCAATTGGAACACAAAGTTTGATAAGGTGTATCAAAGGAGTTTTTTAGGGGTTGCCGTTTTTTAAGTAGCACACATAGGCTGAATTCAAATTAGTATACTGACATACTACTTTGACCATTTCTGTCATACAGTGCATCCAGAAAGTATCCACAGCATTTCACTTTTTCCACATTTTGTTATGTTGCAGTTTTATTCCAAAATGGATTAAATTCATTATTTTCCTCAAAATTCTACAAACAATACCCCATAATGACAACATGAAAGAAGTTTGTTTGAAATCTTTGAAAATGTATAAAAAAAAAAAACTTGTACATAAGTATTTAGAGCCTTTGCTCAATACTTTGTTGAAGCACCTTTGGCACCAATTACAGCCTCAAGTCTTTTTGAGTATGATGCTACAAGCTTGGCACACCTATTTTTGGGCAGTTTCTCCAATTTTTCTTTGCAGGACCTCTCAAGCTCCATCAGGTTGGATGGGGAGCGTTGGTGCACAGCCATTTTCAGATCTCTCCAGAGATGTTCCATCAGGTTCAAGTCTGGGCTCTGGCTGGGTCACTCAAGGACATTCACAGAGTTGTCCCGTAGCCATTCCTTTGTTATCTTGGCTGTGTACTTGGGGTCTTTGTCCTGTTGGAAGATGAACCTCCGCGCCAGTCTGAGGTCCAGAGCGCTCTGGAGCAGGTTTTCATCAAGGATGTATCTGTACATTGCTGCATTCAGCTTTCCCTCGATCCTGACTAGTCTCTCAGTTCCTGCTGCTGAAAAACATCCCCACAGCATGATGCTGCCACCACCATGCTTCACTGTAGGGATGGTATTGGCCAGGTGATGAGCGGTGCCTGGTTTCCTCCAGACATGACGCTTGCCATTCAGGCCAAAGATTTTTATCTTTGTTTCATCAGACCAAAGAATTTTGTTTCTCCTAGTCCTTAAGGTGCTTTTTAGCAAACTCCAGGTGGACTGTCATGTGCCTTTAACTGAGGATTGGCTTCTGTCAGGCCACTCTACCATACAGGCCTGATTGGTGGAGTACTGCAGAGATGGTTGTTCTTCTGGAAGGTTCTCCTTTCTCCACAGAGAAATGCTGGAGCTCTGTCAGTGACCATCGGGTTCTTGGTCACCTCCCTGACTAAGGCCCTTCTCCCCCAATCGCTCAGTTTGGCCGGACGGCCAGCTCTAGGAAGAGTCCTGGTGGTTCCAAACTTCTTCCATTTATAGATGATGGGAGGCCACTGTGCTCACTGGGACCTTCAATGCTGCAGAATTTTTTCTGTACCCTTCCCCAGATACTTACCCTTGATGCAATCCTGTCTAGGAGGTCTACAGACAATTCCTTGGACTTCATGACTTGGTTTGTGCTCTGACTTGCACTGTTAACTGTGGCACCTTATATAGACATGTGTGTGCCTTCCCAAATCATCTCCAATCAACTGAATTTACCACAGGTGGACTCCAGTCAAGTTGTAGAAACATCTCAAGGATGATCAGTGGAAACAGGATGCACCTGAGCTCAATTTTGAGTATCATGGCAAAGGCTGTGAATACTTATGTACATGTATTTTATGTATTTTTTTAAAAATAAATTTACAAAGATTTCAAACAAACTTATTTCACGTTGTCATTATGGGGTATTGTTTGTAGAAATAATGAATTTTGGAATAAGGCTGTAGCATAACAAAATGTGAAAAAGTGAAGCGCTGTGAATACTTTCAGGATGCACTGTATATACAGTATATAAAAAAAGGAAAAGTAGTATGGTTTTATGCAATTTTGAATTCAGCCGTTTGCTACATGCTAATGATAGTCAGCAGCAGGTGATATAGAGTGCAACAGTGCCCTCCAACTTTTTCGGTGGCTCGTGGCTCCAGAAGTTTTTTTTTTCCATAGGTAGTCTTCGTCAAAGAGTTATAAACCATGAACCAAACCAGCTACGAAGTGAATCACAATGTAAATTTTGATTTGAACTAAAAAACGTATATTTAAAAAAAATAAAAAAAAGACTGTGTACTTCATGGTTTTATTGGGGAATTTGGAGAAATTAGCTTGTTTCGATTCTCTGATTAGTCAAGATTATTCTGCAGAATCATGGCTTCTTCACTAGGAATTCCACTGTAAAATAGGATTATTTAAAACATCTGTTGAAGTAATGCGGACTGACGACGTCAACAAAAGCATACAGCATCGATTAACAACCTCATAGTAGGTCTGTCTATAGTGGTTAGTAATAAGTTTAATTAGTAATAATTTCCCCTTTAGAAAATTTATGGAGATTTTACTTTTGTTGCACTCCAGTTAATGTGATTTCACTAAGTAGAACATCCTTGTTGATCTTGGAACAACATTACAATCAACCAATCAGATTTGAGGGACAAGTTTTTTTTAGTTAATGTCAATTTTAAGCTTACAACCAGGGCTCTACAGCATTCTTATTCATCCATCATTTTCCTCTGATTCTAGGAATAAATTATGGGTAGGGTTAAGATTAGGGGTTGGGATAGGGTTAGGACTATTTTTTTGGACAGGAATGTTGTTCCAGAATCAACAATAGATTTTGATACAGGAACATCTTACTTCACAGCGACCGTTGCACTCTATAGGGCTTTTCACACTGCACTTATTGTCGTTCTAAACCCCGCTTTTACCCCGGATAAAGGAACTTTTCACACTTGTAATTTACCCAGGGTTACGAAACCCTGCTCCGAAAGCAATGTTAGCACCGCTTTTGCAGTGTTAACCCTGCATTGCAGTGCAAAACTTCTACAGTGTTCCACATTGTACATTCCTAAAACCTGGGTTAACCTTCTAATTTGCATATTGGTAGTGTCAGTGTCACTGATTGGATGAACGCAGCATGCTACCCGTTTACAAAAACCCCGTTTTACAAAAGCTCTAGCATTGCGCATCTTTGTATTGCCAATTGTACTATTGAGTTTATACTGAATGGACATTTTGGACTATAAAGGTAAGAATGAAATGGTCTTTTAATTGTTAACTGTTAACCCCGGGTTAATTATGACCAGTGTGAAACCTGAAGCAAGATAACCCAGGATTTAATTTACCCGGTGTTTCGAATGACCCAGGGTTAACTGTTTCAAGGCCCTAATTTCAAACTGTGTTTAACCCCAGGTTATTGTTGTTCTAAACCACGATTTTAACCCCGGCAAAAGGATCGTTTGACACTTGTAAGCTGGAAATGGGGTTAGCACTGAATTGCAGTGCTCAACTTTTACAGTGTGAAATGATGCAGTGTTATTTAGAATGGTACGTCAGATGCTTAGCAACAGACAACCAATTGCGTGCCTCATTCACATGGTTTGAACAGTCACTGAAACAGTCAACATTTGAGGAGATTAACATTAACCCAGGATTTAGGAATGTACAGTGTGAAACGTCAGTTTATGAATACCCATGATTAATTGTTAACCCCTGTGTGAAACGTGAAGTAAAATAACCCAGGATTCCATTTACCCAAGGTTTACAATGACCATGAAAATTATAATGACCCAGGGTTAACTATTGAAATGTGATCCCTTATTAGGGGGAGGGAACTTTTCATTCTAGAGAGCATTTGATTGGACAAAAGATTTGTGTACACATTTGTGTATGTATTAATACTCCTAGACAGCTTCAAAGCTAACATAGATGTACTATAGCCACAAATATCATTTAGATTTAGACTAAAAGCAATCAGAAGGTTTGTCTTCTCGGGCCAATGTTACAAACTTTTTTTGTCAAGACATTGAATGAAATTAAATCCGTATGTCACATTAATCAGCATTTGCAAACTATGTCTCTCTTTGGTTTCAAATCAAGCCTAGGATGTTCCCAATATTTTGGAAGTGCGAAAACAAACACGGCAGATGCAGGTTAGCTAGTGCTGCTCAGATCTTTGCATCTGTCCTACACAGAGTTGTAATATCTCCACCTTGCAGGCAGCAACAGGGGCGGCTTAGAGCTGTGTGCATTCCTCTGAGCTGACTGTGAAGTTAAGACTGTAGCGTCAGTCCTTCTTTTCTGTCTTTCTCCCTAAGAATGAGTGTGTGCTGTTGTTAAGTGAACGCATTACGCTGGGAGCTGGGAGAGTCAGATAAGAACTTCAAAGCAGATCTATATGTCCGAGAGTGAGCAGGCAATCCGGAGAATAGAAACTCGCCGAATCCTATGGATTTCGCAGCACGGATTTTCACGAGGAGTGTGTAACGAGCTACTGAGTCGTCCTATTAGCATAATGTTGATGGTAAAAGTGGAGGAGTAGATAAATGGCAGAGCATTACTCTGGTTAAATCTCTTTCCTGAAGGAGCCAGATGCCTCTTTCGCATCAGATGGTTGTAAAAGTAATGCCTCATTTCCCATATTCATTCCCCAAAAATTGAATCGACTTGCATTCCGACTGCAAGAACACTTAATTTCAGTCAATTGGTAATAAACAGCATGAGTTTTAATTGATTTCACCACAAGCTGAGAGCTGTTCAAAATAGTGTTCATACAGATAGTCTTCTTCTCAACAATTGTTTTGCAATTACTTTCCATATACCAGGCGCCTTGTGACTCAGGTCCATGTTGTCATTTCATTTCACCATTTCTCTTGCCCCCCTCTGTGCAAACAAAAAAGTTCTGGTGTGAAATGATGACAGTCTAAGAAATATGAAGAAACAGTGATAGTCGTGACTGCCCTGATGTCATATCTGATTGCCTTTAGTCAGTCTGATATAAATATAGAAATATAATTAAAAAAAAATATTTTTTACATTTTTATATACACATACATACACACACACACACACACATTTTATATATATATATATATAAACGGCAAAACGTGAGACTAAATGTTATGTTTTCTAGTGTGAGCTTTTTTTTTAGCAATGGAATAATCACAATATTTAGCAAATAGCACCTGCAGCTAAAGTGGTTCGTCGAAGCATTATTTGAGCTGATAGTGTTTAACCAATTCATAAAAATGAATAAAGATGTCGATTTGGATAGAATACAAGTTCATGCACTTTTAATGACCTGACCATCAAAGACTCCTTTTCATGAATTTTCAGTGCGTCTCCGCCATTAGGTGAATAAATTAAGTGGCTGATCAAAAATGAAAACAAAAAAACCCCAGCTCCCTCATACTGTATAATTAATCACACAGTACAAGTAATTTAATGATGGAACTCATTTGCTTCAGATCCACATCAATATTGAAGAAAGATCACTTATCCCAACCCTAACCAATTGAACGACAGGCTCCAGTGACAGGAAATGACAGCGTACCCTGGATACAGGCAGTGCTGGTTTTGGGTTTGGGTTAGGGAGGGGTCGAGGCGCGCACACACACACACACACACACACACACACACACACACACACACACACACACACACACACACACACACACACACACACACACACACAGTTCCCCTGAAGAATGGAAGCACTGTGTCACAGCCTCCGGTTTTGCTAACCAGGGCTGGGTCTTTAACAGGGAGGGGCTCTGGGTGCCTACATTTAAAATATATGAAAGTAAATAGGAGGGCAAAAATAGAATCTGTGGTCTTTAGAAAACACCACAGAAAAAAAGTAGAGAAAGAGAGAGGAGGAAGTAAAGGGAAGTTGAGAAATTCAGAGTAATGTAATATTTCAGTCTGCTGCGCCCCGAAGAAATTAAAATCACATGTGGTGCAGAAAATATACTCATTGTCAAGCATGATGCATTACAATAATCTTTATCTGTACATTTTTATTGATGTTTAAGCAAATTTGTCTATTTATAATTATAAAATGTGTAATTCTGCTTCTAAATGCTGTTTAGTTTAGCATTTCAGTCATGATATCCACCTTATTTTTCAATGCGGAAGTAAGTGATTTCCTGTGAATGTGCGAGACTTCATTAGCCGCTATTGGTAAATAACTAGAAGAATAACAAAGTGCAGCAAACAGTAAAACTATTTGCACTGCAAACAAAGGGGTTTTATGGATTATGACAATAAATTAAAATCATATAACACATACACACTGTAAAAAAATTTTTTCATGATTTATCACAACTTTTTATCATTTGTCAAATCAACTTAAATAATTGATGCGGTTTAGATAACATAATATTTCGAGTTTCTATTTATTAAACCAATCTCCACTGTTGTATTAACAAACATTTTCAATTTCAACAAACTCAAAATTTTAAGGCAATTAGGTAACTTATTTTTGTAAGTTAAACCAACAATATTTTTTTACAGTGCAGTAACTGTTGGCATAACTGCATATCAGCATAACTGATTGTTTAAAAAAAAAGCTCACGCGCCCAACTATTGGCACTTTCGGCGGTGGACAGGGGTCAGTATGGGCACCCTGACTGATCTGTGGCTATGCAGCCCCATACACAACAAACTGAGATGCACTGTGTATTCTGACACCTTTCTATCAGAACCAGCATTAACTTCTAGAGCAATTTGAGCTATAGTAGCTCTTGTTTGATTGGACCACACGGGCCACGCTCCCCACGTGCATCAGTGAGCCCATGTCCTTGTCGCCGGTTCATCACTGTGAACCGGCCTTGCACATTCAAGTTAAAATTGCTAAAACCGCAACATGGTAACAGCTATCATGCTAAATACCTGTGCTATTAACCCTAGAGGTCGTTTACACGACATCATCTAACTACAAACTTTTTGTGTGTCTTGGCCATTCAACTACCCAACCGCAGCGTTTTGAGAACGGGTTTCAACGTGCACATTCGTGATAACAGTGACACCATCTGCATGATTATTACGTGTTCAGTCTATAAGCGCATAGTGTTTCTTTACAAAGTGACATCGCCAACTACTGGCCTTGCATGAATAATACAGCGTTTTTGCGGATCCGTGTGAACAGGGATTGCACTTACAATTGAAATAAAATGGGCCAAACTATAAACGTTACAATACTCACTGTTTCAATGGTACAACCACAAGATGTAAACAATATGTGTGTGCTATGATATCATTGTGAAAAAAATGTTAACTATCCTTTTCTGTATAGAGTTACGTATATATTTGATTTTGTTGCAACATAACATCCAAAAAACGATTGTAAAATTGTAGAGAACAACTTCCCAGCTTAAATAATACATACGTTTTAACAGAAGAATTAATGCAAGTGCTATAAAACAATTATAAACTTCATATTTCTGAATTTAAACCTTCCAAAAATTGACCTAAATGATTTCTATTGTACATGTGTCATCGTGATCTTGAGCTGAACTTTTGACATAATATATATTTTTGGTAACACTTTAGTTTAGGGTCCAATTCTCAGTATTAACTAGTTTATTAGCATGCATATTACTAGGATATTGGCTGTTTACTTATAAAACACATATTAATGCCTTATTCTGCATGATCATATTCCACATCCCTTAATCTTACCTAATATCTAAACTTAACTACCTTACTAACTATTGATAAGCAGTAATTAGGAGTTTCTTGAGGCAAAAGTAATCTACCCTAATCTAAAGTGTGACCATATTTAAAAAAATAATCCATATGCTTAAACTAATGTCAAAAGTACTTCAAGAGAATTTAGATTCTTGTGAAAAATATTGTTGTGTTCTTGTGTTTCGTTCTCGCTTTGTATACGCTCTCAGACTAAACAAGATGGTGAATCATTAATTACAGTAAAGTGGAACTTAGTCATCTTTCCAAACATGCTTACTCAGAAATGCATGATTCGCATGACAATGAAAGTATAGACTAGTAGCAGTAAATCACTGAGATAACTGCAGGGTGTTCATGGATAAACGGAGGTGGTGTTGATTTGCGAGCTCGTTTTACGTCCCCATGTTTCATGAAAACAGTTGTTTGGGTGATTTTAGCCGTTTCTGTGAGGGCTTCTGGGCTTCTTTATTGTATTACTATCTCAAGTGAAACGTAAAGATTTCTCTTTAACGTTAGCACTCACTTCCACTAGCGCTAGATGTTTAAAAAGACAACCAGATTATTTGTCCACAAAAAAGTCCACAAGCAAGTCCTCATCATGGTTTGCCGCCTGTCTACTATTATTAAAACTCAGCAAACCCCAAACACGCTCTTAGCACATAAAGCGTATGGCAGCATTTTTTACCCAGCACGATGCTATCAGTCCTAGCAGCTGCGTTGTGCTAGCAGGCGCCATCCAAAACATGAAGAATGGGGGGAGGTAGAGTATGCAGAGAGGATGTGGAAGTGGTTAAAACCGTTGAGGCCGTGGTTGAGGAGGTAGTGTCATGCGGCCACTGCTGGGAAACAGTCGTTAACTGGGTGTAAAAGTCACTATTTCGTTCATAACAAAACAGAGATGAAACGGAGAGGTACAGGCCATTCTTTTAGCCAGCCGGTGGTGAGAAAGACAGGACGTTAGTTCCAAAAATGTGCTAAGTACCAAGTTAACATAAGTCTCGTTCACAAATTACTGCCTGGAATGACACATCACACTCACAAAAACACAGTCACTCTTGATTCTGTAACAAATTAAATTGATACTTTCTACCAACAGGATAAAAACTTGAATATACACACACACACACACACACACACATATATATATATATATATATATATATATATATATATATATATATATATATATATATATATATATATATATATATATATATATATATATATATATATATATATATACACACACACACACAGAGGTCATTGAAATACATACTTTTACAACCTTATCACAATTTGAGCCTTTAAATACAGTTTAAAACGGTTTTAAACTCTGATTTGTGTGATTATGACAGACATTAAATAAACATCAAATTTACATTTATAGAATACATTTGTAGAATAATGTCATCTTATTGTACCCAGTATTATTGCGTTCATAGAGCGAGCCTTTCACTGCTTGTTTACAGCTTAACGGAAGTTACAGCCATAATTCACGCAAAGCATCATGGGGTGTAGGAATAAGGTGTAAGAATAAGTAATAAGTAATAAGAAGATGTCATAATTATGATGTTGTATGATTTTAATATTTAAAAACTGTAATAGGGTCAGGACCAATAGGTGGGACAGGCAAAAATTCCGGCTTTAAGAGGAAGATACAGGTATTTGATATGTTTAAATCTCAAAAGAATCCACACTGGATATTCTATGTTTTTTTTATATTTATTTTCTATTAATTTTATATGAGTTTTTGCAACCCTGTTACCACAATTTAAGACATATTTTGAATGGTTTAAAACTCTGATTTGGTGATTGGTGATGCAATTTTGTAGCGATAAAAAAGCCAGAACAGTAACACAGTTGCACGTGCAAATTTAGTTTGGGAGTGAGGGAGTTTTATATTTTTTATTGCAATAATTTGAGTAGCAGGGTTGAAAATGTTCCAATTATGACTTATGATTTTAATAGTTAAAGTTGAGATGGTCAAGACGTCTAAGGAGGGACAGGCCAAAAGGTCAAAATTCACATTATTAAGGGATACAAGCTTTTGTTTAAAACTGACCTCTTCTCATGCTAGGCTAATTTTATGTTAGACAATAGCTTAAAATCTAAAACTTCTAAAACGTTTTAAAAAGTCATCAGACACTAAAGTGTACCACATTTGTGGAAAGTGCCATTAAAATGGGAGCAAACGAACAGTAAATAGATTCACACAATAAATTACAGCAACGATTAACATAAAGCAAAAAATGCTCTGAACCCTGAAGCCACAAGGAAGGTGGAGGTGTGAAATTATCTTTAAATAAAAGTGCAATTATTTAAAGATAATTTTACACCTCCACCTTCCTTGTGGCTTCAGGGTTAATCATATAAACAGAGGGAAGGTGCTAGCTTGTCTGAGGCGTTGGATAAGCTCATTTGAAGACCATCACAGGCTCACAAATAAAAGTAGGATGATTGCGTAAAGGAGACGATTAAAACGAGAACCGTAAGAGCCTACTTCTCGAAACCTGATCTCGACAGGGGGCTATCAGTGAACTCTTAATCCAAAGCTCGGATTGATCCACGACTCCCTCACAGGTTTTGATTTTGCGGGAAGCCATTCATCACCGACAAGTGAGAGGGATCATACTGTATAATTAGACCCACGTCCCTCCGTATTCGAAACCACCTCAGGCCTCTCGTCTTAAGCTTAAGATATTGAGGGTAATTGGCCTTTCTGATGTATGTTAATCCAGCGTTGAAGAAACACAGTCCTTAACGTTGCGACGCCTGATTGATGGATAAGATTTCGCCTCCTTAACATTTTCTTTAACACATATCACATTTGTATCCATTTTTCTTTGACTTTCTGTAGCAGTCAATTTAAAGGTCAAATGTGTAATTTCTGTTACCTTAAAGTCCCGCTCATTTGCCATTAGTCGAAAACACGCAAATTGGCACATTATATAAGTTGTTTCATTTCATGCATGACAAAATTACCCAGACTAAAATTATTTCAGAAATAATGAACCATTAATCCTACAAAACCGAACCTGTCTTCTTGAATATGACTTTATTTACTGTGGAACCAGCATTATCTTTCTCTGGGGCAGAGGATGTCACATGAATGCAGGGAGGCTTGTTTGACTCGTGTGTACGAACTCCCCCCTCTCGCTCCTGGGGGTGAGCGACGCATCAGCAGCCGTGCATGGCCTACATGCTCATTCAAGCACACTGCAGTGTGGCTCCAACCTTGCCTCTCTGCAACCGACCATCCTCTTGTGTATATATTTCCCTTGCTCTGTGCATAACCTATGAATTTCTTGCTTTTTGTGATGCGACACAGTCGGAGCAATTTTCTCGCAGAATTGTCTGAAGTATTAAAGTGTTCCATAAAGAAAACCGTATCTATAAAGTCACACTCTTGCTTTTGTCATAATGGGTTTTATGGAGGATATATAAACTGGTATATACACTTTTGGCTTTTGAGAGCCTAACAGCAAAAGTAACCACAGCTATATACACCGATCCAGCATAACATTATTCACGTACAGGTGAAATTAATAACACTGATTCTCTCTTCATCACGGCACCTGTTAGTGGGTGGGATATATTAGGCAGCAAGTGAACATTTTGTCCTCAAAGTTGATGTGTTAAAAATGAGCAAGTGTAAGGATTTGAGCAAGTTTGACAAGGGCCAAATTGCGATGGCTAGACGATTGGGTCAGATCAGCTCTTGTGGGGTGTTCCGGTCTGCAGTGGTCAGTATCTATCAAAAGTGGTCCAAAGAAGGAACCGGTGAACCGGCGACTGGCTCATGGGCGTCATAGGCTGGCCCGAGTGGTCCGATCAAACAGCAAGCTACTGTAGTGTATACACAGTGCATCGCAGTTTGTTGCGTATGGGGCTGCATAACCGCAGACCAGTGCTGACCCCTGTCCACTGCCGAAAGCGGCAACAGTGGGCACGTGAGCATCAGAACTGGGCCTGGGAGCAATGGAAGAAGGTGGCCTGATCTGATGAATCACGTTTTCTTTTTCATCACGTGGATGGCCGGGTGCATGTGCGTGGCTTACCTGGGGAACACATGGCACCAGGATGCACTATGGGAAGAAGGCAAGCCGGCGGAGGCAGTGTGATGCTTCGGGCAATGTTCTGCTGGGAAACCTTGTGTCCTGCCATCCATGTGGATGTTACTTTGACACGTACCACCTACCTAAGCATTGTTGCAGACCATGTACACCCTTTCATGAAAGCAGTATTCCCTGGTGGCTGTGGCCTCTTTCAGCAGGATAATGTGCCCTGCCACAAAGCAAAAATGGTTCAGGAATGGTTCAGGAATAGTTTTACATATAATTTATTTGTCAATTATAATTAATTAATTTCAATCAAGTCAATTAATTTAATTTAAAAATAAATAAATATGACTCTTATACTGAGTAAAGCAGCGTTATTATTGTAATATAAATGAGATAATTTTTGGTAACACTTTAGTTTAGGGTCCAGTTCTCACTATTAACTAGTTGCTTATTAGCATGCATATTACTAGGATATTGTCTGTTTATTAATACTTATAAAGCACATATTAATGCCTCATTCTGCATGACCATATTCTACATCCCTTGTTCCATACCTAAACTTAACCTACTAAATAGTGTGACCACATTTTTATTTCAGTTTTAGTTTTTTTTTAGTACATCACTAAATGAAGATGAGAATGGCTTTATTGGCAACTAGCTGAAATATATATTTTATTATAGTTAACATTTATTTTATTTCAAGTAACAAAACTGCTGGTCTTAACTATATTAACCCTGGTTTAAAGGCAATATTGTATTAATTTATTAGTGATACTAGCAAATAACAATAATCACTATAGTGTTTTGGTGTAAACTAGCTACCACTGTAAATCTTTGCAAGAGAGAGCACTGGTTTGTATTAAATAGTCAAATAGTCAGCACAGTCTCTTGTACAGCATGTACAACAATGGTTGAAGGTCTCCAAATGAATCATATTTACTCTTTAAATAACATTGCTGTAATTCTCCGTCTGGGAGGCATGACATAACACATCGAATCCTCTCGCTGTTGTCCTTGCCTTGGGTAGGAGATCTTTCTATTTTAACCTCAGGTCTGAGTGACAGCTTAGCCTGCGGCAGAGCTTCATTTTGTACCTGACTCATGTACACTGGAAAACCACCCGCTTTAGCCACAAGCTCAGTAAGCTGAGCATACATCCACTGACTATCGTGTAGTTTCCTTCAAATGTTTGTCAAGTGTGTGTTCAAGGTTCCCAATCAGTAACAAGGAGCGAATATATTCAGACTAGCATAATACTATTACTAATTCTGTAGGGTATAGTATGTGTACTGTGCATAGGATGCACATTCACTCTATGCATACTGTACAATACTTGGATGAGCCAAAATGCATTGCACTTTATTTGGTTTCAAATGACTGGACATAACTTTTAATATCAGATCTCATTTTTGACTTATTTGATCAGACTGCGAAGAGTTTTACGTGATGCACATAATGAGGTCATGGGACAACAACCAAAATATTTAGAATTGCATAATATATACTGTTTCACATACTGTTTAACTAGCAGTATTCTGTGTGCACACTGTGAAAAACACTAGTATTTTATTCTGAACATAACTAAATAGTCACATGCTTAACTTAAATGTAACCGGTCCTACTTGACCCAAGGGATTTGAACTAGGGTCTCCGGCGTGGGAGGCGGACATGCTAACAAGGACGCTAAAGAACGCAGCCTCTAGTCTCAGTGGCTAGCGTGCCTCTTGAGGCCAAAGGGATGAGGTTGTACACTCACAGCTCTTACTGGCCTACGTCCGTTACACTCGCACACTTAAACTTCATTCCCATCCGGGTAACAGCACCAAATGTAAGCAGTCCCACTTGGCCTGCTCCGAGCGGGATTTAAAACATGGTCTCCAGCGTGGGAGGTGGGCGCTCTAAAAAGGAGGCTAAAGACCTCAGCCGCTAGAATCAGTGGCTAGAGCGCCTTTTGAGATCGGGGGAGTGAGATTAGCTCTTACTGGCTTACGACAGGTACACTCACCACCCTAAACCTAACTCCCACCCGGGTCACTTGCCCTGCTCCAAGCGGGATTCGACAGTAGTCTCCGGCATGGGAGGCGGGCGTGCTAACAAAGACGCTAAAGACAGCGTTTCTTGTGATCAGGGGAGTGAAGTTTACAGCTCTTACTGGCTGTTACATTAACATATTTAAACTTCATATACAATTACATACAATAACCCGTGGTTTCACGGACAAGGCTTAAGCTAGTCTATGCAAGATGAGCTAGACTAAAATGCTAGACTAAAATGCAAGTTTGAACTGTTTTAACTGAAAGCAACTTGCACCGATAAATCTTAAAATATGTCAGTGCCACTGTTTTGTCTTAAGATGCACGCTAGTAGTTTTTTTTTTCTTTTTCAAGGCACGTTTAAAAAAGCTACCTCAGTTAAAGCTGCTTGTGAACCGATCATCTCTTCCTTCTAGTTCATAAGCATCAAATTAACATGAATGAACACTAAAAGAAGTGTTTCAACCGCAGAAAGATGTCAGTACACACCGTTTTTCAAATTCAAGTCCACCGACGTTAATCTACTAACTCTCCTGACTGCTTTGTTGGACAAAACAGCAGATTTGGTGATGTGATTGGTCAGATCACCTGTCAATCAAACTCATGGCGAAGGGTGAATTGAACCTAATCCTGGCTTAATCTAAACCCTTTCTGTGAAGCCAGTGCTACGTTTTCTTTATTTATTTTTTTAGCCTAAACTGATATTTATTGTCAAAGTGTTGTTAGTTTCATTATTTTAGTATATTTAGTTTTGTATCTCACACTATTATCCCCATTTTCTGTGAATCCTATACTTTAAGTGGAAAAAAGACACTTGTAAACTCACAAAGAACAGCAGCATTTTTGTACAATAAGATGGACTGATTAAAATCACAGAAAAGTCTGTGCTTTAGTGATATTTAGACATTAATTTCAGCTAACTAACTAGTCTATGAATCAGAGTTTTTCGTTTTCCAATTATTCTGATGGATTATATGCAATTATGCAATAATTATTAATTTTATTTCTACATTCAATAAAAAAAAAAAAACTGTAGTAGTGCAGTGAAATAATTGTGAATCCATGCCTGCAATGGAATAGTTCACTAATTAAAAGGCTTATTAGTGAATTAGATGTAATCATTTCATTATTTTGCAAGCATGAAAAAAAACTTTATTTTATACACTAAAGTAAAAAGATTGCAACAAAATATTTATTTTACATCCCATCACATACATAGTCCACATTCTGCACGCTCAGTACAAAAGTCACTCCAGCAGGCCGAGGAGGATATATCTGTGCCATCTCCCACTTTACACCAACAATTCAAGGCAGTGTAAAAGGGCCTATAGACAGTCAATGGCAGACTTATCATCAGAGTAATCGGATGATCCAACTGTGGTTATACTCTGCCAGCTGCCAGAATGAGAACAGAATTCTCTCTGTGCTGAAGCTCAATATTTGGCTTCACCAGTAAAGCACATTGTTGCCTCAAGACAGTGCTAAGAGTGTTTAGGATTTGCTAAATGTGCCAATATTTATTGCACATCTTCATAAACCTTGAAAAAAAAAAAATCCTACTTTGCAGGAAAAAAAATCCTTATACCTACACAGGCCACTTTATTAGGTACACCTTGCTAGTATTGAGTATTGGATCCTCTTTTGCCTTCAGAAATGCCTTAATTCTTCATGGCATAAGCCACGTTTCCACTGCGGGAACTTTCCCCAGGAACTAGGGACTTTGGGGTGGCACTCGGTGTGTTTCGACCGCAGGAACCGGGGTCTAAATAAAGTTCCGGGTAAATATTTCCCCCTCAAAATGGCCCTGCTTGCGAGGTAGTACTTTTTCAAAGTTCAGGAACTTTCGGGGGTGGGACTTGGGCACTGAACATGCTGATTGGTTGAGCTCACGCAGCATTTTAATTCAACCTAAAAGTCTGTTGCAGTGCGTTTAGTAAGAGTTGTTTGCTATTCAAATCAACAATGGAGTTTAAAAAAATACTACCGATGGACCGACGACGAGGTTCAGGCTTTATTGAGTTTATTCACGGAGGACGAAATCCAGTGGGCTCTGGAAAGTCGTGGGCAGTCCTACGTCACCGGACTAATCTTCACAGTACTTTAGACCGCGATGGAAACACACAGACAGCAACAGGTCTGAGGGAAAACGAGTTCCTGGGACAAAATGTTCTGGGTAATTTTGGTGGAAATGGGGCTATAGATTCATCAAGGTGCTGGAAACATTCCACAGAGCTCCATATTGACATGCTAGCATCACACAGTTGCTGCAGATTTGTCGGCTGCACATCCATGATGTTAATCTCCTGTTCCACCACATCCCAAAGCTGCTCTCTTGGATTGAGATCTGGTGATGGTGGAGATAATTTGAGTTTAGTCAACTCATGTTCCAGAAACCAGTTTGAGATTTGTGACACGGTGTGTTATCCTGCTGGAAGTAGCTGTCAGAAGATGATACACTGTTGTCATAAAGGGATGGATATGGTCAGCAATAATACTTAGGTTGAGGCGTTTAAACGATGCTCGGTTGGTACTAAGAGGATCAAAGTGTGTCAAGAAAATATCCCTCACACCATCACATTACTACCAGCATCCTGAAGCATTGATACAAGGCAGGATCCATGCATTTATGTTGCTTACTTCATGTTGTTTGACCCTACCATCTGAATGTTGCAGCAAAAATCAAGACTCATCAGACCAGGCAAAATTTTTCCAATCTTCTATTGTCCAAGTTTGTTGAGCCTGTGTGCATTGTCGCCTCACTTTCTTGTTCTCAGCTGACAGAAGTGGCAGTGGTGTCTCTTCTGCTGCTGTAGTCCATCTGCTTCAAGGTTTGGCGTGTTATGCGTTCAGAGATGCTCTTCTGCAAACCTCGGTGGTAACAAGTGGTTATTTGAGTTATCGTTGCCTTTCTATCAGATGGAACCAGTCTGGCCATTCTCATCTGACCTCTGGTATTAACAAGTCATTTTAATCCACAGAACTGCCGCGGGATATTTTCTCTTTTTTGGACCATTCTCTGTAAACCCTAGAGATGGTTATGCATGAAAATCCCAATAGATCAGCAGTTTCTGAAATACTCAGACTAGCCCGTCTGGTACCAACAATCATGCCACGTTCAAAGTCACTGAAATCACCTTTCCTCCCAATTCTGATGCTCAGTTCAGCAGATTGTCTTGACCATGTCTACATACCTAAATACATTGAGTTGCTGCCATGTGATTGGCTGATTAGATATTTGTGTTTATGACCAGTTAAAGTAACCGGTCCTACTTACACACGTTTACACGCACAGCCTTACTGGCCTACGTTACATTCACCACCCCAAAATCTCACTCCCATCTGGGTCATGGCACCAAATGTAACCAGTCTTACTCGACCTTCTCCGAGCAGGATTAGAACATGGTCTCCGGCGTGGGAGGCGGGTGCGCTAACAAGGACACTAAAGGCCGCAGCCTCTAGAATCAAATCACAAGAGTGGGAGTGAGGTTTACACACACAGCCTTATTGGTCTACGTTACACATGCCCATCTTTCTTTTTCAAACCACAAAAGATTTTTTTTTTTTTAAATGTGCTCACGTGCTCATCCATATAATGGCAGTGAATAGTGACCAGCATTAAGCTTTTAAAAAAGACACGAAAGAATCACAGAATTGTTCCATGTGACGTCATATACAGTATACCAAGTGTCCTGGGGTATACGATAGTTTGGTGAAAAAAATAAATTGAATGCATTATAACGAAAATCCTTGGCCATTGGTCTTCTGTACACGTTTGCGCGTTCATGACACTCACTATTAGCATGTCACTCTATTTTTGGAATTTCTAGGTGTTCATGTCGCCTATTTATTAATCTTGATTTCTCACAACTCTGTGCTTTTTCTGGGGTGAGGCGGAGTGAACTGCAGCATTAACAGAGTGGTGCAGGGATGACATAAATTTGTACGTCAACCGACAGTTAGCATCACACTGATTCCCTTGAGCGTGATGACATTTAATGTTCCCAACAGCCTCTGTAGTCCCATTTAGCCACTTGTTATCAAGAAACGTGACAGCTTTAAAAAAAAAAATCACGAGTGGGACAATGCTGATGTATTTTATGTCATAGAATAAAACATGACATTGTCTTGAGCTTGTGTTAACCGCAGCCCTTATTTCAGCCATAAAAAAAAAAAAAAAAAAAAACAAAAAAAAAAAAAAAACACTGACTTTGGGACAATAGAACCGGAAGTTCTAAAATGCTTACTCTTTTCCAGGTTTTGGCCTACAAAAAAGCATTATCCCCGCACCAATCTGTAGAGTCTCATGAACGCGCAACGTGTACAGAGGGATTTCCGTTAAATAATAGATTACATTTTGGTTTGTTTTTCTCCAAACATGTGTAGAATGGGAGCATAAAATGTGATACTTGTGTCTTCTTTTAAAAAGCTTGATGCTGGTCGCTATCCACTGCCATTATATGGAAAAGCACAAGTTTTTTAATTTCTCCTTTTGTGGTCCACAAAATAAAGAATATATTGCATTAGTACAACGCAAGGGTGAGTAAATGATGACTTCATTTTCATTTAATGGTGAACTATCACTTTAAATTCTGTAACTGATTGACATACCAGTAGTCATAATGGAAATTAGTTAAAAATGACATATAAAATATCGATTGTAAAAACAACCCAACTAAAACCCTTCAGATTCAGGTTTTTATGACCTTTATATGTTGATCCTGAAAAGCTGAACACCTCTTGCTGTTCCCAACAGCCCTCAGATGTAGGCTACTGCACAGATCTCGCTCTGGGTCGATGCCTCTCATGGCTGCCTGCTTTCATGTGCTCACTCGGAGGCTCCGGGGCCAATGGACCCAGTCGTCCTGAAACTCACTTCCTGTTCTGTTGGCTCTCAGGCCTTTGGGCGGTCTTATATCATACCACCCATTGTGGCAGGGGTTAGTCAGGAGGAGATATGCATTTAGATTTTTTTAAATGAACAAATTAAGGCAAGAACCGGGTATAGGATGGGATGAATAAAAAAAAAATCTAACCGGGAACGTTCTCAGAACATTTTGGCAAGGTTCTGTCAAAGTTATGAAAGGTAACACCAAAAGAGCGCTCTTTCAAAGTTACCTATTATTATTTTGAAAAAGTCCTTGAAAACATTATTTATACATTGTTCATAGAATGTTTTCTGAACGGTCTGGATGTTTGTGTAATGTTTTTTAAACGTTAGTAGCTTGTTTCAGTAATATTTCCTTTAATGCTTGCAAAATGATAAAATGAGATGTTCCCATAAAGCTTTCTGTAAAAAAACGTTGGAAAAAATTGGATGTTCAGAGAACTTAATGGCAACATTAGCAAAATGTTCTTAGAACATACTTATTTTTAGCTGGGATTCTGAGACCACATCATATTACAATTTTTAGAACCGTAATAGTTTTATGAAAGATTCCACAGTATTTCTACAGTATAAGTCACTAATCCCATGTTAAAATTTCTATTTAATTAAACTTCTCTTTCACTTTGTTATGCTGATTCTATAATCCACAGTAAGTCAATGCACAGTATTTATATTTATTAATAAACGTACTCTTGGGTTAGATGTGCAGTACACAAGGGTCTTCAGTTGGTGGTCTTTCCTGACTCACGTACTGTATGATTTTCTATATATACTAGGTCAAATTATACATGTGCATTTTACATGTTTACCGCAGAAAATGTATGGAATGTATTTATAGCCTTTATGGAAAAGCTTTTGGATTCGAGCCCAGTCCCCCCACATGCTCGTAATTTTTTAATGCGAGAATAAAACCGTTTCACCCAGCAGGACTTTCAAAAAATGCTTGCTCAAATGATCTTTACCGACACTAAAAGGGTTTCCAAATGGGTGTTTGGGGGAACAGTAACGTCAGAAACATCTTTTCTCTCGTTCCACAGAACAAGAGTGACAGAGTTGGTTTCATTTTGTTGTTTTGTTTTTAAGACTTCTTCGGTTTGTGGTCTGAAGAGAGGGTCACAGACAGTCATAATTAGGAAAAGCCTTTGACAAAGAGCTGTGTGTAAACCTAAAAGGATAGTTCTTCTGTCCTCATGTTGTTTGTCCATACAGCTAAATTGAAAACTACATTGGACCCCATTGACTTTCATTACAGGAACAGTTGAAAAATTTATTTTCTTTTGTGTTCCACATAAGAAAATGAATGCTACGCCTACACTAATACTAATGATGCCTTCAGTCCATACAGACTGTGAAAAACAGTATTTGAAAACGATGATGCATGTTTAGTCATGTGATGCATATATTGTATATATTGATATCTGTGTTTATACTGTATGTGCCAGCTATGTCCTATTCACTTTCACAGTGTTGCTAAAGAAATGTTACTTTGTACAATTTTCTTGCAAAGATAACATAAAATGTATTCTCAATTGCAGTCCTGCCTCAAAACATGATAGGAATTGTGTTTTAGACCAGACACGGAATGCCGATCGAGTGCGAATCTGGACGCACCAGTAAGCGATGAGTTATTTTGCTAATAAATGATCGTGCCAGAAGAATAACGTCAGAACTTTAGTAAACTGAACACTTGCGCGTTTTGGCCGTTCATTTAAGCAACAACGCAGTTTTTAGGGGCCAAAGTGACTTCGCCAGCTACTGGCCTGGCATGCCTAATACAGCCTTTTTAGGCACTTTTGCAGATCTGTGTGAACGGGGATCGATTTGATAATGTTGTCGTCTGTTTTTAGTACATCGTTGTTGTTTTGTGCATATGCAGTAAGATGATTATAAAGGTGCACTATGAAACATTTTTTCAGTAAAATATCCATAAACCACTAGGCCAGTGTTATATATTTTGTTCAGTTGAGTATTTACAATATCCCAAATGTTTCCAATTATTTGTAAATCATGAGAACATTGCTATTTTAATCAATAAACCGGGACGTCTGAGGGCGTCGCCTGTCAATGGCGTCATATCTGCGTCACCCTCGGTTTCTGGTTTTATTTAGCAGAAACGCTTTACTCTCACTGCAGTGTGCAACAAGTGTCATAGCAGCAGCCGCCGAGCGAACGCACAGAGTAACGTCATAACATCATTTTCAACACACTCAGATGTATCTACTATGATAAACAGAGCTGCGTTACCTCATACTCATGACCGGAAATGGAGACTGTGACATAATAAAAGTCCCGCTGCTCGCGAGGCGCGTTGCGTTCATCTTATTAACAATCGCTCCAGCGGCTTTGCTCAGCTCCCACAACACTCGGTCCTGCTCTGCTTCATACTACAGTAACGTTAATGATCGCATCCATGAACATGTCCTATCCCGATTCTTTTCCACTGGCTGTGAGGTGAAAACCACATGTCCCAAGATGTCATCAAACTGCGCCTTTGTTTTGAATAGGCGACCTCTAGCAGACGGAAAAGTTACATAGTGCACTTTTAAGTGAGTAAGATAAGTTTCAGTGTGGACGAGGAAACTTTTGGAAAATGCTTTAAAACGCTCTAACGTATCTAGATTAATGAAGCAGCTGCTTAGCCCTCTGGTACCGATCGCATGTCGGACAAAAATGACATAATTATTTTTTCCAATGAAATGATTGTACTATATTTTAGTTAATAATAAGTTGAATATGGAAGGCAATCTGCCGGAAGCTAGATATTTTACTTTATAAAGTTTTAAATATGGATATTGTTTTTACACAAACCCATCGATTCGCTTCAGAAGGCATTTATTAACCCCCAGAGCTGTGTGGATTACGTTTATGATGGATGGATGCACTTTTTTGGGCTTCAAATTTTGGGCTGCCATTCACCGCCATTATAAAGCTTAGAAGAGCCAGGACATTTTTTAAACTAATTTTATTCGTCTGAAAGAAGAATGCCATATACACATAGGATGCCTTGAGAGAGAGAGTAAATTATGGGATAATTTTCATTTTTGGGTGAACTATCCCTTTAATATTTTGTATTTGTAGGGGATTTTATGGTACTAAAATATATTTATGCAGTAGTTATAATCCATTTATTTACTTTTTGAGCTTGACGCTGAAAATAAAATGTCCAATTTAAAGGGTCATAAATCTTTAATGCTTTGGGGCACACACTTAAGTTTGGTCTATTTTTAAATACAACACTTGGAAGAAAAAAAAGTTTTAAATAGTCAACTTGAAACAGTTTATTGTTGCATTTTCATGTATTGTTATGAAAATGCACAAAAATACCATTTTCAATTTTTATATGAAATATTTTCCAAAATACATTTTACTCATAAATCTAAACAAGTTGTTCCAAATTTGAGGTTGATATAAAAAATAAATAAAAAAAAAAGATTTTGTTTGGGTGTAGTACCAAACGTTTCCACCAGATTTGTCTGCCATTAATTTCCAATGGTCATTTTTGACCGCGAACAGTACAAGTGTGAATATTTTTTCAGGTCCATTTAACCTTTTCAAATCATTTCCATGATTGAAAGTGCCAAAACCTTTACCAAGTCACTGCAAAAAAATGCTTCTCTTACTTAGTATTTTTGTCTTGTGTCCAGTCCAAATATCTAAAAATTCTTAAATCAAGATGCATTTACCAGATGAGTAAAATGACATAAGATATTATGTCATGTTTTCTGAAAAATAAATCTAATTGGTCGTTTAAAACAAGCTAAATTATCTGACAATGGGGTAAGGAAAATAATCTTAATTCAAACAAAGCCAAGATTATTTTTCTTACCCCATTGGCAGATAATTTAGCTTGTTTTAAGCAAAAATTCACTTTTTAATTCAATTTTTTATGCAGTGTGAATTTTTCTTTTATTTTTTCAGAAAACGACATAATATCTTATGTCATTTTACTCATCTGGTAAATGCACCTCGATTTAAGAATTTTTAGATATTGGGACTTGAAACAAGACAAAAATACTCTTTAAAGGTGCAGTCACATTTTATGGCAAAAATGTGTAAATATAAAAGACCATTGTCTATTTTGAACAGTGTAGCAATGTACAAAGTCACTTTCAAACCAAGCATCTTTCTGTTGGTCAACATGACCAATCCACGTGACCAACATTGCAAAACCTCTGTGGGAAATTCTTTTGCCTGCATACAAAAATCGCATGGATTCCCAATGAAAAGATGGATTTTGCCACACACAAAATCTGAACAACAGTAAAACAGACCGCACCTTAAAGCCCAAATTCAAGTCACTGTGTTATTCTGATCTGTTCCCTCCTCAAAATTTGTCTTTTTGCGTGTTTATGAATCCGCTAGGCTAAAAAAAGTGCTTAGAAAAATAACACACATTCGCATAATTTCAGCGACGACTCTGGGCTGTTTTTACAATCGATATTTTAAATGTCATTTTTAACTAATTTCCATTACAACGTATGAGTTACGCCCCTAACACTTGCGGTGTGTCCGAATCTGTAACCCTACATGCAGTATGAACAACACTTGACACATTAAATCGCTAATACTTCATGTCGTTCAAATATAGATCTTTAAAAAGGGGGTTTCAATTTCTCTTCTGGGAGTAACCAAGCACCACGCCAGCTTCCCGTCCCAGCCTTCGGCACCAGGCTGGGCTCATCCCAGCATTGATTAAAGGTTTGTGCTGCTGCCCGAGGGGCTCTTTGAATAGACAACTTCCTGTAGTTTAAGGCCAGTGATTAACCAGCCAACCCCCTTATTCCCACCAGGCCCTGTGCCTTTGTGAGCAGTACGCCTCGCCTCCCCTTACTTAGAGCGTGGAGAGAGAGAGACAGAGAGAGAGAGGGTTCGACAGCCAACTCAAACATACAAGTGCAATAATGGACCTTCTATTGTTAGCTGCTTCATTGTCGCATACAAGGCCTAATAGTGCTACGACCCGGTCGCTATAAAACTCCAGAGCAACAAGCCCTTTGCTACAGGGAGGCGTTCTGTCATTATGATGCATCCGAGGCCCCTCACCCATAATTAGACGCTATTTTCATATGGAGAGACCTCTTTAGCATGACAATTGCTCAGCCATTGTCAAAACATGGAAGGTGCAGTGGCAGAAAGATGAATCGCAAACAGATTAATGGTCAATTATGGTTCTTTTTTTTCAGCTGTTGAGCGAAAGATAAACATGCCTAGATATTTAGGCTATTAAATGAAAAAAATGACACTGTGAATGCAATGAAAATTTTTGTGGATGGAATGTGAGGAATTTTGGGAGGAATGTGGTGGAATGTTCTGACTGTTGTGTAACTTCATGTTATGTTTCTAAGGAAGTTTGTTTTCTTGTTTATGTCTTTGTGTATGTCTGTAGGCTGAGAAAAGATCTTCATTTAGAAACAGGTGTCTCAAAGAGAATCTTTCCACTGCTCACTCAAAAAATAAGTGACGTAAATAATTCAGAAGTTTTTCACACTCCCCCACAAGCAGCAAACGTTTCATGTCTAGCTGCTGTAAAATTAAAAATAATTGATAATTATTTGAAAAAATAATCAATGATATTCAATTCTCTCTATCTGTCTGTCTATCTATCTGTTTCCATCTATCTGTCTGTCGATCTATCTATCTGTCTGTCTATCTATCTGTCTGTCTATCTGTCTATCGATCTATCTGTCTGTCTATCTATCTGTCTCTCTGTCTGTCTATCTATGAATTTAAAGAGCATCTTAATTGTATAAGAAAATAAAAGGAACAAATAATCTTGAACTCAAAACAGTGCGAGACACTGAGCCGTTTCTCTGCGATATTTATCAAGCATTTCCCCCGTATGGTGGGACCAGCTCCTCTCACATGTGTAAATAATTTTTGGGGGACTGCCTGCGGCCCCCTCGGGCTGAGCGGTATTGATCTTCCTTTGCTTTCTCACGGCCACCATTCGCCCCTGTGGTGAATGAAAATGACACAGAGATCTCAGAGGCCGCCACCTGCCCAGCACCTCCCTTTGTGTCTGCCTGGTGACATCATCTGACCCTGGGAACACAGGGCCCCTTTTGTGTGACCTTCGGGTTTGACTGAGCACCTCTTCCTGTGGTAGGTGTCTTCAAGCCACAATAACTGGAGCAAAGTGTGCATCAGTGTATGAAGCCTTCAAACAGGTAAGACACATGTCTGAGCCACAATATATAAACGAACAGTAAACACAGTCTGTGTGTTCAGTTACCATAAACTTAATTTAAACAGACACAGGCAGACAGACAGACAGATAGATAGACAGACAGACAGACAGACAGACAATTGTACATTTTACAAATGTTTAAATGCTATTATTTAACAATGATTAATAATTAACTAAAATAATAATAATTTAATTAATATATTTATATTTTGTTTTATATAATTTATATTAATTTATGCTTTAGAATTGAATGTAAATACACATAAAAAATATGTTAGGCAGTTTTGAGATAAATTTTACAAAATGTTTTAATTAAATAACATTTATATAATTATATTTGTATAATTAATGTATTAAAAATATAAAACTTTATTATATATTAATCTATGCTTTGTCATTTGTATAAAAATAATTTTAGGGGTTTGAGATGATTGTATATTAAGCATTACAACTTACAAACCAATTCCAGAAAAGTTGGGACACTGTACAAATTGTGAATAAAAACAGAATGCAATGATGTGGAAGTTTCAAATTTCAATATTTTATTCAGAATACAACACAGATGACATATCAAATGTTTAAACTGAGAAAATGTATCATTTTAAGGGAAAATAAGTTGATTTTAAATTTCATGGCATCAACACATCTCAGAAAAGTTGGGACAAGGCCATGTTTACCACTGTGTGGCATCCCTCTTCTTTTATAACAGTCTGCAAACGTCTGGGGACTGAGGAGACAAGTTGCTCAAGTTTAGGAATAGGAATGTTGTCCCATTCTTGTCTAATATAGGCTTCTAGTTGCTCAACTGTCTTAGGTCTTCTTTTATCATCTTCCTCTTTATGATGCGCCAAATGTTTTCTATGGGTGAAAGATCTGGACTGCAGGCTGGCCATTTCAGTACCGGATCCTCCTTCTACGCAGCCATGATGTTGTAATTGATGCAGTATGTGGTCTGGCATTGTCATGTTGGAAAATGCAAGGTCTTCCCTGAAAGAGACGACGTCTGGATGGGAGCATATGCTGTTCTAGAACTTGAATATACCTTTCAAGATTCAAGATTCAAGATTTTTATTTGTCACATACACAGTTATATACAGAATATACAACCGGCAGTGAAATGTAAACAGGTCCACTCCATGGACAGTGCAAATTCACAGTTAAAAACACAAGGAAGAAATTATAATAGAAATAGAATGAAAAAGTACTATATATACATCTGTAGAATTACAAATAAATCAAGTAGAAAAAAAATAATAAAGAAGTGGAATAAAATAAGTGAAATAACCTGTGTAGTGAGTAAACTGCACTTAGGTTAGTACAGCATCAAACAAAATGGCGCCGCCGTGTTCGGTCGCCGTTCAGGTCGCTCCTCGAAGACTGTGCTTTTATTTACTGTTTTACTCTCTTTTACTCTCAATTTTTACAAACTTATCAACTGCACTGATCTGCTATGACAGCAAAACTCTTTTGGACATTGGTTACCTCTACACTGGACTGTTTCAGGACACTTTCGCCGATCCTCTGTGGCCATCTGAGATTCTTGGGCGCGAGTTGAACAATGGCCAGACGAGTCGGTGGCGAAGGAATCAAGAAACACCGTGGGAAACGCGCTGGTATCTGCAACAGACTGAGGAAAAGGGCATTCAGCCCTCCTCTCCCGAGCATTCTTCTAGCAAATGTTCAATCCTTGGAGAATAAGACGGACGATCTTAGAGCCAGGATAAATTTTCAATGGGACATGAGAGACTGTAACATCTTTTGTTTGTCCGAAACATGGCTCACACCCGCGGTCCCAGACACAGCTGTGATGTTGTTGGAGAACTTCTCTGTTTTTCGGATGGACAGAACAGCCGAGGCCGGTAAATCCAAAGACGGTGGAGTATGCTTCATGATCAACAAGAAATGGTGCGACCCCAGGAACATCACCATTCTCTCGCGGTCCTGCTCGCCTCATCTGGAACATTTAACAATCATTTGCCGCCCATTCTATCTGCCGAGGGAGTTTTCTGCGGTTGTCGTGACCGCTGTTTACATTCCACCACAGGCAGACACAGGGCTGGCTTTATCTGGCCTTCATGATGTTGCCAGCGGCGTCATAAACAAACACCCCGATGCTGCTTTCGTCGCGGGCGATTTCAACAAAGCAAACCTAAAGAAAGTCTTGCCAAACTTTCACCAGCACGTCTCCTGTCCTACACAAGGAGCAAACACACTGGATCATTGCTACTCTCTGTTTAAGAACGCCTATAAAGCGCGGCCACTTCCAGCTTTTGGCAAATTGGATCATGCCGCCATTTTCCTCACACCTGAATACAAACAAAGGCTCGTTCAGGAACCCCCGGTGAGGCGGGAAGTTAAGCGTTGGTCACCCCACTCAGAGACCGTGCTACAGGCAGCTCTGGATGATGTTGACTGGGACATGTTCCGGGTGAGTTCAGCTGACGTAAACGAGTTCTCGGATGTGGCGCTTTGCTTCATCAACACGCTTACAGAGCAAGCCACGCAAACAATAACAATAACGTCCTTCTCAAATCAGAAAGCGTGGGTGGACAATTCAATCTGCGCTGCAGTGAACACACGCACTGCCGCTTACAATGCCGGTGTCCTATCAGGGAACATGACTGAATACAGATCGGCCTGCTATGCTCTCAGACGTGCAGTTAAAGCCGCAAAGCTCCGTTATAAGGATCGTGTGGAGTCTCATTTCCAACTCAACGACTCGCGGCGCATGTGGCAGGGTCTGAGGTCCATCTGCTCTTTTGGATCTAAATCCTCTGCAGAGGTGAGAGCTGATCCGTCGCTTGTGAATGAGTTAAACTCTTTCTACACTCACTTTGATTGTAACCATGGCAACGCTACTCCAAGTGGCGCGTCAGAGGGAATTACTCAGAGCAGCAACAACCACGTGATCTCTGTCTCGGAGGATGAAGTTCGGAGGGCACTCAAGCGTGTGGATGTCAGGAAAGCTGCTGGGCCAAATGGTATTTCAGGCGTGGCAGACTCCTGAACTCAGTCACTTAACATCACGTGACTTCACTTCAGGATAAACATCGATACACTGACATTGCACTGTTCTTAGGGACAGGGATGATGGTGGATTTTTTGAAGGAGGTGGGGACCACAGATGTAGCGAGGGACTCATTAAAGATGGACGTAAACAACCCGGCGAGCTGATCAGCACAGGACCGCAGAACACGACCTGAAATACCATCCGGCCCAGCAGCTTTCCTGACGTCCACACGCCTTGGTGCCCTCTGAACTTCATCCTCCGAGACAGAGATCACGTGGTTGTTGCTGCTCTGAGTAATTCCCTCTGACGCGTTGCCGCGGTTTACAGTCAAAGCGAGCGTAGAAAGAGTTTAACTCATTCACAAGCAACGGATCAGCTCTCACCTCTGCAGAGGTTTTAGATCCAAAAGCACAGATGGTCCTCAGTCCCTGCCACATGCGCTGCGAGTCGTTCAGTTGGAAATGAGACTCACTTGATTCTTATAACGGAGCTTTGCTGCTTTAACTGCGCGTCGGAGAGCATAGCAGGATGATTTGTAGTTATTCATATTCCCTGTTAGGAGACCGGCATTGTATGTGGCAGTGCGTGTGTTCACTGCAGCGCAAATTGAATTGTCCACCCACGGTTTCTGATTTGAGAAGGACGTTATTGTTATTATTTGGGTGGCCAGCGTTTAACTTCCCGCCTCACCGGGGGTTCCTGAATGAGCCTTTGTCTGTATTCAGGTGTGAGGAAAATGGCGGCATGATCCGATTTGCCAAAATCTGGTAGTGAACGAGCTTTATAGGCGTTCTTAAACAAAGAGTAGCAATGATCCAGTGTGTTTGCTCCTCGTGTAGGACAGGAGACGTGCTGGTGAAAGTTTGGCAAGACTTTCTTTAGGTTTGCTTTGTTAAAATCACCTGCGATGATGAAAGCAGCATCGGGGTGTTTGTTTATGAAGCCGCTGGTAACATCATGAAGGCCAGATAAAGCCAGCCCTGTGTCTGCCTGTGGTGGAATGTAAACGGCAATGGCGATGACCGAGGAAAACTCCCTCGGCAGATAGAATGGGCGGCAAATGATTGTTAAATGTTCCAGATGAGGCGAGCAGGATCGCGAAAGAATGGTGATGTTCCTGGGGTCGCACCATTTCTTGTTGATCATGAAACACACTCCACCGCCTTTAGATTTACCGGCCTCGGCTGTTCTGTCCATCCGAAAAACAGAGAAGTTCTCCGACGGCGTCACAGCTGTGTCCGGAACTGCGGGTGTGAGCCATGTTTCGGACAAACAATTAGATGTTACAGTCTCTCATGTCCCGTTGAAAACTTATCCTGACTCTAAGATCGTCCATCTTATTCTCCAAGGAATGGACATTTGCGAGCAGAATGCTCGGGAGAGGTGGGCTGAATGCCCTATTTCTCAGTCTGTTGCGAATCCCAGCACGTTTCCCGCTGTGTTTCTTGATTCTTCGCCTTCGACTCGTCTGGCCATTGTTCAACTCGGTATTCCGACGAATCTCAGATGGCCACAGAGGATTGGTGAAAGTGTCCTGAAACAGTCCAGTGTAGCGGTAACCAATGTCCAAAAGTGTTTTGCTGTCATAGCAGATCAATGCAGATGATAAATTTGCAAAAATTGAGAGCAAAAGAGAGTAAAATAATAAATAAAAGCACAGTCTTCGCGGAGCGACCTGAACAGCGACCGAACACGGCGGCACCATCTTGGTTTCAGCATTGATGGTGCCTTTCCAGATGTGTAAGCTGCCTATGCCACACGCACTCATGCAACCCCATACCATCAGAGATGCAGGCTTCTGAACTGAGCGCTGATAACAACTTGGGTTGTCCTTGTCCTCTTTAGTCCGGATGACATGGCGTCCCAGTTTTCCAAAAAGAACTTCAAATTTTGATTCGTCTGACCACAGAACAGTTTTCTACTTTGCCACAGTTCATTTTAAATGAGCCTTGGCCCAGAGAAAACGCCTGCGCTTCTGGATCATGTTTAGATATGGCTTCTTTTTTGACCTATAGAGTTTTAGCCGGCAACGGCGAATGGCACAGTGGATTGTGTTCACAGACAATGTTTTCTGGAAGTATTCCTGAGCCCATGTTGGGATTTCCATTACAGTAGCATTCCTGTATGTGATGCAGTGCCATCTAAGGGCCTGAAGATCATGGGCATCCAGTATGGTTTTCCGGCCTTGACCCTTACGTACAGAGATTGTTCCAGATTCTCTGAATCTTTGGATGATATTATGCACTGTAGATGATGATAACTTCAAACTCTTTGCAATTTTTCCTTTCTGATATTGCTCCACTATTTTTGGCCACAGCATTGGGGGAATTGGTGATCCTCTGCCCATCTTGACTTCTGAGAGACACTGCCACTCTGAGAGGCTCTTTTTATACCCAATCATGTTGCCAATTGACCTAATAAGTTACAAATTGGTCCTCCAGCTGTTCCTTATATGTACATTTAACTTTTCCGGCCTCTTATTGCTACCTATCCCAACTTTCTTGGAATGTGTAGCTCTCAAGAAATCCAAAATGAGCCAATATTTGACATGACATTTCAAAATGTCTCACTTTCAACATTTGATATTGTGGCGAGGCGAGGGACCGTGAGAGCGGGCCGGTGGCGAATGTTAATGAGCATCAGCTGTGCGCCACACCGGTCTCATCTCATGGAGGAGTGACGGGAGCATAAAAGGAGGAGCGACGACAGTGTAAGACGAGAGAGGACCAGGCCTGGACTTTATGTTGTGTTTTGTTTTGTATGTAGGCGGCAGTCGGCCGTGAGGGGCTGCCGCCATTATTGTGTTTTGGTTTTTGTTTTGTTTTTAGGCGGCAGTCGTCCATGAGGGGCTGCCGCCGGCATTATATTTTGTTTGTTTGTTTTTGATTAAAGTTTTTAAATGTTCGCCGGTTCCCGCCTCCTTCTTCCCTGATCGTTAATTGTGTTACATTGGTGTCGAAAACCCGGGAGGAAGGAGGGACATGCTGTCGGAGAGCCCTCGCTGCTGAGGGGGATCGCGGTGCTGAGGAGTTCGGGCAGCGCGAATTAAGGAAGACCGCGAGTGGCTGCCCGAGGCAGTGGTGCTGGAGCAAGTGAAGATCGGGGTGGGGCGGAGAAGGATCGAGCCATCCACAAAGCGTCCAGTGCCATCGCATGGCACCGCGAGGAAGAGCCTCTCGGCTGGCTGAGGACCGAGCGACGGTGTGTCCGGGAACCGGAGTCGATTTTTTTTTCTCTCTCGTTCTGTCACTCCTCATGCTCCCAGCTCCGTTTCTCTCGCCTCTGTTTTACCCCCAGGTGCCGCGGCTGCCATGATCGGGAGAGTAGCGCAGTCTCGGGAGTGCCCCCCGGCCTGCGAAGGGCGTTGGGGGTATGTGGCGAGGCGAGGGACCGTGAGAGCGGGCCGGTGGCGAATGTTAATGAGCGTCAGCTGTGCGCCACACCGGTCTCATGGAGGAGTGACGGGAGCATAAAAGGAGGAGCGACGACAGTGTAAGACGAGAGAGGACCAGGCCTGGACCAGGCCTGGACTTTATGTGTATGTAGCGTTTTTATGTTTTGTGTATGTAAAGGCGGCAGTCGTCCGTGAGGGGCTGCCGCCGTCATTGTATTTTGGTTTGTTTATTTTTCAGTAGTTTTTAAATGTTCGCCGGTTCGCCCGCCTCCTTCATCCCTGATCCTTCATTGCGTTACAGATATGTTATCTATATTCTATTGTGAATAAAATATAAGTTTATGAGATTTGTAAATTATTGCATTAATTTTTTATTCACAATTTGTACAGTGTCCCAACTTTTTTTGGAATCGGGTTTGTATATTTACACACACACACACACACACACACACACACACACACACACACACACACACACACACACACACACACACACACACACACACTATATATATTAATTACTGGTTTAGAAATTCTACAAATGTTTTAATGCTTCATATAAAACAACTAATTAATGATTAAAAATTACCCCAAAAAACAATTTAATTAAATAATTAACTAAATATTTTGTGCCACAAAAAAATATACTATTTATAATTACTTGTAAGTAAATAAAGTATTATTCTGTCAAAAAACAATAAAGGACTAAAGTGGAACAGATATTTTTGCTTGCCGATTTGGCTCACAGATGTTTGCGTGCGAGTTTGCGTGTGTTGTTTGTGGGAGTGTGTCTGCGGGGCAGCTGCGTCTGAACTGCCCCCATTCTTACAGGATGTGACATCGCTGTCGGAGTGTGTGCTCATCACTCATATGCTACACAGAACATGCTTAGACGCACAAACACACAGCCGGCTTTAATTATTACATAAAATGATGAATACTCCCTATATAAAAAAAGCATGAGGACAATAACTAAAAATATGACAGCCGAGTGCTTTGAAATCTCTTCAGATTTGCTTAGGCATAAACAACAGCTTTCATATAAGTTATTTGAATGCTAATGCTAATGATAGTTCTGCTTCGCAAAACTGACCCCGAACTGGTATGCCACTGTGCCTGGTCAACTTTAGAGAATAATTACATCCTAATACCCACAATCCCTTTGTTTCGTTCATGAAGGAGAAAGAAACAGATAGCAGAGGTCCTTGCCGCCAGAGCTCTCATTGTGCCCTGGGTTAAATATAACTGAGTGGAACCTCTAAAGCAAATCCGATCTGAAAGGCAGGCAAAGTCGAGAGTACGCAGCTGTCGGCAGAAACATGTATTTTTTAAAGGCTGCCCCTAATGATTCGAGACAGTTGGCAATTACGTAACGCACACTTTTAAGGCCACTGTGGCGTGGCGCAGCCGTCCCTGAAGCTCGCTGGCATGTAATGTGTGTTTGAGGAAGCTGGCATCTCACCAACATGAGAAAGACAACATATACCCAGGGGGGAAAGAGAGGAAGAAAAGAGGGAACGCAAGTGATAGACAAGCTGATGAGGGTGACCGACAGAAGACTGTGAAGAGCACATTTGCTCAGTCACAGTGAAACGCACACACACACACAAATGAACGCAGTGCGTTTATGACGATAACTGATTCAAAATAGTCTTTCACTGGTATATTCCAGCTGACAAAAATATGTTCTAAGAACGTTCCAATTAAGTATTGAAAACGTTCAGTTTTTGTAGGGTGTGTTCTCCTCGCTTGTAGTTTGGTTCGCTTGGTTCATTTGGTCCGGACAAAAAAACCCAAAACATTAAATCCTGATCGGATTAGTGTTCACATCGGCATTTTAACACCGAACCTAAAGGCATGGGGATACGTTCACAACCTGATTGTTCGGCTTTTATTACGTGTATTTTGTGACAGAACAGCTTAGAATTTAGCTGAGAACTTGTGAAGAGCTTATAAAATATGTGAAGGAGTCAAAACAGTGGCAGGAATCCCTCCGTCACACACACAAACAAAGATCTGCTGTGAGGAGACACGGTTCTGGGAGGAGAGTATTTAAATTAATCGCGCAAGGTGATTTACTAAGGTTTGCACTTGTCAATTTACTGGTGCTTGCATCATTATTTACCACCCCAAAAAAAGCATGTCTTAAACTAGACGCTAATTTGCGCTGCTCTTGGTAGATTGTGTTGGTCATTATGGAAATGATCCGGCTGTGTCCATGTTCTTTAATTTGCATGTCGTCAGTAGACCATGTGCAGAACTTTCCACTCCCATCTGCGCTTTTATGTGATTGCGCTCTCACTCTAATTTGTCGTGTTTAGTAAATCTGGCCCATAATTAAACATTATGTTTAAGTATTCTCTGAACTATCTGAAACTAGTAATATGTAATGTTTAAAATACATTAGACCTAAAATAAGAACTAAAGTGTTTCAGAAAAACTATATGAACAATGTATAAATAGCGTTTTCATACTAACATTTTGATAATATAATTTTTAAAAACCACATAACTTTGCCTGGAAGGATTGTTCATAACTTTGAGAGAACTTTACTAGAATGTTAGCCAACCCAGAAAGCAACATGATGTCGGCCCACATCTGGTACACGTCGAATCCACATGTACCAGACGTGGGCCGGATCTGGGCCGACATTATGTTGCTGTCGGGGAAAGTTCTGAGAACATTCCCTGTTAGCTGGGATCCTAATATATTTAGATTTTTTAAATAGAAACAACGGATTCCTATTGGGCTTCACACTTGTTTTTTTCTTTAGTGAGTGTGTTCTTCAGTGAAAACACACCAGTAGGATGTTGCGTCACGGTTGGTGTAAACGTTCATTTACACATTGGCTACTGTACATAATGCTGTAATTCAAGTCTGTAAAAACCGAGCTTAATTAAAATCACATCTATCCAAAATGCAACACAAAATCAATTTGATGAATTTATAACATGTTTTAACATGTTAAACCGATGGTGTTATCGAAAGCAAATGTGAGATAAAAACACATTTGCTGAAGCAACCATGGCATTTTCGCTTGCTTCTACAAGTCTTTGAGCTCTTTTATCTGGACTTTTGTTTCACGGGACTCCTACCCGAGCATGTGCATCACATGTGCAATGCTGTACCAGGAGAGTTATCAGAAAAGCCATACATGCGGAGCAGGTTACACAATGCAAACATCAAAATGGATTTATTTACAAATCATGCACATGTAATGGATTTATTTACAAATCGTGCAAATTCAGCATTCTGAGCAGAAAGCGAGAACTTTTTACTCTTTACTTGCAAAGTATTCTGCTAATGATACTATGCTAATGTTTAGAAGGATATCCATGTTTGTTCTAGACATTTATGGATGCATCTGGAAATCTGGGATGAAAATGGCATGTCCAGCTCCTCTGTCTTGCCAATGCTAATTTTATAGATAGCATTTTATGTATCCTAAATAGACAACTAAATAATATTTTAACACATTATGAATAATTTACAGCTCGACTGGAAATGGCACACAACATCAGTGAAACAATTCAGATTACTTAAAATGTGTCAGTTTTGAGAACTCAAAAGAAAAAGAAAGTTCTAAATACTCACAAAAGTTAATTAGTTTGAACTAATTTGTTTAATTTGAGTTGCCTCTACGCAAACCAATTAATTTTTTTGAGCATTAGGGTTTACAGTGTGAAATAAAATGTCCAGCTCTTTTCTCTTCCAATGCAAATTTTAGCTAGCATTTTATGTATCTTAAATAGACAATTAAATCATATTTTAACAGGTTTTGCATAATTTACAGCTTGACTGGAAATGGCACACAACATAAAAATATATTTTTTACTGTCCCTTGATTTTTTTTGACAAAATAGCGTTTTAGCAGATATACGCATTATAAGTAGTTGTCTCTCTCTTTTGGGAAAATGGACAAAAAAAATGTATGTCTCACTCATGGGCGTATACACATTTTAAACTTTTGCAAAATTTCTGTCAACAGTGTAGCGATGTATGAAGCACAGCTCACACAGCTTATTTTGTGCAGCTTTCAAATGACTAACTTGAATCAATGTGTTTCAATCAAAATCAATGTGGGGAAATCTTTCGCCTTCGCACAAAATTCCTAATGACATGGATTCCTATTGAAATGACTTTTGCCTGCAAAAAAATTTACAGAACAATGGTAAATGCTTAATACTACTAAATCTGATGCCAACTGTCATTAGCGAGTGGAAATTTGCCTGTGACAATCTAAATGCTATGTTCATGACATGTCATTCAACCATTGGAAATGGTTTCAACAGGAAAATATGACAACACAGGAACAAAAACAACTCATCAAGCGATTTATGAGGAATTTTACAGTCTATGTTAAAGGGGTCATGAATTGAGAAATCAACTTTCCCTTGAGCTTTTGATATATAAAAGGTCATGGTAATATAAGAATATCCTGTAAGTTTCAGAGCTGAAAACTTCCTTGTTAGTCAAAGAAAAGCTTTTATTGACTCCAGGCCCAGCAAACAATCAATCTCAGAATATACCAGGCTGTGACAATATAAGATGAATATTGTCTCAATATCTCAATATAATACAATTCATCTCAATATAAGATGAACAACGCCTGATTCTGTAGCTCCGCACACCGACTCGTGCCACTGACATGAGCTAAACCAGACTTCTAAGCAATAAACATACCGCATAAGCTTCATTCGAATTCCAAAATTATGAATGCATGGATGAACTTTATTTTTAATGAATATCCAGCTCACGTGGGGAAGACATTGCGCGTTTGTTCCTTCATTTCTGATCACGACAAGAGACTGGATTTGCAGACAGGATGGGATTACATGAATGAATGAAGCAACACACTATTGTGAGTAAAAAATGCTTTTATATGTGATAGTATTGCATTGTTACAGATCGTTTGACATCTATTGTGTGTACGTATCTAACAGAACATACCGTAGCACACTGTCAAAGGCTGAAGAATCCTTTACTTGTGGTGTTGTTGGTTCATTGCGATTCAGGATCAGACTCAGGTATGAATGGACCAGGGCTCACAAAGCCCAACGTCCTGGGGCTATGTGTTTTCAGACAGGCTACCAAAACGTAAGCACGGCCTGCCCGATGGGATGGGCATCTTAAATAGTGAAATAACATTCCTTTCTTGATGTGCATTGTTCACTCTCTTGACTTGATATTTGAAGGAAAAATACAATTGCGGAAGTTTTTATCATGCTGTCTGCAACATACTTGGTGTGTGTGTGTGTGTGTGTGTGTGTGTGTGATGCACGGTTCGCGTTTATATCCACCGATCAAGCGGGCTAAGTAATAAAAAAAATAACACTGCAATCAATTGCGGGTGGATGAGATAAATCATTGTGTTTGTTTGATAAAGACGTTTTGCAAGCCCTGTGGGCAATTCATTCCGGTTGCCGTTTCTCCACACGCTTTCAAAACAATTCCCACATGTACTGACGAGGGAGCTAAAGCTCATTAAATATGCAAATCTTAGCCAATCCTAGCCGTGGGCGTTTACTTCCAAGTCTTCAGTGCAGCACGCCCACAAAAACTGAGCGTTCCATGAGAGAGGCTCAAAACCAGGGTAGAAAATAGCCTATTACTTATTCATTATGATGTTTTTGAATGTAAAAACCACGCGAACATCATAAGTTGACCTCAGACAACAGTATATAAAAAAAAACAAAAAACAGTTCATAAACATATCATAGCCAGAACATGTGACAAGAAATCTCTAAGTCCTGCATAAACATAAATTAAGGGTACGTTTACACAACAAAGATATACTAAAAAAGCAAAGTTTTCCTTTGCATTTTTGAAACATTTTGTGTACAAACGGCAACGTTGTCAAAACTATACCCATTCACACAGATCCGCGAAAACTAAAAACACTATTATTCATGCCACACCAGTAGATGGCAATGTCACTTTTTTTTAATAAAAAAAAACACTACATGCATATAGACTGAACACGTAATACACATACACGACGTCACCCTTTTCACAAATTCATATTTTTGTACATTACACAGAGACGATAATGGTATCGTTTTCAAAAACTTGCACTTTTAAACCCGTTTTCAAAAGTTCCCGTTTTTATGGCCCAAAACGCTGTTGTCGTGTAAAAGAACGTCCAAAACGCAAAAAAGCAGCCCATGAGAGACAACCAAATGCACAATATATTGCTCAACATTTTCTCATTAGACATCAACAAAGCTTATGGAGAACACTCTAAAAAAATGAAAAAAAGATGTGTCCATTAGTCGAACTGCAATGGACAATCAACCAACCAACCAACAAACATACATAATGATCTAATTGGATTGTGCTTATGGCTCAAACATACCGTAGCAAGATTGATGATAATTTAATTAATAAGCTCATGATTTGCTATGTTCATAATGAGCAATCAAAGACGCAAAATCAGTTCGTGAACAGAAATGGTGAAATTAATTAGATTTGATACCTTGTATTTAATTAGGGCTCTTGTGAAGTCTTTTTATTTCTTGCACAGATGAACAGAATAACTAGGGCCATTTTTTAATAAATTAAATATGTATATTATATAGGTCTGTGCAGACACAATTTTAAGCAGAAATCCTGCCCAGCTGAGCCTCCACCAGTAGAACACATCCATTACAGCTCATTTTAGTGAGCCATACATTTCCCTATATTATTTCACAACACCATATTTCCTTATTTACTTCTACGATATGCCAATGATATATCCCCAGCCATAAATAATAATCCATATTTGAAATGTTGATGAGCCCCAGGAAGAAAAGCCTTGGGCGATTCAGCCCCAACAATGGGAAAATATAGCATTCAGCTGTACAATGGCTCAAATGCAGCCCTTATTTGCATTTCTGTTGACAAATTATCGCTAATATGGAAATATTTCTCCGGAAACAGCCGGCGCGGTTTGTCTCCTGCTCTGCTTCAAATCATTTGTAAATTCCGAATGGATTACCTCCTTTTGCTGTGGCATAAAAAAAACTCAGATATCACAAGTGGTGAAAGGGTTGTCAAACTGGTTTCTAATCTACGAGGGGGATTTAAATAAGTCTTGAATCGCATTTCAGCCTCTACCCTACCCCTGCCGCAGCCCTCCCCCTCTCCGCTTTTCAAGACGATCACTTCTTCGGGAGCTTTCGCTAAGTGAGATTAATTCCTGAATCATAAATAACTTGGAACAAGTCTCCCGAGAGCCCTGTAGCTACGGCACATCAGAGACGCGTATGCTGTGCATGGGGTCACATAGTTTTATAACTGGTGTCAATTTGTAATCCTTTCTTTGTTTTAATAGACTGGAAAGCAGTTATTATTACCAAAATATGACTGATGCAACAAGACTAGCAATGTTAGAAAGCTCAATCGCCCTCAGAGGGTCAGCGAAACTTATTTACAGTATACGCTGGCTATTAAACACATATTTCAAATCAAAGCTGTGACTCTGAAAAAATAATCTTAAAAGCCACTCTGTCCGTTCCTGACAAGGCACAAGTTAAAGTAATACAATTATTGAGTTGCAGATCACTGCAAGTTGAGGTTAATCACTGTTCCTCTGGGGTTCCTGATGGTCCAAGAGACACAAAGGAATATTCTCATTACTGACAAGTGTTATAAATTTGCTGAAGGAACGAGAGGGAGATAAACACGGCTGTTAGAGGTGAGGGAACTTGGTAGCAAAATATTTACCTAGCCTGCCATTCTGGGGGGAAAATTTACCACAGCTTCTAGAAAGCATTACTTGAAGAATTTAGAATTAAACAAGCTACTGGGCTATTTCACTTGGACAGCATAAACTTCATATCACTAACAAACTATATTTTTACAAAAAGAGAGAAAATGCTAATGGTGCAAAACTTAACACCATGACGGCTTGTTGCCTGGGTCAACAGTGGTAATGTTGCGAAATTCACCAATTATGCAACAAATGTCAGAGGTAAAGCAGCACTAGAACATAACGGTGTCATTATTCAGCTCAATTTAGCTCAGTGTTGATTCAATTCAGTTCAATTATGAAACAGTTAAAGGGATAGTTCACCCAAAAATGAACTCATTTACTCACCGTCAAGCCATCCTATATGACTTTCTTCTTTCAGCCAAACACAATTGGAGTTATATTAAAAAAATATCCTATCTCTTCCAAGCTTTATAATGGGAGTGAATGGGGGTTGAGATTTTGTAGCCCAAAAAAGTGCATCCATCCATCATAAAAGTAATCCATAAGACTCCAGGGGAGTTAATAAAGGCCTTCTGAAGCGATGAGTTTTTGTAAGAAAAATATATATAATTAAATAAATAACCTTATAAACTGTAATCACTGGCTTCCGGTAACAACCGTCTGCACATTCACGTGAGAATCTAGTTCCGGCGTATGACTTAGCTTAGGTGAGAGTAAACGCCTCTCGCGGTTCAAACAAATAGGGCTGGGCAGCAAACTGAAGCTCCTCCGTCATTTCTCTTTAAAAATTCTCGTTTTAGACTTCTAATTTATGACCGATGTCCTGTTTCGCTCCATCCTCTGCGCTTCCGCATTCGTCAATACGTCAACCGTCGGGTTGGAGGTCACTCTTCCGCCGGAACTAGACTCGCAGACGGAAGCTAGTGATTATAGTTTATAAAGTTATAAATATGAATATTTTTCTTACAAAAATGCACCGCTTCACCTTAGAAGGCCTTTATTAACCCACTTAATTAATCCAAGCCATATGGATTACTTTTATGATGGATGGACGCACTTTTTTGGGCTTCAAAATCTATGCTACCATTCACTCCCATTATAAAGCTTGGAAGAGCCAGAATATTTTGTGTTTGGCTGAAAGAAGAAAGTCATATACACCTAGGATGGCTTGAGAGTGAGTAAATTGAGATAATTTTCATTTTGGGGTGAACTATCCCTTTAAATGTAGCTACAAGCAGCTCATTATTCAGCTCAAGCATTCAGTGCAAATTAAGTGTCATTTAACCCCAACGGAGGAAGTATAATAAACAACAAAACAATAAAAAGACATTTCTATTATATTTCATAAATATTTTTTTTTAAAACTAAACTAAGCTGACAAAGCCAGTGTTTTAGAGTAATATAATTTAACATTTGCCACATAGAAGTGCTTTGACATGTCATGTAACGAAGTCATATGTCATGTCATATATCCTTATATGGATATATATAATAACCAACTATCACTGTACTATGGTACCACCACAGTATTTTTTGCTCAAATGTTTAGATTTTTCTTCAAATCCATCAGCCTTTTGATAGAATCACAACCTAACATTAATGCACACTGTCAACATTGCGAATAACCTAAAAACAACCAACTAAAATAAAACAAAAATATTTGTTTTCCTGGTGCGATACTGCAAAGTATATGCGGTTTTACTTTGGCTGTCATCACTAGTCATAATTTCCACAAAATCTGATTAGAAATGCAAGTATATACACATCAGAACATATTAATTCAATTACAGAACCTCAGACGCACACGTTGCGTCTGGAGAATTAGCAACAGAGTTGACCTAAACCTGCTTGACCTCTGCTGGACGACATGCTGTTTATTTGAATTAGTTTGATATTCTTTTTCGGCATCAGGGCCTGCTGTGTCTTGTGTTTACTCCAGAGGGAGGGTTGAAAATAAATTTCCCTTTATAAACGAGTGTAAACTTGCTAATGCTCATCCCAGCAGAATTATGAACGGGTAGTCACTGTTGTCTTAAAGGGATAGTACACCCAAAAATGAAAATTGCTTACGCTCATGCTTTCACAAACCCTTGTGACATACCTTCTTCTTTGAAACACAAAAGGAGTTATTTTGCACAAGTTCGTTTCCTTTTCACTTTTTTCTATACAATGAAAGTGAATGGGGACTGGAGCTGTCAGGCTCCAAATATGACAAAAAGGACCATAAAAGCATAAATAAAATAAAATTTAAAAAGTCCTCTGAAGTCATATAATACACTCTTAAGAAAAATGGTTATAAACAGTACCAAATTAGGGTTCTTTGGCTTTTTGGTGCTAAATAGAACCCTTTTATATAAGGTTCCATAAAGAACCATTCTCAATATTAGTATTATTGATATTATTTTATATTAATATAAAAATATATAATAGTATTATAAGTAATTTCCAGGTTTTTTTTATGTAAAAACAATTGTTTATGAAGGCCAAAATGAATGACGGTATGTAAGCCCTTTACAATGTTAAAAGGAAAAAGTGAGGATAGCATTAAAGGGATAGTTCACCCAAAAATGAAAATTTTATGTTTATCTGCTTACCCCCCGGGCTTCCAAGATATAGGTGACTTTGTTTCTTCAGTAGAACACAAATTAAGATTTTTAACTGCAACAGTTGCAGTCTGCCAGTCGTATAATGCATGTGAATGGTAACACATGAGAGTATGAGAACTATGAGAGTTAAAATACCATGCGCATACAAATCCATATTAAACCCTGCGGCTCGTGACGACACATTGATGTCTTAAGACACGAAACGATCGTTCCCTTTCAGTCGGTCACGTTCGACGTACGTCGGATGTCACCGACGAATTGGGACGTACGTCTCCGTTCCCTCCTTCAGGGAATGAGGGTTACCATACGTAACCTCGACGGTTTGTGTGAGAAACCAAACAGTGTATCATTTTTTACCTCTAATACGCCACTATGCCCAACAGCCTTCAGCGCGCGATCACTTCCGGTAAGTGAGGTCAATGTACACGATATGGCGTGGAGATAAGTGCGAGAGACCACTTCCGGCACTCGCGTAAACTACGCCAGATTGTGTTCAGACCTCACTTACCAGAAGTGATCGCACGCTCAGGGCTGTTGGACATAGTGACAGACTGAAAGGGTTGCAGTTAAAAATCTTCATTTGTGTTCCACTGAAGAAACAAAGTCACCTATATCTTGGGTAAGCAGATAAACATCAAATTTTCATTTTTGGGTGAACTATCCCTTTAATGTTTTTTTGTTGTTGTTGTTGTTTTTGCGACTTTGCGATATTTATGCATAAAGTAGTTTAACAATATGGATCATAAATGTAATATCTCTATTACTTGCTTAGTGGAGAAGAGGAGTATCCATACCTGAACAGAGCTGCTCACACTTACATGTTCTGTTAATCTAAAAAGAGAAAAAGACATGTTTGGTAGGAAATTAGTTACAATATTTTTAGTATACAAGACATTTTAAGAAAGAAATCATTTACCTGTTGAGAGTCTGTGTAGTTTTATAGCTGAATGAGGTGGGGCTCTGAGCGTTACAGATTTTAAAAACAAACAGGCGAGAATAAAGAACCCTGAACTCTAACACCAACCATTTCAGCATATAAAGGGTTCTTCAAGACCATACATATCAATATAACTGACATGCACGTAAAGAACCATCTGTTATAGAGTGTAGTTCTATAACATATTTTTTTCTTTCTTTGGAGCTCATCAGTCCCCATTCATTGTATGGAAAAAGAGCAGCAAAGACATTTTGCACAGCAACTCTTTTGGTGTTCCACAGACTAAATAAAATCCAGGTTTGGAACAACATACAAACTATTCATTTAAGAATTTAAGATTTTGAAAGGGGTATGACTCGGAAAAAAAAAAAAAAAAAAGTGCTTTTTCCACTTAGTATGTAAAAGACATCACTATTAGGTTGGCATTTTCTCATTCACTGATCAAGCACAGCCAGAATACATTAAAAGCAACTCATAGCTCTTCATTTTTAGAAGCTCCATCAACTATTTAAACACAGAAATAGCTGATATAGCTGGTTAAGAGCTACTTGAATCTCGTGCATATTAATACACTCCATTAGAATGAGCCAGAGGCACTTCATGGCTATCAGGACAGACACTTGTTCAAACGTTGCTTTAGATTCGTCAATGCCTGTGAATAATTATTTGTCCAAAAGACGAACTTAAATGTGGCTTTGACTGCCAGATGTGGTAAACGGAGCTGAAGGCTCTGACAAGCCTGACAGCGACTTTGACGTTAATCTGACTGCTGTGTAACATTCGCGTCGTCGTGTTTGTATTCGCGTATAATTGGCTAATTAGTTTTACTGTAATATAGCTATAATTACTTGTCATTACATTCGTCCTCGGACACCTAATTTAGCGTTTTTAAAGGAGTTTATGAACGAGAGGAAACTGAGGGAAAGGTAGCCCCGTGACCTCGCTCACCTCACACAAAGCTGAAGCGTATCACGGGCGGGGTGTGAAACAGCTGTGTTTACGTTGACCAGTGCTGGGAGTATTGGGTAGCACGGCAGAGACTCACCAACGCTATTGACCAGTCGCTAATCATGTGCGCCCCGTATTTTATGCGTCACTTGAGTCCATTAATCAAACCCCGGCCCTGTTTTTCTTTGGATTGTAATTCATTTGCTTTTGGAAGTCTATTGAATGAATCTGTTGAAATGCACAAAGCTCGACTGAACCTGCGCGCATTTTCATGAATAAATAATCGCAGGCCATTTGTTTAAACACATTTAGAAGCCCTGGAAATCATCTAGTTAAAGGGATAGTTCACCCAAAAATGAAAATTAGCCCATGATTTACTCACCCTCAAGACATCCTCGGTGTATATGACTTTCTTCTTTCAGACGAATACAATCTGAGTTAGATTTAAAAATGTCCTGGCTCTTGGCAGTGAATGGCTGTTTCTGTTTTGAAGCCCATAAAAGTGCATCTATCCATCATAAAAGTGCTCCACACGGCTACGAGGGGGGGGGTATTTCAATATTTAAAACTTTACAAACTGTAATCTCTAACTTCCGCTAACCATCGTACATGCGTTCAAGAGAGACTGGCGTTCCAGCGTTCATATACACCTAGGATGACTTAAGGGTGAGTAAATCATGGGCTAATTTTCATTTTTGGGTGAACCAAGCAAAAAAAAAAGGTGTAGCCACCATATCCTCAATTTGGTCGAGGGGTCGCAACTTTTTGAACTCCATGATTTTAATTATGATATCAATCTGTGCGTGTGTGCCGATCTGCATACCATAAACATGCTTTATGAAATCAGCATCGGTTTCCCAGACTATAAACCGCTCTACTGACTTAATGCAATGGCCTTTTTTCATTATGTTAAAAATGTACTTCATTTGGCTGAATTGCATGCGCTGAGCGCAAGAGTCATTTCATGTAATGTCTTGGATGTTTCCCAGCACACACATTATTGGCTTTTTATTCAAAATACTCCAACGCAAGCAGGTAAATGGAACAAAACTCTTACTGTGAGCCATCAGTGGGCAGCATAAATCCCAGCCATTAGTTCATTTTCATTCATACTGTAGTATGAAAATGTTTATGCAATATTTACACAGCCACCGCATGTCCTAATTTAATCTACTCGTGGTATATGTGAGTCAATGAAACGCTAATGGATTTTAATGTCCCTTGTGAAGTCAACGTTACAAATTGGTGTTTGGTTAGCTACACATTCATCTAGCCTGCCTAAAGGAAACATATGGCGAAGAATGTCAGCTGGACGACACAGTTCACATGCGCTTGTCACAGGTCACTGCTCGCTGAGCATGCAGATAACGTGTTCTTGCATAGGCATGCGGCACATATGGAGGCATTTCTGTGCAATCTGGGTCACTTATAGCTAGAAGATCTAATAAATTACCAAAACTGCATGCTTTGGTTCTGTTTAGGTTCCAATCGTGTATTCTAACTAAAAAAGCAATTGTAACAAATATAGTATCCTATACATAACCATATAATGATTAAAAGCATGTAAAAAAAACACATTCAAATGTTCACTCAAATAACTTGTATTTTGGCTATATTGTCAGTTAACAATTTCTAAAGACTTAGTGTGAAGGATAGACACATTTCAGGAAGAAAGGCTGGGAAAACGTTATTTTAAAAATGTGTTCTCCACTGTTCAACTGCAAATTAAATCATATTTTATGAAGTTACTGCATTACAACATTGCATCACTCCCTTAAAATGTAACTAATTGCATTGCTTAGTTTCTTTTTAAGAAAAGTAATGTGTTACGTTACTTTTTCTGGGTTGGGCTTGTTTTTTTAATAATAATAAAAAAAGTTCTATTTTTGGGCAAATGTAAAGGCCCTTTCACAACAAAATTGAAATAGTAAGGCTGAAGGAAATGCAAATTTAAGCGTGTACAGTAGAGGGCGCAGCTCAACGAAACCTTCAGTTGTGCTACTATTCTGGATTGCAGAAGAATAAAATGCAGGAGACTAAAATTTAACACTTCAATAAAAACAAAAAAGCAAAATCTAAAATCATTTTTGCTTATGGTTTAACTGAATCATCGAAGGTCATGCAGCAGCAAGTACATTGGTCAATAAAGTGGGATTAAATGGAATACTGAATCAGTATTCATCATGTTCACACACAGCGCTTCTGCTCTTACTCCTGATTTTTCTCAACATGGGGACAAGAGAGCTCTCAGTCAATAAATGGAAAAGAAAAAGTAACTTGTTTGAAAATACTTGAAAAAGTAACTCAGATATTTTGTTGTCAATTTAATGTGTTACTTTACTAGTTACATGAAAAAAGTAATCTGATTACATAACTCGAGTTACTTGTAATGTGTTACCCCCAACACTGGTGATAAAGCAAAAGGCTGTGTGCTGTGAAATAAAGTCAGGAAACATGTCTTAAGCCTAAAGTATACTTCGGCCGTCCGCACACCGTAATTAGGAGGGTCCGCACACAGCCCGATTTTTGTGACTGCGGGCACAACAGTGCATGTGTGAGTGACTTGAGCACTTGAAAACGCATGATTTCCCCCCCAAACTAGTTCCGCCCTGCAGCCGATTCTTAAGATTTTATTGGTCAGGTCAATTGCAGTACTGATTGCCTACACCAAACACTGATCCCTAAACCTATCCATCACTGTAACCTTAACCAATGAAATTAGCTACAGGGTGGGATTTCTGGAGAAGTGGTTTGGGGGAAAAATATCACATCATGAAAACAATGTCCACAAGCCGAATGTGTCTTTCTGCTCTCATGGCCAAAGGAGTATACTTTGAAAGGCTACTCAACTGTGTGCGAGACGGAACGAAACACGGAAATTGAAGTATACCCTGTCCCTGGCATTTACTATTGAACAATAAATGACTATGAACAGATTATTTATATTATAATATAATTTTTGCATGCAACAAGTGTAGTCCAATTCATGAACAAATGAACAACTGAACAAACATACCACGCAACCATCTGGTCGAATTCACGAAAACATTTTTGAGCCGGTCCTTAAAATTAATCATTCAAGAAGATCCACTAAATCAGTAGTTAGCATCTGAATACGTTTGAAAGATCCCTCACTGAACAAACTCGCTCTGTTTGCCAGAGTTGTTACTGAATCAACATCAAGATACCAGGTGGCGACAAATAACACTTGATTCATTCAGGAAATAAACTCCTCTGCAGAAACATTTTTTTCTTATTTGGCTTTGTTTGGCAATATTGTGGCAAAATTGTAAGCTTCTCAACTTTGTTATAGGATTTTCCTTGTATGAGAGGAGGATCATTTCTTTCATATGTAAATAAATGAACATTGTAACTGTAATGAATTAAAACAATCAAGAGCTTGTGAATCAGGATCAGGACATTTGTATCAGGAAATGTGTATCAATATCCAGCCCTATTTACAATAAATTTGTATGTGAATCATGAAACTAAATCATCATCAACAAGACCAGGAACTTGTATTATGAAAGTAAATGGGGACGATTTTGATTGAAAGCATAGAAATAGCTGTTAGAGAAAAAAAAAAAAAAAAAAAAATGTAGCTTCAAACAGCAAGTCGTCGTCTCACTCCTCCCTCTCTCTCTTCCTCAAGTCTGAGCGTGAGAGGGAATGATCTGATGTGACGTTATGAGAACGTCTGCTCCAATATCCTAAACGTGTCTCTCGCCGCGGCAGCGATCACAGTATATCTCCTCACTCAGATAATCCTTATTACATACATGTCACCCTTTGAGCTTAAATCAAACCGGTTTTGTTCAGCATACGACCTTAACTAAATCTGCCACTATGAAAAGTACATCGAAACAAAATGGTACTTCCAAAAAAAAAAAAGAAAAAAGCTGGACCTGGGCATGTTTATCCAGAAAAAAAAAATGATGCATTATATTGTAGAAAAACTGAAGTGGGTTCACAGGTATAGGCCTGACTGTGACATCAGTAGCAGAAGGGCTCTGAAAGGCCCATCTGCCTGGGAGGTTTTTGTATGGCGCGCCTCCATCTTGCCTCGGCTGACCCTCTCTAAGTACAGCCTTTGAGGTTTCTCTGGGGTTTAAAAATACTCTCCGCCAAATTCTTCTCTCTCACTGGCTTCAGATGGCAGGCGAATCTGAGCACTGAGCTTTCCACATAAACATTGACAATTTTTTTTCTCTCCTTTTTCCCCCTCATGATTTGGAACAAGAGAGCTCCAAAAATATCAGGTGTGAACAGAGAACACCAGTGTGCTCACCTCCGTCTGCAGCGCATGTCTTTGCTAACGCAGCGACAGCACTCTCACAGGGTTTGTTCTTCACAAAACCAGTGAATGCTTTATACAATACAGACAATACATTCCTTCAACCCGATGTAAAAGCAATATATTTTCATTTAGGTACCGAGTAAACACTATAGAGATTTTAAAGTCATTCCCAGAAAAAAGGACTATTAGCATATTGCTATTTTGACATGTTAAATGTAAATAAAACGTGATTTTTATATCATAGCATTACTAGTTTAGAAATGCAACCACATACTCTAAAAATATTCTTATGAATAATATATGTAGAATAATATATACATGTAGAATAATATATATATATATATCCACCATACTTCCATCTCATCATAAACCGAGACTTTTGAGCTCAGCTTGGAGTGAGAAATGTCACAAATCGATTCATAAGCTTGCGATTCGATTGCAATCTTGATTCATTTGGATAGATATATATATATATATATATATATATATACATATATATATATATACACTACATATACACTATAAAAGATTTTTGGATTAAAATATCCAAAACCACTAGAACGATGTTATATTTTCTTAACATGTGTACTTACATTAATCCCAATTGTTTCCAAGAATGTTTACATTTTAACCAGGACGCGTCCGTTTGTCGTCTATCAATGACATCATACCTACGTTAACCTCAATTTCCGTTTAATTTTGTAGAAACCATGGAAACACTAATATATTATGTACAGGTGAGCAACTGTTTGGATAACGCTACATTAATCGACAGAAAACGAATCATTGTTATATAGCTCAACACAGTTAAGGCCTGTTCACACCGGGACGATTTTCGCGATCGTTTATCGCCGACGTTTAACGCCGGGCGCTATGTGAGTGTGCACACCGACGCGTAAAACGGCAGACGTAAAAGCGCCATTTAAAAAAAAAAAAAAACGCCTTGGGTTTGTTTGTTTTTTTTTTTTTGTTTTGACGCGGTGCGTTAAAAACTGCCCGATGACATCGCCGCATTTGTTCACGTGCCTGGAGCTGCTGAAGTTCACAAAACGGTCTTGCCGAGCACACATTGATATGACGAAGAAGAAGCTGAGCTGCTAATGCTGCTTGCCAGTTAGAAAAAAGTGTGAATGGTTTTGGCAAGCACGTAAATACCGTCTCCCTTCTTCTTCTGTGTGACAAGCGAGTGTTAGAAGCGTAAAGTGCCGCAGCACCACATTGTGTACCGGGAGCGCCATCTACTGCTCGGAGCGTCGCCAGCGAAAATCGCTTGGGTGTGAACACGCAAGACGCGCCGAAAAACGCTGGCGATAAGCGCACGCGATATTCGTCCCGGTGTGTACAGGCCTTTAGTCTAATTGTTTAAATCTTGTTTTCTTGATTTACCGTGAGTAACGTTACCATGCCTAATATCGATCTAGCTTACTGCAGTGTGCAACAGTCAAATAATGTATCTAATGTGATAAAACAGCGCTGCCTACGCATAACCAGGAGAAGTGGAAGCGGTCGTCTGCGGTATGATAAAAGCTCCACGAAATCCAGGCGTCATCAAGCTACGCCTTTGTTTTGAATAAGCGACCTCTAGCGGCGAAAAATTACCTATTGTGGCTTTAAAGGGATAGTTCACCCGAAAATCAAAATTTTGTCATTGCTCACTCGCCCTCAAATTGTTCCATACCTGTATGAGTTTCTTTCTTCTGCTGAACACGAGATGATATTTTGAGGAAGGTTGGCAAGCAGACAGTTGACTTAGATATGGGGGGGAAATACCATGCAAGTCAGTGGGAGCCGTCAATTTTCTGGTTACCAACGTTCTTCGAAATATCTGAGCTTGTGTTCAACAGAATAGATAAAATCATACAGGTTTGGAACAACATGAGGGAGAATAAATTATGACAACATTTTCATTTTTTTGGATGAACTATCCCTTTAACACCTGATTTGTGTACACTTGCATATAAGGTCGATTTTAGAATAATAATGTTATAACAATAACTTCTTAATGACATAAGAGTACAAATATAATGAATATGGAATGTAACAGCATTTGTTTTTTTTTTTTGTTGTTTTTTTTTGCAAAATGCTACTCTCTGGAGTACATTTTCTCACTAACTAAAGAGTTTATGGACTGGCTTATCTGAGGTAAGTAAAAGGTAACGTCACGTGACGTTTGTTTGCAAGCTTTGTCATCTTAATGCTGTCGAAACACTGATTGAGACATGAGACATAAATCATTTCAGAAACTTGTAAGTTACAGGTTCTTTCAACATACCTTCTGTGGCCTGTTGCACAAAGCTGGTTTCAGTTGCTACCCAGGAAAGTTCGAGATTAGTTTGAGCAAACTCTTGTTTTTTCGGGCTCAAGATGGATTGGTTTTTAGCGGTGTTCATCACCATGGTAACTTACACTACAAGGCTAACCTGCTCTGGAGCAGGTTTTATTCTGGGTTAGAGATCGTAAACCCAAGCTGCAAGTAAAGATGCAATAAAGCCACACCTCCTGTATCTCCCGTTCCAAATGAAAGCAGTTTATAGAGAAAAAACTTTAGAGACAAAATTGCTTATCTTTTGGTGCTAATTATTTATTATATGAATTGTAATTACTTATAATATATTCATATAATTATTATATTAATTGACAAGTAGCCAAATATTATTATAAATATAATAGATGCATTCATAATTCTTTTAAACAACGTGTATTCATTTGAGCTCTTTGTGAACCTATAATTATTAGGCATATTTCTTTGATTCACATCATGCATTGATATAGTCAGATAATCTTTCAGCTGCCTTCTCAAATTTTCGCTGCAGCAGAAGTGTTCACTCCTGCGTTATAAACGCATTTAATGTCATGATCATTTTCAAAACGATCTCTCGATCTTCAGAAGAGAAGTGAACTGCGGCATCTCTCTAGCGAGATGTGCATCAAACGGACACTGTGATTGGCTGTTTGCCGCACGTGTCACACTTTCAGGTGCATGCGCTTCAGAGTCAATCACAAACTGAATTAAAACTGAGTTGACAGAGACTGGTTATACCAAGCTTTGAGAGACCGCTGAACTTGATCTAAACCTACTCTGAAACTCAGAGTTTGTTCAGCTAGCTTCATGCAACAGGCCTCTGATGTTCATTCATGTTTAGTTCTGTAACTAGTAGCAACAAGGAAGAGATGATGATGATGATGATGATGAGTTCACGTGCGTTCCCGCTTCGCTTAAAACTGAGGCGCTACAGCAATCCGTCACTCCACATTAAAGAGCGCCAAAACGGTATTTATTGTTTGAATTGAGGCTGTTTCCAAAAGTGACCTGCTCTGTCAGCGCGTTGTTTGTGTCTGTGTGAGAGAATGCACGTGTGGCGTGAGAGCGTGATGATGTCAATGGCGTGAATCTGGCAGTGGAAGCGCCGTCACAAACAATATAAAAACTAAGGAACATCATTGGACTTGTATAGATATAAATTCTATACAAACTTTTTTAATAAAAAAACACTGTAATTTCAAAAGAAAATGTTTATTATCCGGACCATTCCTAGCCTTAGCATTAATGCTAATTAGCAGCAATATGACTTCTGTAAATAGTACAAAACCACTGTATAGGCTATTTTATGTGGCTATTTCAATTGCAAAAATTGTCAAGCATGAAAAAACATGTGAACGTTAAATCAGAACTTAGGAGTTTTAAACATTGCTCGACTGAAGACGATGTCACTTCCTATTGATCATGCATTTAAAAACGACACTGCACTATTATTATAAAGTAAATATGTGGTGTGAGGTAGGACATCAATAATGTCAGACAGTTAAATTATTCTGTTTTAATTGTTTAAAAAAAAAAACAGATCGGATCTAGTGTTAATAAGAAAACTAATACACATTTGATCATGTAGCTTATAATCCTGTAGTTTTTTAGATCGAATGACTGGCTAAAGAAACAAGTCAGGATGTTTATACTCTACAAATATTTATTATAAAATATCATCGAATGAAATATTATTTTTATATATTCAATTATTTAACAATATATTTTTGTACTGACTTGTTACTAAGTAACTTACAAAGTAATTAAGTTACTTGTTACTAAGTAACAATTAGGCCTTCATATTTGCAGTATTTACAATGCAATTTAGATTAGCAAGATCTTATAAACAAAAAGAACATTTCAGGCTCTTTCTTTCTTAGTTTTGGATTGCCCTTTGCAAATGTGTTAATATTAGATTATGAAACCACCAGTGAATTGACGAGAACTTGATTCATAATATTTGTGCTAATTACTCAAAGAAACCATGTTTATTCAAATGCTTCTGATGAATTTAATATATTTTCCATCTCTTTGCATGTCACATTACAAGACCCCTTGCTCACTGTACGTACACAAACTCTTCAAATAAATCATTTTTACTGCCTTGTTTCTGCCTGCAGCATTACAGTTTTTACTATGTATCATGCCGCCTACAAAGACGCACACTCTTGACTTAGCTTACAATTAGCTCTGTTTAAGCTTCCAAAATGGGGCTCATCTCAAAACAGAGGGGGTAGCGCTATCCCCAGCAGCAATAATAGAAATGGCTAAAGCAGCATGCAGTATCGAAGTGCAGCTGTCCCGTCTAATGAGATTTTAAAGTGCTCCCATAATGCCTCATAAATGGCCCCTACATGGGGAATTATATGCTGGAAACGTGGAATCTGATTGGTGTTCCAGGGGCCGGGGGCATCTGTCATCCCGGCGCTGTGTTATCGCACAACAATGAGCCATGCAATAGAGCGTCACAGTTATTTGGGACAGTGGCCCTGCCAGGCACACCCATTCACTACACATACAATCATGAATTAGTCCAGCACATGTATCACTTACTGCCTCGGTGTCCTGTGAGCCACACTCAGTTGAAAAGGTCTTGAATACAGGCTGTAAGGGCCAGAACATAACAAATGATTTCACTGTGGCACAACACACATCTTTATATCATGCGTGGCCATCTTATGCAATATAATAATAATTAACAATAATAATAAAAGTATTATTTTTTATAATGAATAACCTTTGAATTGTAACTGATTTATCACATATGACCACAAAACATGTCCTGAAATATTTAAATATGGAAATATAAAAACATAAATCCAAACATGCAAGAGAATAATTTATGAAAAAGTACAGATGTGGCCATAAAATAATGGTATTTCCATGTTACCATGTCCAAAAACCAAACCAAAGCCTCATTTATGGTAATTGATGTTTGCATGCCACTTCACAGTGCCAAATAACACCAAAACATAATAATATTGGCACGTTACCATGTCAAACAAAACACAACCTCATTTATGGTAATTGGCATTTACTCCATAGTACCACAAAACAAACATTTTCAAAAATATAACATTTGCATGATACAGTGTCAAACAAAAAAAGCTGTCGTTTATGTTAATTTGTGTTTACACGGTACTCCACAGTACCACAAACATGTCCAAAAAACAACAGTATTTGCATGTTACCGTGTCCAACAAAACGGCTGTCATTTATGGTAAAAACAAAAAAAAAAAAAGTATTTGCATGTTACCGTGTGGTACAAACCCGATTCCAAAAAAGTTGGGACACTGTACAAATTGTGAATAAAAACAGAATGCAGTGATGTGGAAGTTTCAAATTTCAATATTTTATTCAGAATACAACATAGATGACATATCAAATGTTTAAACTGAGAAAATGTATCATTTTAAGGGAAAAATAAGTTGATTTTAAATTTCATGGCATCAACACATCTCAGAAAAGTTGGGATAAGGCCATGTTTCCCACTGTGTGGCATCCCCTCTTCTTTTTATAACAGTCTGCAAACATCTGGGGACTGAGGAGACAAGTTGCTCAAGTTTAGGAATAGGAATGTTGTCCCATTCTTGTCTAATACAGGCTTCTAGTTACTCAACTGTCTTAGGTCTTCTTTGTCACATCTTCCTCTTTATGATGCGCCAAATGTTTTCTATGTGTGAAAGATCTGGACTGCAGGCTGGCCATTTCAGTACCCGGATCCTTCTTCTACACAGCCATGATGTTGTAATTGATGCAGTGTGGTCTGGCATTGTCATGTTGGAAAATGCAAGGTCTTCCCTGAAAGAGACGACGTCTTAATGGGAGCATATGTTGTTCTAGAACTTGGATATACCTTTCAGCATTGATGGTGCCTTTCCAGATGTGTAAGCTGCCCATGCCACACACACTCATGAAACCCCATACCATCAGAGATGCAGGCTTCTGAACTGAGCGCTGATAACAACTTGGGTTGTCCTTGTCCTCTTTAGTCCGGATGACATGGCGTCCCAGTTTTCCAAAAAGAACTTCAAATTTTGATTGGTCTGACCACAGAACAGTTTTTCACTTTGCCACAGTCCATTTTAAATGAGCCTTGGCCCAGAGAAAACGCCTGCGCTTCTGGATCATGTTTAGATATGGCTTCTTTTTTGACCTATAGAGTTTTAGCCGACAACGGCGAATGGCACAGTGGATTGTGTTTCTAAGAGACACTGCCACTCTGAGAGGCTCTTTTTATACCCAATCATGTTGCCAATTGACCTAATAAGTTGCAAATTGGTCCTCCAGCTGTTCCTTATATGTACATTTAACTTTTTGGAATGTGTAGCTCTCATGAAATCCAAAATGACATTTCAAAATGTCTCTTTTTCAACATTTGATATGTTATCTATATTCTATTGTGAATAAAATATACATTTATGAGATTTGTAAATTATTGCATTCCTTTTTTATTCACAGTTTCTACAGTGTCCCAACTTTTTTGGAATCGGGTTTGTAAAAACAAACAAAAAATAATAGTAGCCTATTTGCATGTTACCATGTCCAACAAAGGAAAGCAAAACAAAACTAAATGGCTGTCATTTATGGTAAAAACAAAACAAACATCTCCAAAATAATAATAGTATTTGCATGTACCGTGTCCAACAACACAAAATGGCTGTCATTTATGGTAATTGGTGTTTACATGGAACTCCACAATAGGCTACCAGTGGCTGTACTTAATGCTGCCTTCACGTGCTATCGGAATTATCATAAATACGAGTTTCCGAGGTAAAAATTGCACTTGAACGCCCTCCCATTTCAAAATTTGAATGCGATGAGCTCGTAATCATGACTTCAGCTGCATGTGAAGCACGTGAAGGCGGCATTAGTACATTTTTCAAGTATCTGTACTTTACTCAAGTATTTTTATTTTGAGATACTTTTACTACACTACATTACAAAGCATAATATCTACTTTTTACTCCACTACATTTCATAAAACATATTTTAAAATGAAGAAATCGTCACATGCTCAGAGACAAAAGCTGTGTCCGATTCGTGCACAAACTGATTCTTTTCAATCATTGTTAAATTGGTTCGCAAATCACATTAAACAAATTATGTGAACTGGACTGATCGGATTGCAGCTATTCTCGAGTTGTTCAGAGTTGTTCAGTTCTCCAGTGAACTGAATTTACAAATCTGAGGGGAAGTGCGTGTCTGATGGCGAAAAGTAAGTTACTAATATCGAATTTTAGGATTAATTGTTGTAACTGAAAATCATATTTTGGTCACAACTGTCAGTTGTTTGTGAACTAAATGTGCTGTAAAGGGCGATTAAGCCCATTGAAATGCTTTAATGCAGAGTTGCGGACACGACCACATCAATGTGCCTACACAGTTTAGGTAAAATAAACAACCATTAATATAACAAATTAGATCTGCATGATTAATCGTAAAAAGATCACAATCTTGATTTAAACACCCACGCGGTCTACATCGATCTACATCGATTTTCCTGTGCCTGAGCTAGAGAAAGCAAGTGAAACCACATAGTATTATTTCTGTGTTACAAATATCCAAAATTATCACAGAAGTACTGAGATAAAAGTTTATAGTTTGGATATAAACACGGAAGTCTACCTTAGCGATTGAAATCAAGCGCTTAAACTAACTTGGTGCTTCAAATAAGTTACGCCACTGGGTGTCGACAAGTGACTGTTAAAAGTGTATTTGACGTTGAATCATTCATTCAAAAGAATGAAAAATTATTTTGAGCAATAGGATTATATAAAACATAATATAAAATTAAATAATATAAGTAGCCTATATAAAATGACAAAATAAATGCCATTAATCAGTACTTTTTACTTAAGTACATAAAAAGTACATACTCAAGTACTTTTGTACTTTCACTCAAGTAAAATCGAAAAGGAGTACTCAATATACTTGTACTGGAGGATTATAGTTTACTATATATATATCTGTACTTTTAGTACTTGATTTGTGTACGTCGTCCACCACTGCACAGTACCACAAAACAAACATGTCCAAAATATAATAGTATTTGCATTTTACAGTGTCCAACAAAACAAAATGGCTGTCATCTATGGTAAAAACAAAACAAACATGTCCAAAATATAATAGTATTTGCTTGTTACAGTGTCCAACAAAACAACCAAACAAGACAAAATGGCTGTCATTTATAGTAGTTTGTGTTTACATGGAACTCCACTGTACCACAAAACAAACATCTCCAGAAATATAATAGTATTTGCATGTTACAGTATCCAGTAAAACAAAACAAAATGGCTGTCATTTATGGTAATTGCTGTTTACATGGTACTTCACAGTATCACAAAACAAACATGTCAAAATATAATCGTATTTGCATGTTACGGTGTCTAACAAAACAAAATGGCTGTCATTTATGGTAAAAACAAAACAAACATATCCAAAATAATAATAGTATTTGCATGTTGCCCGTGTACAAACCCGATTCCAAAAAAGTTGGGAACCTGTAGAAAATGTGAATAAAAAAGAATGCAATAATTTACAAATCTCATAAACTTATATTTTATTCACAATACAATATAGATAACATATCAAATGTTGAAAGTGAGACATTTTGAAATGTCATGCCAAATATTGGCTCATTTTGGATTTCATGAGAGCTACACATTCCAAAAAAGTTGGGACAGGTAGCAATAAGAGGCCGGAAAAGTTAAATGTCCATATAAGGAACAGCTGGAGGACCAATCTGCAACTTATTAGGTCAATTGGCAACATGATTGGGTATAAAAAGAGCCTCTCAGAGTGGCAGTGTCTCTCAGAAGTCAAGATGGGCAGAGGATCACCAATTCCCCCAATGCTGCGGCCGAAAATAGTGGAGCAATATCAGAAAGGAGTTTCTCAGAGAAAAAATGTAAACAGTTTGAAGTTATCATCATCTACAGTGCATAATATCATCCAAAGATTCAGAGAATCTGGAACAATCTCTGCGTAAGGGTCAAGGCCGGAAAACCATACTGGATGCCCGTGATCTTCGGCCCTTAGACGGCACTGCATCACATACAGGAATGCTACTGTAATGGAAATCACAACATGGGCTCAGGAATACTTCCAGAAAACATTGTCAGTGAACACAATCCACCGTGCCGTTCGGACTGTGGCAAAGTGGAAAACTGTTCTGTGGTCAGACCAATCAAAATTTGAAGTTCTTTTTGGAAAACTGGGACGCCATGTCATCTGGACTAAAGAGGACAAGGACAACCCAAGTTGTTATCAGTGCTCAGTTCAGAAGCCTGCATCTCTGATGGTATGGGGTTGCATGAGTGCGTGTGGCATGGGCAGCTTACACATCTGGAAAGGCACCATCAATGCTGAAAGGTATATCCAAGTTCTAGAACAGCATATGCTCCCATCCAGACGTCGTCTCTTTCAGGGAAGACCTTGCATTTTCCAACACGACAATGCCAGACCACACTGCATCAATTACAACATCATGGCTGCGTAGAAGGAGGATCCGGGTACTGAAATGGCCAGCCTGCAGTCCAGATCTTTCACCCATAGAAAACATTTGGTGCATCATAAAGAGGAAGATGTGACAAAGAAGATCTAAGACAGTTGAGCGACTAGAAGCCTGTATTAGACAAGAATGGGACAACATTCCTATTCCTAAACTTGAGCAACTTGTCTCCTCAGTCCCCAGACGTTTGCAGACTGTTATAAAAAGAAGAGGGGATGCCACACAGTGGGAAACATGGCCTTGTCCCAACTTTTTTGAGATGTGTTGATGCCATGAAATTTAAAATCAACTTATTTTTCCCTTAAAATGATACATTTTTCTCAGTTTAAACATTTGATATGTCATCTATGTTGTATTCTGAATAAAATATTGAAATTTGAAACTTCCACATCATTGCATTCTGTTTTTATTCACAACTTTTTTGGAATCGGGTTTGTACAACAAAACAACAAAAAAAAAAAAAAAAATGGCTGTCATTTATGGTAATTTGTGTTTACATGGAGCTCCACAGTACCACAAAACAAGCATCTCCAAAAAACAATGTTTGCATGTTACCATATCCAATAAAACAAAACAAAATGGCTGTCATTTATGGTAATTTACACTCCACAGTAACACAAAACAAACATGTCAAAAAAATATAATATTGATACCGTGTCAAACGAAACTTATATATTAAAAATAGGAAACTCACTGATTAAAGGCTTTCAGTTTCAAATGCTTGCTCCGCGCTTTGTGAAGAGCTTGCGCATGCGGCTGTGGGCGTCTCAAAATGCTTTTGTGACGCAAAATTGATGTAAACGCAGTCAGTGATATCTTATTAAACAGACAGGACAAACCACATCTTATATTTCAAAAGAGATCTGTGCATTGGTGTGAATACAGATCTCCCACTGTCTATGATGTCATCGTTAATAATCAAGCAACAGTAAAGCTGAGAAAATCCCTCACAGCTCTTGAATGGAAAACATCAGATACCCTTAAACACTGAAAGCACTCTTTGTTCATTGCTTGTAATATGTTTTTTTACCAGTTATTTACTAGCTTTTATGTTTTGAAGTTCTTAACATGCAATTATTTTAATTATTAATATTATTTTAAAAAGTACTTATTTAAAAAAATATATATATATATATATATTCTACGTTTTATTAATAAGATTAATTAATAAGAAAAATCTTATTCGTGGGGATCGTGAGGTGCCTGAAGATTCCCACCATTACTATACAATGATTTATTGCTCGTCTTTGTTGAATAATACAGAAGATAAAGAGCTTAAAAAATAATCGCATATTAAATCGCAATCACAATATTACACTCTAAAAATGCTGGGTTAAAAACAACCCAAGTTGGGTTAAAACAACCCATTTACTGGGTTTACTGGGTTCTAGCATTTTTAGAGTGTGGTTAAAAAAAAAAAAAAAAAAAAATGATTATTATCCAAAATCGTTCAGCCCTACACTCCACAGTACTTCACATAATATCATAAAGCATGTCCATAAAAATATGATTTTGCTACATTCATTTCAGTACTGTGGTTTATATAAAATTACCAGGGTATTACCATCTGATACATCACTGTGCCATTTTTATATGTGCTATATGTTTATATTATATTTATATTTATATTACATGTGTATTTTGGTACTCTATGATACTTCCCTGCATACCATGGTTTTACCATGATACAAATTTACAACAAAATTATGCACAATAAATAACACTTTTATACAAAAATGTACCTTGTCCAAAAAACCATGGCAATGTAAAATAAATGTGTGTGTGTGTGTGTATGTATGTATGTATATATATATATATATATATATATATATATATATATATATTATTGCTTTTTAATAAATTGTTACTGTGGGATGCATTTAATAATTAATACAATATCAAATTGCTCAAAATGAACATGACTTTCAAAAAGACATTGAAAACTTAATCTTGAATTCGCACATCATACCAGACGTGACCCAAAGAGACTAACCCCCAACCAGTGTGGTTAAGTGTGTGTTTGTGTGTGAATTCCTCATTGTTCCAGGCCTGTACCACTCAAGACTCATGCAGAACGAGAGAGAGAGAGAGAGAGAGAGAGAGAGAGAGAGAGAGAGAGAGAGAGAGAGAGAGAGAGAGAGAGAGAGAGAGAGAGAGACAGACAAAACATGACTGTATGAGGACATTGGACACTGTGTGGGTTGTGTCCGGGCTCAGCACATCTTTTGTATGAGATATGTAGCCTCTTTGTGTGCTGAGAGACCTTGTTTGCATTAGAATACTCAGTCTGGGGCTGGGCCGTCTCGGACGGTCACGTGTACACCTCGCTCAGAAACCTTGAAACACACTCCCTGCAAGCTCCATCATGCCGTCTCTCAATGGAAGCAGAGTTACGGTGTCTTCTCGGGTCACTTCATCCATCTGAATGTAAAATGGGGTATAAGTGCACACCCTCAAACCCAGACCTGCTCATCATCTCCACAGTCAGATGCTGTTATTGATGTTATGGGTCTCCAGCTGTGGAGCAAAGCGTCACCTGAGGCCTGGCTGTCTGAATCTGTCTCAAATGCTCGACAGAAACCGATGCGGGACGTCTCTGTAGGAGCCACATGTGTCAAGACATTTATAGTCATAGATCCATCAATGAATGAATCTTTGATATGTCCAAAGAGTAGAATGTTTGTCTTAAGGCCTGTTCACACCAAGAACGATAACTATAGCAATAAAGATATAGTTTTAAAAATCATTCTAAATATAAAAGAGTAGCAGAGTCCACACCACCACTATGACTATAATGACACAAGGAACAATATCGTTGGAATCGGAAATTGAAAAACAAAATTTTTTCCAGCAAATGAACGATAAAAACATCGACCGCCAATCAGAATCCATCCTGCTTTAAAGAGCTCAAGCATTTAAAGCTGCAGACGACAAAACTGCAGTGCGTGTTAATAATAAACAACAATATCGTTGACCTGCTATATCATTGACCTGACCTATAAAAAGACCTGCTCACACCAAGAATGATAACTATTAGCATCCACACAAAGCGGCAACCTCTCCCAGTTTCTCTTGAAGCCAATTCAGAAGTGACTTAAACTGCAATTCATCGACTGGCCACTAGAAACAGGCTCCAGAAGGGAGCAGAATCCCATTAAGCCCCATGTTAAAATGCCGACTTTACAGCAGAAAAAAAAAACATGTTTACAGCCTGGTACAAATTGTGGTTTTGGTCTATACGGCTAATTTTGCCCTTCATGACAACTGTGAGGGGGGAAACTCATTTGTTTACATTATATAAAGCCTTGAAGTGCTGCATAATTAAGGGCGTGGCCACTTTGAGTGACAGGTGGATAGTCATTAATCTGTTAGTCATCACGTCACCTCAGCTCCGCCCATGTCCCGCCTCTTTGCCCACTTTCTGTTATCCAGGCGTGACGCACTGCCAGCTCGTCTCTACTTTACACTTCAAAACTGCTCTTCAGAATCCTATGGGTGATGTCACGGACACTACGTCCATATTGTTAACAGTCTATGGTCCACACCGACGGACTATATTGTTTTCTTTATTAAGACCCATTCACACCAAGAATGATAGCTATAAAGATATAGTTCTGATTATTCTAAGCGCTGTCTCTTTAAATGCTCCAGCTAGTTACAGCAGGATGGATTCTGATTGGCTGTCATGTTTTTATCGTTCATCAGCTGAATAAAAACGTTCTGAAAATGATTCCAACATGTTTCTCTATATTGTTAGGCCTATAGCTGTGGTGTGAACTCTAAAAATTATTTAATATTGAGAACGATTTTTATAACTATATTTATCGTTATCGTCCTTGGTGTGAACGGGGCCTTAACACACCTAAAATGTCTGACTGTTTGACAGATATTAATAAATACACGCTCTAAGAAACAAACAAAAATAAACAAATAACCAATGGTCGTAGCTCTCTGACTTTAAGCAACAGCTGCTGATGGAACGGCGACGGCGACCGGAAGTAAACAGTTAACTGCCGTAGCCAAAGAACGCAAAAATCACTAAGCAACAATAAAGAGGACGCCATAACGGATCATTTAGCATCATTTGGCAAAATGAAAAAAATAATAATAATTATAATAATAATAATTATAAAAAGCAAGGAAATGGTTGATTCTGGCATTAAATTATATACAGATACAATTAAAATGCCACACGACTATAAAATATAACATTATACCTTATACCTAACCTCTCACGTACTAACGATTACGGCGAATCAGCTGTTCTCCTGTAGTAGACGGTTGCTTTAGAACGTCACGAAATAGCAGTTAAAGTCGCGCATGCGCAATAGAACGCCAGAACGCCGTTGCCGTTCCATCAGCAGCTGTTGCTTAAAGTTAAAGTTTTGGGGCGGGGACTACCAGATTTTTCAACTAATAACAGATAGCGGAATGTTTGTAAAACATTTAAACATAGACATATAGGCTACAAACATCTTTGAAATTCGGTTTGTTGACACTAGTACCATAAAAAGTATACAGTTTATCATTACATTTTATATACAATCTAATTATCAATCTATCTTTAATTACAATCGAAAATGAATAATATGTTAAACAAACAAAATGAACAAACAAAAACAGCCCACCCAAAACAAGCAAAGAAAAAAATGACATAAATATTATAATAATTTCAGATTACTATCCCAAAGAGCCTAATGTACTGTAGCCCATATGTATAACAAACATTATATTATTAGGCCATATAACATTAAATTAAAAATGATGTTATCAGCTATAATTACAACGTGTAATACAACAGTGTTTGGGCATGAATGTGGGCAACATGAGTTTGCTATTTTAATAAAAAAAAAAAAAAAAAAAAAAATATATATATATATATATATATATATATATATATATATATATATATATATATATATATATATATATATATGTGTGTGTGTGTGTGTGTGTGTGTGTGTGTGTGTATATATGTGTGTGTGTATATATATATATATGTTTATCAATTTTGTTTCTAAAGTGAATGTGAAGACTTCCAATATACAGACTATAAAAAAACTAACAAATATGAAACGGCCCACTTCAAACATTTTTACTGGCAAATAAAAAAAAAAAAGAAACATAAATAGGCCCATATTAAGGGATTAAGGGAATATTAAGGCTCTCAGATTTATGGATAATATTTGTGTACATTTAAAACAAAACAATTTTATTATAAATGCAGTTTGTGTGCCTTAAAGTCCTAAAACTAAAGAGAGAAGTGGCTGTGGACAAAGCATCTGCTAAATGCATTAAAAATAAAGCCCTGTGCTTATACTTCATGCATTTTCTGCCAGTTACAAACATGCAGCGTTGGCCTATAGCATGTTAACATGCATAACGAGAACATTCGAACATCTCTGAATTCATTTGCTATATTTAGTGTGAGCTTGAAATGGTTCAATTAGAGGCGAAACCCGACACACAGACGCACGCTAATTACAGAGAGCATAAGGCCAGTTTCACATATATAACCTACTGGAGATACAATAGAGAAGAGGAGACTTTTTTACATAAATACACAACCCTACAGTATACATTCAAAGAGGGAAACACCCGTCACAAATGTCGCATAGAAGATGGTATGATAATTGCACGGCTGGGTGGAGTGACAGCTGAATGCAAATGCTGCTCGGCAGATTCACTGATGATTTATTTAAAGGGAATTTCCCTCTTTGACCCGCTCGCGTTCACCTCATGCTGCCCTTTATAATGCTCCGAGCTTTAGCACTTATTTATGGTTAAAAGGTCAACATTGCTGCAGGTATAATTAGATATTTTTAAGGTTTATATTTCTGGTAAAAAAATGTTATTTTGATATATCATTTTTATCTTCATAACTATAAAAGCAAAAAACAACAACAATATTTGTATATAAAACACGGTGGTTAGGCAATAAAAACAGACAAGAGACAGTGAGCTTTAAATTCACCCACAAGTGGCCTCTGGATTCGGGCCTACACTAATATGAGTTTATTTTAAGAATATATATTTTTATTTGTTTCTTTATTCCAGTCAGTGTGTTATGAGAAGACAATCATTTATTTCTCCTGAATCACTGCAGGGCCTTTGATGCCCCATTTTTCTTTTACCGACTTAAAGGGGGAAATGAAATGAAGTGAGACAAATAGTCGACAAAACCACAATTTCAGCCAATAAAACATTTCACCCCCTTACACTAGGCTATATATTTTGAGATTTTTTTTTTTTAAATCAAGCAAAAATATTTTCTTTATACTTCCATTCACATTTATGTAAAATATTTCTGATAAATGCATAGCCTACCTGTACATGCATTCACAAATTATAATCAAATCTGTATGGCAATAACTAGCATATTTGCCAGTCTATCATCACAAATACATTTTTATTCAAAATGTATAGCCATTATTCACCCTAAAAAAAGCAAATGGCTTGATGGATTTTTTTGTACAAATCAGTGTACTCGCTTCTTTGTTGCAAGCGCCATCTTGTGGCTCATGTTTGTACTGCAAATGCTTGCTTTAGGAATATTATGCTGGTTTTACATTAGACGGCCTACTTCAGTTTTCTAGGCCAGGTTAGTGCACCTGGCGAGGACAGAAATGGGTTAAATAAACTATAAAGAGGGTTAAGATAAACCATGAATTGGTTTATCACGCGCTTTTGCTCCCACCGGGTTTATTACAGTGAATGAAAACAACAGTCGTATTGTTCAAGATATCCTTTATTCTTTTTTTTTTTAAGTTACATGAAATGAAACACGTATTGAGCGATTGGGGGAAATCTGTGAAATGAAAGATAGTTTGATGACAGCTCTGTAGTGCAAAGTCATCTCTGCAGCCCTCGAACATGAAAACACTCACTCCCATCAGACATTTCAAACTTTATAATTTAGACGTAATGAGATTGTGCTTTGACACAGCTTCCAAATTAGAAAAATTCTATTAAAAAATATAATTTGTAATGTTTTATTTTACAATACATTCAAAACGCAATTTGATAGCCTAGAAATCAAATCATTAAGCAAAAACATTTACACATTATCGATATGCACAGAACAGCATCATTATACAGAAAGTCAAAAACTGAGGCAGAAAGGCATTGATCCGACCTGAATTCTCCAATGTACAGTAAAACTCACAAAATGTAAAAAATCAAAAGCATGTTTAAAAAAAAAAAAATCGTTCTGAGACACTTGGTGTCAAATGCAGTGAAAACGCATGAATTTTTAGCTCAAAAAACGGCCTTTAAACCGCCGCGGTGGCAGCAGGGCCGTTGGTGGTGGCCTCCGTCGAGGTTTTCTCGCCGTCTCCCTCTGCTGGTGATGCCGCGGCAGGGCTGCTGTTCTCCGTGGCTGCCTGCTCGCTGCTCTCCGCGGCTTTGCTGTCTTCCGCCACCTTCTGGTCAGCACCGGTCGTGCTGTTGGGCTCGGTGAGGAGAGCCGTCGTTTCGCTGATGACCTGCACGCTGTCGTTTGCAGTCGGTGTCTTTACGGCGCCGTTCTGCACCGGGAAAGCGCTCTCTAGAGCCGTGTAGAGGAACCGGTACTGCTCCTGTGGAGAGTTTAGAAATACGTGAGCATTTGAACATGCAGCAGAAGCTAATGTAGCCGGTTCTTTGATCGTTGAAGAACTTTTATGTGATGTACATTTGCAAACTACACTAAATTTTGTGTTGAAATCTCTTCAAATTGACTGAATTTTCATTTTTGGTGAACTATCCCTTTAAGTAGCCTACATAATTTCACATTTAGCAAAGGTTAGCAAAGATACACCGCCCAGGCTCTATGACGTGCAGTACATGGAACCAGATAACCCAGGGTCATAAAAGACACTACAATAACAATTTATAGGGTGAAATACAAATTTGATAGTGATTTTTGAAACAGATTGGTATTTTAAGGAAGTTAATAACAATAAAAAGGTAATTGGACTTCCGTAAAAATTCAGTTGATGAAAAATAGTCACAACTATGAGAAATAAAAGGTGCAATTGTGAGATAAAGTCGTTTTTCTATTGTTTTGTATTTACAAAGCAAGAACTTACGATTGTTTCTATCATTCCCTGCCTCTCTTTGCGCAAGTTTTTGACCACTTGGAAGACGTCCACCAACTTTTCTGTCAATGCACTGTCCATGAGATTCCATAAGGCACAGAAGATTCCGGTGCGTGACGATCCATTGCTGGAAAAGAAAAAGGAAATTTAAAAATGCATCCATCCATCTGGGAAAGAAAGGTCTGGGAAGGTATTGGGACTTACTTGCAGTGCACCACTATAGGGACATTCCTGTTCCTTTTGCTGTTGTCATAATTGCCGTTCTCTCTGACGTTCCTCATCATCTCTACTAACTCCTGAGCGTTCTCTGGAAGTTCACTGCTTCTCCATTTCAGGAACTGGTACTGATCCACCTCCAAGATCTCTTTCTTCTGTTACAGGATTCAAGATGGATCAGTTACTTCATTTGAATCAGAAAACATGTCGACAGATATTCATGCTGAGGACAGGGACTTTGGTTACCTTTGTGGTCTGTATTTGCAGGCGCCGTCTGACATACGTTGGGAAGCTTTCTGTCTTTTTCACCTCAATTTCCATCTCTCCAAACACTTTCTTTTCATCTCCCCAGTACTGACTGCAATACTCCTGAAAAAAATACAGATATGGCCTGTAAAACAGTCTGTCTGTCTGTCTGTCTGTCTGTCTGTCTGTCTGTCTGTCTGTCTGTCTGTCTGTCTGTCTGTCTGTCTGTCTATCTGTCTGTCTATCTATCTATCTATCTATCTATCTATCTATCTATCTATCTATCTATCTATCTATCTATCCCTCTGTCTGTCCATTTATCTATCTATCCCTCTGTCTGTCCATTTATCTATCTATCCCTCTGTCTGTCCATCTATCTATCTATCCCTCTGTCTGTCTGGTATTGTGAGAGGTCGTACCTTGCCGTCCTCTTGGCAGTCGGTGAGCATGATCAGTGTTTTAGTTTGTTGCTGATACAGCATGAGCAGGAACTCTTCTGTTGTGTCTGGTAAAGGCCCCTGTGCAGCGATCAGACTCTTATAACACCAGTAGCCCTGTTGGAAAGCAACAACAAACATATTTGGTTGAGATTAGCATATCACACACTTAGATATGAAATTAAATCACAAATATACAAGAATGAAATAAAACAAAGTTTTTTTAATATGATTTGCATTACAGTTAAGCACATTTTCTCTTCCATTGTAATTATTGTAATTAAAAATGATATATTAGATAATATAAAATCATGCGGATCAAGTTTTGTACATCAATGAATGAAGCGTTGATGTATTCATTAGATTCTTCTTCCTCGTCTGATGAATAATCCTCATCCTCAGGGTCACTGGTCTGGTTGCCATCAATGTCCAGTCTGAACAGGACGCGATTAAAGTCATCTGCAATAGAAATGTTTGCTCAGTTTGTTGTGCATTTATAATGAATAAATAATGTGTTGTAACTATACTGTAAATATAATAATGTAACATGATTTTGAAACTAGGATCAATGCAGATCAATTAAGTTGGTGTTGATCACTCACATGGGATAACAGACGAGCGGTTTTTCTTCTTGTTGTCCTCGCTGCTTCCTGTGTTAAATGTTCTCCACTTTTTAAATTTGGGGAGTCTCTTTATAAAAACAACAAGAAAACATGCTGCATTAATAATCAAATACACATAGTACAGAACACTTCAGTGTCAATAACAGGTGACAATCATAAGAGGAGGACAAACCTGGAACTCCATTTCAAGCAAAGTGGGGTCACTTCCATTTTTCTGTTTGAGGGTGCTGAGCTCTGAGTGGAATTCAGACAATGAGAGCTCTGTATCTCCAAACTGGTTGTACTCTATCAGAGCGGTGTGGATCAGTATGTACTGGGCCTGACAGAAGCAACAACACACACACACACACACAAACACTTAAATATGAATAAACCAAAAGTAAAATAAAGAGTGCTACAAAAGATTTTGTTTGTCAACAAAACAATCCAGTTTTGCCAGACTTAACCAACACATGTATGGTTTAATAGTGTAAAATATAAAAAAAAAAAAAATTGGCCAGACCCAATTTTTCTAGATTTCTTTATAGATAAACATACAAACAAACAAAAATAAATACATACATACATGCATGTATGTTTTTATGGTGTAATAAATATTTTTATAAAACCAAAAATTTAAACTTTAAAGGTTAGTTCACTCAAAAATTTACATTTTGTCATAATTTACTCGCCCTCATGTCATTACAAACACATTTGAGCTTCCGCAAGAACCAATGAGATTCATTCTCTTGTGTTACGCAGCACGTTTCAGCTTCCACTAGAACCAATGAGATTAATTCTCGTGTTACGCATCATGTTTGAGCTTCCACAACAACCAATGAGGTTCATTCTCATGTTACGCAGCACGATTGAGCTTCCACAACAACCAATGAGGTTCATTCTCATGTGTTACGCAGCACGTTTGAGCTTCAGCAAGAACCAATGAGGTTCACTCTCGTGTTACGCAGCACGTTTGAGCTTCAGCAAGAACCAATGAGGTTCATTCTCTTGTGTTACACAGCACGTTTGAGCTTCAGCAAGAACCAATGAGGTTCATTCTCGTGTGTTACGCAGCACGTTTGAGCTTCAGCAAGAACCAATGAGGTTCATTCTTTTGTGTTACACAGCACGTTTGAGCTTCAGCAAGAACCAATGAGGTTCATTCTCGTGTGTTACGCAGCACGTTTGAGCTTCAGCAAGAACCAATGAGGTTCATTCTCGTGTGTTACGCAGCACGTTTGAGCTTCCACTAGAATCAATGAGGTTCATTCTCGTGTTACACATCATGTTTGAGCTTCAGCAAGAACCAATGAGGTTCACTCTCGTGTTACGCAGCACGTTTGAGCTTCCACTAGAATCAATGAGGTTCATTCTCGTGTGTTACGCAGCACGTTTGAGCTTCAGCAAGAACCAATGAGGTTCATTCTCTTGTGTTACGCAGCACGTTTCAGCTTCCACTAGAACCAATGAGATTCATTCTCGTGTTACACATCATGTTTGAGCTTCCGCAACAACCAATGAGGTTCATTCTCATGTGTTACGCAGCACGATTGAGCTTCAGCAAGAACCAATGAGGTTCATTCTCTGTTACATAGCACGTTTGAGCTTCCACTAGAATCAATGAGGTGTTACGCAGCACGTTTTACGAGCTTCCACTAGAACCAATGAGGTTCATTCTCGTGTTACGCATCATGTTTGAGCTTCAGCAACAACCAATGAGGTTCATTCTCATGTGTTACGCAGCACGATTGAGCTTCAGCAAGAACCAATGAGGTTCATTCTCTTGTGTTACGCAGCACGTTTCAGCTTCCACTAGAACCAATGAGGTTCATTCTCGTGTTACGCATCATGTTTGAGCTTCCGCAACAACCAATGAGGTTCATTCTCATGTGTTACGCAGCACGTTTGAGCTTCAGCAAGAACCAATGAGGTTCACTCTCGTGTTACGCAGCACGTTTGAGCTTCCACTAGAATCAATGAGGTTCATTCTCGTGTGTTACGCAGCACGTTTGAGCTTCAGCAAGAACCAATGAGGTTCATTCTCTTGTGTTACGCAGCACGTTTGAGCTTCAGCAAGAACCAATGAGGTTCATTCTCGTGTGTTACGCAGCACGTTTGAGCTTCAGCAAGAACCAATGATGTTCATTCTCTGTGTTCGCATGTGTTACGCCAATGAGGTTCATTCTTCGTGTTACAGCTTTGAGCTTCCACTAGAACCAATGAGATTCATTCTCGTGTTACGCATCATGTTTGAGCTTCCGCAACAACCAATGAGGTTCATTCTCATGTGTTACGCAGCACGTTTGAGCTTCAGCAAGAACCAATGAGGTTCATTCTCGTGTGTTACGCATCATGTTTGAGCTTCCGCAACAACCAATGAGGTTCATTCTCATGTGTTACGCAGCACGTTTGAGCTTCAGCAAGAACCAATGAGGTTCATTCTCGTGTGTTACGCAGCACGTTTGAGCTTCCACTAGAACCAATGAGGTTCATTCTCGTGTGTTACGCAGCACGTTTGAGCTTCAGCAAGAACCAATGAGGTTCATTCTCTTGTGTTACGCAGCACGTTTGAGCTTCAGCAAGAACCAATGAGGTTCATTCTCTTGTGTTATGCAGCACGTTTGAGCTTCAGCAAGAACCAATGAGGTTCATTCTCGTGTTACGCAGCACGTTTGAGCTTCCACTAGAACCAATGAGGTTCACTCTCGTGTTACGCATCACGATTGAGCTTCAGCAAGAATCAATGAGGTTAATTTTCATGTGTTACTCATCACGTTTGAGCTTCAGCAAGAACCAATGAGATTCATTCATTCATGTGACAAAATGGTAGTTGCATGGACTGTCAGTGGAGGGACAGAAAGCTCTCAGATTTCTCTTCATGTGTTGAAAATGAATGAAAGTCTTATGAGTTTGGAATGACATGAGGGTGAATAATTGATGACAACTAACCCTTTAAATGAACGTTTTATTTAAAATATAAATCGTAGATATAAATCAAAATATAATTTTTGCATGTTCTCTATATATTTAGCCCAAGTTAGGATTATCATTTAGTTTTAAGGTTTATATGACTACATTTAGTTTTTTAATAAAAAAATTTTTCCCCCTTGCAGTCTCACTCACCTCCACTTGAACCATGAGGCAACGCTGGCGACGTAGTTTTGCTACATATCCATAGATGTCCACTCTGCCCTCCGCCTCAAGACTTTCAATCATTGCATCAATGCCAATATATGTTCCTGTGCGGCCGACACCTGCACTATAGACGATATGCCAACATTCACATTAACATTCATCAACTCCAACTGACCCTTTAGACAACTACCTTTTTAATACGTAATAGTCTCTGTGGTCCCGTCTTACCTGCAGTGGACCACAATCGGACCGCTGAAGAAGTTCTTGAAGGAGTTGACTCTTCTCCTGAGCTTCAGAAGAAGGCTGGGGTCTCCAGGCACACCATGGTCAGGCCAGCTGATGAATTGGATTTGAGTGACCTCTCTTTCTGAGGCTTTCTCTCGCTTCTGTACACACACACACACACACACACACACACACACACACACACACACACACACACATTAAGGTAAAACCGTTTGAATAAAGCATGTAAGCATGACCAGACCGCACACACTTACATTAGCCAGAACCAGATAGCGAATGATATAATCAGGGCATTGTTCCTCAGATCGGATTTTCACGACAAAATCTTCGAAAATCTCAGTCTCTCTGTCCAGAGATGGCCAGTACTGAGCGCATTTGATCTGAGAGGACAAAAAAGCAGCAGTCAGTGGAAATATATAATAGACTGAAGCAAAGATTGTTGTTATTGTAAACAAAGGTCAAACCAAAACTACTAATAATAGTATTCGGTAACTGAAATGTTGTTTTGGTAACTGAATATATATATATTAAAATTAAAGCTAAAACTAAAGTAAAATAGGTAGAAATATATTAAAAAAAACTTAAAAAAAGTGAAAATGAAAATAAAAATCTAATTCAAAATATTAATAATAGTAAAAAAAAACAAAAAAAAAAAAAAAAACACTAGAGCAAACAACATCCACTTACCTTGTTTCCTTCCTCACAACGGGTAACCATGACGATAATGGATGACTTTTGTTCCCAAACCATTCGCCAGAAATCATCAATAGTTTCATCCTTAGGTCCTGGAAAATACGTCCAACAAAATTTTTTAATGTTGCTATTATTTAAACTTCATATGGCAGTTCATTTTTACATTTAATAATCTTATTGTTGGCATAAACAATTTCTCTGCATTTTATGTTTGCCAAGTAACAGCGATATTGAATGTGGGGTCAAAGTGTGCGTTCATTGGCCGCTTTGAATGTGCCTCAGCCAATTGTAATTTAGAATACTAACAATCCGTTTAAAAAGAGGACTTATACCTTGGGCTGCAATGTATTTCTTTGGCTCTTGATATCCCTGTATGGGAAAAAGAAAGAATTTGAAAAAATGATAAGTTAGAAATTATGAAAGTGATTCTTTGAAATATGCGTTTACATAACCTCACCTCAATAAAGCTGGCATTGATGTATTCACGTTCGCCTCCAGTTGAGAGAGAAACGCGATTATAATCATCTGTGAATGCATAAAGCAGATTCTCAGATTGAAATATTTTTGGGGTAAATGGATGTCTTTATGAATATTGTAGTGATATTTACATGGAAGAATGTCAACATAGCGGTTCTTGGACTGGTTTTCCTGTTTCTTCGCCTCTTTGATGGTGTAATTGGAGAAAATTCGGGGAATGCTCTGAGGAGAAGCAGAATCTGAATGCATTTCTTATTATATTTAAACAGCAGAAGCAGATGCTATAGATTTATCATGTAGAGAATCACCTGAAACTCATCCATAAACAGACGGCCCTCATCAGCGACCTTGTTCTTGTAAGCTTCTATTAAATTGTCTGCGTAGATGGGCTCAACTGGGCGCAGGGGCTCTATGAGAGGAGATGAGAAACCAAAGAGTTCATCAAATCGATTTACTTTCAAAATACACTTAAATAACTTTGATAGGGGCTAATAACATACGCGTAAGAAGAATCTCTTCATCTTCAACATTCCTGTGGTGAGAAATCCCATCAGAAACTCAGATGAACATTTAAAGCGGAGCTTAATTTTGTGGTGTACAGAAAATATTGTGATAACAGAGTTCAGAGAGCAGCTGGGAGAAACTGGGACACTGACCGCTTTTGTTTGAGAAGGTAAATTTTGAACAGCACAAAGAGCAGCGCAAGTGATGTCAGAACAATTAGGAACACCAGGAATCCAATGACAGCCTTGTCGTTGTCTGAGGAAATTTGCAAGTGAAACTACTAAATGGTTTACAGTATTTTGAACATTTGCTAAATGTAGGCATTTAAAGGTGCCCTCAGTAATTTATTTCCTCATTAAAACGTTTTTAGACAAAGAAATGAACAATCATTTTGACGGGTATGTTTAGGGTCACTCACATGAGATGAGATCCAGTCATATCAAAAGCCGAATAAAATCCACATGACTAGCCGAATACTACTTACTTTATCTTGGCAATCTCCATGTTATTGCACTTTCGTTTGCAGCAGAATAATAATAAGACTAAGATGACTGCTATATTGGGCAGTGTAACAAACAATTACTGAGTGCACCTTTAAAGCTCTTTGAGAAAGATGATACATTTAACAGTAAACAATGACAGAAATTTTGTTCTTACAGTTAGTCTGAACGGTTTGAGATATGGTAGTCCGATTTCCTTGTGAATTTGTGGCTGTTACCTAAAATAAATAAAAAATAGAATACTGAATGTGCTGAGACACAAAAGAAAACATTGCAATCTTATATCAGCCTTCGGGCATATATGAATGACAGATGCAAGACATTAAGTGAGATATAAATACCTCAATAGTATAGGTGGTAAGGTAGTCAAGATCTGAGATTAAAAACGAGCAAGAATCCTTTGTCTCACTGGATCTGACAGATTCTCCATTGTATTTGATTGTGGCTGTGAAATTCCCCAAATCTCCATTCCAGTCTTTTTTCTCGAGCTGACATCTTATGTCAATAGAATTGTGAGAAGGCTTATCTACTGTAAATGATGTTAAATCGGGACCTATTCAATGGAGAATATCAAAAGATATTTTAGACACACAGTAGCGTTTACATACATTTAGCATTTAAATTGTAACCATTTTAAAAATACAATTCAGCAATAAAGTGGTAATTGGCTGTGAAGCAAAGACTAAATTATTAACAACATTATATATTTGAGAGAAATTATAGAGAATATTATTATTATTATTATTTTTAAAAGAGATAATGAAAAACAAGACTTACCAAAAGAAAGTGTTTTATTTCCACCTGTGTAAATTTTGTATTTGTTTTCCATTACATGCATAAATTTTGCACTTATAGTCGGTATATGGCTTTAAATCTTTGATAGTGCAGTTTGCACCATCTTGGAGGTTTTCACACGTTCCTGAAAAGACACAACATACCTAAATAAGACATTAAACATCTACTACCCCTACTAAAATCATAAAAGACCTTGGAGTATTTATAGAGAAATGAACAGTTGATAAGTTTCATTGAGACTGTACTGGTGAAACAACAGGAATGTGTGAGCTCTTCCATTACCATTTTTGCTATCGCAAATGACTGAATATTTGTTGAATTGAACTCCTGGGCATTTATCTCCTGGGATAAATGCCAGGATATCTCAAAGGAGTTGTGGGATCTATTCTTAAATTGTCCATTTTTTTGCCAATCTGTAAATAAAAATAAAAATCACAAACAATGCTAAGCAAAGCTTCACAATTCATAGACTGTCCACAAGTCTCTCTATTACAAGTCTATAACAGACACACACACACACGCACAAACACACACAAATAAATAAATAATAATGTAATTACAGCAATCTTATTTGGATTCCTCAGTCAAAATATAAATATGTCTGAATGTCAATCCATTAGATAATAACAAATATCACTTAAACAAAAAGTAAAAATGTAAAAGTTTAATTGGTGCCTTGAAAACAAAATAATACAAGTTAGAATGATAAGTTAAGTTATTAAAAAGATAAGTTGGCCTATTTAAAAAAATGGGTTGAAATTACAAATTATTGTGACAAGTTAAAGATGAAACCAAAGATGCTATTATAACATAATGATGGAAAATTGTTTGTACATTATATAATGTAAAGACATTAATATAGTTTTGTCTTAAGTGTCTAAGTAAGGGATAATCTACAACATGCATGAAAATCGCATTAAAATAGCTATAGATTATCATGCTTATACCATGGCCATTTGGCAGCACTGACCAATTAAAGCTGTTATAGATGCTTTCAGCACAATATTTGACCGGAAGGGTAACGGTTACGGCTCTTAGATCTATCATTCTGCCCGCTTAGAATCAGACAGGGATAAAGTAGTACGTACACTCTAAAAAATGCTGGGTTATTTTTTTTTTTACCCAAATGATGGGCTCAGCCTGCTGGGACATTTTTTTGGGGTCATTTTTAATATTTTTACCCAGGGCTGGGTAGTTTTTCTGTAACTAAGCTGCTGAGTCATCACATAGCTACCCAGTGCTGAGTCAATGTAACCCATTGTTGGGTAGTTTGAGCCAAACCGGTTAAAGCTGGATACATTTGTCAATGGTCAGTTTGGTCTGTCCTGAGAGAAAAAATGTTCTAAATGAAATTAAGGGTTGTATTACATTGTATTCCTATCAAATTATTACTGTATAATGAGGAAAATGTCTGTAGTCTCACATTTTACAGTTTTTGTTTACATGTAAGTCAGAGCTAACGTCTGCTGGGAATGCTAGCCGAATGAGCGCCACCAGGAAGTTTCAAATGAACTGTCACGTCCTATTTACTAAATGTTTTTTGAGTATTTTATGACCGTAAAAACTGACTTGCCATTGAATAAAAATATTTTATATGAACTCTAACAGAGATTTTAGAGTGCATTTTTATTATCTAAAATGAAAAACCTTCCATATCAAATTGACAGCACTTAAAAAAATAATAAAAACAGCAAATGGGTTAATGTATAAAACGTACATAATGTACACAATATGGGTAAAAATAACCCAGCATGTGTTCTGTCCAATATTTACCCGGGAGTGGTTGTTTTTAACCCAGCATTTTTTAGTTTAAGATTACATTTATTTAAATGAATAGATTATATCATTTATTTTAATGAATTATCGAGAGAGATAGAGAGAATTGCATACCCGTGTCTGTTCAGTGCCTCTCTCTCCGTTAACAATGAAGCTATGAGTTTTTAATTAAAAAAGGCAATGTAACAACTAGTTGCTGAGAAATATAGGGCCCTATTTTAACAATCTAAGCACACGGTCTAACTGCACTTAGGGAGTGTCCGAATCCACTTTTGCTAGTTTAACGATGGGAAAAACGGTCTGCGCGCCAGGCGCATGGTGCAAAAGGGTTGTACCTAGTCAGATGAGTCATTGGTGTGTTTTGGGCGTAACGTGCAATTACATGGGTGTGTGGTGTGCAGTCTCATCCCCCTTTCCCTTTGAAAGCCAGGTGCTTGCACCATGGCGGATTTGCTATTTACATGGCGGAATATAGACACCCGCAACCTGACGAATCAGTTTAAATACGAGTGTATTAAATATGTGTGTATTGCCATGTTTGATTAAACAAGTAGCCAGTTTTGTTCTTCATTACTGCAAATAGGTAATTCTGATACATGCAATATTATTTATTTAAAAATTTTATTTTTCATGTCCTGGTGTGTATAATAAGCTAACGCACTCTTTAAATAACACAAAAATACTGCGCCATTGACTTTAGGCCAGGTTTTTGTTGGTCAAAGGCGCAGTTGTTTTTAGTTGCCTCAAAATAGCAATGCACCAACAAAGCGCCTGAACACAACTCTTTTTTTAGACCAGCACGTCCATGGGCGAACAGATGGGCGTGAGTGTATTTGCTATTTAAACAACGTGGCGCTGGATGTGAAAATGATAACTGCGTCGGGCTGAAACTAGCAAAAAACTGGTGTCGCATTGCACCGTGTGTATGATAGGGTCCAGTATGTTGCACTTCAGTAACAAAGCTATATTATTATTAAAAGTCGTGGGCAGTGTTAATAAGTATCTGTGCTCCTGAATGTTTGTCTCTCCGATCTCACCGACGTATTTGTGTATGCATTTAAATGAAAACAGCGCATTGATATAGAAAGGTGATTCAACTGACTAGGAACTAAGTGTGCATTAAATCAGAAACGAGTATTCATACAGACCATGGTATAAATGCTTTTTAGGACCAATGTATTGTACATGTAAAGTATAATGAAGCCTAATAAAACAACCCTCTTTTTGCTAGTTATGACATTACTGGTAAATATTTCTAGGTGGGCAGGAGAGAAAGAAGTGAAGAACTTTGAACCAGTCATGCCTGTTAAATTAGCAACTCACCACAATTTATATGAATTTTGAGTTTTTCGCTCTGGATGGTTACATTCTTGTAAGAGTACTTTCCAATGCAGAAATGACTTATGTTAGGTAATAATGACACTGATTCATTTAAAGAATACATTTTGAATGAATCAGTTTTACCTGACAAAGAAATAAGAGAAAAGTCATCAATCATTTGTTAACCTGCTTAATCCTCAAGGTAAATATGAAGACACAATATTAAAGATATTTAATTATGTGCCATGAAAACATTTGCATTTCTTACTGTTGGAGGCATTGGTGCAAGTAACACTTAGAGGAGAATGACATAGCTCTGGTTTATTAGTCCATTTAAACTGTGAGGGAATAGTTTCATCGAAGGTTATGATAGGTTTGACTGAAACAGAAACATTCAGTTGATTAAAATGCAAGTCAATCTTCTCAGATGACATCAGCTAGTTGACTCCATACCAGTAAAAAAACTACAATGAATTCAAATTAAGGTAAAAAAAAAAAATAAAATAAAAACAGGACACAGAATTAAAATTCAAGTACAATTAAAATGACATGAAGTTCATGTATAACTGCATTAAATGTTTTATTTACTAAATTTATTATTATTAATACTATGATATATATCATGTATCATATATCATCATATATCATATAATATCATATCATCATACTATATATAACACTATGATAAGCATACTAATAATCTATTTTTGAAATGGAACTTATAGAAATTTTTAATATATATCCTTATATTTAAAACATTAATTTAATATCATTAAAATTCATATTCGGCCTTGTGTGTGTGGTATGGCAAATTAAATTAAATTAAATTAATAAATTAAATAACGATGCATCTATTCCATTTAATAAATACCAACCTGGGGGCAAAAGGACATCCACTGTGTAGTTACATTTTTCAATGGTATTAGCTTTTTAATAGATTCGCAAGAGTTGTTCTGTGATATGTTAATACATTCCAGATCCCATTCTATATCATTGGATTTTCCTTTAAAGCACACTTTGTCATCATACACAACAGGTCGGGCATGAGTTTCATTTTGATCTATACAAGTAAATAAATAAATAATAAGAGACAGTGTGAATACATATACAATCTATTCATCAACATAGTATAAAAACATTGTATGTTCAAGAACTTGAAATAGAATATAAATCCATTCTGTCAAAACAAATCATACAATATCCCCAAATATTTGAACACTTAAAAGTCAGTCAATGTATGACTGCCAATGCATTATATAACAACATATCAAACCAAGATTTTTAAGTGTGAGCAAACCAGGAATGTTTAAGTGTGACTTAAGTGTCCAAATAGTTTTAGAGGTCAGTGTATGTCCCATCGAAACTTGCTGTTTGAGTGTATTTTAACACTTACCACTGTATGTAAAAGTCGGGTCTCCAACGGGGCTGCAGTCATTAACACTGACACTGTAAATGGTGCATGGTTTTAAAACTCCAAACGGTATTTCAACAGCAGTTATTCCAGATCCATTACTGATAAGGATATCCGTGTTCATTGTGACTGTGTACGTTTGGTTAGGGGAGCCATTGATATTCACCACATGAGAAATAGTTCTATCCCCTATCTTCGTAAGGTTGTATTTACCTGTATGTAAGTGTGTATGAACATTCACAAATTGATAATTATATGTCCTGATTAACACAATCAAAGTTGACTTCACACAATAGGCGCAATAAACAAGCACTCACATGTCACTAAGCCTTCTGTGGTTGCTGAGAAAAACAAAAACAAACATATTTACAAGTTAATCATGCAATTTTATCAGAATAAACAGTAATCATTGTACAGCGAGCACAGATAGCGTGGTGTTACCCATGATGCTGGTGGTGAGTGAGGGTGAGGTTGAGCTGGATTGCGTGGAGGTGAGAAGTGCGATGGTGGTGTTTGGAGGTGAGGTGGTCTCATTCCCTGAATGTTGTTGAGGTGGTAAGTGACAATGAAAGAGTTAAAACTCGCTGACCAGGATATTGAAGTACTGCAAACTCATTTAGCTCAATGCATTGCTTGACACAAATAAATGCATTAATACACAGCATAGCTAAATTATGGATAAGCACTGATTCTGAATTGTTACCTGATAGGGTTTTCCCTTACAGACGCAAAATTTATGGGAGGAGAGTATTTAAATTAATCACGCAAGGTGATTTACTAAGATTTGCACTTGTCAATGTACTGGTGTTTGCGCCATTATTTACCACCCCAAGTAAGCAAGTGGTTTAAGTCTTAAACCAGACACTAATTTGCACTGCTCTTGGTAGATTGTGTTGGTCATTATGTTGGTCATTATTTTATTTGCACGTCGTCAGTAGATCACGTGCAGAATTTTCCACTCCCATCAACGCTTTTTTGGAATTGCTCTCTCACGCTAATTTGCCCTGTTTAGTAAATCTGGCCCATAAAGTGAAATACACTGTTACCTGCAGTGGTTTTGGTGTCCTGTTGTTGCGAGGTGTTGCGTGAGGGTAAGGTTGTTGTGTAGGTCAGGTTTTTATGATCCATAATGTTCTCTAAATGATAATGGTTATTTGATAAAAACATTTTTATCTTATGAATACTACAGTATGGAATATATGGATGTTGGACATCATGTGGCAACACAATTTAGTACCAGATTCTTATATATATAATAAGAATATCGTAATAATACATTTCAATATAGGGATTTTATAAAAAAAAAAAAAAAAAAGTATATATATATATATATACACAGAAATCGAGACTCATCAGACCAGGCAACATTTTTCCAGTCTTCAACTGTCCAATTTTGGTGAGCTCGTGCAAATTGTAGCCTCTTTTTCCTATTTGTAGTGGAGATGAGTGGTACCCGGTGGGGTCTTCTGCTGTTGTAGCCCGTCCGACATCAAGGTTGTGTGTGTTGTGGCTTCACAAATGCTTTGCTGCATACCTCGGTTGTAACGAGTGGTTATTTCAGTCAAAGTTGCTCTTCTATCAGCTTGAATCAGTCGGCCCATTCTCCTCTGACCTCTAGCATCAACAAGGCATTTTCGCCCACAGGACTGCCGCATACTGGATGTTTTTCCCTTTTCACACCATTCTTTGTAAACCCTAGAAATGGTTGTGCGTGAAAATCCCAGTAACTGAGCAGATTGTGAAATACTCAGACCGGCCCGTCTGGCAGCAACAACCATGTGATTGGTTGATTAGATAATTGCATTAATGAGAAATTGAACAGGTGTTCCTAATAATCCTTTAGGTGAGTGTGTGTATATATATATATATATATATATATATATATATATATATATATATATATATATATATATATATATATATATATATATATTGAAATGTATTATTACGACAAAATGCACAAACTCAATAACATGGCAATATATTTAAGCAAAATAACCTGAAGAATAACTGATAAATTGGGGAATAATTAAAAACAAACAAACATGAAATTTTATATTAAATACTGTTACCTGCATTGAGATTGGTGTTTTGTTGTTGCAGTGTGGTGAGTGAGGGTGAGATTGATGTGTTGCTCTGGGGTTCATCTTTAGCAGCCCCTAAATAGCAATGTTTATTAGATCAAATATTTATCCTGTAAATAGTTTTACACAGTCCTGTTTGAGATACAAGAATGTTGGACATCACCGGGCGACCCAATATAGCATACCAGATGTTTATTTTTTTGTTTTGTTTTTTTTATTGTAAAAAATGAAATATTATCACACAAGGAATTGAGAAAACATAAATTGAATGCAACCTGATGCATTCAGACTATGTTCTTAAAAAGAATTGGCCTAAGTATAGCACACTGTTTTATCACTTCATTCAGCCAATAAATTCATCAAGCCAACTACAGATTTTTTAAAAACAAATTTTCAGCTAATAACGCAATACAGATATGAATACAAACATGAAATACAATGTTAAATGCAATATAATATATAGTGTCGTGTTGTTGCGAGAAGGTGTGTGAGGGTGAGATTGATGTGAAAGTACTGGTCCCTACATGATAAGGATCATTTGATCAAATAAAATGTTAGTAAGAGTTTTTTTTTGGTGTACATATACAGGGCCTAAAAATAACACTCGCCAAATAGCAAAAGTAAAAAAGCGCCGTTTGCGAGTATATGCAACTATGTCAGTAACAATTTTTTGAATTCTAACAATGCAACATGAACAAACGTGAACAACGCTCTGTACAGTTGGCGGGTCATTGCTTGCAACATCACGAGAATTTCAGCCTTTCCAATGAAAATATTCAATTGCTGGAACACGCGCTGTCTGGGAAGTTTATAGCTATTGCGCAAAGTTAAGCTGTCTTTTATGACTCCCTGTGCTTGAATGGACAAATTCACTCCAAATAAAAAAATGTCTCGATGAATATAGGCTACTAGTAAACATGGTCGTCATCATGAAGTGAATGAAAACCAAAGCGCGTGATCTGAGCGTGCATGCGGTCTTAAAGTGACAGCATCCTAATTATCCTGCTACTGTCTGCGTTTTTAATGTTACTCAAACATAAAGCCATTTGATTAGCCTACCTTATTAATAATTTGATACATTTATATAGCGCTTTTCTAGGCACTCAAAGTGCTTTACATATAGAAGGGGGGGATCTCCTCAACCACCACCAATGTGCAGCATCCACCTGGATGATGTGACGGCAGCCATATTGTGCCAGAACGCCCAGCACACACCAGCTGATTGGTGGAGAGGAGACAGAGTGATGAAGCCAATCAGTATGTATGGGGATGATTAGGAAGCCATGATGGACAGAGGCCAATGGGATGCCGGGGTTACACCTCTACTCTTTTTCAGAAGGACATCCTGGGATTTTTAATGACCACAGAGAGTCAGGACCTCGGTTTAACGTCTCATTCGAAGGACGGTGCTTCCTGACAGTATAGTGTCCCCATCACTATACTGGGGCATTAGGACCCACACAGACCTGCTGGCCTCATTAACACCTCTACCAGCAGCAACCTAGTTTTTTCCAGGAGGTCTCCCATCCAGATACTGACCAGGCTCAACCCTGCTTAGCTTCAGTGGGAAACCAGTCTTGGGCTACAGGGTGATATGGCTGCTGGCTATTAAATTTCGGCACCTGAAAACTATTAGACCTGCCTGAAAGAGCACCGTTTATTGCATTTGTTTATTTGTATTTGTCGTATTGTATTTATTGTGCTATTGCATTTGTTACTGACTGTTTACTTGTCTTTAAAAATGTAGGCTATTAAATTTATGTTAGTTAAGCTAGTAGTTTTATCTGTGGTATCAACATTGGAATAGAAGATTGTGAATTTTGAATTTAAAGCAAAGATATCTGGGATTTATCGTAAATACTCGTTTCATTGGATATGAATGCCCTCTCAAGGCGTATGGGAAAACTTAAAGTTTCAAATAGTTTAACAACTATTTGAAGTCTATGTATATGTGTCTGTCAACAAATGGGATGCTACATTCAAACTTAAATATCTTCAATACATTAATTAGGCTTTAATAAGATTTTCCCAAGAAACAGGTAAAAATGAACCTGGTGTCCTCCAGGATTCCTATTCTTCCTGCAAACAAAGCACTTGAATGTGACAAGCTCGTAATCACAACTTCAGAAGTGCACTGTAAACCCGAAAAGTTGAGGTAAGTTGCATCATTTTTTTTTTAAGTTAAGAAATGTAAAGTTTGAGTAAGCAGAACTTGCAGATTTTTATTTTGTAATCATACATTTTAATTGCTCTTATTATTTATCATGTAATCTCGACTTAAATATTTTAGTAGTGGAAACTTGACTATCTTTAACTAGCTAATTCGATAAATGCTTTGATAGCATTAGCATAGCACTTGCTAAATGAGTAGAGCAATATAAAACATTTAACATATATCTGTTCTCAAACTAAGCTAATTCTCACTTGTCACCATGGTAACCCTACAAAAAACCAACATAATGAAACTCTTCTAAACTAGCATAACAAAACATTAAACGCTACTACATCTCCCACTTGACGTTAATCTTGTATCCAAAAACATAATATAACACTTAATTTTAGAATTTACTCTCCGATTTGAGTGTCATGACAAAGCATGCTGGGAAATAAAAATTCCAGCGCAGTTTCAGATAAAAGTTTGTCTAAATGAAAAGAAACAAGTTCATAAAACTCAAAACAATGAAACAGTTCAGTTTACTTAAAATGTGTCAGTCTTTCAAAAGAAAAAGAAAGTCATAAATACTCATAAAAGTTCATTTGATTGAACTCATTTGTTTAATTTGAGATGGCTCTACTCAAACCATTTAATTATTTTGAGTGTTAGGGTTTACAGTGGGAAGCAGGACATTTCTGATAGCTCATGAAGGCAGCATTAGTTTTAGAAGGTTGTACAGACACTTGATACAAAAACCACAACAATGATGACAAAAAAAGTCAGCAAACGGCAAAACAATAATTTGTAACACTGTCTTTGTTACACGTTGCATGTAGTCACTATAGTAATAGCTATAAACTATATGCAGCTAAGGGTTAATCCTAATCCTATAGTAAGTACATGTAGTTAATTATTATTACTCAGTATTTAAATGTATAACTACATAATCCTATAACAATAATTTATTCAAGCTGAAATGCATGCTGGGAACTCACAAATCCTTAAAGCTTCATCAGTATTGTTAAATTTCTTCAAATAGCTTTGTTTGACTAGCTGTGACAACATCTGAGGGAATTCTGTTGGTCTAATGTGGATTGGCATGTAGTTTCAAGCAATTCACATTTCTTATTTGTGACTCATAAAAAGGTCCTTCAATTGGAAATAAGCGCAAGAAACGCTAAGCTCAACAAAATGCTAATGTACATGTCATAGGTTGAAGACAAAAAACCAAAAAACACTGTTACCTGATGTGTTGTGTTGTTGCGTGAGGGAGCGTGAGGGTGAGACTGTGAGGGTTATGTTCAGTGTAGAACTGGTCCTGGTCATTACATCAAATAAAATGTTACATTTATGTACAAATAAAAAAATAAATAAAAAAAGATGAAATATAATATGAAATAATTTAATATAAATATGAATTAAATATAATAATAATAAGAGCTAAATTTTATTTAATTGATATAACATTAAATATTGTACAAGGCTTAGCCATATTAAATTATATGAATTTTCTCAAAATACCATCACTTTATTGGTTGCATGTCAACAATAAAAGGTACTATAATATACAGTAAAAGTGCATTTTTTATGATTCACGCATTTCAATTAATAGTAAAATTCCATCAAATTGAACTGAATAATTGATTGAGGATTCAGTTTTTTTTTTTTTTTTTTTTTTTTTAATGATTTGGATTATTCAATTCAGTTTGATGGAATTTTATAATTTATTGATTATTAGTGTATCTGTGATGTATTTTAAAATATGTTAATATGTATAAAAATATTTTGGCTTCAAAATAAGATTTTAAAACCCGATTTAGATATTGCTTCTATCACCTTGAAAATTCTTACTTGAGAATGTTTAAAAAAGAGTCCCTGACCGTGAACAGCAACATGTTACATTATTACACCATTAGATGGAGGCAAAGACTTAATGAGCGAGTCGGTCAATAGCGAAGACTTTTATATTGGACTGAAATTTATGGTTAACACGGGAACAAGATGCAACTGACAAATGATTTGACTAGCGTCGTCCAGTGTCAGGACACTGGAAAACCCCTTGACTGTTAAAAGGACAAGATACAGAGTGGTGCAGGTATGGCATCACTTTCTAGACCAAAACGCGGAAGCGTTTGACTCGTCCCAAAGTCAAAGGGTTTTTGAATGGGGTTCTGGTTAAATGGCTGAAATAAGGCCTGTGGTGAACACAAGCTCAAGACACTTTCACGGTTTATTCTACCACATAAAATACATCAGTATTAACGTTACCCCACCCGTGATTATTTGAAGCTGTTACGTGTCTTGAAAAAGGCGGTTTTAACAAGTGGCTAAATGGGACTACAGAGACTGTCGGGGACATTAAACATCATCTGGACGAACAGGTAAACTCAGTCCGCTTTTAAAGCCTAATTATGCTCATAATTGTGCTCTTATAAACTAGTCTAACTCAAACTTTCTGGTAAACTGTTTTTAGATAAAAACTGAAAGAGTTGTCAGAAGCTTAGTGATGGTGACGTGGTGTAGTCCGTTTATAGCATACCTTTAGCTTTTGACTTCTGGCGACTGCATTTAGACCTTGACAACCTCACAGAGCTTGTTTTTAGAAATTAATCCAAAAGCCTATGGAACAATCCTACTGGGTTTTTGTCGAGGGAACCAGTGTGATGCTAACTGCCGGTTGGCCTATAAAGTGGCGTCATACCTGCACCACCCTATTACATCACACATTCAAATGGATTGAAACGGACTGACCTGAAGGAATATGCTAAATCTGAATGCAGGTAATACACTTGCTCACTCGATCTCTCTATCACAATACTCTTCATAATACATAATACAAGCTTCAATGAACAATATCAGTGAGAACAGACATGTTTACGTTGCTAAGAGTGGTTGCTAAGGGTGTTGTGCCATGATACTCAGAACCATTGGGTGAAGCCGTATGGGTGAAGCGGTCATGGTCATGTTCTATTGTGTATAAAACACAACTATTGACCAGTCAGAATCAAGGATTGGCACTAACCATTTTATAATAATAAATAAATAACAACTCTTTCTCATAGCACGGCATGATGGGAAGATGGAGGTCAGAGTGTGAGAGTGTGCGTGAGAGAATAATAATAATGCAAGAGTGTGAGATTTATCTTCTGTGGTAGATGCAGGAGTGTGTGATGAATTGATGGAAGGGACTGTAATGATGGATTGACACCATGAAAGAATATGCAAGCATATCATATATATTTCTGACCCACAAGTTTAAATCAGGCATCAGTATCAGCAGAGCAGAAATAAAGTGACACTTACCGTTGTTCGGTTTTGAGCCTGTTGAAAGTGCAAGATAAAAACCTTATTAATTAACGTCACCAGAATTATATTATGCACTGCTGAACTTTTAGTAATTTAGTTACTTATGAGAATCAAGAGAGTAAACAGATTTTTTTTTCCAAAGGGAAGTGTTTTCTATGGGAAGGGAAGGCTTTTCTGCACAATTTTGTGGCTAATTCCATTTTATTACAAAAACTTTAAGTTTCTCATAATATATATTGCGCATCACCTCTTTTCCCAAAGTGTTTTAAATGGTTTGATAAAAGACTCTAAACCCCTGCTTTCCAAGAACATACTCTGCACTGATTGGTCAGATGGCTCAGTCTGTTGTGATTGGTCTACTCTGCTCTGATTGGTCAAATGGCCCAGTCTGTTGTGATTGGTCTACTCTGCTCTGATTGGTCAGATACCCAAGTCTGTTGTGATTGGTCTTCTCTGCTCTGATTGGTTAGATACCCCAGTCTGTTGTGATTGGTCTACTCTGCACTGATTGGTCAAATGGCCCAGTCTGTTGTGATTGGTCTACTCTGCTCTGGTTGGTCAGATACCCAAGTCTGTTGTGATTGGTCTTCTCTGCTCTGATTGGTCAGATAGCCCAGTCTGTTGTGATTGGTCTACTCTGCTCTGATTGGTCAAATGGCCCAGTCTGTTGTGATTGGTCTACTCTGCTCTGATTGGTCAGATACCCAAGTCTGTTGTGATTGGTCTTCTCTGCTCTGATTGGTCAGATACCCCAGTCTGTTGTGATTGGTCTACTCTGCTCTGATTGGTCAAATGGCCCAGTCTGTTGTGATTGGTCTACTCTGCTCTGGTTGGTCAGATACCCAAGTCTGTTGTGATTGGTCTTCTCTGCTCTGATTGGGTCAGATAGCCCAGTCTGTTGTGATTGGTCTACTCTGCTCTGATTGGTCAGATACCCAAGTCTGTTGTGATTGGTCTTCTCTGCTCTGATTGGTCAGCTACCCCAGTCTGTTGTGATTGGTCTACTCTTCTCTGATTGGTCAAATGGCCCATTCTGTTGTGATTGGTCTACTCTGGGAATGTGATAAGTCGTGGTCCTTATGCCGTGGCCACGCAATGTGAAGTCTCGAGATCCTATGTTGAGGGATTGACATTATTTCTCATGGCCACGAGTTAAATGCGCAAATCGTAAATGTGAAGCCTGCTGTGGTGTAAAAGGGCTTACTTGTGTCAAACAAACAAATAAACAAGTAAATAAATTAATGCATGCAAAATAAATAAGTAACACCTCTTGCTCAGTGATGGTGTGCTTATAGCACAGCATGATGGGAAGATGGAGGTCAGAGTGTGAGAGTGTGCGTGAGTATGAGAGTGTGTGAGAGTGTGCGAGAGAGAATAATAATAATGCAAGAGTGTGAGATTTATCTTCTGTGGTAGATGCAGGAGTGTGTGATGAATTGATGGAAGTGACTGTAATGATGGATTGACACCATGAAAGAATATGCAAGCATATCAAGTTCACACATATGTATTTTCTGACCCAAAAGTACAGCTAATTTAAAAGACACATATTATAACACACATATAACCAATAGCTGTAATCGACTGGAAGTGTCAACAGCATAACAGAAATAGCACGGGTAAAAAGTGACACATACCTTCTGTTGCACCTGTGGAAAGTGTGAGATGAAACTTTATTAATTAACTGAATCAGAATCACATTATGCAACTGAACTTTTAAATGAATTATTTAATTATGAACTTTTAATTATTACATTTTTTCTAGGAATCAAAGGGTGATTACACAAACTAGATTCAAGAGTTTTATTTGTCACATACACAGTTATATACAGAATATGCAACTGGCAGTGAAATGTAAACTACTGCATGATGTGCAGCTACTTACCTCACCAAACACAAAACATCTGTTACCAGTGCTATATGCGTATAATTCAAATTCAAAAATCCAATTTATTTAGATTTAAAAATAGATAATTATTTAACATTGCCCATTACACTAATCCATGACTGCAGCTACTGTAAACCACAATGGTGACGCGAGTTTGAAGGACAGATATAGTGGTGGTGAGATTGCAATGCAGCATGGTAGAAGGATGGAGGTCAGAGGTCATGAGTGGAAATGATTGATAGAGTGATATAATGCTGGAGTGTGTGTCTGCTGTGGTGATGGGTGGTTACCTGCAGAGTTAGTTGAGGAAGGAGGTGATTGCGTTTGATTGTTGGTGGTGGATGAGTCAGTAGAACCTATTTGACATAATCATATAGTTTAAACTAGATCCAAAAACAGTCCTTATGCATAAACTTGACACCTTTTCCACAAGCTAAAATACAGAAATGAGTAGGCTACATTACATTTGTTTTGTTTTTTTAAATAAATTGCATTTTCATTAATTGAACTAGTGTACTAAAGAAACTGATACTTTTTATTCAGCAAGAATACCATCCTTTGGTCCCAAACTTTTGAATGATAGTGTATATTTATTAAAGAGGTACTTCACCACTGGCTAAATGTACTATCAATAAAACGTGGCTGCCTATGTAAAAAGGCAATAAAAATAAAAAATTAAATCAAAAAGGCTGTTGTCTTCCCTTTTGCACTGGGCATGTTGCCATCCAAAGCCATTCCCACCAGTCTGCTATAGACATACTTAATCAGAGTCAAATATCACCTAGCTTTAGTAGGAAATACTTCTTAGCAAACTTTTAGTCGCAATGGTGACAAATAAATTAGTTTCTCAGTCCAGGCAGGGAATGAGTAAAACATTTTCAAGTTACATTTTAGTCCCCATGTAGTTAATTGTATCCTTTAAAACTTATCTTTGATCAACAAAATTACATTTATTTTAAAGTTTGTTCCTGAAGAAACGGTTTCTTTATGCCTTAAAATAGCCTGAATTTAAACCTACACCCTTGCTTCATTTAGTATACGGAGTGTCATGAATATGCAAATTAGCCCCGCCTCCACTCACTCACACCAGCTAAACTTCCCTCAATTTTACTGTAGTAAATGCTGCACAATGGTATCACTCTTTACAACGCCTGACACATAACGGTGATTAATATGATTAGCCTTTTGCTTGACATTATCAAACAGCTAATAATGTGTTGCTAATGTTACAAAAACCATGTTCCCATTCACCATCTCAGTCCTGCTTTTCCTGCTAAAAATCAGTATCCTTAGAAAAGCTTTGAACAACTTAGAACGTCAGTAGAGAAAGGCATAGAGTTCATCATAAGATCATAATATACATCATAATTTACCCTCTAGGCTATATTGCTAAATGTACCCGATTTTTCATATCAACAGAAAAATATACCAGGATAACCTGCTTCTCTTGAGACTCCTTGATTCAGAGTGGTCACAGTTAATAATATGCTAAAGCCCACCCACACGTTGACATGATTGGTTACAAGGCAGTTTGAAACAATAAAAGACCCCTTTGGTTCACTGCAGTTTTAAGGATAAAATACTCAGTAATGGTGTTGACATGACTTTGTCTTAAAGCATATTAAAAACACCACATACAAACGTTAAAAACTTGATTTTCACCACAAGGTCTTTAAATATTGTATTATTAATATATTTAGCTAAAGATGAATCTGCACCAAAAACACAATGTTTGATTGGTCACACAACCTTCAATGTCAAGAATAAAAACATGGAAAGCAAAAGGGAAAAATGGTTTGGTATTAAAAATGTAATATTTACATATGGTTACATATATTACATAATATATATAATAATACAAATATATTATTTTTAAAATATATAAAAATAAATTTTAAATGGTGATTACATTTTTAAAGTCTTTACTTTTTTTGTAGAAATTGGTATGAACATTTTTAAGAAATGTCTAACACAAACTTTCCACGTGTTAAAGTTTTTATATTTGTAATTTCCTTATCGTCATGTTGTACATCCTTACTCATCATTGACTACAGGAGAGTCTGTCAAAAGAGTTTGAACATTACCTTTTTCTTCTGAATTTGTGACTTGAGTCATGAGTGTGGATGAAGAAAAGCAAGTTCATTTGAGATGAACTACAGGAAAGAACTACAAACAATCTAAAACTACAAACTTACACCAAAGGTCAAAGAAGCTTCTAGTAAGCCGTACACTTTCAAATTAAATCTTCTTCATCTCGTACATTCTTATCGAGAATCTAATCATTACTGTCTTCAGATGATGTTGTGGTTTCTGGAGTTGTTGTGAGTGTGGGTAAGGGGCTTTGGCTAAAGGGAAAAAGCAAGTTCATTTGAGATGAACTACAGGAAAGAACTACAAACGCTCTAAAACTACAAACTTACACCAAAGGTCAAAGAAGCTTCTAGTAAGCAGTACACTTTCAAATTAAATCTTCTTCATCTCGTACATTCTAATCGAGAATCTAATCATTACCGTCTTCAGATGATGTTGGGGTTTCTGGAGGTTTTGGGAGTGTGGGTAAGGGGCTTGTGGCTAAAGGGAAAAGCAAGTTCATTTGAGATGAACTACAGGAAAGAACTACAAACAATCTAAAAACTACAAACTTACACAAAGGTCAAAGAAGCTTCTAGTAAGCAGTACACTTTCAAATTAAATCTTCTTCATCTCGTACATTCTAATCGGAATCTAATCAGTGATGATGTTGGGGTTTCTGGAGTTGTTGTGAGTGTGGTAGGTAAGGGGCTTTGGCTAAAGGAAAAGCAAGTTCATTTGAGATGAACTACAGGAAAGAACTACAAACACTCTAAAACTACAAACTTACACAAAAGGTCAAATAAGCTTCTAGTAAGCCATACACTTTCAAATTAAATCTTCTTCATCTTGTACATTCTTATCGAGAATCTAATCATTACCGTCTTCAGAGATGCTGTGGTTTCTGGAGTTGTTGTGAGTGTGGGTAAGGGGCTTGTGGCTAAAGGGAAAAGCAAGTTCATTTGAGATGAACTACAGGAAAGAACTACAAACACTCTAAAACTACAAACTTACACAAAAGGTCAAATAAGCTTCTAGTAAGCCATACACTTTCAAATTAAATCTTCTTCATCTTGTACATTCTTATCGAGAATCTAATCATTACCGTCTTCAGATGATGTTGTGGTTTCTGGAGTTGTTGTGAGTGTGGGTAAGGGGCAAGTTCATTTGAGATGAACTACAGGAAAGAACTACAAACACTCTAAAACTACAAACTTACACAAAAGGTCAAAAAGCAAGTTTCCAAATTAAATCTTCATCATCTTGTAGATTCTTATCGAAATCTAATAATTACCGGATGATGTTGTGGTTTCTGGAGTTGTTGTGAGTGTGGGTAAGGGCTACTAAACAAGTTCATTTGAGATGAACTACAGGAAAGAACTACAAACACTCTAAAACTACAAACTTACACCAAGGTCAAATACTTTCTTCTAGTAAGCCGTGTACACTTTCAAATTAAATCTTCTTCATCTTGTACATTCTTATCGAGAATCTAATCATTACCGTCTTCAGATGATGTTGTGGTTTCTGGAGTTGTTGTGAGTGTGGGTAAGGGGGCTTGTGGCTAAAGGGAAAAGCAAGTTCATTTGAGATGAACTACAGGAAAGAACTACAAACACTCTAAAACTACAAACTTACACAAAAGGTCAAAGAAGCTTCTAGTAAGCCATACACTTTCAAATTAAATCTTCATCATCTTGTACATTCTTATCGAGAATCTAATCATTACCGTCTTCAGATGATGTTGTGGTTTCTGGAGTTGTTGTGAGTGTGGGTAAGGGGGCTTGTGGCTAAAGGGAAAAGCAAGTTCATTTGAGATGAACTACAGGAAAGAACTACAAACACTCTAAAACTACAAACTTACACCAAAAGGTCAAATAAGCTTCTAGTAAGCCATACACTTTCAAATTAAATCTTCTTCATCTTGTACATTCTTATCGAGAATCTAATCATTACCGTCTTCAGATGATGTTGTGGTTTCTGGAGTTGTTGTGAGTGTGGGTAAGGGGCTTGTGGCTAAAGGGAAAAGCAAGTTCATTTGAGATGAACTACAGGAAAGAACTACAAACACTCTAAAACTACAAACTTACACAAAAGGTCAAAGAAGCTTCTAGTAAGCCATACACTTCCAAATAAAATCTTCTTCATCTTGTACATTCTTATCGAGAATCTAATCATTACCGTCTTCAGATGATGTTGTGGTTTCTGGAGTTGTTGTGAGTGTGGGTAAGGGGCTTGTGGCTAAAGGGAAAAGCAAGTTCATTTGAGATGAACTACAGGAAAGAACTACAAACACTCTAAAACTACAAACTTACACAAAAGGTCAAATAAGCTTCTAGTAAGCCACACACTTTCAAATTAAATCTTCTTCATCTTGTACATTCTTATCGAGAATCTAATCATTACCGCCTTCAGATGATGTTGTGGTTTCTGGAGTTGTTGTGAGTGTGGGTAAGGGGCTTGTGGCTAAAGGGAAAAGCAAGTTCATTTGAGATGAACTACAGGAAAGAACTACAAACACTCTAAAACTACAAACTTACACAAAAGGTCAAAGAAGCTCTAGTAAGCCATACACTTTCAAATTAAATCTTCTTCATCTTGTACATTCTTATCGAGAATCTAATCATTACAGATGATGTTGTGGTTTCTGGAGTTGTTGTGAGTGTGGGTAAGGGCAATTTGAGATGAACTTCTAAATCTTACTTCATCTTGTACATTCTTAAATCGAGAATCTAATTCTTATTAGAATCTAATCATTACCGCCTCTTCAGATGATGTTGTGGTTTCTGGAGTTGTTGTGAGTGTGGGTAAGGGGCTTGTGGCTAAAGGGAAAAGCAAGTTCATTTGAGATGAACTACAGGAAAGAACTACAAACACTCTAAAACTACAAACTTACACAAAAGGTCAAAGAAGCTTCTAGTAAGCCATACACTTTCAAATTAAATCTTCTTCATCTTGTACATTCTTATCGAGAATCTAATCATTACCGTCTTCAGATGATGTTGTGGTTTCTGGAGTTGTTGAGTGTGAGTGTGGGTAAGGGGCTTGTGGCTAAAGGGAAAAGCAAGTTCATTTGAGATGAACTACAGGAAAGAACTACAAACACTCTAAAACTACAAACTTACACCAAAGGTCAAATAAGCTTCTAGTAAGCCGTACACTTTCAAATTAAATCTTCTTCATCTTGTACATTCTTATCGAGAATCTAATCATTACCGTCTTCAGATGATGTTGTGGTTTCTGGAGTTGTTGTGAGTGTGGGTAAGGGGCTTGTGGCTAAAGGGAAAAGCAAGTTCATTTGAGATGAACTACAGGAAAGAACTACAAACACTCTAAAACTACAAACTTACACAAAAGGTCAAAGAAGCTTCTAGTAAGCCATACACTTTCAAATTAAATCTTCTTCATCTTGTACATTCTTATCGAGAATCTAATCATTACCGTCTTCAGATGTTGTGGTTTCTGGAGTTGTTGTGAGTGTGGGTAAGGGGCTTGTGGCTAAAGGGAAAAGCAAGTTCATTTGAGATGAACTACAGGAAAGAACTACAAACACTCTAAAACTACAAACTTACACCAAAGGTCAAAGAAGCTTCTAGTAAGCCATACACTTTCAAATTAAATCTTCTTCATCTTGTACATTCTTATCGAGAATCTAATCATTACCGTCTTCAGATGATGTTGTGGTTTCTGGAGTTGTTGTGAGTGTGGGTAAGGGGCTAAAGGGCAAGTTCATTTGAGATGAACTACAGGAAAGAACTACAAACACTCTAAAACTAAAAAAGGTCAAAGAAGCTTCTAAACACTTTCAAATTAAATCTTCTTCATCTTGTACATTCTTATCGAGAATCTAATCATTACCGCAGATGAGTTCATTTTGAGATGAAGTTCATTTGAGATGAACTACAGAACTACTAAAACACTCTAAAACTACAAACTTACACAAAAGGTCAAAGAAGCTTCTAGTAAGCCATACACTTTCAAATTAAATCTTCTTCATCTTGTACATTCTTATCGAGAATCTAATCATTACCGTCTTCAGATGATGTTGTGGTTTCTGGAGTTGTTGTGAGTGTGGGTAAGGGGCTTGTGGCTAAAGGGAAAAGCAAGTTCATTTGAGATGAACTACAGGAAAGAACTACAAACACTCTAAAACTACAAACTTACACAAAAGGTCAAAGAAGCTTCTAGTAAGCCATACACTTTCAATACACTTTCAAATTAAATCTTCTTCATCTTGTACATTCTTATCGAGAATCTAATCATTACCGTCTTCAGATGATGTTGTGGTTTCTGGAGTTGTTGTGAGTGTGGGTAAGGGGCTTGTGGCTAAAGGGAAAAGCAAGTTCATTTGAGATGAACTACAGGAAAGAACTACAAACACTCTAAAACTACAAACTTACACAAAAGGTCAAAGAAGCTTCTAGTAAGCCACACACTTCCAAATTAAATCTTCATCTTGTACATTCTTATCGAGAATCGAATAATTACCGTCTTCAGATGATGTTGTGGTTTCTGGAGTTGTTGTGAGTGTGGGTAAGGGGCTTGTGGCTAAAGGGAAAAGCAAGTTCATTTGAGATGAACTACAGGAAAGAACTACAAACACTCTAAAACTACAAACTTACACAAAAGGTCAAAGAAGCTTCTAGTAAGCCATACACTTTCAAATTAAATCTTCTTCATCTTGTACATTCTTATCGAGAATCTAATCATTACCGTCTTCAGATGATGTTGTGGTTTCTGGAGTTGTTGTGAGTGTGGGTAAGGGGCTTGTGGCTAAAGGGAAAAGCAAGTTCATTTGAGATGAACTACAGGAAAGAACTACAAACACTCTAAAACTACAAACTTACACAAAAGGTCAAAGAAGCTTCTAGTAAGCCATACACTTTCAAATTAAATCTTCTTCATCTTGTACATTCTTATCGAGAATCTAATCATTACCGTCTTCAGATGATGTTGTGGTTTCTGGAGTTGTTGTGAGTGTGGGTAAGGGGCTTGTGGCTAAAGGGAAAAGCAAGTTCATTTGAGATGAACTACAGGAAAGAACTACAAACACTCTAAAACTACAAACTTACACAAAAGGTCAAAGAAGCTTCTAGTAAGCCATACACTTTCAAATTAAATCTTCTTCATCTTGTACATTCTTATCGAGAATCTAATCATTACCGTCTTCAGATGATGTTGTGGTTTCTGGAGTTGTTGTGAGTGTGGGTAAGGGGCTTGTGGCTAAAGGGAAAAGCAAGTTCATTTGAGATGAACTACAGGAAAGAACTACAAACACTCTAAAACTACAAACTTACACAAAAGGTCAAAGAAGCTTCTAGTAAGCCATACACTTTCAAATTAAATCTTCTTCATCTTGTACATTCTTATCGAGAATCTAATCATTACCGTCTTCAGATGATGTTGTGGTTTCTGGAGTTGTTGTGAGTGTGGGTAAGGGGCTTGTGGCTAAAGGAAAAGCAAGTTCATTTGAGATGAACTACAGGAAAGAACTGTGGAAGCTTCTAGTAAGCCATACACTTTCAAATTAAATCTTCTTCATCTTGTACATTCTTATCGAGAATCTAATCATTACCGTCTTCAGATGATGTTGTGGTTTCTGGAGTTGTTGTGAGTGTGGGTAAGGGGCTTGTGGCTAAAGGAAAAGCAAGTTCATTTGAGATGAACTACAGGAAAGAACTACAAACACTCTAAAACTACAAACTTACACAAAAGGTCAAAGAAGCTTCTAGTAAGCCATACACTTTCAAATTAAATCTTCTTCATCTTGTACATTCTTATCGAGAATCTAATCATTACCGTCTTCAGATGATGTTGTGGTTTCTGGAGTTGTTGTGAGTGTGGGTAAGGGGCTTGTGGCTAAAGGGAAAGCAAGTTCATTTGAGATGAACTACAGGAAAGAACTACAAACACTCTAAAACTACAAACTTACACAAAAGGTCAAAGAAGCTTCTAGTAAGCCATACACTTTCAAATTAAATCTTCTTCATCTTGTACATTCTTATCGAGAATCTAATCATTACCGTCTTCAGATGATGTTGTGGTTTCTGGAGTTGTTGTGAGTGTGGGTAAGGGGCTTGTGGCTAAAGGGAAAAGCAAGTTCATTTGAGATGAACTACAGGAAAGAACTACAAACACTCTAAAACTACAAACTTACACAAAAGGTCAAATCAAAGAAGAAATCTTCTAGTAAGCCAGAATACACTTTCAGATGATGTTGTGGTTTCTGGATTAAATCTTCTTTGATCTTGTACATTCTTAAACTTACACAAAAGGTCAAAGAAGCTTCTAGAATCTAATTCTTATTCTAATCATTACCATCTTCAGATGTTGTGTGTTTTCTGGAGTTGTTGTGAGTGTGGGTAAGGGGCTTGTGGCTAAAGGAAAAGCAAGTTCATTTGAGATGAACTACAGGAAAGAACTACAAACACTCTAAAACTACAAACTTACACAAAAGGTCAAAGAAGCTTCTAGTAAACTCATTAAATCTCTATTGATAAATACTTACAAATGCACAAAAGGTCAAAGAAGCTTCTATAAGCCATACTCTTTCACATTAAATCTTATTGATAAATATCTTACGTGTTTTCAAAGTAGCTTTAAAAAAGTATATTTAAAAAGAATATTTTTCATCATCTTGTACATTCTTACTTGTCACTGACTGCTGCAAGAGAGCCTGTCAAAAGAAGTAATCATTACCGTCTTCAGATGATGTTGTGGTTTCTGGAGTTGTTGTGAGTGTGGGTAAGGGGCTTGTGGCTAAAGGGAAAAGCAAGTTCATTTGAGATGAACTACAGGAAAGAACTACAAACACTCTAACACTACAAACTTACACAAAAGGTCAAAGAAGCTTCTAGTAAGCCATACACTTTCAAATTAAATCTTCTTCATCTTGTACATTCTTATTGAGAATCTAATCATTACCGTCTTCAGATGTTGTGGTTTCTGGAGTTGTTGTGAGTGCGGGTAAGGGGCTTGTGGCTAAAGGGAAAAGCAAGTTCATTTGAGATGAACTACAGGAAAGAACTACAAACACTCTAAAACTACAAACTTACACCAAAGGTCAAATAAGCTTCTAGTAAGCCGTACACTTTCACATTAAATCTCTATTGATAAATATCTTACAAATGGCGAAATCTAAGAACTTGCCACGTGTTTTAAAGTAGATTTAAAAAGAATATTTTTCTTTTTCATCATCTTGTACATTCTTACTTGTCACTGACTGCTGCAAGAGAGCCTGTCAAAAGAAGTAATCATTACCGTCTTCAGATGATGTTGTGGTTTCTGGAGTTGTTGTGAGTGTGGGTAAGGGGCTTGTGGCTAAAGGGAAAAGCAAGTTCATTTGAGATGAACTACAGGAAAGAACTACAAACACTCTAACACTACAAACTTACACAAAAGGTCAAAGAAGCTTCTAGTAAGCCATACACTTTCAAATTAAATCTTCTTCATCTTGTACATTCTTATTGAGAATCTAATCATTACCGTCTTCAGATGTTGTGGTTTCTGGAGTTGTTGTGAGTGCGGGTAAGGGGCTTGTGGCTAAAGGAAAAGCAAGTTCATTTGAGATGAACTACAGGAAAGAACTACAAACACTCTAAAACTACAAACTTACACCAAAGGTCAAATAAGCTTCTAGTAAGCCGTACACTTTCACATTAAATCTCTATTGATAAATATCTTACAAATGGCTAAATCTAAGAACTTGCCACGTGTTTTAAAGTAGATTTAAAACTATATATTTTTCTTTTTCATCATCTCATACATTCTTACTTGTCACTGACTGCTGTAAGAGAGCATGTCAAAAGAAGTAATCATTACCGTCTTCAGATGATGTTGTGGTTTCTGGAGTTGTTGTGAGTGTGGGTAAGGGGCTTGTGGCTAAAGGGAAAAGCAAGTTCATTTGAGATGAACTACAAGAAAGAACTACAAACACTCTGAAACTACAAACTTACACAAAAGGTTAAAAGAAGCTTCTAGTAAGCCATACACTTTCAAATTAAATCTTCTTCATCTTGTACATTCTTATCGAGAATCTAATCATTACCATCTTCAGATGTTGTGGTTTCTGGAGTTGTTGTGAGTGTGGGTAAGGGGCTTGTGGCTAAAGGGAAAAGCAAGTTCATTTGAGATGAACTACAGGAAAGAACTACAAACACTCTAAAACTACAAACTTACACAAAATGTCAAAGAAGCTTCTAGTAAGCCGTACACTTTCACATTAAATCTCTATTGATAAATATCTTACAAATGGTGAAATCTAAGAACTTGCCACGTGTTTTAAAGTAGATTTAAAAAGAATATTTTTCTTTTTCATCATCTTGTACATTCTTACTTGTCACTGACTGCTGCAAGAGAGCCTGTCAAAAGAAGTAATCATTACCGTCTTCAGATGATGTTGGGGTTTCTGGAGTTGTTGTGAGTGTGGGTAAGGGGCTTGTGGCTAAAGGGAAAAGCAAGTTCATTTGAGATGAACTACAGGAAAGAACTACAAACACTCTAACACTACAAACTTACACAAAAGGTCAAAGAAGCTTCTAGTAAGCCATACACTTTCAAATTAAATCTTCTTCATCTTGTACATTCTTATTGAGAATCTAATCATTACCGTCTTCAGATGTTGTGGTTTCTGGAGTTGTTGTGAGTGCGGGTAAGGGGCTTGTGGCTAAAGGGAAAAGCAAGTTAATTTGAGATGAACTACAGGAAAGAATACAAATACTCTAACACTACAAACTTACACCAAAGGTCAAATAAGCTTCTAGTAAGCCGTACACTTTCACATTAAATCTCTATTGATAAATATCTTACAAATGGCTAAATCTAAGAACTTGCCACGTGTTTTAAAGTAGATTTAAAACTATATATTTTTCTTTTTCATCATCTCATACATTCTTACTTGTCACTGACTGCTGTAAGAGAGCATGTCAAAAGAAGTAATCATTACCGTCTTCAGATGATGTTGTGGTTTCTGGAGTTGTTGTGAGTGTGGGTAAGGGGTTTGTGGCTAAAGGGAAAAGCAAGTTCATTTGAGATGAACTACAAGAAAGAACTACAAACACTCTGAAACTACAAACTTACACAAAAGGTCAAAGAAGCTTCTAGTAAGCCGTACACTTTCAAATTAAATCTTCTTCATCTTGTACATTCTTATCGAGAATCTAATCATTACCGTCTTCAGATGATGTTGTGGTTTCTGGAGTTGTTGTGAGTGTGGGTAAGGGGCTTGTGGCTAAAGGAAAAAGCAAGTTCATTTGAGATGAACTACAGGAAAGAACTACAAACACTCTAAAACTACAAACTTACACAAAAAGGTCAAAGAAGCTTCTAGTAAGCCATACACTTCCAAATAAAATCTTCTTCATCTTGTACATTCTTATCGAGAATCTAATCCTTACCGTCTTCAGATGATGTTGTGGTTTCTGGAGTTGTTGTGAGTGTGGGTAAGGGGCTTGTGGCTAAAGGGAAAAGCAAGGTAATTTTAGATAGTCCACTACAGGAAAGAACTACAAACACTCAAACTACAAATTTACATAAAAGGTCAAAGAAGCTTCTAGCAAGCCGCACACTTTCAAATTAATTCTCTATTGATAAATATCCTGCATGATAAAAGATAGAAGAATAGAAGCCAACATTACATTTATTAAGTGTTGTATTAGCTTTAGCCATTTTTTTAATGAGAGAAGAATTTGCACCACAGTATCATAAAGTTTAATTTGGTGCACAACCCTCAAAGTCAACAATGCCAAAAGAGGATCATCATTATCATCATCGGTAAGGGGCTGGAAGCTAAAGGAAAAAGATGTAGTCCACTACATGATATAAATACAATACAAAAAGAATACAAAAGACCAAAGCAGCAATTTTCTCTAGCAAGCTGTACATTTTGAAATTTGTCCTCTATTGATAAAGCTAATATCTTAAAAGTTAGAAGTACAGTATAGAAGCCAATCTCAGTTTTTACTACAACAGCAGTATATACAGTGTTGGGGTAACACATTACAAGTAACGTGAGTTATGCAATCAAATTACTTTTTTTCAAGTAACTAGTAACGCATTAGTGAAATATATGAGTTACTTTTTCAAATAAGTAACAGAAGTTACTTTGTTTTCCCATTTATTCACTGACAGCTCTCCTGACCCCATGTTGAGTGAAATCAGAAGTACAGAGGCATTGTGTGAACATGATGGTGATTGTAGTTCTAGAGTAAATGTGATCAGACCTTTACTCACTTGCAAAAATCAAACAACAACAAAAAAAAAAACAGATTAGTATTACTTACAATTAATAAAAACAGTGAAATGCAAACTCAGAATAGTATGCAAACCTGCAATAATTAAATATATTAAATTGTTACTTTATGTATTTAATCTCACTTTATTAATCAATGTTTTTCCTGATGACCTTCGATGATTCAATTCAACCATGCTAATAAGCAAAAATGACTTTAGATAAACATTACATTTCTTCTCCTGCGTCCTATTCTTCTTCAATTCAAAATGACAGAACAGCTGAAAGTTTTTCTTGTAACTGCATCCTCAACTGTACAGGTCTGAATTTGCATTTCCTTCAGCCTGAGGCTTATTCATTTAACTTTTGTTGTAAAATGGCCTTTACATTTGCCAAAAATATAACTTTTTTTGTTGATATAAAAAAAAAAGCAAGCCCAGCCCAGGTGAGAAAAGGTAACATAAAAGTAACGTGTAACATTACTTTCCATAAAATGTAACTCAATTAGTTACTTTTTTAGGGAGTAATGCAATATTGTTAAGCATTACTTTTAAAAGTAACTTACCCCAACACTGACTATATTTGAAACATACACTAAAACTTGTAGAAAATAATTCCTGGATGATACAGGGAATTTGTAGAAAATTTTCCCCTCAAACTGGACAGTATAACTACACTATAAACCCGAATAGGTGACAAAACACAAAAAAGTTTATGCAACTGATTGCCACAATTTTTAAGTTAAGTTAAATTTAAAGTTTAAGTAGGACTTGCAGATTTTTATTTTGTAATCATACATTTGAAGTTAATTCATAAATTTAACTTAAAATTGTTATGTAATGACAATTTTCTAGTAATGGAAGCATGATTTGATTTAACTAGCTAATTCAATAAATGCTACCTTTGTTAATTGGTTACACAGTGCTTTGATAGCATTAGCATAGCATAGCACTTGCTGATTGAGGACAGCAATACAAAACATTTAACATATATCTGTTCCCAAACTAACATACTGAAACTATACTTAGCATAACAAAACATTAAACACTACTAAATCTCTCACTTAACATTAATCTTGCACACAAACAAAAAACATAATATAACACTTAATTTTGGCATTTACTGTCCCTTTTGAGTGTCATGGCAAAGCATGATGGGAAATAGAAATCCCAGCCCAGTTTCAGTTAAATTTAAGAATTAAATGAAAAGAAACAAGCTCATAACACTCAAAACAATGAAACAATTCAGATTACTTAAAATGTGTCAGTTTCGAGAACTCAAAAGAAAAAGAAAGTTCTAAATACTCATTAAAGTTCATTTGTTTTAACACATTTGTTTAATTTGAGTTGGCTCTACTAAAACCAATTAATTATTTTTAGCATTAGGATTTATGTACCAATGCAGACTATATTTGACAGCTTAGTATAAATACATTTTGATGCTCCCCAACAGACGTTGTACTGACTTTATGCAAGTAAATGTCAACATATTCTAACCCTAACCTTATCCCTAAAAGTCTACTACTACTCAACTAATACTCTAATGAGAATGAGTTGACATGTAGGTGTAACGTTACTTATAGTCGACACAGAATGTCTAGAGGGGACCATTGAAATAAAGTGAAACCAAACAACCGAAAAGCTGTTTAATTTAGAAAACAAGTCGACTATCGCACACCGAAACACTCACACAGCACATTCAGCAGTTCAGTTCTTTGAAACCCGAGTGAAAGATGGGCTCCTTGTAAAACCATCAGCTTTGGTCAGAAAAAAAAGGAAGGGAGTTACTAGCAGTGGTCTGTATGTGGCTGCCATGGAGACGCAAACAAACTATTTCAGTTTCTCAACCACAGCTTCCTGTAGCTTGACAAAACCCTTCCCCCATTCTCAAGGCTCAGGCACTTTGCTTTCTTTTTCATTCTGTTCGCCAATGCACGGTCGTGTCACTCACATACAGTACGTCTGAGGAAGGGGAAGGGGTCAAATGTACTAGTGTGGGTGGGGGAGGAGGGTAGATAATAAGATATCTATGCGAATTATGTCTATGCAACTCGCTATCTTTTACACAAGCTTTGACTACATCATTATGCAAGTCTACTAAATAGTTAGTACAAATTCATCAATTATCAATGCATCCACCTAATGTAAAGATATACTATTGATTTGGTGGTTTGTAAACCTATGATAACCAAGATTTATCATTTTTAGCACTCTGAAAGACTTCCTAATACTTTCCTTAACTTTTAACTTGTCATAACTGGCGTTTTAACTCCTCGAAGCGTCAGAGCAGTGCTTATTTGCTTTGCCGGATGTGGTTTTGCTCGACTTGGTTCACAACTTGAGGTGCGTGCATTTTGAGCGTGGCTGTTTTAGCAGGTCCACCCATACATGCAACATGACACCATGAGAACAAAGACTTTAAATGCGCTATTATCTAGTTTTCAGAGGAATCCTTTTAAAAACATTCTATGTTCATTTAACTGCCTTATCAAACAGATCACAGTGATCGTAGTGAAGTTTGAATAAACCTAAAAACCTGTTTTTAAAGAATTATCGAAACCTTCAAATTACACTATATCCACAAACATGGACTTTTAAAACACTGTATATCAAGTAGATTGAGTAATGATGGTGAATATCACAAACAATTATTAAAGGCCCAATAATCTTCACATTTAGACTATAAACGTTCAAATAATTCCTTCCACCAACTTTGTAAAAGATGTTTTTTCAGTGATATGCATCATCGTTTTGGCTCGTTACAATAAATAATAAAATTTTAAGTGTGTATTTAACACTGCAGGCACCCGTTAAAAATTTACATGTATTTTTACATTTATTTTATATTTTATAAGTATATTTTCATATTTTAATTTTTGTGTTGATTTTTGGTAGAATTGGTGAAAACTATTTAAAGGCCATTAAGCTGCATGACATACCATCTATCAAACTTAAGTTGTATGCTAGTTAAAATTGCGTCATGTATCTTGACATGTTTTCACCTATGATAATTCATTTAAACTTAAATTCAACTGAATGTTTTCGAATAATTATTGGTATAAATAACCTTCTGACAAATGAAGCCAACCAGTCGCCCACAACCAAAAAAAAAAAAAAAAAAGCAGGTGGGACATTTGGTCAATGCAATATGACAAGTGCCTGCCGCAGAGTTCAAAATACAGTCTATAGGCTATGGCTTTAAACAGAAGCCTTTAACGGCCTCATTTATGAGATGCAGATATGAAGTTAACGCTCATCTAATGACAACACTTGATTATAATATTAAATGCGTGTATGAACAACAAAACCCTGATCAGTTTGTTACAAAAAATCAGGTTGACGATAAATGTTAAGAAGCTACACTCAAAAACTGATTCTAGCTGTGTGCTCGGTTTATTTAAATAAAATAAGCTGAAACAACACAAATCTTTAGTTTTTACTTAATTGCCTTTCTACTCAATTCTATTATGTTAAATGAAATAAAATTTGTAAAATGTTAAGTTAACCTAAACCATTTGTGTTGGGACTACATGAATCATTTCTGTTGTGCTGACTGCACTGGGCAGTGCATTTCTAGTTCCCAGCATGCTTTGCATAGGGATGGATCAGGAGAAAATAGTAAATTTTGAAATTAAGTGCTGTTTAATGTGTTTTTAGTAAAGGGTTTGATTTTATAGACAGTTATATTTGACATTTAAAAGTTGTGTTATGTTGTGACAATTTTTGAGGTTACCATTATTGTAAAGTGTAGACCTTGTGGTTAGGCTGTGCTGTCCTCAATAAGCTGTAACTGTGCTAATGTCATTAATGAGAAATGTTTTACTTGATCGTTACTTGCATGCTACAAATGTTACAATTAGTATTGTTGTGTAAGTGTTGTGTTGACTATTAGTTTTTATAGAAATAAAGAAAATAAATTCATTTGACACAGCTCCTACAATATAGTCTAAATATGGTCATCAGTTCTACCCCTCTTTATCCTACTTTATCTAGTTAGAATGGCTTTTTTTTTTTGGTAGTCGGCTAAATAAATTTAAGTTCATACAACAAGATTACAACAAATCATTTCAAACCAATTAGATTTTGTTGGAAAAACAATTCAATTTCGTGGAAAGGTTATTTTTTTGAGTGTATGAGTAATTCTGATGCAAGACGCTGAGAAGAAAATGCTGAAACAATTATTTAATTGTTACCTCCATGGTTTCACACATAATGTGCAGTTGATACCTTAAGGAGATAATTTTACCTGATTTGACCCTGTGAACTGTAAAAAAAAAAAAAAAAAAAAAAAAAAAAAAAAAGTTGCGCCAAGTACAATCAACTTGAATGTTTAAGTCATTTCAACTTAAATTGTGTTAAAGTGACTTAAAAAAATTAGCTGAATCTTTTATAACTTGTATAAGTTGAATTTTGTATAAAAGTTGGAAATTGCTTAAAAACATATAATTTATTTATTTTGTTTTTTTGTGAATGGAGTCAGTTCACTTAGATGTTACCACATTTTTAGGCTCTGTCACAAAAAACTGGACCGTACACAGTAATGTCCGACATTAAAACATCACAAATCTCCATACATCAGTTTTGCATTTTCATTTTCATATTCATATCATAATCATACTTCAATATCATTCATATTAATACCGATTAATGACATTTCACCAAAAAAAAGACAATTCCGTCATAATGTAGTCATCTGCGTGTCATTCTAAATCTGTACTGTTTGTTAATGAACGGTCAAGCTCCACAAATGACAAAAAAAGCACAATACAGTTTAACTCCATTTAACTCTTTCCCCGCCAGAGTTTTTTTATTAAAAAGCTGCCAGCCACCACCAGCGTTTTTAATAATTCGGGTTGTTTTAAGCAAACATTTAACCCAACCGCTTTTAACCCATTTACTGGGTTAATACAACTCAATTGCTGGTTTGTCCATTTTCAACCCAACTTGGGTTGTTTTTAACCCAGCATTTTTTAGAGTGTAGTATATTTCAAACCATGAAAGATTTGTGTGCAGATTTAATTCTTTTAATAAAATTTTCCTCACACAAAGCTATTGCATGACTTTTATGATGCATTTAGCCATTTTGAAGCTTAACAACCTTTGGTCACCATTAACTTTCACTATATGGAAAGGTGCAGTATGAACATACCGCTAAATATCTTTTATGTTCCGCAGAAGAAAGAAAGTCATACATGTTTGGAACGACATGAGGGTGAGTAAATAATGACCGAATTTTCATTTTCAGACGAGCTAACCCTTTAAATAAAAGTACAGAAAAGCCTGCAAATCAACATCACATACTGATTTCATGAATATTCCCCTGAGCACTGACTCTTAGTCCTCAATCTCACACAGGCCCATCTTTCAAACTCTGGCTTCCTTTTCTATATGATTTGCATGTACTGTGCAGTTACAAGGATTCTCTTCCGGTCTCAACCCACAGCACTTTTATATTTAGTCAAAAGACATTTAGATGCAACACAGTTCACAGGCCACGGCATGTCTTCAGTCTCGCGAGCACCATTTTAGCCGGCAGATTTACGAGGCATAGAAACCGGCTCAAAATGGAACAAGGAAGTGGTCAGGGGCCTGTGCAGCACGGCATCGTGTTCAAGAACATCACACAATGTGACACCCAAAGGAGTCAGATGAAAAATATTAGATTATAATATTTTTAATAAAAGGTCATTTATTAAGGAAAGTTTCTATCCTTATAATCCAGATTTATATTATATTATATTATATTATATTATATTATATTATATTATATTATATTATATTATATTATATTATATTATATTATATTATATTATAAGGCAATGAACTGCATAAGAATATGAATTTGTTTAGTGAATTACATTTTTAATGAAAATATAATATGATATAAAATGACTGTACATTTTTTTAAATAACATTTTCAATAAAATATAATTTACTAAGAAAACCTTATATTATAATGTACATTATTTTGAAATAATATTTTCAATAAAATGTAAGTTCCTAAGAAAACCTTATAATCGATATTGTATTGTATTATAATATATTAAGGATAGGTATAGGAATATGAATTTGCATAGTAAACTGCATTCATAAAAATATATTATTAAAATGTATTATTTAAAATGATCAAATGTACATGTATTTTATTGCATTATATTACTAAATGTGCAAAATACAAGTTCAGTTGCAACCAAAAAGGGTTTTACAGGCTGATGCAACTTTCCCACAATGAATTCCAAAGATCTCAACTCAAGAATGTCAAAAATGGTTCTTCACAAGAACAACCCGAGAGCCTTTACTTTTAAAAAAAAGACAGCAGAACAGAACTCTATAAAATAACAAATAGATTGTCAGCAACATCCATCAAAACGTGGCAGATGAAAGCAGGGGTGACTGACTGACAGCTCGGCCTCTGCACCGGTCAAATCTAGCAGAGTCTCAAGTTACCTTGAGGGGACACACCCAAAGAACCCCTGATCTTTGACAGCTCCTTTACTGGGTAACACAAACTAGAACCCAACACACCTTGCAAGTGTCCCGCCACAGACCCTTTTGAAAACTCTCGCTAAACTCTTTTGCAATATTTCACATTCACTCTGAGGCTTTACAAAGCAACAACTTCTCATTTTGGCAGTCTAAAGAGAATTTCCCCTTCTTCTTGGTCAATGAGGACGCAGATTCTCAGTAAATTAATAATAATACTACCAATAATTACACATAAAAATACTCAGGTGGAAAAATGGTTTGTCCTGCATGTACACACTAAGATTTAATCATCATTGACATCCGTCAAGATTCGAGGACACACGTTCACCAATTCATTTTTAAATTCAATACTTAAACTGATGACTAGTGATGGTAAATAAGTTTCAGTAAACTATATTTACTATTCAGAGATGTAATATTACACAACACAGAAAATGGACCAAACTATGAATGACTCTACACCATTAATTAGTCACAAAATGCAGCATAATACAAAATACAGTAGTAAAAAATATATATATTTTAAAATATATATATCAGTGAAAAACCAAATGATGTACTTACATAAGACAAGGCATAGGGCCAAAAGCAAGGGCCCTAGCGCAAAAAATCTCGCCATATCCAAGGGTTCAAAAGCCTCGTCTAAGACACCATATGTCCTATTTGAAACAGACACAGATCTTGGTTAACCATCAGAATGTGTAATGGCTTTCTGGTCTCTCTTTCTCCGTTTTCATATAATCTTACGTGTTCTTATGCGTCTAATCAGTCGGTCCTGTTGCCGGTGAGTGTTCACCTTCACAAAAAAAAAAAACCTTAAGCTGTTTTTTGTGTCTAGAGACAGAAGAGCAGTGCCAGAAACACTCTCCCCTTCAGCTTTGCGTTAAGGCCCTTTCTTAACAGGAAGTTGCATTTTCATCTACGCCACACATCTCTCGCTTTGCACTGTGTCATGTCCTTCAAATGGGAAATGAGAGAAAATTATCTCATTTGTCGCTTTTTTTTTTTGACGACGACGACCTGCATTGATAAGATGTGAAGATCAGAAGATGTGGATTTTGAATTAAAATCACCTTCACGTCAAATGTCATCAATGAGGCAAGAAATGTTACATAACTTCACCGATCAAAGCATCACCAAAACCAAAAGTAATTAAATCAGCCAGACACAATATTAGCACGATAAATATCAGTCATTTCAGAAGTCTAGTCAAATTCAAGGACTGTAATTGGAAGTTAAAATATATATATATATATATATATATATATATATATATATATATATATATATATATATATATATATATATTATAAATACTTTATTTTACTCTATTCTACTCTATTTATATTACTCTATTTATACATATATATGTAGAATAAAAAAAGATAATTCAAGCGTAACATATACTAGTAAAGAGAAATCAGCAATATTTCAGCAATGTTTCTGTCCCATGACTTCACATGACGGTCGTGGGTCCAAAACATTGCTGAATAAACGTTGTCCACGTTTGCAAGTTTTTAACACAGCTGTGTTAAGATAGAAGTTTTAAAGAAGCGACAGAAACAATCAGTTTGCAAAGACTGTATCAAGCAGTGCTCAGCTTTGGGAAGGGGAATATGCAGGTCAAGATGGAGAAAGTGAGGGAGATGAGAAGCAGGTATTGTGCTATTTAACACAGATATACATATGATTAAATCCAAAAGATTTTTGGATCGCTATAGGTTGGCCTGTATGTTTGGTACAGTAAGGGGCCCAACCTCATATTCTTTCATAGGGCCCACAATTGCTAGCGGCGTCCCTGACAATGCTTAGGTAGGTGGTACATGTCAAAGTAACATCCACATGGATGGCAGGACCCAAGGTTTCCCAGCAGAACATTGCCCAAAGCATCACACTGCCTTCACCGGCTTCCTTCTTCCCATAGTGCATCCTGGTGCCATGTGTTCCCTAGGTAAGCCACGCACACGCACCCGGCCATCCACGTGATGAAAAAGAAAACGCGATTCATCAGACCAGGCCACCTTCTTCCATTGCTCCGTGGTCCAGTTCTGATGCTCATGTGCCCACTGTTGGCGCTTTTGGCGGTGGACAGGGGTCAGCATGGGCACCCTGACTGATCTGTGGCTATGAAGCCCCATATGCAACAAACTGTGATGCACTGTGTATTCTGACACCTTTCTATCAGAACCAGCATTAACTTCTAGAGAAATTTAAGCTACAATAGCTCGTCTGTTTGATTGGACCACACGGGCCAGCCTTCACTCCCCACGTGCATCAATGAGCCTTGAAAATTTTTGAAAACAGGTTTCAAAGTGCAAGTAGGCGCATAGTGTCTTTTTAAAAAAAAGATTTAACAAAGTGACATCTCCATCTCAAGCTTCAAGAGTTTTATCTGTCACATACACAGTTATATACAGAATATACAACCGGCAGTGAAAACAGGTCCGCTCCATGGACAGTGCAAATTCACAGTTAAAAACATTATAATAGAAATTATAATAGAAATAGAATAAAAAAGTACTATATATACACTCACCTGAAGGATTATTAGGAACACCATACTAATACTGTGTTTGACCCCCTTTTGCCTTCAGAACTGCCTTAATTCTACATGGCATTGATTCAACAAGGTGCTGAAAGCATTCTTTAGAAATGTTGGCCCATATTGATAGGATAGCATCTTGCAGTTGATGGAGATTTGTGGGATGCACATCCAGGGCACGAAGCTCCCGTTCCACCACATCCCAAAAATGCTCTATTGGGTTGAGATCTGGTGACTGTGGGGGCCATTTTAGTGCAGTGAACTCATTGTCATGTTCAAGAAACCAATTTGAAATGATTTGAGCTTTGTGACATGGTGCATTATCCTGCTGGAAGTAGCCATCAGAGAATAGGTACATGGTGGTCATAAAGGGATGGACATGGTCAGAAACGATGCTCAGGTAGGCCATGGCATTTAAACGATGCCCAATTGGCACTAAGGGGCCTAAAGTTTGCCAAGAAAACATCCCCCACACCATTACACCACCACCACCAGCCTGCACAATGGTAACAAGGCATGATGGATCCATGTTCTCATTCTGTTTACACCAAATTCTGACTCTACCATCTGAATGTCTCAACAGAAATCGAGACTCATCAGACCAGGCAACATTTTTCCAGTCTTCAACTGTCCAATTTTGGTGAGCTTGTGCAAATTGTAGCCTCTTTTTCCTATTTTGTAGTGGAGATGAGTGGTACCCGGTGGGGTCTTCTGCTGTTGTAGCCCATCTGCCTCAAGGTTGTGCGTGTTGTGGCTTCACAAATGCTTTGCTGCATACCTCGGTTGTAACAAGTGGTTATTTCAGTCAAAGTTGCTCTTCTATCAGCTTGAATCAGTCGGCCCATTCTCCTCTGACCTCTAGCATCAACAAGGCATTTTCGCCCACAGGACTGCCGCATACTGGATGTTTTTCCCTTTTCACACCATTCTTTGTAAACCCTAGAAATGGTTGTGCGTGAAAATCCCAGTAACTGAGCAGATTGTGAAATACTCAGACCGGCCCGTCTGGCACCAACAACCATGCCACGCTCAAAATTGCTTAAATCACCTTTCTTTCCCATTCTGACATTCAGTTTGGAGTTCAGGAGATTGTCTTGACCAGGACCACACCCCTAAATGCATTGAAGCAACTGCCATGTGATTGGTTGATTAGATAATTGCATTAATGAGAAATTGAATTGGTGTTCCTAATAATCCTTTAGGTGAGTGTATATCTGTAGAACTATAAATAAATCAAGTAGAAAAAATAAATAAAAATAAAGAAGTGAAATAAACTGTGCAGTGAGTAAACTGTAAACTTATAAATATGTGGTTAACAGAAATGTACAAAGAAGTATAATGTGCAAACAGGTTTATAACAGGTTGTTACACAGTAACAACGAGAACAGAAAGTGCAGTGCAATGTCAGTGTATCGATGGTCACGTGATGTTAAGTGACTGAGTTCAGGATGGCCTGGGGGAAGAAGCTCCTCCTGAGTCTCTCAGTTTTGGCCATCAGGCTTTGGAAGCGCTGACTGAGTTAATACACTTTCTATCGCCCCTAAATAGAAAGTTCTCAGGATAGCTGGTTAAACCCTGAATTTCCTCAGCTGGCGCAGGTGGTACAGTCTTTGCCTGGCTTTTTTCACCTGTGTCTGAATGTGAGCAGTCCAGGTCAGGTCCTCAGAGATGTTTACATCCAGGTACTTGAAGCTGCTCACTCTCTCTACTGGTGACCCGCTGATCATGAGGGGGGAGTATGTCCGTTGCTGTCTCTTCCTGAAGTCCACAACATTCAGACAGAGACAGTTGTCCTGGCACCATGATGTTAGATGCTCCACCTCGTCCAAGTATGCCGTCTCATTGTTGTTGGAAATGAGGCCCAGGACAACAGTATCATCAGCAAATTTGATGATAGAAGTGGAGCTGTGTGTGGACAAACAGTCATGCGTGTAGAGAGAGTAGAGCAGGGGACTCAGGACACAGCCCTGTGGAGCTCCCACACTCAGGGTGATGGAGGTGGAGGTGAACTGGCCTATTCTCACCACCTGAGGCCTGCCACTGAGGAAGTCCTCAATCCAGTGGCAGAGAGGAGGATTCAGGCCGAGATCCAGGAGTTTGGAGTTTAGCTTAATGGGAACTATGGTGGTAAAGGCTGAGCTATAGTCAATAAATAGCAGCCTTACGTAGTTCCCACTTTTGCTGTCGATGTGAGTGAGGGAGGAGTGGAGGACATGAGAGATGGCATCTTCAGTCGATCTATTGGGACGATAGGCAAACTGAAGAGGGTCCAAAGTGTCAGGAATGAAGGCGCAAATGGTGTTTTTAATGAGTCTCTCAAAGACCTTCATGACTATAGACGTGAGAGCCACTGGACGGTAGTCATTTAGGCAAGAGGGTTTACTGTTCTTAGGGACAGGGATGATGGTGGATTTTTTGAAGGAGGTGGGGACCACAGGTGTAGCGAGGGACTCATTAAAGATAGATGTAAACAACCTGGCGAGCTGATCAGCACAGGACCGCAGAACACAACCTGAAATACCATCCGGCCCGGCAGCTTTCCTGACGTCCACACGCTTGAGTGCCCTCCGAACTTCATCCTCCGAGACAGAGATCACGTGGTTGTTGCTGCTCTGAGTAATTCCCTCTGACGCGTCACTTGGCGGAGTCGCGCTGCCGGGATTACAATCAAAGCGAGCGTAGAAAGAGTTTAACTGGCCTGGAAGTGTAATACAGCGCTTTCAATCGTTTTCACGGATCCGTGTGAACGGGGGATCATTTTCAACATCGTTGTCTGTACGCAAAACTTTTCAAAAACACAAAGGAAGAACTTTTTCCGGAAAAACTTTACTGTTATGTAAACGTCCCTTAGGTATATAGAGTGGTGTGACAGGTATGACATCACTTTGTACGGAAGCGCATTAGCATTTTAGCACTTCCATCGTCCCTAAGTCAAAGGGTTTTTTGAATGGGGTTTTGGTTAAATGGCTGAAATAAGGTCTGTGGTGAACACAAGCTCAAGACACTTTCACGGTTTATTCTACCACATAAAATACATCAGTATTAACGTTACCCCACCTGTGATTATTTGAAGCTGTTACGTGTCTTGAAAAATGCGGTTTTAACAAGTGGCTAAATGGGACTACAGAGACTGTCGGGGACATTAAACATCATCTGGACGAACAGGTAAACTCAGTCACCTTTTAAAGCCTAATTATGCTCATAATTGTGCTCTTATAAACTATTCTAACTTTCTGGTAAAATGTTTTAGATAAAAAATATTCTTTAGATAAAAAGTTGTCGGAAACTTGTGGTGGTGACGTTGAATTTGAGTTTGTTTATAGCCTACCTTTAGCTTTTGACTTCTGACGAGTGCATTTAGGCTCAAAATTCATAATGCTCTTGATGGACAAAACGTGTATCATACATTTTCGTTGATCAAAAGCCAATGGAAAAATCCTATGGGGTTTTTCTCGAGGGAACCAATGTGATGCTATCTGCCGGTTGGCCTACAAAGTGATGTCACACCTGCACCACCCTATTGGGATGTTCACTAAGGCCAACTAATAACTTTAGTGAACATACTGTAGCCAACATTTTTCTCTGGGTATTCCCTGGAGCTGGTGCCATGTAAACATTTTTGGGATGAGAATATTATCAACACAGCAGAGAAATTACACCAAGAAATATTACAAAATATGAGACGAAAGTGTTTAAAAATTCATCCTATTGAATCTATAATGAGATCCTAAAGTGTGAATGTGAGGGGGACGAAATACAAGAACAAAACTTAGGCTTACAATGCTTTTGGGAAACGCAGCCCTGAATGGGTCAACCGAAATTAGAGTTACAAACTAATGATCTGTGAGCGAGGCGGGTTTTAGCAACCACTCCGGGCTTTTAAATTAAGTCCGCACCTCTGTGCCTGCGACCTTTATGATACATGCGGTATATACTGAGAATTTGTCTTTTGGAAAAGGTGACTATTAATAAACTGCAAACCCAGTGATGTGACTTTGCTTCCTGTAGTACCAAGTATTGTAGATTTTACCATTGTTTTCTTAAATAACATTTTACTGTCACTTTGTGTCTTTAATGGTTTTATTAAACTGTAACTATAAAAACCATACAGTACTGGAAGACATTTTGTGAATACAGTCATGGCTAAAGCCGTGGCTCTTTTAGCTGTTTGTAGCCTTTAACTGAAGTATGATAGCATAAATGCAATCCATATATTATATTTTAAGATATTTTTGTATGATGGATATCTTTAATGCACTGTTAATTTGCATGCTTAAAATACCAAACTGAATGTTTTGTGCGCCTCGTGTGCACAAAAAGTTTCATTAAACATTGTGATATTGATATTTTTTCCCTAAATATCCATAAATGACTCAATGGTGACATCAAACTTAGACATTTTCTTCTCTCGTGCAGCTTACAAAACTTGAGTTGCTTCTTGACTATTTCTCACTTTCCAAGCCCTCTGTATGTAGGCAGCAGCGCTGCAAGATACCACTTCCTTGCCTGTTCTTTTTTTCTCTCTCTCTCTCTTTTTTGGTTTCCCGCCTGTTTGAGGAAGTCGCACAGAGAGAAAGAGGCGTGCAAAGATGAAAACTTAAAGTGACATCCTACTGACTGTATGAACAGATACCAGAGTAAGATAGTAATGAACTTCAAATATCTGAGGGATCAATTGTCAATAAATGGAATTCAAAGAGATTGATTATTCAAGATGAGAATTCAAAACAAATCTAATACAGTGCACAAGTACTGTGAGAATTACACTGGTGTGTAAATTCCTCTTTTCTTTACTTCTCTTTAGTACTTTAAGAGAAACTGTAGAGAAAATGAATCATTTCTTCCACTTTTTTTGACACTCACATCACTTAATGCTCAGAAGATGCATGCAGGAGACTATAAAAACAACTTCCTGCTAACACTTGCGCCACTTATTACAAATATAGTGTGAATGTTCATAAGCTAAATATATCTACTTTGACAAGGGACAGTTTTTAAAATGGTTTCATCACTTAAAACTAAAACACACATTACAACTGGCCAAACTGAAGAACATGTATGTGATGAAAGTGTAAATCAAGGAATATAACCTCAAACACAATCAATAGTAAGTGGTAGGTAGTTGGCTGCTTCAAATAGTGATCAACCACTTCCTGAAGTAAAAGCACCTTTGCAATTTTGCACAAGCAAATAGGGTACACAATCAGAAACTCCACCCACATTTATACAAACTCCTATAGCCAATGATTAATTCTAGTACTGTATTGAAGCAAGAAAACTTTACCTATCGACCCACTTGCTAAAAACAATGCAAGAGTGGCACATATTCTAGCACCTGGAATGTCAACATTGTTGATTGTGGTTGTGATTGTGTGTTTACTGATAAAACGAAAGTATATTTTTACATTTCTGAAGAAAAGGTGAGTAATCTCGCTAGCAGTTAGCGAGTTACAGAGCAGTTAGGCGATAATATGGATAAAAACAACACTCAACATCATTGCAAGAATTAATTTATAAATTAAAAATAGGTTATTTGGGTGGGGTATAGGTTAAACTAGCAGGCTAATCAGCTAGCAGTATAATAAGTTAGTACAACAAGGTGATAGTTTGCGAAACGCAAGCAACACTGTAAACCATAATAAGTTGGCAAAACTCAAAAAAAATGTAGGCAATCGATTACATCGAAATTTCCAAGTTAAGAAAAGTAAAGTTTGAGTAAGCAGAACATGCAGATTTTTATTTTGTACTCCTACAAAATAACGAAACTTAAAACTAAAACTAACTTAAAACAAAATTTTAATTGCTCTTAACTTCAAATATTTGAGTAAACTAATTCAAACATTTATATTAAAATTGTGAACTTTAATATTTTTAGTACTGGAAACTTGGCTAGCTTTAACTAGCTAATGCTGCGTCCACATGCTGATGGAATTATCGTAAATACACAGGTAAAAATTGGGATGAGCTCGTAATCACGACTTCAGAAGTGGGAATTCAATTTCCGATAGCATGTGAAGGTGGCATAATTCAATAAATGCTACCTTGCTAATTAGTTACACAATGCTTTGATAGCATTAGCATTGCATAGCACTTGCTGAATGAGTACAGTGGATTGAATTGAAACCATTTAACATACTGTATATCTGTTCTCAAACTAAGCTTATTCTCACTCGTCACCATGATGGTAACCATACAAAAAACCCAACATAACAGAAACTCTTCTAAACTAGCATAACAAAACATTAAACACTACTAAATCTCCACCTTAACAATTAATAATATAATATAATTGATAATATTAATAATTCTTAATAATGTAACATTTCGTTTGAATATTTACTCTACCTTTTGAGTGTCATGGCAAAGCATGCTGGGAAATAGAAATCTCAACCCACTTTCAATTAAATTTAAGTTAGTCTAAATTAAATGAAAGTGTGGAATCAAGAAGACGAGCGGTCATAGAGGGCATTATCAAGCCACCGTCCAAATCTATCAATTGGCCAGATAGTTTAGACACAACAGATTTAGAACCAAACACTGAGTTGGGAAGTGTGCTAAAATAAATCTGTATGTCATCAGCTTAACAGTAGAAGTTAAGCCGATAGCGTTTGATTATTGGTAACATTTAAAGAGTGAAAAGAAGAGGGCCCAAGACAGAGCCTTGAGGTACTCCAGAACTGATGGATTTGGAGGATGATTTGTGGTTCTGATAAACAACAAATTGTTGCCTAAATAGGAGGAAAACCAGTCAAAGGCTGTACCAGTTATTCCAATTGCTGAAAGCCTTGATGGGAGTATCTCATGACTAACAGTGTCAAAAGCTGAGCTGAGGTCTAACAGAAGGAGAGTGCTAAGAGCGCCAGAATCAGAAGCTAGGAGGAGATCATTTAGAACCTTGACCAGAGCTGTTTCAGTACTGTGTAATGGATGAAAGCCAGACTGGAAAGGCTCATAGTGGTTCTGTGCTGTTAAATAGGCTTGTAACTGGGAGGCAACAACTTTTTCTAATACCTTAGAAAAAAGATAGAATAGAAAAGAGAGGTTTGAAATAGGCCTGTAGCTACTTAGAGATGAAGGGCCAAGACCATGCTTTTTAAGAACAGGGCTGACAATATGAATGATACCTCAAATCACAAGCCTTGTTAAGTAGAAAGGCTAATACTTATCTTAGCAAATGATAAAATATCTGAAAAATACCATAGACTTGTACTTTATTCATTAACTGATTTAAAATCCAAAAATGTCTTTACATCTGAAATATTATTATAATTCGACTCCTAATTTGTTAATTTGGCTGTAAACTGTACACTGAAAACCCTAACGCTCAAAATAATTAATTGGTTTGAGTAGAGCCAACTCAAATTAAACAAATTAGTTCAATCAAATTAACATTTATGAGCATTTATGACTTTTTTTATTTTGAAAAACTGACACATTTGAAGTAATCTGAATTGTTTCATTGTTTTGAGTTTTATGAACTTGTTTCTTTTAATGATCACATCGGTAAAGAGCTTTTTCCACCATTCCATGTAAAATCTTGTATTCGATCTCTCTTAGTCAGCAGGATGCTGAAACGGTTATACATCATCGTTATATTCACTTTTTGTGGCCATTTAGCTAAAAATATAATTGAGTTGTGCTTTGCTATTGATATGTATTTGGTTTTGTTCCTTAAACCTATCTTTGTAAAGCGATCTTGGGTGTTGGAAACACACTAAATAAAAATTATTTTTATTATTATGTCTCAAACAATGTTAGTCTTTATAAATCTTTATAACATCAAGTTGAAACAGAAATAGTAATGCTAGCATTAGCAAACACAGCTAATTCAAATTTTAGTATAACCATATTATTTGTAGGCTACAACATTATATTTTATTCTTCAGATCGTCTTTAGTGTGAGGGCCTTGTTGACAGAAATTATTTTAATATTCAGCTTTTAAGTGCATGGAAAGAACACTGAAATTCTAGGCTACTTTTAGCACACTTAAATTAAGCTAAGCTAAGTGTCATTTGATCACAATTTTCGGTCTAACTTGTGTGTGGACAGAAAATAACTACACATGTACCAATTAATTCTGCTGGTTACCATTCCCTGTTTTTTTTTCAACCTTTCAACCTTTCGAGGGACTGCTTCAGGACAAAACCAGCCCTCTGACCTGAAAGAAATCTTTGTTGCACTTGCAACCATATTTATCATGTTTCATTGCTGTCTGGCACTGGTCCACACAATGGTGTACCGCCTGCTTGCATAAACATCTCAGGGGCATGGCGTTGTGTGCTAAGCATCCCAATGCTGTGCGATATGGTATGCCAGATTAAAGTTAATGCGGCGCAAATCATAGTATGCAGAAAATAGTGTGCCAAAATAAGTACACTTATTTTGTGTGACTCAGGACTTAGGTACATCTTTATATGCAATTTCAGAAATACATATTACTATTGAAATGCTGCTGAATACACTGACTACACTGTAAACCCGAACGCTCAAAATAAATGGTTAGAATAGAGCCAAAGCAATTTAAACTAACTTTTATGAGTATTTATGACTTTCTTTTTCTTTAGAGTTCTCAAAACTGACACATTTTAAGTAATCTGAATAGTTTCATTTCATTTCATTTTCATTTGAGTGTTATGAGCTTGTTTCTTTTAATTTTAACACACTTAAATTTAACTGAAACTGGGCTGAGATTTCTATTTCCCAGCATGCTTTGCCATGACACTCAAAAGGGACAGTAAATATCAAAATTAAGTGTTTTTTTTTTTTTTTTTTGTGCAAATGTTATGTAGGAGAGTTAGTAGTGTTTAATGTTTTGCTATGCTAATTTAGAAGAGTTTCTGTTATGTTTGAATTGGCTAAAGTTAAAAAAAGCTAAAGTCTTTTAAGTTAAGACTATTGTATACTATAGTATGTTTTACTATTCACACTATGCCTTCCCTTAAATGGTCAGCTTTTGAATTGTATGGTCAGCTGATGAACTCAGAATTGGTTATTCTTATTTAAAGAACCGCACAGATTCCTGATCACTGGTGTGTCGGCAGCTGATGAAATCAGCTATTTTTAAACTACGAAGCATTTAAGTATGAGAAAATGAAGGGGCGTGACCTGATGTGCTGCAGCTGCAGTATGAGCTGGAGGGGCAGGCCTGAGGAACGCGGCACCACAAAATTACGCAAATCATGCGCTCTTCCTCTTTGCTCTGCTTCTCCATGGTGAAATCTTTGGATTTCCACTGTAGAAAATGAAAATGTTTAGTTGTCTAAAACAGCTATTTGATCCCACAATTACCCCTTATCTTTATGTTGTCAGAATTCTTGGGGAAGGGGGGAGTACTTTTATACTTCATTTCTTACCTACAAAAGACATCTGGAAGTTCCTGACAATGCAGCTGGCATCATTATGAGGTCAGGTGGAGAATGGAGGTCATGATGAGGGGTGAAACGCATGCTGGGACACCCACAAAACCTGAGCGTCATAAGTCATAACAGCAAATAACAATGCAGATGACTTCTGTCAAAAGAAGTAATATGGCAATCTCATGGACTATAAAGCATTTGTTTTTGTTTTTAAAAAAATATAATATCCTGTATCATATTAAAACAAATAGAGAAAAATGACATGCATATATTCATGTACTGTATTAATATACTTTATTATATTATTGCAAACCCATAAAACAGTCATTATTGTAATCATGTATTTTACTTTGACTTTCTTTTAATAACACATTTCAATGTAGGAGAAAGTCAGTGAGTGTTGGGGAAAGTAATACTTCAAAATATTGCATTACTCCTAACTGTGTTAGCTACTTTTTTGGAGAGTAATGCATTACTTTTGCATTACTTTTTCTCACCTGGGCTGGACTAGCTTGTTTGTTTGTTTTTTAAATAACAGTTAACGTTTTAATAACAAAAGTTATATTTTTGGCAAATGTAAAGGCCCTTTCACACCACTTGTTTGTTACTTGTTTGAAAAAGTAATGCATTAGACTACTTTACTAGTTACTTGAAAAAAGTAATCTGATTACGTAACTTGCGCTGATCAATGAAACATTTAGCAAGTAGCTGAACTTTATTTTCCTAAATTAGCATTGGTTGAGCCATCAAGGAGAATTTAATGTTGCACTTTTGTGTTTTATGCCTATAGTAGTTTTTCAAACAATAATAAAAACAACAGAAGACCCATTTCACTAAATATGAGCAACAGTAGTGATTAGGGTTGCCACCAGTCCGCAAAATATGGAATCGCCCCGTATTTACAGGCAAAAATGACACGTCCGGTATCAAATCAATACTATTTACACCTAGTTCAATAAACACAGAAATACAGAAGCTCAATTGCACGTGATTGCGTTTTTAGCGGCTTTGTTGCCATAGCAACAGAGTCTCGAGAACATGCGCTATAAACTTGCGCGGTTTTTCAAAAACATGAAAATAATTAGTTTCTCTTGATTATGTGTTATTTAACATTTTATGTGAAACAAATAACTGGGCCTCGTCAAGAAGAATGCAAGTAGTACATAGAAATGAGGAAATAGTGTGAGATATAGTATATGTGAAATTGCATTAGTTTTGTGGGTCTACCACATTATCAGTGTTAAAAAAGTCTGGACACCCATTTGCATTTAGTTTTTTTCTCTCAAAAGAGCTCAGGTTTTGTTCATTTACAAGAACACAGATAGTGACGTGAGGACATGAGTTGTTTCACTTCCTCACTCAATAAAACAAAGTTCCTGCATGTGGACATCTGTTTCTAACTATACCGATTACATTTTCAGAGTTTGTTGTTATCATTATTCAATGTGTTGACGTAATTTCCCCTGAAACAGGAAGAAATGCAGGACTTGTCGAACAGCTCCTCTCGTTTTTTTAAAATAGCCTTTAGTTTATATCAAAGCTCAGCCAGAGTCGTTGAGCTCGGTAAAGCCGCAGTTTCCTCCTAATATCCTCCATATCGTTTTAAAAGGTAGCATTCTGTGCAGAATTCATTTCTGGTCTGCGCCTACTCGGCATAATATGTGTCTCTGGACCGGAGCAGACTGTGTGCGCATGGGTGGTTCGCATGACACTAACATTAAACCAGACTTCATTCCCCCCAATAGAAAGCATATTTACATCGTCTGAATCACTCCCTATCCAGTGCACTATGTGCCATTTTCCATGTAGAAAATAATAAATGTGTGAACAAGTGAACCGATTTCAGCCTGTTTATACATGTAGGGGGGCGGGAGCTTTAGATTCTAGAGAGCATTTGATTGGACAGATAATTTGATGAGAAGGTGAAAGTGATGTCGTCAAAATCACTGATCCATATTTGCAGAAGTGAGAGACATGTTTTGAATCTTCTAAATGCGAGTTTTGTCATTGTTTAGGAGCACACTAGCTTATAGATAACATGTTCATACTAAAAGCCAAAAAAAAATCATTTTGATTTCATGGATAGTTCAACAGAAAATAGAAAAAGTTCATACATTTACAAAACGTCTTCAGAACTATTTGCCTTTTATAAACTACAATAAAAATATTACACCCTTCACTTGAAATCTTATAATACCAGGTTGAATCCATTGAGATGACTTGGAAAAAGTTTCCCAATCAACGTGAATACACTCCTATAAAAAGGCCTAGATGATAGAGTGAAGTTCCATCCTCCACCACTGGATGGCAGTGTGCATCCATGACTGTGTCTATTCACTTACCTTGACTAATTTTGCCTGTTTGCCACTGAGAAGAAATAAGGTGACCTGTGGTTTTTACAGTACATGTCGGCATGAACCCCGCCATTCGCCCTTTAAAGGGTCATCAGTAACGGTTTCTCTTCTTGAGGCCTGTGCTTATTAAGTAGGACTGGGCTTAAATCGGCTTCCTCAGAAAATATATATTATATCCGTTCCTCAAGCTATCTCTCTTGCCGAAGGTTACAACATGGTGAGGCAAGTTCGCTAGGTCTTCTTTTTGATTGACAGCTTCCTAACAAGGACAGCCTAAAGCGACGGAGTTACGCCCTGAAGCCCCTCTCCTCTCCCATGATGCACCAGAGGGCAGAGGGCTGTGTGTGATGTGTTTGTCTTTATCTTGTTCCACCTGCACACACAGTAAGAGAGGTATAAATGTGACATATTACATTACATATACGAACTTTCACTGTTTCTCACCAGGGTGGATATGATGATAAAGAGCCATTAAAACACCTTCCTCTGTCCTCTGAACAGCTGCATGCTATGAAACATAGAAGGGGGATACAGACCTGTCAATGTGTCATTATGTATCTAGACCTGCTTGCACATTTTAACATGGGTAAATTACACTTCATATACACAAATAAGCAGGTGTTAAACACCAACAGAAGGAAAATGGTGAGTGATGACAAGATGGGGAAATATTGTGTATTGCATAGATGCTATTCTTCATATAAGCATCAAAAGTTATATTTAATAATCAAATAGAAAAAAATAGGTCTCATATATGAACAAAAAAGCTTCCTTAACCCCTTAACAGCCACCCCCTTTTTGAGAATGGACGTGAAAATGCACTATCCAAACCTAAATGGTTGTAATTCAAGAATGCTTTGGACATAAGACCTACATTTGGTCTTGTTTTAAAGAAGTTAAAATTGACAGTAAATCAAACGTACTGTACTAAATATTTGTTATTTTATAAAATATTTCCCCTAAAATTACTATAAAATCAAAGCCATATGTCTAACCAAGTTGTGTTCCAAATTTGAAGTTGATATCACAAAAGTTAAGTTCCCATGAGATTTTGTTTAGGCGTAATACCAAAAATATCCCACATTCCATTGAATATTTTATTTATTTATTTATTTTAATTTTTTTGATGCGTTCCTGTAACCAATTAATGCATTTCTGCCAAATATCACTTCTATCACAAAACATGGAACCTTTTTGATGATATGTGTTTTGTCAAGATTTCAAAAGGTTTTGATTATAAATTATGAAACATGACGACGCCCAATAGGAGGAGTCCCGTTTCCAAGGTAATACGTCCAATTTCAAAACGGTTTTCAAAGGATGAATTGAGTTTGTAAGCTTTCAATTTATGATAATTACTAAAATATTATATATATATATATATATATATATATATATATATATATATATATATATATATATATATATATATATATATATAGTACTTTTAGAGGATAACATTTTATAAATGTTCATGGACAAATACCAGAATATGTGTTTTATTTTATTTTACCTTTAGCATGAAAACCAAAATTTTTAATGATTAAAAGTGCGTGCATTGACTTTTTGTGACAAAGGTCAGAACTCCTGTTATGATATAGATTTTTTTAAGGTGCACTCGTCATAAATTAATCTATTCCTGTTCCTACATAATTTATAACAAAAAAAGTGGTAAAATATCTATTTAAGAGTCTCAGACCTTTCCGACGATATATAGCTTGTCATGATTAGATTAGGATTTAATTGTAATAGTGAAGTAAACCTAGGCGTCCCACTGGTGGGAAAATGTTACAGAATGTTAAAGAAATGTTACCTAAGCTTTATCAACAGCATTTGTAGCATATGCCAGTTACCACAGATTCAAATAAAAATTACAGTAATGCGCTTAACACACTCACATTGTGTACATATTGGTTCCCAAGGCAATTGGAATCTCATCAGCACAGACGATCAAGGCTTGTGTATCCATAAAATGAGTTGAATTTTCAAAGGATGTAGCCAAGGCACAGTTTTCGAGGGCCAAGAAATGTCCAATCAGCTGGAGAGTTCCTCGGTACAGCATTAACACAGCTGTAGTGCATTGAGACAAGCAACAGGCACCGCAGATAAACAGGACGAACATAGCTGACCAGTTAGACATGGAAACCAAGAGTACCTCATTGTCGGCATACCTCGGAAAACCATTCAACAAAAACTAGAGGCAGTCATTAAAATTCCAGATCAAAGGATACATTCATGTCAACTCCATCATTCCCTGCACAACGACAAACCTTATTCATGTGTGGCGCTAATCAAGATGCGCAATCCAACAAAGCATTCAAACTTCTAGATCTTCTAGGACCAAAGAAATGAAGAAAGAGCAATTGAATGTTAAAGAAAGAATGAGAGGCAAAGAATACACCACAAGGGATTCCAAATATCTTGAATGCACTTTGATGTATACATCTATTTTTAAATATATACATACTATTGCGCTCTCCTGGGCTGCACTATAATATTCCTCAGCAAACAGCAAACAGCAGGTAGGCTAGCGGACTCTCCAGAGGTATTCATCTTCTATATCGTCAGACAAGGTAGCTCTACTCATTCAGATCTTCTCCATTTCTCTCTCTAGTAAAGGTGGAATCTATCTGTCAAAAGCAAGCATTCGGTACAACATACGTTATTCTTTCTTTATATATAGCAAGTAATTCATACACTTTCTATTGATAATTAGAAATTCCATGTGTCAGATATGGATGTGAATATTGATATTGCTACAATTAAGAAAGAATTGTCAAAAACTATTAACCATTCAGAATCAAGAATTCAATCATAGCGTATTCCTGCTAATAATGTCTATTTAATGTATTTACTTTTAGATAAAAGAACTGCAATACTACAGGCTCTGTTTACACCTGGTATTAAGATCCACTTTGGTCGATTGAATCACAAGTGGACGATGGGGTGTAAATGGGGTCTAAAACTTTTTGAGCTTATCCACTTTTGACCTCTTCTAGAGGTAGTCAAAAACACATTTTTTAACCGGATTGCTTTTGTAGTGTAAACGCTCATATGGACAAATGCATTTGAATAGACATACAAAAGACCACCTTACTGACCTAATGTCTAAACATTATGGGAAGCACGCTAGCCAGATGGGATTTAAACTCACAGCGTTGTGTCTTGCGGCTATCAGAGCAGAAACTAAAGATGCTGCTCTCCGTATGTTTTCCGTCATCTCCTTTTGTGTTCCAACGCTCAACATATATGTCTCTGATTGGCCATTGTGTTCACACACTCAACATATAAGTCTGTGATTGGCCATTGTGTTCGCACGCGCTCAACATATGTCTCTGATTGGCCATTGTGTTCCCACACTCAACATATATGTCTCCGATCAGCCATTGTGTTCCCACGCTCAACATATATGTCTCTGATTGGCCATTGCATTCACACGCTCAAAATATATGTCTGTGATTGGCCATTGTGTTCACGCGTTCAACATACATGTCTCTGATTGGCCATTGCATTCACACGCTCAACATATAAGTCTGTGATTGGCCATTGTGTTCATGTTCTCAATATGTATGTCTCTGATTGGCCATTGTGTTCACACTCTCAACATATATGTCTCTGGCCATTGCATTCACACGCTCAAAATATATGTCGGTGATTGGCCATTGTGTTCATACGCTAAACATATTATGTCTCTGATTGGCCATTGTGTTCACATGCTCAACATATATGTCTGTGATTGGCTACAAAGATAGAGACATGTTGAGTGCGTGAACACATTGGCCAATCAGAGACATATATGTTGAGCGTATGAACACATTGGTCAATCAGAGACATATGATGAGCTTATGAACACGATGGCCAATCAGAGGTGTTTAAGAACCAACTTAGTATCGAAGTCAGAACTTTTCACAACACTAACACCAGGTGTAAACAGGAATGTGTCTCCCTCGTCTACTTGTGGACTGATCGAACAAAACGCATCTTAATACCAGGTGTAAATAGGGCTATAGATGAAGATACTTCAAAAACATTTGGCAGCATTACCCAAGTCTTTCCAAGTTAATTGTACATGCTTGTTATAAAATGTTTTTAGCTTACTAATCAGTAGAATAAGACATCAGTGCCAGCAAAATAAGTGAGGCACTGGGAGACCGTTCCCTGGCTGCCCGAAGGAATTGGTAATAAAAAGCTCCTGGTGGATGACCTATCATAGATGAAACAGAGACACCGACCTAATGAGGTACTGCTAAACACTAGTGTAAACTAATGTGTTTGTTCTTTGTCATGGTTAAAGCTAATAAACATCAGCTTATGGTATCAACTTCATACTTCAACTGAATTCTTATGTTTTTACTCAGAAAAAGTAAACTGCATTACATTGACTTGCAAATCTCAAAATAGTAAGTAGAAAAAAAAAATCACCATATGTAGTTTTTATTGGCCTTGTGTATTTCCCAATTATTATATCCCAATTAGATACCCTAGGAAATAAGTTCACATATTAAAACACCTATTTAACAACATCATTACAATAAAGACAATAATAAGGAGCAAGGACTACATCAGAAACTTGGAATGGCAAAGCATTCCCCTGAGAAATATCTTTTTTTGGAAAGATACATTGGCTGCACCCTAGAGACTTGGCTCTCAAAAGCTAGCCACACACAGTATGCAGCCTTTGTTCCACTGAAAGCATTTGTCTTCAGTGCAGCGCAAAGAAGAGGGGTTAAAATCCAATTCAATCGATATCACTGGAGACGTACAGATACAAACAGAGGCTAAGGACCCTTCCCTTCACCAGCTGAAAGTTAAAATAGAATAAAATGTTGAAATGCCTTTGAAGTTTCAATACCAAACCCTGAGCAAGTCAATACTCACCGTATTGTTACAGATACCCAGACAACTTCTACAGAAATCCACAGAAAAACAATGACAGTTCTACCTAAATATTCACATTGAGATGTTAATTATTGTCTGCTTGTACAAGGTCATGCATTTCTAAACAATAAATGGTATTTTAAACATTTTGTGGGGCTTAATGTTCTGCAAAAAGTAAGGGTAAGTGGTCCATGTGAGGGTGTTGCATTGCAATTCCAGGCCAAGGTGTATAAATAAGATGACTGTCCCACCGCCATGACCAAACCCCCCCCTCCTTTCACCCTCCATTCTCTTACCTTTACCACCTCTTCCTTCCAGGTTAACTCTGTGTGTCCCAGCTAATGAGGAGTTTCCGTGGCCTGCTGAGCTCCCGGGATGGGATGGAGCTTACCCCCGGTGTGGGACTGGGGGAGCGGGACGGTAGAGCACCGGTGTCAGCCTCCGCTTCGCTGCACATACATCATGCCGGTCATTAGCGGAGGATCAGGCTGGACCTTTGGCCAGCGCGCCACTGGCGGCAGAGAGGGGATGGCCATAAAAAACCCTAGGCTCTGTCACTCATTGTCACTTAAAGTGAGAATTTATCAGGGCCTCTGCCTGCGCGCCGATGAATAATGAATGAGGTTCTGGAGCTTTGCCTTGACGCTCGGGTGCTAATGGGGCCGGAAAGCTTCGGCAGGACCATCCTTTGTGCCGGGAGGTTGCACTGTCGGGGTACGGACTGGCCTCTATCGGTGGCCGAGCCTGGCCATATCATCACACATTCACAGTGAGGCATGCCCCTTCTTCTCTTGATGCACATGCCTGGAGCACCTTCTAGACCCTGGTTAGTCCATTCTGTAACACCAAAAGTTTAACACCAGTGCCTATTTAAGAAGCATAAGAGCCCTCAGTTTTGGAAGTGTCAGAATTCTTGTACAAGTAGTGCATGTTGACATTCGCTTGCTTTATTTGGCTGATGGATAGTTATTTTGCTTAGGGTCGCTTAGAAGAGTTAAAACTTACCCTTCACTCTTAAGAAAAATGGTAATAAACATTACCAAATTAGGGTTCTTTGGCATGTAACAACAGCAGAACCCTTTTTATAAGGTTCCATAAAGAACCATGCTTTGAAGGTGCTATATAGGACCTTAATGGTGTTATAAATAACGTTTACCCCCCTATCTGCCAAATCTTATAATATCTTGTGGCCTCTGGGTTTTACATTACGTGTCAATTAGGTACTTTTATTTTTTATTGACATGGCAAATTGTAGCAAAAATGACAGTGTTCTAACCACAGTTGCTACACAAATAACAATTGACAATGAACATAATATACGTAATAAACACCAAGTTCCAGTGAAATATCTTCACAATCCTCTATGATGCGTTTACGTCCATCATTATGTGTATTTTCAGCGGCAGTTTCTCTCTGCAGGTGGTGAGGTTATGAGATGTGACAGCATCTGAAATACACAATTGAGTTTACAGTTACAGTGTGTCTCTTCCATTTGTTTATGTAAAAACAATTATGTTTATGAAGGCCAAAATTAGCAAAAATGGAAAGTATGTAAGCCCTTTACAATGAAAAAGTGATAAAGTCATGGGATAGATTTAATGTTTGTTTTTGTGTGACTGGATATGTTTATGCATAAAGTAACAATAATAATAATTTTAAAAAGAACAATATGGAGCATAATTTCAATATCTATGTTACTTAGTGGATATAAGATAAGAGAAATAGCCTATCCTTAACGGAGAGAGAGAGAGAGAGAGAGAGAGAGAGAGAGAGAGAGAGAGAGAGAGAGAGAGAGAGAGAGAGAGAGAGAGAGAGAGAGAGATGTTTGGTAGGAAAACCAGTTACAATCTGAAAGTTAAAATGTATAGATATTTTAAGAAAGAAATCATTTACCTGTTGAGAGTGTGTTGACCGTCTGTGTAGTTGTATAGCTGAGCTCCAGAAAATCAGTAATGAGGTGGCTTTGACGGTTACAGATTTGAAAAAGAAAAGGGCGGGAAAAAAGAACCCAATACTCTAACCCAAAGAACCATTTCAGCATATAAAGTGTTCAAGACCATATGGTTCTAAATAGAACTGTCACTATGTGTAAAGAACCTTTCAAGAACCATCTTTTTTGTGTTGATTATAAATATAGAAGCCCTTTTGCCATCAAAATATAGATTCAAGGAAGATAAGTTTATCCCTCACTGGGGCTTTAGCATCGACTCACTAAGACCAGCATATTGCATCAGTAAGCAGTAAGATATAAGATGAACACATCTGACAGCTCAGGACCTTTGTATAACCAGAGCAGCAGATAAATAAGATGTAGGGGAGAGCGGGGCACAACCTAACGCTTTTTGACTTTCTCAGTTTGTGTAAATCCACTTGGGGTTCAGAGTATTTATTTTTTCCCATATTAATTTCACACGTCTAGTACAATTATGTGGTTTTGTTTCATTAATACAGTGTATACGTTTTCTTACCCCGAAAGAATGGAAGTGAAATGTGACAACATGCCCCATAGGTGGGGTGCATTGTAACGTACGTGGGGTACATTGTAACATGACCAAATGACAGCTTAAAATGTGATCTGATCTAATCAAAAAAATATCCAAGACAAACTAAAATATTTTGTCAATAAAATACAATTATTAACTTTTTAAAATAAAAGACTGGCATTTTTTAATAATTAAAAATAAATGAATTTTTGAGTAACTACAAACACGTCGCTAAATACAGCATAGTTCAAAACATAATACTAATAATAATGAATCATTTCTCCACATTGACTTCATTATTCACCCTTTTCTCATGGTTTCTCAAAAGAATTCATAAAAGTATAGAATATAATAGAATAGTTCTAATAGGGGCTCATTGTAACGCAGTGTGACAACGCACCCCATCTGCTCAACTGGGATTTAAACCACGGATCGTGTCTTCAACTGTTAGATCAGCATTAAAGAATGATCTCAACTGTTAAATAACATATATAAGAAAATTTACTTTTGCTATGGTTAAATAAATGTTCAGTGATATCTTCCAAAGATTTCTTAATTTTGGCGCAATTTTTCCTCTAAATAATGTTGATATGGCAACTATAAATACACAAAGTTTCGTCATCCTGGAATGTGTGGAAAGTGTTAAACCATGTGTTACAACTAACCCCTGCGTGGGTGGAGCTGAGGTGCCTGGTTGCTAAAATCACGCCCGCCTAGCTCGACTATAGTGGCAATCCACCCATCACTCAAGTGGCCACGCCCTTAATGCAGAACTTTAAGGCTTAATATAATTTAAACATAAAATTATAAAAAATAAAATAAAAAAAACTCCCCTCACAGTTGTCATGAAGGGCAAAATTAGCTGTATATACCAAAACCATTTTGTACCAGGTTGTAAAAAAAAAAATTCTGCTGTAAAGTTGGGCATTTTAACATGGGGCTCAATGAGATTTTGCTCCCTTTTGGAGCCAGTCTCCAGCAGCCAGTTGATAAATTGCAGTTTAACTCACATGCATGTTGGCTTCAGGAGAGACCATGTGAGGTTGCCGCTTGGTTTTATTCCAAGGTTGAACAGGGTTGAATGTCTTTAACTCTCAGCAGAGCGCTCAGCGTGAAATAGATGCTCAGCGCCTCATTACGCTCCCACCATTTTGTTAAACGTGGTGCTCCCATTGAAATCAATTGGAAAAATACGCTATCCATGCAAAAAAAAAAAAAAAAAAAAAAAAAAAAAGAGCTTTGGTGGACACGCCCTAAACAATAGCCCCTATGCAATACTATCAAGCGAGTGTAAACCGTGTGAAATGCGATCCAGCATAGTGCAGGAAATACGTGTGGAGTTGTGCACCATAACTTCTTGTGAGGAATGTTTGTGTTTTCTGGATCGAAAATGACTTGTTCAGTTTACACACTTTTGATACTGTAACTTACCATAAAACTCTGCGCTCCTGATGAAATAAAGAGTTCAAAATCAGTCTTAAAGTCTGGGAGCGAAAGAGTTTTTGATGTATTCAAAGATTTTGGGGCGAAAAAAAAAGAGAAACAATAAACAAGCGAACATTCTGAGATTCTGCCACACTTTCTTCCTGTCAAGTCTCTGAGAACTTTCAGCTAATTACGAGCAAAGCCCCACACCACAGAGAACTTGCATCCGTCGCTGTCTGAGGATGACAAAAGGCTTAGAGGGGGCAAGAAACAAACAAGCCCCAGAATAAGAAAAAGGCTTTCCAGCGAGCTGCATGGGCGACAGCAACATCTAATCAGTTGGGGTTTTTTTCAGCGCTGCCTTCAGCGTCACAGTTCCTCTGATCATTGTGGCGAAGGGGCTCTCCCACTGCGCCAGTCTCCTGTCCTCTGAACCACGGGTCAGTCCTTGGTGAGTAGCCTTGCTCCTCCATCTACTTCATGGCGGTGCATCTCATCTTCATTACCATGCAGAGACGCATGCCGGGGGTAACTGCACCCCAGGACTGCCTGGAGGGGCTGCGCTCTATCCGGCCTCCATCGGGAACTCCCTCGCTGTTGGTTGCCGCCGAAACGGGAGCGCAGAATGGAAAGGCAGTGCATTAAGTGACTCCGTGCCTCAGGGTCAGAGAGGAGGCGACGTGGCATCTCCGCCAAGCAATCGTAAACAAGCCGAGGATGTTAGATCTCTTCATCCTATTCAAATGCTTTATTATGCAGATTTTTGAGCAAACTGTAAACTAATCAGGGCAACTTTTTCCCGTTCTTTCCCGCATGCACACAGGGGAAATTGTCAGAAAGGTTAGGTGCTGAGAGTCGATTCTCGTGCCTCGCCTCCAAACTTTGCACTCTGGATAATTTCAAACAAACACGGAGAGTCCGAGGCTCTGGTGCGGTGGAAAGCGATTTCATGCAGCATACTTAATTGGAAGGGGGTGGACCATTGAGAGAAATATTCACATTCAGTATGCTCATTGGGACCAAAGTTGTAAATAGTTAATTATGACTCTGTATGCAAATGTTGGCCTTTAAATGAATTCAAGGAATAATTTCCATGTTCATGTATTTGCATAAATGCATATTACATGCATTCCACACTCAACACCTCAAAATGTCATAAAGAGTGATACAATTTTTTTAGTTGAAATCTAAATGTATTAACTTGCAGTACCTCAGAGTTCCCTGGACCTTGAGAAATTCACAGAACAATTTCAGATTTGATGTTTATCTTTATACACTACAGGTGTCAGTTCTGTTTTTCCTTAGAAAGTGAAAAATGTAATACAAATATATTTATATACACAAAAAATGTACAGTACAATGAAGACAAAAAATACCAGGGTGATTAAATGGCCCTTACATCATATTCCACCTATTATATTGCAAATATTTAAACAAATTGATTATTAATATTCAAAAAACGTTTGTCTCATGAGGTGTAACCAACATGCAAGATAAAAATATCTACATGAACATAAATATAAAACATAAAAAATAAGGTAACACTTTAGTTCAGGGTTCAATTCTCACTATTAACTATAAGCATATTACTAGGATATTGGTTATTTATTATTACTTATAAAGCACATATTAATGCCTTATTCTGCATGATCATATTCTACATCCTTAATCCATACCTAATACCTAAACTTAACAACTACCTTTCTAACTATTAATAAGCAGTAATTAGGAGTTTGAGGCAAAAGTCGTAGTTAATAGTGAGAATTGGACCCTAATCAAAAGTGTAACCAAATATAAAAACAAAAGAAATAACCAAATAATACAGGAACTGTAAATTATGCACCACTTTAATTTAAATCAACGTAGATGTTTAAGTAATTTCAACTTAAATGACATTACACTGACTTAATAAAATGAGTTGAATCTTGTATAACTTATTTTGATGAGTTAAAGCAATGTAAAAACATCTTATAACTTATTGATCATATAATCATATTTTACAGTGTAGTATAAATGCTTTAAAACCATTTGAAATCAACATGGTTCATGGACACTCATATTTGCCATAACAGAAGGCCATCAGAACATAATTTTAGCGAATAATTTAAGCTGCAATCAACAACAATCCCAACAAACGATTGGTTCAAATTCGCTGTCGACATATTTTCAATAGCATTTTACCCGACAAATATCCTTCACTAATCACCACCTGCACTGAAGATCCAACACATTATTGTTCTCCTTATTCCTAGCGGGCTGGTCTTAAGACAAAGCCTGAGCTCTGGCTGACAAGAACAGGTAGAGAGGAAGCAGGGGAGGGAAGGAGGGCGTCTAGGACGACTGTGTTAATTGGACTTTACAGTAACAGCGTGACAGGTGTTGTTTGGGAAAGAAAAAAAGAAAAAAAACTCGCAGAGAGTTGGAGAAAGAACACACCGAGCCGTTTGTCAGGAAAAGGCAGCTCCATCCTCCCGCAACCGTTTCCCTTGCCGTTTTCCCTCAAAATGAACGCTGTCTGCTTGTTTAATCGCAGACAGAACTCCAGGCTGGCATCCTCGCACTTTTTTTTTGGCCCTGCCACATGGAGGTGGGGCTGATAGAAGCCTGCGTCAAGACTAGTCCGACACGATGCCCCCCACCTTCATGATAGATATGCTTGTCATTTAGAAGGAAAAAAAAACAAGGTGTTTTCACAGATGCGGCAGGTCATGCCACTTTGTTGCTGTCAGAGCAAACCACTTTTTAAAGCACAGGATGTCTTCTCTTGCGTTAAAAGCTGTCAACAAATAGAGCTGACAACAGCTCGCTCCCAACATTCTCTCTGGGCAAAGGAATTTGTCCAAAACAGATGTTTCACCTCTAAATATATATAGTCTATTGCTGTTGCTTGTGATGGAGTACATACAAAGCTACATCTCCAGCTGCATTGCCGTCAACTCCAAACCACTTTGAATGTGATGTATTTGAGATTTCAAATCTGTTTTCTTCACAACGAAGGACACAACAAGGTCATCAGACAATGTGAAGCATCTCAGCACCGACAATTTCAGCCTTCCCTGCATTGCAGCCTGTCTTTCTTCTCGTAATGACCGGAGACCAGCGGTACAGCCTCCGCTGGCATGCAGTTCAGAGGAAAGCGTGGGAACGCACAGGCAGACGCGGGCTTTTGCTTCGGCGTGCAGCGAGGCCACAGGTTTATGCAGGAATGCCTGTGGTCGCACGCTCGCCGCGTAAATCAAGGCTCCAAAACAGAGCATTTCATTCAGTGAGGTTGGGGAGGCAAAGCTCAGAGGACGCCTGCATCTGGTAGCGTTTTTGATTTACTAGGGACCTGCACAACATTACAGCACTGGAAAGCGGTGGGAGCCCGAGTCCAAAGGGCTCTAATGTGTAGGCGAATGCAGTCTAAAGGATTGGGTCGTAGTGGTTGGCATCCAGGAGTGCTGCGCCATTCCACAGGATATGAGGCAACGAGCAAATGTGCTGGCTTAAAGGAGTTTTTCTGTACGAATCTGCAAGAAAAAGCACCGCAAACCTTTCAAAGGGAGCAGAAGTCATGTCAGAGCAGTTAGGGTAATAACACTTGAAAGAGAATATCACATTATCACATCTGACATGTTTATGACATGGCAGCACAATAAGTTTTCCATAATCATTCTGCATAACATCTTGTTTGCTACAGCAAGTTCATTTATCATAAAGTTTGAACATATCCAGACAAGATTGTGCTTAATTCAGAAATCAACATAAATGCAAATGATTTAAATCCCTTAAAGAATGTGAACAAAATGATGAGGGGAAAATGAAACAAGTAAACAAACACAGACAATGCTTATGACCCAGGTTGAATTCAATTTAGAGGATGTTTTCATCAAGACAAAAACTAGGACTAAAACACAATTAAGATTAAATTATTTATTGATTAAATCTACTAATTTAAAGTGAAATAAAATAAATCTCCATAAAAATTGCATTAAAAAAATAGAGAAAATATTATAAAAATGAAATTAAGTAAATAAATTAAAGTATATGTAGCAACTCCTGATGTATTACACTTCTAAGAATTAACAATTGAATAGATTTGCTTACTGTGCAATACATTTGAAATTTGGGCTCATCAGAAGATCTAAGGATCACTAAGGAGGTAGCGGGTTGGGATGAGAAAAACCAGACAGACACAAGATTAAATTAGGAATAGAAATATAATTGGTTCACTTGAAACAAAATAGAAAGCCGATAAAAAAATAAAAAAAGTAAATTACAATATCACATAAACAAACTATGAGAATTTCCCTTGAGTGCACTCGTTTTTCCTTGTATATACAAATATATACAGACTGGTCAATACCCAAAAAGGAAAAAGAAATAGAATGAAAAGGAGGATAGATAATGTCACTCTTAAAAGACCTCAAGTGTACTCATGAGGTTACAATGCCTCTTGATCTGGAGTTGGGATGACCCTACACCTTTAAGAGTTCCTCAGATTGAAATTTGTCTCTCTCTATGAAAAAAAAACTGGATAACTCATAGAAGGATATCGTCGTCCTCTCCACAACGTACGGTCTTCTCTTCTGCTAGAGGTTTGGTTGGCTCGCCATCGAATGTGAAGTTCCCAGGGTGTCACAGAAGGTCATCCGGGTGTCACGGTTCCAAGAATCAAACAAGAGGAAAAGGAAAGAAAATAGAGCAGAGAAACAAGGAAAAACCTGGCCTGATCACAGACCAGAACATTCATTTAGTGAATTTCAAAATAATTCCACATCAAAGATCCAGAATAACATAATACAATTACATTCACCATTTCTTCATGAACTGATATAAATCACATCAATTTACCTCAATCAATAGCTTTCACTCTTATATGGACACCTGGCCAACAATGGCGACGGTGAAACTCTGAAATGAACACATAACCACGCGGTTCACTATAACCGCTCACACTGAAGTAAATCTCATAACCCGTAACAAATCATTTTCACAAAATTTATGAAATAGTTATTTACCTTTGATTGATTTTGCTCTCACACAGGCTCGCCTCAATTACAGGCGCACGCGACCATAAAATGGCGCCGTGAACTGCAACGTACAAATGACCGCGCAGTTTGCGTTAGACATTTACGACTGTTCTAATCAAAAATCACAATTCCAAGAGAAAATAACACGCTTACAGCAACTAAATTACCATTTAATGGCAGTAATTATATCTTATTATAAAGTAATGGAGGCTATTTATCATTAATTATATGATACTGACTCACCTACTGGAGTGTATTACTCTATGCAGCTAGCTTCTTGTTCAGCATGCATCAATTTAACAAAATCGCAAGTTTTCGAAGTTTTTTTTCTTCTAAATGGTTTCAATTTGGATCACCACGATCGATCACGTCTGCTCTTCTCTTCTGTCACCGCGCATGCTCGTTAACGCGGACGGCGCGAAATGACAGAGAGCTCTCATTGGTCGATCACTGCGCATTAACCTAGACTAAATTCGCATATATATTTTTCTTTAATATTTTTTTTCATCTCTTACTGACTTTTATTAAGAGAATATGATAAAACTAAATTGTGCACAAATTAAATAATTGCCTTTATTTAACCTGTGTTACATATAATTTTAGGGTTTCTGGATCTGTTACAGAATGTGAGGGAGGGATGAAGGTGATGTAAATATAATATATCCACACTTAAATAATAATAAAACATGATATTTCATGACTGTTTCCACTAGATCAGGGGTTCTCAACCCTGGTCCTCGAGGCCCACTGTCCTGCAGAGTGATCAAACTCACCTGCCTGTAGCTTTCCAGTAACCCTGAAGAGCTTGATTATCTGGTTCAGGTGAGTTTGATTAGGGTTGGAGCTAAACTCTGCAGGACAGTGGCCCTCCAGGACCAGGGTTGAGAACAGTGTTGGGAGTAACTTGAGTTACATAATCAGATTACTTTTTCAAGTAACTAGTAAAGTAACGCATTACTTTTAAAATTTACAACAAAATATCGGAGTTACTTTTTCACATTTATTTGACGCGTCAACATGTTATTCTAGTTCTAGACTAAATGTGATCATTTACTCATCTCACTTGCACAAAAAAGATTCAGTACTCCTCAAAATGAATAAAATCAGTCAAATATAAAATCAGAATACTATACAAACCTCTAATAATTAAATGTTAAATAAAACAAATATTTTTATGCATTTAATCTGACTTTAATGACCAATGTCTTGCTGCTAACTTTAGATGATTCAGTTAAACCATGAGCAAAAATTACTTAAGATTTTTGTTTTTACTGGCGAAGTATTAAACTTTTTTTCTTCTGTTATCCAGAATGGCAGCAGAGCTGAAAGGTTTGTTTGAGCTGCGCCCTCTACTGTACACGCATGGATTTGCATTTTTACCTCAGCCTGAGGCTTATTATTTCAATTTTGGTGTGAAAGGGTCTTTACATATGCACAAAAAGATAACTTTTTGTGTAAAAAAAAAAAAAAAAAAAAAAAAAAAAAAAAAAAAAAAAAAAAAAAATCACAAAAAAGTAACGTACCGCATTACTTTTCTTAAAAAGTAACTAAGTAACAAATTACTTTTCAAAGTAACTTTCCCCAACACTGGCTGAGAATGCCTGCACTAGATGGCCTTGCTCTATATGGGGCAAATGAACTCTTCCGCTGAGTCCTACAGTCAGTTCTCGAGTTTATCTCTTCAGTATGCATTCAGATACACATGTAGACATTATAAAATCTTTTTTTTTTTTTTTTTTTGAGCATTTTTTTTTTTTTTTGGTTTTTCTATGTGTACTGAAGCATTCCTCTCATGCCATTCATTCCTATAGGGGTCAAATTGACCCGCGAGGGAAGGATTTGTTACTTTTATTATAACCACATCCTCGAATCCAGTCATTTTTTTGTGTATTCATGGTTCAAGTGGGACAAAAGTCCTGAGGTCTTGGACCACTCCAATGAACACTAAATTTTTTAAAATGATTTAAAAATGTGTTTCGGGTCAAAATGACCCGAGGGAAGGATGAATTAATTGCATAACTACTTTCAAATTTTCTTGTATTTTCCTACTAGAGCATAAGCACAGTGTAACAAAACTGCGAGAATGACTACAGTGATTTAAAAAAGTTATATAAATCTGAATGAAACAACAAATAAAATCCCAATAACCAAACACGTATGATCAGTTAAAATGTACTGCAGACTTAATTCACATAAAAAGAAAAATCACTCATCAATGATGCACCATTACTATTTACGTAAAGCAGGATGAACCCTGTATCTCGTTAATTATTTTTTCAGACTCAATGATTTTAATTACTTTACACTCCAGATTGGAGTCCAAAGGAAAATACTGGCAAACATTTTCTCTTTTCATGCTTACTCAAGCAAGTCTATTTACTTTTTTTTTTTTTTTTCATTCGCAGCTTGATGGAGGGAGGCAACAGGATGGGATGTGACATTTTGGTTGGAAAGGCTTTAGAATTCAAAGCAGCTGTGGGTAAAAACCACCTGTAAAGACACTCTCTGGATCAGATTTCTTTTGAAACCTCAACCTAGCATTTGTTTCCAATAGTTAGCTTGTGAAAAACCCCAAAAGTTTCTAGAGATGCTTCCTTGGCTGGGCAAAAAGAGCTAAAAATACCAGGGGATGCTATTCAAATGTTTATGGGTCCCGCTCAGAGGGAAGCCTTTTTTAACTTTGTTAAGGTTCACCACAGATGACCATGTATTTCCCCATGCCTCCTCTTAAAAAACCAAAAACCAAAAAAACATAATACATGGATTACATGACCAACAGTAGTGTACGTGCTTATGTGTGCATAATATTCCTAAAACTGTCAGTTCATTGTCAATCTGAAATGGAAGTAAGGAAAACAACAGGCCTTTTTGTTTTAGCATGATTTTTAATGTAAATTTTGATATGATTTTAAACATTAAGTCAGAAAAAAGTGATTAAAAGTTGTTTAAAAATCTTGTTCAAGTCACCATGAAATCAAAATGGACAATTCTTATGTTTTTACAGAACGTTGCAGTGTTTATTATAGAGGATTTACTCAGATATATTAAAGCACAATAGGGAAGAAAAGACTACCACAACTGCCATTTCATTCAGACTTTAAGATAAAAGATCACATATACTGCATATTAGAAAATAATTACACCTTCAAATATGCAAAAGGATTGACATTTTGCAGTATAATTTGTGGTGAAGCTACCTTTATAAATGGGATATTTCAACAAATTCAAAAAATTATATTTTAATAATATATTAAAATAAATAATATATATATTATATTATATTAAAATAAATAATAATTATATATTATAATTATATTATATAAATTATATTATCAACTGTTTATTTAAAAAAAAAAAAATAATAATGGTAACAGAGCTGACATTAGGGGTTAGGAGGAAATCAATACAGCATAGTATTGCATTAATTTGACAGACAAGATGATCGTGGAAGATTTGGTTTCAAAGCGAAATGTAAAAGCGCCTATTTAAGTGAGTTTGTCATTGTACCGTTTTGTTGTTGTGTTTTTCATTAAGAATAATAAGCTAATGAACCCACAATTCAAGCAACCCGCCCCCGAATTGGCGCTAATTCTAAACCTAAAGTAAAATGTGCACGGCAGCATGGGCATTCATTCACGGCCGCACAATGCGCACACATTCACAGGTGCACTGTCATTTATTCACTGCCGCACGGGCATTCATTCACGGCCGCACAATGCACACACATTCACAGGTGCACTGTCATTTATTCACTGCCGCACGGGCATTCATTCACGGCCGCACGGGCATTCATTCACGGCCGCACAATGCGCACACATTCACGGCCGCACAATGCGCACACATTCACAGGTGCACTGTCATTTATTCACTGCCGCATGGGCATTCATTCACGGCCGCACAATGCGCACACATTCACAGGTGCACTGTCATTCATTCACTGCCGCACGGGCATTCATTCACGGCCGCACAGTGCGCACACATTCACGGCTGCACTGTCATTCATTCACTGCCGCACGGGCATTCATTCACGGCCGCACAGTGCGCACACATTCACGGCTGCACTGTCATTCATTCACGGCCGCACAGGCATTCATTCATGGGTGCACTGTCATTCATTCACGGCTGCACAGTGCGCACACATTCACGGCTGCACTGTCATTCATTCACAGCCGCACAGTGCGCACACATTCACGGCTGCACTGTCATTCATTCACGGCCGCACAGGCATTCATTCATGGGTGCACTGTCATTCATTCACAGCCGCACAGTGCGCACACATTCACGGCTGCACTGTCATTCATTCATGGCCGCACAGTGCGCACACATTCACGGCTGCACTGTCATTCATTCACGGCCGCACAGGCATTCATTCATGGGTGCACTGTCATTCATTCACAGCCGCACAGTGCGCACACATTCACGGCTGCACTGTCATTCATTCACAGCCGCACAGTGCGCACACATTCACGGCTGCACTGTCATTCATTCATGGCCGCAAAGTGCGCACACATTCACGGCTGCACTGTCATTCATTCACGGCCGCACAGGCATTCATTCATGGGTGCACTGTCATTCATTCACGGCTGCACAGTGTGCACACATTCACGGCTGCACTGTAATTCATTCATGGGCGCACTGTTACTGATTCACAGCTGCACTGTCATTCATTCACGGCCGCACAGGCATTCGTTCACGGCTGCACTGTCATTCATTCACAGCCGCACAGTGCACACACAATTACAGCCGCACTGTCATTCATTCACAGCCGCACAGTGCGCACACATTCACGGGCGCACAGGCATTCATTCACAGCCGCACTGTCATTCATTCACGGGTGCACTGTCATTCATTCACGGGTGCACTGTCATTCGTTCACGGCCGCACAGGCATTCGTTCACAGCCGCACAGGCATTCGTTCACGGCCGCAGAGGCATTCGTTCACGGCCGCACTGTCATTCATTCACAGCCGCAGAGTGCGCACACAATTACAGCCGCACGGGCATTCATTCACAGCCGCACAGTGCGCACACAATTACAGCCGCACAGTGCGCACACAATTACAGCCGCACTGTCATTCATTCACAGCCGCACAGTGCGCACACATTCACGGGCGCACAGGCATTCATTCACAGCCGCACTGTCATTCATTCACGGGTGCACTGTCATTCATTCACGGGTGCACTGTCATTCGTTCACGGCCGCACAGGCATTCGTTCACAGCCGCACAGGCATTCGTTCACGGCCGCACAGGCATTCGTTCACGGCCGCACTGTCATTCATTCACAGCCGCACAGTGCGCACACAATTACAGCCGCGACGGGCAATTACAGCCGCACGGGCATTCATTCGCACAGCCGCATTCAGTCACGCGCACACAATTACAACCGCATTCGGGCATTCATTCACAACCGCACAGTTCACGCACACAATTACAGCCGCACTGGGCATTCATTCACAACCGCACTGGCATTCATGCGCACACAATTACAGCCCGCACGGGCATTCATTCACAGCCGCTGACAGCTGATGCGTTCCACACAATTCACAATTACAGCCGCACGGGCATTCATTCACAGCCGCACAGTGCGCACACAATTACAGCCGCACGGGCATTCATTCACAGCCGCACAGTGCGCACACAATTACAGCCGCACGGGCATTCATTCACAGCCGCACAGTGCGCACACAATTACAGCCGCACGGGCATTCATTCACACAACAGCACAGTGCGCATTACACATTACAGCCGCACAGTGCGCACACAATTACAGCCGCACGGGCATTCATTCACAGCCGCACAGCGCGTACACAATTACAGCCGCACTGTCATTCATTCATGGCCACATGGGCATTCATTCACGGCCGCACAGTAATTCACAGTGCGTGTCCAGTCTGGCACATTTTCAGTTCATGCCTATGGAAACTTAACTTTCATAGGAATTCATTGAAAACACTCGCTTTGCTCCGACCGCTCCGTTATGAATGCCTGAGCGGCTGTGTGCATTTTACTTACGGTTTAAAATTAGCCATTTGAAAAACCCCTGCTGCTATTGTTTTTCCTCACCGTCTCATCCCTACTTTACATACAGTCGGTATACTGGTTATACGTTTTGTGTAGGCTTTATCACAGCCAAAATCTAGCGCCCAAGTTATATATATGCTGTTAATGGCAAATGTATGTACTTTCCTATAACAACAGTATAAATATGATTCAGCACATAATTACATTTCATAACTGAACACTAGCCTGGTTTCCATTACAGATTTGCACAAAACTTTTGGTATTTCTAAAAGTCGATAAAATTATTGCGAAATGACGACATTTCCATTAACCGATGTTATGCGACTAAAACGCTATTTTTTTCCCTCTCACGATGTCATTTCAAAAATCACGGCAACAGATGTTGGTAGGTTTCTATTGCAGTTTTGCTAAATATTCCTTTTTTGAAAATTGCCTGAAAGACCACCTCATCCGAGTGTAAAAGCTTATTTTTGTGATATATGGGAATTTTTTTCAAAGTTTCCATTGGCCGTATTTTCAGTTTGGGTAATGGAAACGCAGCTAATGTCACCTTTGACTCGTTCTTTAGGGTGTTAGTAACGTTGTTTGTAAAACTGCTTAAAATAATATTTATTGTAAAAACTAATACACTGAAATGAGTGTGGAATGCACAAACATTTTTATTTGACAACTGTAATTTCCATTAAAAATACTGAACAAGAAAGGGAAGGAGGATATGGATATGAAGATGTGAAATGAAGAGACAGATCTTATTACATAAAAAACATATGTAAGGAAAGTTTTCCTTTGGGGACATTTGCAGTTGAAAAAAGGTAATAAATTGCAATATATCGCAATACTACAACATATCGCTAAATGTTTAAAATTGCAATAATATAGACCGCATTCACATTTGTGCCATATCTGATTTTAAACAGGAATGAAAGAAAAGGCTGCGAGGGATAGACATACATCTCTAGAGTAGATTGTACTGTTATTTAATGTGTTTTTTGGATTGTTCTGCTGACGAAACACTGCAAAAATATCTTTCAGTAGACAAAAAAACTCCTGACAACATGAGCTGTGGAAAATTATAAGTGATCTAGCAGCTTTTTACAGCAGATGCCATTGAAAACATGTCGAGCATATCCCTCACAGTCTCGCTTTCATGACACTGCTCTGAATAACGTTTATTGTAGAGAGGTTTAAGTATCGTGATAATATCGTATCGTGGAGCTTCTGGCAATCCTCAACCCTGGTTGACATGTTAAGATCATCCCAAACGGACAAACAAAACAGCATAAAATAAAACGTTAAAAAAAGCAGAAACACACATTTCAGTAACTGAAGTTTTCAGTAACTGAAGGATGATGATTCCATTTTGACCAAAAAATAAAAAAATAAAAGAGGAAAAAAAAAAAATGGTAACAGGGTTGATGAATAACTTCCTTTTAATACATTTTGTCAATCAAAATGAAAGTTTTATATATATATATATATATATATATATATATATATATATATATATATATATATATATATATATATATATATATATATATATATTTATTTATTTATTTATTTTTCTTTTTTTTTAATAAAAATTTGCATATTTGCCAATATAGCAAGGTGGAAAGAGACCAAAAATAAAATAAAAAATGGGGAGAAAAAGAAATATATTTGTTGATGCATGTAGAAAAACACTATGGTAATAAACACTATAAAGCTGGAATCAGATATTCATTGTTAAAGTCATTTTACCACGCATGTATGAGGGAACGCGTTTTGTAGAATGACCCAATAAAGAACAAAAGGAAAGTAAAAAACAGAATCATTAACAATACATAAGGCAGAGTTTACTCGCTGTTGTTCTTTTTCTCCTTACAAACCGCAGTTCTAAGATATTGCCAGATATAGCATTTCGGAGAAAACTTTTCAAATAATAATAATAAAAAAAAAAAAAAAAAAAAAAAAAAAAAGTAACATTTTGAATGGTGGATGTTTGGAGATCATCCCTTGATAATTCTCTTCCCCTCACAAACTAATTGGTTTAAAGTTGCCAAGCATGCGCCACGAGCTATTTCAAACCTGCACGCTATTGATATTTCATGTTTCAAAGCACAAATCCTTTCAATAAAGAAGAAAAAAAAGAAATCTTGAGATGCGCTAGCTATTTTCCTCCATATGTGTCCACTGGGGGAAACGAACATTGAGGAACCCGGATTCTGTCTACTTGGGTTTTTGGCCCCGATTAGGACTTATTTGTTGTCCCTGCTGCACTCACAGCTCCAAACTTGGACAAAGTTTGGCTCAAAAGCTGACGCTCTCTGCTGACCACACAATCGGCCAATAAAGCGTCAGCTTCCCAGCCACTTCAAACGGCGAAACTCGCCTCAAGAACCAGACCTAAAGAGAAACGGCACGTTTCTCTTGCCGAAATACAGAAAGAGAGAAAAAAAAATCTATGAAAATGCTGCCAGCAGCTGAATCTGCTGCCAATGCAGAAGGGACACGTTACAAGTGCTGGTCCCTCTGGCAACAGACAGATATAGAGAGCTGAACCAAGCACCTGGATCTTAAGGAAAGAGAATATATTTGGCCTTGGTGCAAAAGGTAAAAACATCTGAGTCAGTTCGGTTTCTGTAGTGACATCTCTCAGTGTCTGTGCAGTCTGCCGACAAAGTGTAAAACGGATCAGTGGGTAACAACTAGCATACTGTTCAATAACAGGTCTACACTACTTTGGAACATGTTTTGCGAACAGCGAACAAAAAAAATCTCAATTTCTTCAGGCTGACTGATGCAATTGTTGGACGTTAGGAAATACATAACGCTATCGCAAAATTAGAAAACTTTTTAAAGCCTGTTGAATCACTTTGAAAATTATTCACATAGATTTGAGAACCTAATCAACAAATCCATTGGAAAAAAATAGAATGACTGAGTCGTAAATTGGCTTCCCAAAAAGTTTAACTTAAAAAAAAAAAAAAAAAAAAAAAAAGACTAAAATTTTGCCATTTAAATATGATTAAATATTAAATCGTGTAACTACAAAAATGTACAGCACTATGTAAAAGTTTATGTTTTTGAAAGGCTCCTATGCTTAAAAGGCTGAATTTATTTGATCAAAAAAAAATACAGTAAAAACAGTAATATTGTGAAATATTATTACAATTTAAAATAGCCGTTTTCTATTTGAATATATTTCAAAATATAATTTATTCCTGTGATCAAAGCTGAATTTTTGCATCATTACTGCAGTCTTCAGTGTCACATGATCCTTCAGAAATCATTTGATTTGATGCTCAAGAAACATTTATGATTATCAATGTTGAAAATAAATCTCACTTTTAATACATTTTAATGCATCCCTGCTGAACAAAACTATTAATTTCTTTTAAAAAAAAATTTTTGTTTTTAATTCCAGTGACATTTCTAGGGCTAAAAAATACTGATATTACAATTATCTGATATTTTTCAGGTTTCCAATGATTGAATAATAATTTAAAAAAGCTTATTTGCTCTTTAATTCCACATATTAAGTTAATAGCAGTTTAAAAGCGTCCTTGAGCACTGGAAAGGCGCTATATAGATAAAACTTATTATTATTATTATGTTTAAACAGTCAAGCAATTCCTCTCATCTAACAATATGTGAGCTGCACAACAGAAAAAAGGTTATTGTCACTCAGTGCAGTTATACTTCATCACCACTAGATGGATACCTGCATCTGTTTTCCAATATCAAAAATGCACACTAAGTGCACAAACAACAATAAAAAAGCATTTTTCATAACTAATATCGACACTGTACGAGTCTGGGTAAAGATGGCAGCTTACAAGAGGTTGGAAACAACAAGCCAGATATCAATTGCGATGTTTACTTGAGTTTGTTTTCGTTGTTCTGGCAGTTTCAAGGGAGCAATTTCCAGTGATGAAATTGAACCCCTCTCCTTGAGGAATTCATTAGAATGAGAGGAAATAGTCCCCTTGTCGACGTCTTTCCTGGAGGGAATAAGCCGGACGTGGACCCTGGGGCACGAGCGCGACACCCTGCCAGCTAATAAAGCTCGGGGCTAAGTGGAGACAGTCGCTAAAAGAATACAAATAAACACAAGCAAATACGAGTGGGCGACGCTTTAGGGGATTGATTGGCATGTGCAATTAAAAAGACGAGTTTTGTAGTTAAAAAGTTAAAATGTTATGCTAATTTTACGGATTGCAAACTTAAATAATCAAAAACACCAGAGGAAATGGTTTAAGTCATCTCATTTTATTAATTTTTTCATTTCAATTAGCATATAAAGAATTAATGTGCATCTTGAATGTTAAACATGTTCAAATAAACCGTCAAAAAAAGACAAATAAATAAAAAGTTGCCTTTCCTTCCCCTCCCAAATGATTTGGGTGAAAGTAAAGAGTACAGTCTGACAGACTGTGAGCGTCCGATTCATGTGTGTTTTACAGCGGTAAAAGGATCCAGATCTCTCTGGAGAAGGCTTTGCATGCCTTGTTGAGATAAATACATACTATTATCTATAAGGCAACAAGCATAATCTGTTATCGTGTTAATGTAAGGCGAAAGAAAAAGGTGATTAATGCAAAAAAGAAAAAGAAAAAAAGGAAAAAAAAAAAGTAAACACTAAAAATGCTCTCGACTAAGTTACAAAAAAACATACCATTTTATACTTGGTACTATCACAGCAAATCAAAAGGTGCTGCATAATAGCTGCTGTCTGTATAGTATAACTTCATACGCTCGTGTAACTCATATTAGATAGAGTTTGCCAAAGATCACAAGCCACGTTCTGAAAAGCAGCACAGGAGCACGTAGATTACAGTCTGGAAGAGGTCAAAAGTTTTCGTGAACGTAGCGGAATTGTACAAGGCCAGTCATTTGTAAACGTACCTCTTTTCAGGATGCTATACACACCGGTTGTGTCGCATGTAAACCAATTGAATGATGTAAATGTTGCCAATCTCTTTACAAGAGGAAAGGCACTGTTTGCTTTCGCTTTTTTTCTTCAGAATAAGGCACTATGAAAGCATAGAGAATGTGTGAATATTTATAAGTTACTGCATTGCAAGTGAGGCCTTTGCATTAATCATTTATTAAAGTTCAAGTGTCAGCCGTAAAGGTGCGGATACTGGGAAGAATTTGCTTTTTAAAACGCACTTTATCCTGAATGCGTTATACGACGATGCAAATGCACCATACTGTCATGATCAATGATTTATTGAATGCATTTTAAGGTCTAAGGCCTTAAATCCCAAGAAGAATCGCAATAAACATGTTTAAAGGACAAATAAAATAAAAAAATACTTTGGTTGAGTGCATTTTTTCTGGCGTCATAGCAAGATGCAAGTACAAACTGCTGAGTTTTAGATAAGTTATGGACTAGTGACAAATGCCACTATGATATCATGCTCTTTTAATAGAACGACAAACCTCTGAAATGTTTTAATGCTAGAAAGTTGCTTTTTAAGGGGAATTCATTCTCTTTTTATAGAGATGTTTTTCTCATAAAAAAAGTTCTTGGACGGGGTGTTGTAGGATTGTGAAAAGCATATCAGATTAAAATTTTGTGCTAATGCGGAGGTATACAAGCAATCCTCGCACTGAACCAGCATCGAAAAGAGCTAAAATCAAGTCAAACCAGTTTTTACAACACTGCTTAATTTTCCATTTTCTTCTCTGGAGAGCTATATTGAAAGGTCGAGGTCATTTTTTTTGTGTCTTTTTCATGTTGTTGTGGTAAACCAAAGGCCTTGTTTTGTGCCTTGCGTTGTGTGTTTTGTACTGAAAGATGCCAGGTTTCATTATGATGGAGCAAAACAAGCTTTAAATGACACTGGTGGGCCAGATGAAGGTCTTCAAAGTAGAAGCAAGAGGAATCGGGTAAGCAAACTCAGTTTGCGATCGTCATGGCTTGCATGTGCTTGGCGATGCTGTATACGTAGGTGATGTCAGGTCTTTTCTCTGGGTCGGGGTTGATGCACATATCTACCAGTTTTCTCAGCTTGTGGGGAGAAAAAAAAAGAAAGAAAAATGTTAATTCATAATACAGATCCATAATACAAAGCAAAATTTTGAATGGTAGTTTGTGTGTGTGTGTCAAATCGGGAAGAAAAATAAAGAACTAATCGCACATTTTTCTGTAATTAATTGCAAATAATCACACCTAACATTGAAAGTATTTCAACATAAAAATACATTTACAGCTTGACATTTAATCTTCCAATACCAATACTAAATGTTACAATATATAATTTGAGTGAATATAAAACAATCTTCACATGAACCCACTGTAATAAATGTAACATTTAGCTGTACCTTTAATATAACAGGGTTCAACAGTTTTTTTTCCAGACGGGATGGTTCAGATCAGGGATGCATGATATAAATCAGCCACTATATTGGTATCGGCCGATATATGTTCATTTTGAATGTTATCGGCCTGATAAGAAAACTCACTTCAGATGCGCACAGTTTTCCATGATGGTTTTAAATTGCTTGAAATATGATTGGAATCACTTCAAAAAAGGAAAATACAGTACAAGCACAAGTCTGTCATATAGGCTACATAAAATTAGAATGAGAACATTATTGTGTTCTTGGGACATTGCTTTTATTGGTGAGAGTTTGTTTTTGTAATCACGTTGTCAAAATTTTGGATTTAGATTTATCGGCCAATATATCGGTCATCGGCTTTCAAATATAAACAACTATCGGTTATCGCATCAGCCAAAATGTTCATATCTAGTTCAGATTTTTACCTGCCCTGCTAAAATGCACAAAAAAAAAAGTTCTTGTTTTCATTGTTTTTGATCCATGTAACCTTATAAACACTGCATTCAAATTTTTTTTTCATGTAGGAAATCTACAGAATGAGTTTTTTTAAGTTTTCAAACACTTCACAGTCTTCACTGCATAAATTATAAATGAAATATAGATGAACCCTTATTAAAGCAACAAACGTAGTCAGTCAAGAGCAGTGAGGGATTTTCTCTTTGTCTTTTGTTCTTTGATTTACATTAAATGACAGACAGCAGCGGGTTTATTAGGCTGCGGTCACTTTAAGACCTGACGCACATGACTCGTTCTGACACGCATCCTATTTTCTTACAACTCTTTGCGTTCATTTAACACTTTTTAACTCATTTAAGACCGAGTTAAAGTATACGAGGATACTCAACAAAACGGGAATTTTGCCATAATTTTGTTTTTGTCCGTTCAAGCGTGAAAGAGAACTCAATGCGGTGCTGTAGTGCTGTCTGAAATGGCTTTCTGAGCAACTTCACAGATGCGTGCCAGTAAAGATTTAAGTTCTTTTTGGCGTCTTATTGCGCTTGAATGATTTAATAGCACTTGGATGAATGATCTGCTGCGCTACAGATCATATACTGTAGCGCAGCCAAAGGACGACAGAAAAAAACAGATGCTGCATTAATTGCGATAAATTATATATAACATGAAAATATATATTATACATACACATATACATATACACACATACTTTTTTTATATAAGAATTTTCTATTTCTATTTTTCTATTTTTAAATTGAAGAAAAAAAATACTCAATAAAATGTTATATAATAATATTAATAATAATAAAAAAAAACATAATATACATAAAACATAAAATATATAAACATAAAATATATATTTGTCGTCACATTTGCAACAGTTTTAGCTGGGAGTCTGGAGCTCTGTATTAGTCATTGGTTTAAGACAAACAAGGTGATTGACAAAAATGGCAAGCGTTTCAGAGAACAGAGCTCAGAGAACAGGAGAGCCGAGGGAAAGGCTCCAAGCAATGTAACTTCCAGCAAGAAGCCCTCCGGCCCTGCGGATGTTTGTTAATTCTCTGCTACAAACATTCTATACACAAAAAAAAAGGTACACAAACATACAGTCCCTGCAAGTCAGGGACGGGAATGTGAGTCGCGATGCTGCATTGAGAAATAAACTGAGCCCAGGCAAGCAGCAGCAGCATCATTAAAAGTGGGGGGAAAGGGAAAAAAAGCGGAAGGAAAGAAGATGCCCCTGTGTCGGATCGCCATGGCAACCGCCTCTCTTGCCGGGGCCTGGCTGCTGTTGCATGGCGCGGCGTCTCCTAATCAGCCCGGCATGTGAAATGCAAATGCAGACAGTCTGAGAATTAGTGGAGAAAAAATAGGGGGCGGTGGCAGTGGGGGCGAGTAAGGATGCAGATATGTAAAATATTCATGCTTTTGCACGAGAGAAACGCAGGGGGTTCGATGGTCGCAGTGTAACCCCCCCCACCATTTTAAGGGGGGCTGTCTGTCAGGTGAGATACAAGGAGACGGTAAATGACACACCAAAGATGAGCGGCTGACACTTTTTTGCCTTTCGCCTTCAGGAGCATTGTTTACATGTAGACAGGGAGGGAGGCAGACCTTCCTGCGGCACTGGAAAGCTGAAGGAAGTGCTGAATGGAGGATGAGTCGTGCCAGGCTTGTAAATAATAATAATGGCAGCTTTGTTCGGACGTGCCGGATCTATCTGAAGATTTCATGGGTACTCCAATGGTTGACATCAGAGAGTGCTGGCACGTTATGAGGAAAGACAGACAGCGCTTTTCCATGCTGGAAATTCACATGCTGATTTGGTGATGGTCTGCTTGATGGACCAGTATTGAACATGCTGATCACAAGTAAGGGGTGTAAAAGAGATAGTTCTGATCATTCGGGTCATCATTTACTCATGTTGTTCCAAACTCGTTTGAGTCTCGTAAAATGTCTCTGTTTTTTTTGTTGTATTGTTTCAATTGTTGTTTTGGACCCCATTGGCTTTCAATGTAGGGACAAAAACAGTTCTTCAAAATATCTTCTTTTGTTAATGAGTTCTTAGTGAGGCACATTAGCAACATTTCAGCAAATTTTCACAGGCCAAAAACAGTGTAGCAATTTATGAAGTGCAGCTCACACAGAAGTCATTTTCAGACCAAGCAACTTGATCAAGGCGGCGAACCTGCATCAATTTGAACCACTTGCAAAATCTGGTTGTGGAAATCTTTCACCCCCATGCAAAATTCACAAAATGTATGTATACCTATTGGAATGACTGGATGACTGGAATACTGAACAACAGTAAATGTGACCGTATGCTCTAAAAAAATGGTGGGTTGTTTCAACCCATGTTTGGGTCAAATATGGTCAAAATTTTTAAAACCAAAAGTTGGGTTTGTCTATATTTGACCCAAACATGGGTTGAAACAACCCAGCAGTTTTAGAGTGTACCTATACAAGAATAAAATACCAAAGGTGTGTGTTAAAATGTTTTAAGCTTGAAACATACCTCTTCAGAGTAATGGTCAGACGGTAGTGGGGGGTAGTCACACTGCTCGATCTTTTTACACAGTGAGTACAGGTTCATTTTGTCCCCATAGAACGGACTCTGCAAGGCAGCCATCTATGTGAGAAGAAAAGAAATGTGAGTTTCAGAGAGAAGGACGTCTGGTTCCAGACATCTTGTGAGCTTAAAAAATGGGTTACAAGTTCTTATGAAACAATTTGGCAGGGTTCATATCATGATCATTTTAATTTGATTCATTAAAACAAAAGGTACAAGTAGTGAAAATGCATTCCTATGAATAAAAAACAATTATTTACTTATAATTTACTGTCATTTTCATGGTTGTTCTCTTAAAAGACTTCACACCTGGAGGTTGAGTAATTCATGTACTCCAATGCAAGTACCAATATCTCTCATACACAAGCCTGCAATGCACACTAAATCTTCATCAAGCAGGGGCCGACTGTCTGTGGAAGAGACTACGGTGTCCCACGTCACAGATGGCAGCAGACAACTGCCATCTGTTTGCTCGGGACGTCAAAAAGCTAAGAGTCAAGTCTATAGAGCACGCATCAAGTCACTCTCAAGATGCTGTGCGTTGCATTAACGATATTAAGCACAATAAACATTCTTCCAATCTTAAAAATAAAGGTTCTTTATTGGAATTGATGGTTCCATGAAGAACGTTTAACATCCATAGAACCTTTCCAACGCACAAAAGGTTCTTTATTGTGGAAAAAGTTCAAGGAGTGATAAAATGTTCTTCACACTAAAAAAAAATCTTTTAGGAACTTTTCACTTTGAGAAATACAACATGGCTCTTCTATGGCATCTCTGCAAACCTTTATTTTTAAGAGCGAGGAACCTTTCCAATGCAGAAAAGGTACTTTAGATCATTAAAAACAGGGTTCTTTCAAGAACTGTTCACTGAAAGGTTCTTTGAGGAACCAAAAATGGTTGTTCTATGCCATCACTGCAAAAATCTCCTTTTGGAAACATTATTTTTAAGAGTGCACTCAGAACAATATAGTTTCTAACTTTAATATATAGAATAATATAGTTAACTGTAGCTGTAACTGTAGGCTGTTTAGCTTGCTACATTCATATAGAATTCAACTGATGTGTGTGGAGACAAATGTGCTTATTTTGAGCATTTTACTGGCTCATTTAACTTGTAGTTTCACAATTTTAACTTTAAATTAACTTTACTGGTCCTTGTGTCAGTCTAAAACATTATGGCTTTGTTCTGTTGAACACAAACAAAGATATTTTGAAGACAACTGAAATTAAAGTTTTAATTTAGCTTGAGAAACAAAACCAATAAATTTGGCTAATAGGGACAGTTTTTAAAGGGGTGTGTGTGTGTTTCATTCATTCTGACTTATTTACACTGTTAAAGAGTTTGATTCTCATGCTAAACATGGCCAAAATGTCAAAAAATTAGTTGGATGCATTTCTGCCAAATATACTCCTTCAGGATTTGAACAAGTTTCGGAATTGTCATACAGGGCGGAATTACTTGTATCGGCACATCTCCCGAATGAGCGCATGCGCACATCATCCTGAACGAGAGCAAGATCAATGAGCTTCGGGTTAAGGTAGCCGTCGGAAGCGCTGCCATTTTGGTTTTTAGACCACGAAATCAATAATATCACAAAAAAAGTGTGTTTTTGGTTGTGAGGGAAAGATAACCTTGTTCGGCTTCCTAAATAATCCAGCATTAAGGAAACAGTGGATGCGGTTTGTTTTTCCGGAGCAGCAATGGTGTTCTGCAAGTGTGTTTGTTTGTTCCCAGTCACGAGTCAAAACTGCAGGCGGTGAGTGAAACTGCATCAAATGTTTGTGTTTTGTTGGCAATCGGCGCATAAGTGCATATAAGTGAATCAGAAGTTATCCAGGGATAATGCCATGATGATTGTGTGTGTTTGTGTGCTCGTGACTCTTTAGCTCTGCCCACTGCACGCCTTCATGAGTTTGGCTGTTTTCGGAAAGAATCGTTACAGCATATCTGTCTTTTATAAATATGATAAAACTAAAGACTCTTCAGAGATATGAAGGATGCAATACTACTCTATAGGTACTCAAGATTAACATGAGATTGGCAGAAACTGTGTTTTATGTACCCTTTAACTAAAAAACGGAAATCTTTTTATGCATTTTGGCCATTAATTTACACAACAATGGCGTTTTACGCGATGGTTAATTTACACAACAATCATGTGACTTCACTTCACAGGATAAACATCGATACACTGACATTGCACTGCACTTTCTGTTCTCGTTGTTACTGTGTAACAACCTGTTATAAACCTGTTTGCACATTATACTCTTATACATTTGTTAACCACATATTTATAAGTTTATTATAAAGTGAAGTATATTAAGTGAAGTTTATTTCACTTATTTTATTCCACTTCATTTATTTTTATTTTTTGATTTATTTATAATTCTACAGATAGATTCTACAGATATATATATATATAGAGAGAGAGTACTTTTTTATTCTATTTCTATTATAATTTCCTCCTTGTGTTTTTAACTGTGAATTTGCACTGTCCATGGAGCGGACCTGTTTACATTTCACTGCCGGTTGTATATTCTGTATATAACTGTGTATGTGACAAATAAAACTCTTGAATCTCTTTAGGGGCCTGAAAATGCTAACTTTTGAAAATGGGTTTCAAAGTGCACATTTTTGAAAAACGATACCTTTATCATCTCAGTGTAAAGTACAAAAACACAAATTTGTGAAAATGGTGACGTAATGCACATGTGTATTACGTGTTCAGTCTATAGGTGTGTATTGTTTCTTTACAAAGTGACCGCCAACTACTGGCCTGGCAGCAGAATACATTGTTTTCCCAGATCCGTGAGAACGGGAATTGTTTTGGCAATGTTGTGGTCATTTTTCAAAGTATCTTCTTTTGTGCTTCACAGAAGTAAGTCATTAAGGTTTGCAATGACATGAGAGTCTGTAAATGATGACTAATTTTAAACTTTTGTGTGAAATGCGCCTTTAAGTAGAACTGTGTGATAAGAATTAAACTGACATCTACAATCACGCCACAGGTGTCAAGTATCTTCAAAGAACTATAACCGCAAGTGTGTTGGGGCTGAATAAATCTCAATGCATCCATTTACTTGACATTTCTAAACCACATTCGCCAACTCATGGCCAATTAGCTTTCTGTATCTGGCCTGAAACACTTAGCAAGGAAAATTATGGATGTCCTGTCCCAAGAAAGCACAACGACACGGAAAAATAAAATGCAACAACAAAGCTTTTAAAAAAGGACGATGGCATTTCAGTAGATGTTTTGTGAAATGAATGCAGAAGATGAAAAACAATGTCGACGTCATAAATCATAGTGGTACGGAAGAGATGGATGCAGTGCATCCTGTTAGCCTGGAGCTGTGCAATCCCGCTCAGCCAGGAAGGTGATGCTTTGATGACGTTATGAGATTATGATACTGCAAAAGCAGACTGGCAAAAACAGCCCCAAGCAAAACCACTGAAAAAAAACAAAGCTTTCCAGATGCCAAGCATGCAAGCCACACAGTACTCGTACGAAACCACTACACCGCAAAGCACACTGGACGAGAACTCAATTAAATTGACATAGAAGGACAGATAGGAAACGGCGAGCGAGTTAACGGGGGTGGGGGTGTTGGAGGGGTGTGATCGAGCAAGGCGAAATGACGGTTTGGGCTGTCAGAGGAGGAGTGGAGGAGAAGAGCGCGCAGAGTGGCAGAACTCATGGAGCAGAGCCGGTTTCATCACCGCTCCACACAAAGCGGGAACGGGAGAGCCGGAGGAAGGGGGAGTCCCTCTCTAATCACCGGCAGTGCAGGAACTGCGAGGACTGGGACGTTTCTGTAGCATCTACCATTCTTACAGCAACCAGTACTTCATATACAAACGAAATGTGTCAGAGCAAAAGTCACCAACAAAATGTTCAGGTGTTGTGTGTGAGCAAGTCCAAAGAAACCACACCCAAGTCTCAATGCCTGCATTCACACAGCAGCAAAAATATGATCAAGTGACAACAAGAGTGACAATTGAATTCTATAATCAGTGACATTTTTAGGATTCACACTTGCATTCAAGAGTGAGTCTGGTTAGCCTGCAAGGTTCCTTGTGGCGTTCCAGTAACTCAAACAAACAACGTGAAGAAAAAAATGGTCTAAGACGAGACAGATTACGAGAGAACACCAACATCATTAAATGATAACTGTGACTATATCAACACGCAATATTGTTGACGAAAAAGACAAGACTAAAACATCTCCATGAGAGATATTTTGCTTAAATAAGTGTCATTCAGTTAGTCTGTTTTCTGTCACAAGCCAAATTGTTTTTTGCTATCGTTTTAATTGAAAAACATTAATGCAATTATTGGAATGACTATTTCTGAGATAAGGATCTCGTTTTACCAGTTTTCATAATGTAGAAAGTGGGTAAAATAAACCATGCATACGAGTTGACATTCCCTTGATTTGTGCTTATATGTGAAAGTGCAATAATTATGATGAAATGTAAAAATATATTTTTGAAATGACAACAATCGTTGTGATTATAATTTTGAACAAAATAATCACGCCACAGGTGTCAAGTATCTTCAAAGAACTATAACCGCAAGTGTGTTGGGGCTGAATAAATCTCAATGCATCCATTTACTCGACATTTCTAAACCACATTCGCCAACTCATGGCCAATTAGCTTTCTGTATCTGGCCTGAAACACTTAGCAAGGAAATGTATGGATGTCCTGTCCCAAGAAAGCACCACGACATTTCAGTAGATGTTTTGTGAAATGAATGCAGAAGATGAAAAACAATGGCAACGTCATAATTCATAGTGGTACGGAAGAGATGGATGCAGTGCATCCTGTTAGCCTGTGATTATCAATTTAAGCATTATGCAGGATGATGAAATTGTGACTACGTTTTTATGGACTAAAACTAGACTAAAAGGCCCAGAGATTTATGCCCGGTTTCACAGACAAGGCTCAAGTCTAGTCCCAGACTAAAATGCATGTTTGAGCTGTTTTAACTGAAAGCAACTGGCACTGACATATCTTAAAATATGTTACTGCCATTGTTTTTTTCTTTTAAGGAACATTTATAAAAGCTACTAAAATGTCCTAATTGAACTAAGGCCTAATCCTGGCTTAATCTAAGCCTGGTCTGTGAAACCGGGCCTGTGTTGATTAAAACATGACTAAACAAAAAAACAGGACAAGGCTGACTAAATATGATAAAAGTACATTTGACACCGGGCTTAATTAAAAGAAAATAGCTGACAAATTTAACACTAGTATAGTTTAAATACGCATCTCATTAAACTTTTTTTCTTTTTCATAAATAAATGTTTAGCATTCAAAGCGCAATGCATCTGCTCCATTAGTTATGGGGATGGAAATGTGTGGATGTGCGTGTGACATGTTAGATTGTGCCAAAATGTTAGATCGGATGGCTCTCCAGAAATAGATATAGAATAATAGATATAAATTCAACCCCTAACGGCAAAGACCAGCCAAAAGATACAAGTCTTCTATCAGCCTGAGAGTTTGAATGAGAGAGCTAGGAAAGAGCAGAAACAGGAGATGAAGTGATGATAAAAAAAAAGAGCAGAGTTTATTGAATAATGTTAGTTGCGTATGTTTCAATGCTCAGACTTGTTACACTACTCAATGCTTTGACTTCGTCTTACCAGTACAATTCCAACAAGTGTCATTATACCGATGGGAAAAATTATGGAAGATGCTTCACAACATTGACAAACATCCCTTCAAACCACACAATCATAAGATTAAACAACAATAGCAAGTACTGCAAGAGCAAGGAAGTCATATAAAATACAAAAACAATGACAAATGAATAATAATAATAATAATAAAAAGATTAAATGATCAAATCATTTAAAATGACTAATAATTAAAATAAATGATTATGAAATTAAATATAAAAACCAAGAAAAAAAAAAATACCCATGTATGATTGGTTTCTTAAAACACACGTTGTTACTGACAGTAATGGGCACTGTGAATGAATGCGTTTTGACCAGACTACATTTGGTGTGTTTTTCCAGTGAACAAAATTCTTCACAACAAAAGGGTACGTGTTTTTTTTTTTTTTTTCTTTCTTAAGATGATGAACCTATAGTGTCATTTCATAGCAACATCTGTTTTGCCAGTGTGCCGGCACTCTTGCGAAGAGTTCCTCAAGATAATTGCGACGTGCGGTACTGTAGAACGGCATTTAGCGAGATGAAAACGCAGCCGCGGCTTTGACTGTATACATGCGGTGTGCCTACCTGTGGAAGTGTGGCCGCAGAGGGGGGTCAGGGCCAAGTAGCAGCTGTAGCCAGCAAAGGGTTAAACAAGGACCACCATATTTTCATGCATCTTCTGCTTCTGACAGATGAAAAATGTCAACTGTCCTGTTTTTATTTTGGAGTTTTTGCACTATTCATCTGGTTCATTAGTGCCTGGGCGCTCTTGGCCCTGACAGCTGCTCGCCCCGTGCTCCCGGCCCCTGAATTTTTCAGGCTAATTTGATTCGGGGCGCCCAGGCGATGGGCAAGATGATTGACTTGCTCCCTGACCCCCGGAGCCCAGCAGCTCCCCTCATTGGTATTCCAGAGGAGTCCACCCCGCACCACGCTGGCCTGCTGTCTGTCTGCGGGGCTCCGGCTACCGGCACACGGTGGCGAAAGACACACACGTTTACACACTCACATGCACACACAAAAGAGGGGAAAAAAAAAAACGCACACACAGACACCAAAGCTCAGAGGAACATACTTAAACAGAATCTCAACCACCAACATGGTGGTTGCGCTGACACAAATACACACCCAACACGCCTGCTCAGAAACACACACACATAGATGGATGTTCACAATATCACAACAACAGGAATTGAAAACAACTAAGAAAGACATAACCACATATGGCCACCCAGACAGGAAGACAAAAACAGACTCTTTTCGGATTCCTACCTTAATACAACCTGACCACCCTGACTTGCTACCATTCTTCCTTTATTTGGTGGAACTCAATACACAACAGAGTTAACCTCAAATATCTCAACCATTAAAGCTGTATAGACAAAAGAGAAAACTAGTTGACTCACTGTGGCAGTGCTAAAACTACAAAAATCCCAACGGCACATAAAATCAAGTTTGCAATCAATCAAAATATAAACGACTGAGATTACGGCTGCTACTATTTCAACAACTACCTAGCAGGGGTGGGTGATATGACCAAAATCCTATATCACGATAATGGTACATATCGCGATATAGTTATTTTTGCTTTAAATAAGAGCAAAGAATAAAAATTACAATAGAACAAAGACACAAATGAACCTACCTGAAAAAGTTCAAGCACTAGAAATACTACATAAAATGTATAAAGTAATCAAATGTATAAAAAACAATGCATTTGTCTTTACTGTGTAAATTAAATATACATTTATTCTATTATAAATATACATTTATAGCGATTTTCTCTCTTTTTTGTTTGATTAGCATCAATAATGACAGCAGGTAAATTTGGACGCTGTCACTTTAAGAGCAACTGCATGGATCCAGTATACTTGTGCGTTTTCTTTCTCAACTGTTAATGTTCGCTTAAGATACGCAAGAAATGACCGTGTTTACTTGCAAACACATGGTCACTTTGACACATAGGTATGTATATTTGACCGTTCAAGCCCAATTAGGTGGCAAAAAGCACTCCGCTCGCGCTCTATGAGCAGCGGCTTCATGTTGCGCGTCTCAGACAGCACGCGGATATACTGAAATGAGTTATGTTTTGTTGCTTATTGTTAAACCGCAATGCTTAAAAACGCATGCAAGTGATAAGCATTTGTAACTGCGTAGAAGAGCAACAGCATGAGCGTAACCGTGATAGAGACGATAGTCCAAAATCTCTACCAGTTGACAACTTTCTACTGGTTAATCGTGTCTATACCGGTATAAATCGCCCACCCCTAGTACCCAGGGACACATACATATCGGTACTATATTGGTTATTAGCCGATATTAGAGGGTTTTTTAATTATCATATTGGTCAAAAATTATGTGCATGCTCATTTACACGTTTACATTTAAAGGAGACATTATATAAGATTTTTGGCTTAAAATATCCAAAAACCACTAGAACAGTGTTATGTATTTTGTTGTGTACTTCCATTACCCCAAAAGTTTCCAACAATGTTTAAATCCAGAGCAATTTTAACCAGGACACGGACCGTGTCCATGCGTCATCAATGACACTATATCCGCATTGCCCTCGATTTTATTTTGTAGAATCCATAGAAACACCAAATACGCTTTAATATATTATGTGTTTTATTAGGCAGGTGAACAGCTGTTTGGATACATTCATTGACAGAAAACTAATTATTGTTATATAGCTCAACACAGTTAGTCTTATTGTTTAAATCTCGTTTTCTTGATTTACTGCGAGTTCCATGTTTTACCATGCCTAATATCGATCTAGCTTATTACTCATAGTAGCCGCTGAGTGAACGCACAGAGTAGCATAACATAACTTTCAACGCACTCAAATGTATCTAATATGATAAAACACTGCTGCGTTACCCCACATACGCATGACCAGAAGTTGCAGAAGAGCTTGTCCCTGACATAATAAAAGCTCCACTGCTCTCGAGCCGTGTGTCGTGCTCGTCTCTCATTAGCAATAGCTCCAACGTCTTTCAGCCCCACCCTGCTTCATACTATAGTAAAATTAATAGGTTTTTAATACATTAGTTCATCAATGAGTCCTGTCGGATTTTTGTATAAGCGACCTCTAGTGGCAAAAAAATTACATACTGTGCCTTTAAATGTAATTTTTAGCAAATCTCAAAGTGAAAATACATTTTTCATACCATACATTATCATGTCATGATGCTTAAATTCACTTGTAACATTTCAAATGATCAATTTCAGTTTTTAGTGTTTTATTTTTTATTTATTTTGACAAAATAGTATAACATTTTAAAGTCAGCCTTTGATCACATATCAGCCATAACAATAAATACTGGCTTATTGTATCAGAATTCATAGAGAACGTCTCAATCAAGGAGATCATTGTTTTAATATTGATCTCTGTACTTTGTTGAATTCTTTGCGTGCCAATATAACTCCTAGAAAAGGTCCTGGATCTCAGGAGCCATGGAAGAGGGCGTAGCGTATGAAAAGAGTCATGTTCAAGTGTGAGAAAACCATCATTATTTCATGTTGCTCATCCTTCTCGCACTCTTCTTTAATGATATATTAATCAAATGGAAGTGCAGGCATAAGGAAGGAACACAATTAAATATGAATCTATATTCTGCGACTTGAAAAGTCCCCGTCTGATGCCACAAACCGACTTGTACAAACGCCTAACCTACACACACATTGATGTTTAAGCTCTCTGGGTTTTCCTCTAGAACAAATGAGAAGAGAAAAATCACCTCTCCTTTTAGTAGCAGAAAACTTTCAGGCACGTGTTGTTTGTAAATTTGCTGAATGACTGCAACGCTTCTCGGTTTTATGCATCATTAGCAAAACATGGGCGCGGCTGCTCATCAGAATGTTAAGAGTTCTTCTGAGATGCTGCCGTTCACGTACGCTGCTCTCCCAAAGCGTCTTTAAAGAACATGAGTATTCCGCAGCTGTACACGGTTGGGCCAAATTAATTCACTAAGCTATCAAATTAAAATCTGAGATCCGTGGTGAGGAGACACCAAGGTATACTGGGTAATCTATATTTGAATAGGATGCGGGGTGGGTTTAATTAGCTTGATGGATGTTTACTATTCAGGTGTGGGATAACACTTCCCAAAAAAAAAAAAAAAAAAAATCTGCAAAAATACTGCAAAAATTTAATATATAAACTTCCTGAGCTCTGAAAACGAAGTGCTATGCTGCATCCCACCAACTACGGACTAAGCATTCTTATTTAATGAAAGAATATCATTAGCATTACATATCAAAAATGCAACACCCTTCTTGCACGGTGCGCATGCTAATCTGCTTATTTTTAACGCTCAACGACACTTAGCAGATTCGGTTCTCATCGCCGATGTTCTACTCAAAACACATGCTCGTAAATGAAGATGTGACTTCACAGTTTTAATTGTAAAACCTGGAGCAGGAAAACTGGCCTCGTGTTTTTGCGATGAAGGGAGATGCAATGGTCTCTGCCTCTTATTTATGCCAACATAAATCCGAAACACCTTTGAGAACGGCTATTAAGAAGAGTTTTAAGAGGACTTCAAAAGGCCGAGCCAGACCGTAAGCGCAGAGATCTACCAATATGAACTCGGTCTGTCTTTAATAGAGAGTGGAGATGGTGCGGGGCGGAAACGGCGAGGACACCGAGAGGGCCATATGGGCAGCTCGAGACGATCCTTTCATTTTCAGCGTCATAAAACCCAACACTAAAACCGATTGCACGAGTGCTCCGAGGATGGGTTAGGGGATCATAGGCTAATACAGCCACAGGAAATGGTCTTGATGGTTGGGGCAAGGTAAATATAGAAGAGTATCCATAAACATTTGTGGTCTGAATCAAGGTTATATTGGAGTCAACTGAAAGGCGAAATCACTGAACAGTAGTGGTAGGGATTCTGATTCACCTCAGTTAATCAAATTATTTGAATCTTTTCACCAAAATATTTGGTCACCGATTGATTCATCCAATTGATTCATTAAAAGAAACAAGTATTATTTTATTCAAATTTGCATATGCAAATCTACAAAGGGATTCCAGAAAAAGTGTTTGTACATAAAATCACTAAAACTTAAACTAAAATTAAAAAGAAAAATGTAATTAGTTAAGCTAATTCTAAATATGTTGAACACGGAAGGCAGTCTGCGGAAGCCAGATATTTTACTATATAATGCGTTAAATATGGATATTTTTCTTACACTAACCCATCGCTTCGCTTCAGAAGGCCTTCTTTAAGCCACGGAGCCATGTGGATACGTTTATAATGAATAGAAGCACTTTTTGGTCTTCAGATTTTGGCCTGCCATTGACTGTCATTTAAAGCTTGGAAGAACCAGGACATATTTTAATATAACTCTAACTGTGTTCATCTGAAAGAAGAATGTCATATACACCTAGGTTGAGTAAATTATGGGATAATTTAAATATTTGGGTGAACTATCCCTTTAAGTAACACTGATTGAAGTTAATTAATATTTTTATATTGTAATAATTTCAGTTACTCTCCAAATTAATTATTTTAATTTGGTTTAAAATTAGTATTTAAAAATATATATTTATTGTAATGCCATCTCAAAGAGCAGCATTTATTATAAATAGAACTTTTTTGTAATATTTATTCATTACTGTCTTTTATCAATTAAATGTGGCTTTGCTAAATAAAAGTATTCATTTCTTTTTTCAACATTGATAATAAATGATCTTAGAATGATTTCTGAAAGACACTGAAGTAATGTTGAAGTAATTCAGCTTTGATCACAGGAATAATTTATTTATTTATTTTACTGTATTTTTGATCAAATAAATGCAGCCTTGGTGAGATTAAGAAACTACTTTCAAAAACATTATAAACCTTAATGTTTCCAAACTGGTAGTGTATATGTATTGTAAATGCCATTAACTGCAAAACATGATGCTTTCTTATCGGCAACAGAGCCAGCTGTTGACCTATTCAGGAAGTAACTGAAGAAAAACTTGGTATAAAGTTTAACAGTAGTTAGCGTCTAGCCGTTTATTGTCGTAAAAACGTTTATTGCCTACTTTGTTGAATGGCCAAAATATTACCCAACTAAACACCCAAAAAGATCAAATGACCCTCAATTCTTCCACCTATCACAAAACCACACATTTTCTCCATATTGCCGAGGGCTGTCAATAATGCAGATGGACCGTGGTGTACAGTGCAGTGCTATTGACCGATGCGCATTGGAGAGCGCGTGTCCCGTCTGCCGTGAAGGCCATTTGGGAGTCAACCCCAACTCTGGCCTTGTTCTGCACCCCTCCTACTCATCACAGGACGGCCGGCAAGCCACATCAGCTGACCAAATGAGCTCCAACCAAGAGTGTCGGCATCAAACGGAATAGCAGATGCATATGGAGGAATACAATGCACAGATATTGATGATTTTCAAATCGAGGCCTCGCTCGCAACCTCAACGGCTTCCACCGCCCCCCACCCACCTCGAATCCCCCATAACAGATCGACTAAAAGATTCATGCTCTCAGAATAAAGGAATTACATGCACAAATATAGGCCTTTCACACAAACTAGATCAATGAGGATCAATGGAAGATGGCACAAGTCTGCAAATTACCAATTCAGCAGTTCAGCACTGCAGTGGAGCACTGCAGATAGATTTCGATTGTCTACTAAGACAATGTTTACACACAGACCAAAATAAATGATGAAACTGGACAAAGAATATATGGGCCTATATGTACAGTACCTGGGTCAATGATATGATGGAATATCTTTTTGTCCCATCTATTAAATTATTTTAAAATACTAGGGCTGCCCCCTAATAGTCAACTAAATGTTAGTGACAAGGCTTAGGTGAACACATTTTAATTAGTCGGTTAGTCACAGAAAAAAAAAAAACTCCACAGGAAGTGGCGAAGTCACGCTGTCCGTAACGGACAGACTGTTAACTCGGCTGGTCAATGTGGAATGTAGGTCAGGAAATGTTCACCTATCATTCATCGACCTCAAATATGGCTTATCATTTGAAACATGTAGTAGTAAGTAGCCTAACGTTACTGACTCTAAATGGCCGCTCAAACTAATGTTAACCTGGATAAATGTGCAATATTATTTGGTGCATATGCAAGTGTGATAACTGATAACAGCAAAAAGAACTTAAAATGCGCTGTCATTTCTGGTCATATAAATGAGAGATCTTTTATTTGAGTATACTCAATTTTTTTTTTTTTTTTTTTTACAATACCGGTACCAAATCAATACTTTTAAAGCTGTACCGGTGCATAAACTTTACCTGAACTGATACTTAAAAAAAAAAAAAAAAAAAAGAGCCACAAAAAACGACATTAAAGAATGGCTTTTATTGGAGAAAAAAAAAAATGTTTAAAGTGAACAATTTATTAAACGCTTTGGTATTGGTATGCTACAAACCAGCCTCAAGTTTCAGCAATTCTTTTGCAGATATATGACCATATTTGCCTTCTCTGGCAAAATAAGTGCTGTATGACTTATGAAAAATTCACATATTTCATGAACTGATCTTATATTCCATTTTCAAATGTGTTTTGTCATTTAAAACCCTTTATAATGATCATGTTAGCTGATCTATAATGGGCGGCACCATGTTAATTTGAGCCACATTTCAGAGAATTGCATCTGTCCCGAAATGCATGAAAGAGTAAACTATATAGCCAACTATACATTGTGTATCTAATATAAATAATACACACGTAGCCAATTATAATTGAACGGATTGTTATTGCTGCTTCCATAGACATCAGTGTGTATTTTACAAACTGTAAATGTATCGTTTAAGTGCATTTAAATGTCTGAAACCTAAAATAAACATTATGTGTATGAAGACACTGAATAGTCGTGATGTGTGACAAGCGCTGAGCGCGTCTGTCTTGGGTTCGGTGCCAGCCAAAGCACGAGGGCATGTTTGAATTTAGAAGTTGCTCATGTGATGCACTTTCAATCGACAGCTTAAGTGGCACTGAAATGAGGGACCCAAATCTGCGTTCTGATTCGGTCCGGGCACATACCATTTAACAGATATATAGGTGCCGTTTCGGTACCCAGCCCTACTCACAATAACTACAAAATTTGTGCTTTTGAAAAATAAAGAAAACAAACAAGACGCACTTTCTGCTGTCTCAGACTCTGTGAACTTCTTTCTGAAGTGTGTCACAAAAATGAACCAAAACTCAACATATGCTACTTTCCACATGGACATATATCTATAGAAAGCTTGAAATGTCTGAAAACAATCGTATGAAACGCATTTCTTTCTAAAGGTGCATCCACTATACTGTGGAGATGACCAGACGGCATCGTCAACTTTTGCAGCCAACCTGACTCAGAAAACACACGTTTTTTCATGAATTATAAAAATGTTCCGAAACCCTCCTCCTGTTTTTTCATCCCGACACATTCATAATCATTACTATTCCCAGTGCGCTGCGGCAAGTCTTATCTGTGCACTTTAAAATGTATATTTTAAAGGCCAAATATTATGGTTTACCATTTCTCTGTAATGTAGAACAATGTTACATAGAATATTCTTCTCAGCCCTTCTAAAAGTAATCTAATTAATATTATAAATGTGGGCTCAGTCGACTATTCGCTTCAATGAACGAATATCAGTCGAATAGAAAAATCTTTAGTTGGGGGCAGCCTGAAAAATACATTAAATTAATTTCAAACAAACAATGGCTTGAATACATCTCTACTGTGATGAGCATGTTTTTAGTTTCTGAATTAGAATTCCTTTGGATATTTTTGGGGACTTAAAGGCAAAAATGTCAAAGATACAGCTGTCCTCACATCAAAATAAATTAAAAAACTACTTCATATCTTATTAACATTGAATAAACTTTTTAGATTAGTTCAGGTTGTAAAATGTTGTGATCCAACTCCTCAAAAATGTAAAACAATTTTAATTAGTAAATAGTAAAAAGATGATCAAATGAAAACTTAATAATGAAAAAAAGACTGCAAAGTTATTGTTATATAAAAAATAAAAAAAACAGCTTTACAGTAACATCACAGCAATTGCCGACGGGTTTGCCGATCATCAGATCTGTCACTCAAACAGATGTCAATTCATCATCTCCCAGCTCCCCGCCCCCTCCAGGTCATGTGACCTGCTGGAAGCGGGACAAGATGAAAGTCTTCGTGTACCAGGGGGCGACAGCGCCGATCTGTTCGAGGCCGAGCCCGGGCCTGGCTTTAACAGAAGCTTAAGAGATCACAACTGTTCCCCGTTTGCCTTCTCCCTGCTCTTGGCTGACCCATGGCCACTGCTAAGCAGGACGGACTGATCACACTGATGGGCCTGGTGCATTATGGGAGACTAATTAGTGCCAAGAAACACTGTCTCCAAGCAGCGGTGAACTCAGATGGTTGTTTTTCAGCCCCAGGCACTTTGGGAGGTGTAGCTACTGGTTAGCTTCCCCTCCTAAAAAAGAGGCAAAAAGACGAAGTGGAGAAAAAACACACTCAAGGGATTGAAGGGATAGAATGGGTACCAGACTAACAATGTATCTATTTCCACACTGTGCGAGTGTGAATTTGCGCCTGCTTGCGTGTTTACACACCAGTTTTTGGTAGCCAGTGCATCCCGCGGGATCAAGAATTGTGTCATTTACGGATTGCTGCTACCCATTCCAGGTGGCCCCAGTCACCTGGTTACAAGGAAACCAGAGCCAAAAAACACAAAATGCCCACTTTTGAACAGAGATCGGCAATTTAGCAAGATCTGTTATGCAAGAACTCACGCAACATCTGAAGGGACAGTTCCCCTGAGAATTAAAATTATTTCTTATTTACTCACCTTCATGTCATTTCAAAGACGTACTTTCTTTCATTGCGCACAAAAGGAGAATCTTTGAAAAATATCCAAGCTACTTTTTTTTTTTTTTTTCAAAATAATGAAACTTCCATAGATTCATGGATGCTTCACTGAGAAATGCTTTCTTTTCCAGTTACTTACCAGTTAAAGTCTGAAATAGTTTTTAAAGAATCCAATCAAATCTTTTTGAGTTTATTTCATTTTTATTACAGAGGTACACATCAACCTAGACAGGAGGGCCATGGAATATTGTCTTGGGTGCTTGGAGCCAAAAAGTTTGAAAAAAAATCTATTAATTGTTAAATCGAAACAAATTGTAAATTGAATCAAAGTATCAAATTATCAAAAATCATTTTTGAATACATATATACATATACATATATATATATATATATATATACACATATATACATATATATATATATATATATATATATATATATATATATATATATATATATATATATATATATATATATATATATATATATATATATATATATATATATATATATATATATATATATATATATATATATATATATATATATATATATATATATATATATATATATATATATATATATATATATATACATATATATATATATATATATATATATATATATATATATTTATTTTTAAAAACGTACTCATTGACTCATTCACTGCATCAAAGATTTACGGTGGCATTCGGTGATATGATGGTTTAAAGCTTCAAAATGACAAAAAAAGCACATTAAAGTATCATAAAAAGCGGTTTATACGATTCCAAAGCTTTGCATTGTTCTGAACAGCCCAAAATCTGTAGTTATTCACTGAAACCTTAATAACCATCGTAGCTGCTCTTGGTGCATTTATGAATGCAAAAAGTAGTGATGTCTAATTCGCAAATTAATCTAATTCTTGTGAGTCAAATCTAGTTTATAAATCCATTGGTCCAGTTCACAAAATATATGAATTAGCTGATTTGGTTCTCAACTTCAATTCTGAATCACTGATCCAGTCATTGCTAAACCTGACTGGAGGCAAAAGTTATTAATGAATAACAATTTAAATTTATATTTATCATATGACTGAAGAAGACTTAGAATAGAGTGAAATGGATGGCTTTTACTATTCTCAACAAACGTACCTTTCATTTTCTTTAGAAAAAAGAATGCCACACGGATTTTGGAACAAAATGAGGGCGAGTAAATAAATGACAGAACTTTTATTTGTGGGTGAACTGTCCTTTAAAGGTCCAAACATTTAGTACAGCCCAAAAACACGGACCCCCTAGCAACTTCAATTTAGACTAAGGGCGTAAGAGAAAACTGCTCCGAGTCCAATGGATCCTGGTCCGCTGTGTCTTCGAGAAGCATATGCTATTAAAGCCTAATCAAAGCAGGCAGTATCGTTTCATAGCAAGAGCGGTGCATGTTATTTAAAACACATGTAAATGTCATTCAAATTTCCTCATCAGCTTGGGAACATACTCCAGGTATCCTACGCAGAGACCATTTACCTCTGAGTACAAAACCATATTGTAATTTTCATGACAGACTGCGAGGTGTAGGATTGCGTCTCACAAAAGGAGACGAACGGTGCTGGCAGAAGCTTGGGAAGAGGAAGGGAGAGTTAGGGAGGGCCGGGCTGTATAAACGGAGGAAGGGGGAGTGATGGGATGGGTTTCTATACCTTACCTCATAGAGCAGGCAGCCTAGCGACCAGATGTCAGATTTGAAGTTATATCCGTTTTCGTGTATTCGCTCGGGAGACATGTAATATGGGGTGCCCACTGGAACAGAAAAAAAGACAGATAGAGACAGACAGAGAGAAAGAGAGAGAGTTAGGCTGTCTGGTTTGCTATGCGAGGAGTTCATCCATGGACGCTTCATTGACAAAGGTTTCAGACTGAGGAGTTTTAGATGACTAAAGAGAGGTTACTAACAACAAACTCAGCGATGCGTGTGAACTGTGAAAATACATTTTAACAGTTTGTACTGTTTAAAAGTTGGGTTAATTTTGTAAGAAATTCATACTTTAAAGTATTTTAAATTGTCAGTAAAGACATTAATAATGTTTTCTTTTCGTCAAATAATCATGATAAAAAAACTGTTGTGCTGCTTAATTGTTTTAACATCGATAATATGAAAAAATGTTTTAGGGATGGAACATTTTGGACGATACCGATAACTGTTTATATTTGAAAGCCGAAAATCGATATATTGGCCGATAAATCTAAATCCAATTTTTTATATAATGTTTGAGAGCGTGATTACAAAAACAAAAGTCTCACCATTAAAAGCCATGTCCCAAGACGACAATCATTTTATGTAGCCTATATGACAGACTTGCGCTTCCTTTTTTTGAAGTGATTCCAATCATATTTCAAGCTATTCAAAACCGTCATGGCGAACAGTGTGCATCTGAAGAAGGAAATAATCCATTATTTTTCGGCTTTAATATATCGGACAAGTTCTCTTATCGGGTCGATAGCGATAAAATCCAAAAATGAAAACATATCGGCCAACACTGATATGGTGGCTGATATATCATGCATCCCTAAAATGTTTCTTGAGCAGAAAATCAGCACATACAGTTCTAAATTACCATGATTTCAATAAAAGATGAGAAACACAGAAACAAATACACTTCTATTCAAAAATCTCTTCTTGAAATTCGGTCTACAAATGCTACCACTTTTGAACATTTTAACAAACATTAAATAATAAGTGTAAATGTAGATTCAATATAAAAAAATATAAAAAACACACCAAGGGAAATGAGCTAACATAAAACAGAAATACACTTAACACACAATTCAATTTACTAAAAATGGCAATGAAATAAAACAGCATTCATTTGGATTGGAATGTATGATGTTACACTAACATGAACAAAACATAATTTGGGAACAGTAGTAGTTTAGATTATAAGTAGAACAACTTTTACAGATGGAGCCAAGAGCTGTAAATGTCCATGAACGCATGTAGGTGGTTTAGAGATCTGGGGCTGCTTTCAGACTGCAAGTATGAGTTTTGGGGAATGAAAATCTCAGTTTACATTTGAGCAGATTTGTAATCTCTCATTCACCTCTCATTATAAAAGAACCTCACTGATTTACAACAGAAGCCATTCAACGCGGCCAAATGAAACTTTAATCAATTCACTCGTGTTTTTCTTCTCTCCACTCATGTACGTTGGATTGTCTTTGAAATTCGATAAAACCAAAGCAGCCACTGTACCAAAACGATGGTTCTACCAGCTCTGCCACAGTAAAATCGAGGTCCTATCTGATGATTTCACACTGTAGCGCCGGGCTCATGCATGACGGCTAACCATCAACACATACTGGTTTGGTCTTGTCATTCGAATTTACTTCAAAATGTTTTTAAATGTAACCAATAAAGTGAGTAGGGTGTGGAAATATCTGTTTGCTCAACCAATGGAAGAGAGTGGAGACGTTTGGGAAACCTGCCAGAGGTAAACATAAATTACTTGCCATGATGTCGCACATGTTGGAAGGCATTGAGAATAGCACCGTGACAGACGTGAGACTGAGCAGAGCGTCAGGTCGCTTAGTCTGTGGCCCTGCAAAGAATTGTGGGTAATTGGCAGTGACTAATAGCCATCAGGCAGAAGAGCGGGACCCAAGAGGCCAGTCAAACTCCCCGCGCTGTACTCCCTGAAGCCGTGACAAGCTCTTTACTGCTCAGTGACTGTGGCCAACCAGCCATCCACCGTGAAAGATTGATGATACAAAGAGGGGGAGGGGTAAAAAAAGAAGAAAAAAAGAATAGAGTAAAAAAAAAAACATTCTGACAAATGCTCACAGTTTACGAAAGTTTAGCCTTGGCACAAACAGCTCAGATCTGACAAAGCGTTAGGAAGTCTCAGGTGGCGAGAACAAGAGCCGAAGTGAAACGTCTCGACACCGAACAGCGCCATGGTAGCGGGGCTGGGGTTGAAACACTTGCTGAGAAAAACACAAGCAAAAACGTGGCCCTTCCGTCCTACTGTCGGGATGCATACTATGATGCAATCAGTGTGTCAAACCGACCTACGTTAAAAGCACTTTCTTTTCTAGAGGTAGAGGAAAGTCAAACAGATGGTGAGAGTTGGCCTATGAGATGTTCCAAATGGCATCAGTGGGATCTGATTGGTCAATATTATTGATTTCAACTGTCATAAATTCACGATTATACCTAGGGATGATTTTAAAAGATTAACCAAGTAAATGTTAGATGGCAAAGCTAATCTAAATGGAAAAATAGGCACAATGAGCATGCACAATTAAAAGATAAAAAACCTCTAATATTGTTCGATAACTAATATGGTAGAACTATATTGTGTTGTGTACGCCTAAAGTGAATTTCTGCACCATTGGAGCCACTAAATAGAACTAAAAAAAAAAAAAAAAAAAAAAAAAAAAAAATTGTTTTGAATCAGGTTCCCAAACACTCCTCCCATCTACCTCTGGTCGAACAGATAGTCCTGCCCTCAAACACACGCTATTGGTCGGGCCAGTGTTGCTATACTGGGCTGCTCAGGATTCACTTTTTGCGGGAATGAACTTATGAATGGTCTATTTCAAAGATGCTTCTATTAAACTACTTTGAAAAACTTTTAACATTTTCATTTTTTGATATGTAACAAATTATAACCTTGAAACACAACGTACAGTTGTGGTCAGAATTATTGGCACCCCTGGTAAATATGATCAAATTTAGCTGTAAAAATAAATCATTGTTTATACTTTAGATATTTTTTTTATTTTTTAAATTTCACCAAAATCTAACCTTTCATGGAAGAATTGAAAGTGGGGGTCAATCACATTATAAAATAAATGATCTTCTCCAAAAAACATTGGCCACAATTATTGGCACCCTTTTATGCAATACTTTTTGTCAACACCTGACAAGAGATCAGAGATCATTCCTCCATACAGAATCCCTCCAGATCCATGTTGGTGCTTCTCTTCAGTTCACCGCACTCATTTTCTATAGGGTTCAGGTCAGGGGACTGGGATGGTCATGGCAGAAGCTTCATTTTGTGTTCAGTGACACATTTGTGTGTTGATTTTGATGTTTGTTTTGGATCGTTGTCCTGATGGAAGATCCAACCACAGCCCATTATAAGATTTCTAGCAGAGGTCGTCAGGTTTAGATTTTTTATCTGTTGGCATTTGCTAGAATTCATGATGCCATGTGTCTGAACAAAATGTCCAGGACCTCCAGCAAAAAAATAGGCCTACAACATTAAAGACCAAGCGGTATTTTTAACTGTGGACATGGGGTACTTTTTATCCGTGTTTACACCAAACACATCTGGTGAGTTTGCTGCCAAAAAGCTCTTTTTATAGTTTCATCTGACCACAGAACCAGGTCTCTTTTGAATTTCCAGTCATGTCTGACAACTGAATATGCTGGAGTTTGTTTCTGGATGAGCAAGAAGGATTTTTCTTGAATCCCTCCCAAACAACATGTGGTGATGTAGGATTTTTTTTTCTTTTTTTTTTTGGCTTTCTGACCCAAGACTCAACTAATCTGTGTGATTCTCCATCTGTGATCCTTGGAGAGTCTTTGGCCACTCAAACTCTCCTCCTTGCCGTGCATTGGGACAATATAGAGACACATCCTCTTCCAGGCAGATTCCTAACATCTTTAGTTGATTGGAGCTTCTCAATTATTGCCCTGATGAAGGAAATTGGAATTTTCAGTGCTTTAGTAATTTTCCTACAGCCACTTTCTATTTTGTGAAGCTAAACAATCTTTTGCTGCACATCAGAACTGTATTCTGTGGTTGTACTCATTGTGATGAATGATTAAGGGAATTTGGCCTTTGTGTTTCCTTATATTTATATTCCTGTGAAACAAGACATCATAGCTAGACAATTTCATGTTCCTAGTCACCCTGGTGTGCTAAAAAATGTAAATATTAATGGGAATATACTTTAGAGATATTTTACTCATAAAAAATTCTAGGGGTGCCAATAATTGTGGCCAACATTTTTTGGAGAAAAACATTTATTACATAATGTGATTTCCCCCTACTTTCCATTCTTTTACTTCAATGAAAGGTTAGGTTTTTGCCATTTTTTTGAATGATAGATCAAAAGGAAAAACAATGCAGATTTATTTTTACAGCCATCTTTGATCATATTTACAAGGGGTGCCAATAATTCTGACCACAACTGTAGAAACACATGCATAACTAAAAAAAAAAAAAAAGTGTGGTCATCAAATTTGTGCTGTTCCAATGGAGCCTCGACATCCATCATTAGAGACTTGAAAAGGATCTTCTTCTTTCATGCTAATGGTTTCATAAAAGCCTAGTGCTACAGAGCAACTACTCAGACAGCACGTCAAATTAAGAGCGCATTACTTACTAACGCAAAAAAAAAAACATAAGTTGCATTGGGATTCATTCCCATTATCATGAATTTTGACATTACAATGCATTCTTTGAGAGATGGGCAGAGATCCTTTTTTGTACGGCGAGAGATTACCAGACTCTCAACAGTACGCTAATTACACAGAAATGCACAAACATGCTTAATTACAAAAAAAAAGAAGAAGTGTAAACTCTACGAAGTGAGGGATTAAAAGAACCCAGACTCCCAAGATCTGAACGGATCTCCCCATCACCTCAAACCCTACGTAATTAACATGCTCTCTGTGTTAACTGCAGAATACGAGGATTTCGGGATTAGCTTGCTTTTCTTTATTTTAATTATCCATCATATTGTTATATCTCTCCCTGACTTTCTTTTGTTCCGCTTTCCCCTTAAAAAGCCTCCCTTTCAGCTCATCACCCTGCTTAATTTAAAGGCTAGGAAGCCTCTGGCAGGAAGCTATCTTTCCTTTCTTTCAGTCTTCAGCTTTGTTTGTATCTGTGGGCTGCAGAGCCACTCGGAGACGGAGTTAAAAGGCTAGGGCTCTGCTTCTTAAGAGAAGAATTGACAGCCGTGGGACGGCACTTCCTGGACCTCCATCCAACGTGCATCCTAGAGTTCTACCGTGGTGGTTTGTCTCATTACAGGCTGAACTGTCAACCCCCAAACCGTACCGCAGCAACCCTGCACCCTCCACCCTAAACCGCCCCCATGCAGGGAGAGAAACGAAGAGGGGGAGAGGTGGAGCGATTGCGAGGAGCGAGAGAGAACGGGAGTGGGAGCGGGAAGCTTTGGTCTGCCCGCCCTGAGGGAGACTCAGATCGAAGGTCTCTTTGCCCATGGGTGAATTTAACCTGCCATGTAGACACTCATGAATTTCATACCCTGCTACGGCTCAACCTTCAGCCTTCGTATGGCGAGGCTGAGCCTATGGGACAGGTGACAGAGAACCGCAGGAGTCTCTCCCTCTCTCACGCGTGCTGTACCTACCTGGGTGTCTTTATGCTCGTTTGTACATTCCTACTGTCAATACTAAAACATCCCGAGAGAAGAATTCCAGGCGCTCGGATAAATAAATAAGTAGGTAGGGAGGTAGCTAGGTAGATAACTCTACAAAAGACAAGTGCAACTGTGGTGGTATGATACACCAATGCATTAGCGGTTATAAATCATGTTGGGGTCCTAAAAAAGCCTTGTTAGGAATCCCTAACATGGCAGTCTGTAAATGATATCGTGTGGCACCGGCCCCAGGAGCAGGTGCGAATGGATGATGTGGTCGTACGGATCCACCAGTTCCCAGGTGACGCAGGCACCATTAAGACATGATTAAGGACAGCCCTGATTAAGCCCTTGCAGAGATTGTAGCTCATCCAGAGAAGCCGAACGTCTGGATTTAGGAGCAAAGCGGCCTGTAGAGGGCGCTGTGAGTTCAGGTTTTCAGGATGCATGCGTTTCCTGACTCACAGTGTTGTTTTCAGTAAAGGTGAATGCTGGAAGTATGCAATGTTAGACACACTGCGATCTTGAGGTTATTTCTAGACACTTGCAAAACATCTTCAGTGTTTTTTCGAGTTTGCACCAACATCATACTCATCATCAGGGTGACATAAAACATCATTTTATACTCCTACACAGACACATAGCCTACCTATACATAATGCATTTCATATTGTAGAGTGAATACAAGACAATAGTTAAATCTATTCTAGTGTGCTAATTGTGTTGTTTACTGTAACCTTTCAGCAATAGCTAATAATCGTAAATGCAGAAATAGAAGTCCATCAAGCTTAATTAGATCAAAATTATGATCACATTAATATTCTAAATACACTGTAAAAAGTCATATGATCAATAAGTTGACAACATATATTTTTACATTGCTTTAACTCATAAAAAAGTTAAGCAAGCTTCAACTAAGTTATACAAGATTCAACTCATTTTTTTAAAGTCAGTTTAATGTGACTTAAGTTGAAATTACTTAAACATCCAAGTTGATTGTACTTAATTGAAGGCATTTTTTTTCTTTTTACAGTATAAATAAAATGTGAGCTTGACATGACCAACCAAAACTCACTAGCATAATGCATCTCTATGATATTTTGGTCCCTAGATATGGTTTGGGTTTTCAATTATTTAATAATATTTTGTGTATAGAAATTAAAAATAAAATACTAAGGACTAAAACCAACTGTTTAAATAAATAACAGATATAATTGACTTTCTTAATACTAGCGCCTCCTAATGCCAAATGAGTGGATTAGATTTAGATACCAAATTATATGATTTAAGATACTTCATAATATAATGTCACAAAAAGTCTGACCTTAATGGTGGAAAATGACTTTTTTAGTAATAACAACGTCTATAAAGCAGATGACAAGCTGTTAACAAATTTGTATACTCTTGAAATGAGATTTTAAACAACAGGTCATCTCAAATATAAGGCGTGTTAAAACCTGCACCTCCTCAGGCAACATCTCCAAAAGTTGCTGTGTCACCATAGGGTGCCTAGCATCGTTAGGGATTCAAGATCCTGTACTCATCCAGACATCATATGTGTGGAGCGTGGTCGTGGGGTCAAGGCGACAGGAAAGGCCAAACTGCTCAATGAAATGGATACAGCCACTGGCACGCTTTGCTCTCAACTGGCCCCAGGGGCCGTCGGGAAGGCGCTTTTTTATAACAGACACATGGTTTTGCTTGCAGCCAGCCCTAATGAAACACATCCGGGCCCTACTGAGTAATTAAAGGCCCTTTCCGCTGCATGCAATCCTCGTCTTTTCTTTTTTCCACAAAGGACAGAAAGAAACCGACAAGGAGGTTGGAGGGAGGAGCACTCACCTAGAGAATGAGCTGCGGTTGTTTTGGAACTGAAGAAGCGTCCCAAGCCCAGATCGCCCAGTTTCACCACTCCAGTGGCTGTGATGAAGACATTAGCGGGTTTAATGTCTGCGGACGAGGTAAAAGTGAGTTTTAGTGATTGATCATCATGAATCTGTGGCCTTTCACATTTTTTGAAGGGGAGGGGGGAATTAACTTAAATTTTTTTAAATGGCAAAATATTTTTTCTTCAAATATATATATTTTTGCAATGTATTTTCAGATTTTCAAGAAATATTTCTATTTGTACTGTTCTTTTTATATTATATAAATATAATATATACTAATATAACAATGACCCTGGGTCCAATGACCAATAATAGACAAGGCAAGTTTATTTATATAGCACATTTCATACACAGTGGTAATTAAAAGTGCTTTACAAAGAAGGAATTAAAATAATAATAAAAAAGATTGTAAATTTATATTCTTTGTTTTTTTCCTTCCATTTTTGACCAATAATACATAAATATTACATTATATAATTGCTCATATATATATATATATATATATATATATATATATATATATATAATATATTTATTTTTATTGTGTAAATGTTTTGTCCTTTGTTTTTTGTCTTCATTTTCTGTTTATACAGAATTTTCAGCAAGTGAGAAATTATACAAAATGTAAAGTAAATCAATAAATCAAATAATTTTACAATTTTCAATACATTCTTACAGTCTTTTTGCAGTTTCAATAATCTCACAGTTAGATAACATTATCTCTTCAAATCAGCAAATCAATGTGCAACGTAGAACATTACAGATAACACATTTTAGGTTTTCAAGGCATAAAAATGGACGATCAACGATTATAAAACTGTCAGTGGCAACAAAGCCCTTTTTCCATGAGCCCTAAATGACAAGTATGTAACTTTGTGAATGACAAGCATTCAAATTCTGCAAAAAATCATGAGGAGCAGACTGCGTGTGAACCTCTTGATACGATCGAACAGAAGAAACATTTCATTCAAATCCACAAAGCAAACAAAAACGGCCTATATAAATGATAAATGTTAGGAAGTGTTTAAGAAAGGTTAACAGAAAGGTTACCATTAGCAAGGTATTACACATCACCTTGGCTCAAATGACTTTCAAGGGACCAGCCAGGACATGGCGGTGCAGGAAGCATGTGCTCGTGTTTGATGTCAGACACCTTTGGACATGAACTTTTCCAGCAGCAACATATACATACAGGCCAGGTGCTTAAAAAGAACAAGATCTGAACCGACTGCCACCACTGTGAAAAATCCCACCACAGGAGTTTACAATCAACAAGGGAAACAATGTGAATGTAAACCCATGGCCTGCTGTAACCTTTACAGAAACATACACTCACACGGGTCTCGTATGTTACAATACTTCGACAAGTGTTGCATTAATACATGGGAACTGGGGAAGACGGTCTCAGGTCGACATGGACAGTTGCGTCATCTTGCTTGTTTTCAAATGGCAAGAGGATGATGCAATGCGCTCGGCAGTGTGTCTGGTCAAGCTTGTGCATAGCTAAAACCTTAGAGTCTCGTCTCAGAGCTGATGAGAAACAGATGAGAAGTTTTTTCTTCATAATATCAATAAAACACAAGGATGATGTAGTGGGGTGTCAATGATGTCCCAATTAGTGATAAAGCATGATGTTCAACTAGTCATCCAACAACTGAATATTTATTAGTAGTGTGACTAGTTTGTAGGTTAATGTTTTAACACTGGCACTCTGTCGAGCTTGAACACAAGAATGCATCTTATGAGAACTCACCCTTAAGAAATCTGTCCGATTGGGGTCAGATGAAACTAACACAAGTCTAATTAAATGAGACTTCCTTAAAGTCACCATGAAACCTGTCACTAATGTGATTATAGCAATAGCAAGCCACACCCATCCAATCGACTCCCGATGGACAAAATTAAGTCTCGTCCTACATTTTTTTATTGTTCGAAAAGCTGTTTCACTTCAATATACATCATAATAGAGAAGAAAATAGCATTGAAACTTCCGTTTCATGCCGACTTTAATTTAATTAGTTGACTAGTTATTCATACATTACATATCAAAATCTTTCAAGTTCTTAGTAACTATAGCAAATCTGTCCTTCCTAATTAACATCAGTGTGAGTTTGCAGCAGTCAGCCAATCAGAACGCATTCTATTTACATACTTAATTCTTAAAGGTAAAGAAGCAGTTTTTTTTTACTCTAATGGTGGGGGTCACATTTACCATACATCAAATTTTTGTGGGGGGGGGCAAAAAAAAAAAAAAAAAAAAAAACGTTAATAGAAATCCACCCAATCCGGAATTCTGCATGAGATCTCGAAGACTTCCAAATGCATATTTCACAGTTGGTTCAAGTTGGTCAGTCAAATTTGTGTGCTTCATATGTACACTATTGAGAATAGAAAAATCAACCTTTTTGGGTAGGTGAAATGTCATTAATGTCTTTAAAATTATGACACAAAAATGCAATAAAATGTCACTTAAGTGTAGAATATGCACCCTTAAAAGTCTGTTTCTACATGTTTATGTCACTAGACTTGTGTGTACCTCTGTGCATGACGCGGCGGGAGTGCATGTGCTCCAGTGCACTACACAGCTGAACAAAGTACTTCCATACTGTCTTCTCTGGAATCAGCCGTCTTTGTTTCTTGAAATGCTGCAGGCAATAAACAAATAAATAAATAAATATGGTGGCGGCACAGACTTTTCATAGACACATGCAATCTTCGTTAACCCAGAACATCGACATTTTACTTGATATCTTCAGCAGTCAAACAGCTCAACTGACTATTTGAAACGTTCTGTTTTTTAAGGCTATTAAGATGTAAAGTGTTCCAAAAGCTCAGCATGGACTCCTGTTAGGTTTAAAGCGGTGACCATGGATGTAAAGGGCTCTGGGTTTGCTTATAATCTGACGCAGGCTCTAGATTGAAACCCCTCAATAAACTTTCCTTCCCTTTTCATTTGAAGCAACTGCAATGGAAAACATCTGAAGTTTGTGAGTACAGCAGGAGCCTCATGGGGAAACAAACATTTAGGGAGGCTTTCAAGATGCACACATGCTTAGGATGATTACGGCATACAAGCACTGAAAAACGTCTCAATGAATCTGACAGAATGCAATTAGATAATGCCAACATGATCTTTACATCAGGGATGCACAATGTTTTGAACACATTAGTTTTATCGGTCGATAAAGAATATTAATTAGTCAATATTGTATGTTTAACTAAGGATGCTCAAGACGAGTTTGCTGGACTCCAGCACTACCTTAAAGAGACATTGATAGCAGGAAAAGTGAGAGGCAGGTTCTTTTTGAAGAGAAGAAGCTTCTCTGCATTATCAGCTATGAGCCAGTTTCTGTTTTCATCTACAATGTGTGACACTGAGCTAGGGATGTGCAAGACTAGTCGATTAAATGTTAGTGCTGCCGCTAGCACTTGGAAAATGCTAGTCGTTTACTTTTTTTTTGTTTTGTTTTGCTATATATATATATATATATATATATATATATATATATATATATATATATATATATATATATATATATATATATATATTTATTTATTTATTTATTTTTTACAAAGGCTACGTTTAAATTACAGTTGTGTTAATGTTATATCTTGAAATGAATATATTATTTTGAAAAGTGTATATCTGCAGGAAAACAAAATCATTTAATTTTTACCTCAGGTTTCGCATGCGTTGGTTTTCTCTGCCGCTAGCGCGCGGAGGCTTCGGAGAAATCTCCACTCGAAAGGTGAGCAAGGTGAGGGAGGATTTTGAGCTTACACAAAACTTTTCCGTTTTCTTCCATGTCATGTCAAAAGGCTTGCTGCCTTGCTTAGGCTTGTTATACTACCGCTTATGAGGGACATGAAATTAGGAAATAAGTATGAAATAAAATTTTGGATTAAAGGAGAAACATTATGAATGAAACTTTTACATTTCACTGCCGGTTGTATATTCTGTATATAACTGTGTATGTGACAAATAAAGCTCTTGAATCTTGAAACTTACTTTGCACTTGAACAGTTGCTATATCAACATCCTAAATATGGAAATACGGTTAAATAAAGTATAATTTAAAGCTTTTCTTGCGACTCTGCCGCCCGTCATGTGTGCGGATACTTTAATACATGAGAAGCGCGTTCATACCGGACACGCAAGTGGTTGCCGTGGTAACGAACAACACCACCTTAAACGTGCTGACTTAAGTGGACTAACTTTTATTTGAGGAAATCGGTTTATAATAGGCTTGCCTTATTGGCCCTGTGCGGCCTTTTGACTCAGAATTATGTAACTTTCCGCGTGGCTCCGCATCCGAAGATGCGTTGCCATAATTGGGTGCGGTTGTATCGGGGTAGTTTTATGTACTAGTACATGAGCACAGTATCGGACTGACACCCGAGTACTGGTATCGGTATCGATGCATCCCTAATTGATTTGTCCCTTTAGCAAGTCACTTTATTCATTTTACTTCAAAATAAATGGTAAATATGTTATCCATATATCATCCATGTTTTGTCAAGCTTCAATTCTCTGCACAGTTCAAACGTTGAACAGTAAGACTTTTTACTCTCACCAAGGTTGCATTTTTTTGTCAAATATACAGTAAAAACAGTAATAGTGTGAAATATTATTACAATTTAAAATAAATATGTTGTATCTAAATATATTTTAAAATGTAATTTTTTCCTGTAATAGCAAAGCTGAATTTTCAGCATCATTACTCCAGTCTTCAGTGTCACATGATCCTTCAGAAATCATTCTAATATTCTGATTGGCTGCTCAAGAAATATTTATTATCATTTATTATCAAAGTTTAAAACCGTTGTTTTTGCTGTTGCTGCTTTATATTTTTGTGGAAACCGTGATACATTTTTTAAAAGGATTTTTTGATGAATAGAATGCTCAAAAGAACAGCATTTATTTGATGTCAAAATCTTTTGTGATATCCGGCATAACATTATGACCACTGTCAGGTCAAGTGAATATCACTAATTATCTCTTCGTCGAATTTGACGAGCCAAATTGTGATGGCTAGATGACTGGATCAGAGCATCTCCAAAACTGCAGCTCTTGTGGGGTGTTCCCGGTCTGCAGTGGTCAGTATCTATCAAAAGTGCTCCAAGGAAGGAACAGTGGTGAACCGGTGACAGGGTCATGGCACGGTCAAGGCTCATTGATGCACTGACCGAACGAAGGCTGACCCATGTGGTCCGATCAAACAGACGAGCTACTGTAGCTCAAATCGCTCAAGAAGTTGATGTTGGTTCTGATAGAAAGGTGTCAGAATACACAGTGCATGGCAGTTGTTGCGTACTGGGCTGCACAGCTGCAGACTGATGCTGACCCCTGTCCACTGCCAGGATGCACTATGGGAAGAAGCCAAGCTGGCGGAGGTAGTGTGATGCTTTGGGCAATGTTCTTCTTGGAAACCTTGGCTCCTGCCATCCATGTGGATGTCACTTTGACATGTACCACCTACCTAAGCATTGTTACAGACCACGTACACCCTTTCATGAAAACAGTATTCCCTGGTGGCTGTGGCCTCTTTCAGCAGGATAATGCACCCTGCCACAAAGCAAAAATGGTTCAGGAATGGTTTGAGGAGCACAACGACGAGTTTAAGGTGTTGACTTGGCCTCCAAATTCCCCAGATCTCAATCCAATGGAGCATCTGTGGGATGTGCTGAACAAACAAGTCCAATCCATAGAGGCCTCACCTCGCAACTTACAGGACTTAAAGGATCTGCTGCTAACATCTTGGTGCCAGATACCACAGCTTCAGTCCATACCTCGACGGGTCAGGGCTGTGTTGGCAGCAAGAGGAACCAGCACAATATTAGGAAGGTGGTCATAATGTTATGCCTGATCGGTGTAATAAGAACAGATCCTCTGCTTTTCAAAAAAAAAAAAAAAAAAAAAAAAAAACTTTTATTCTAGCTTCATGCATTCTTTTTAATCAACACTTGAATGTGGTTAAGTTTCATAAAAAAAAGCAACATTTTGAGCAAAAAGCTGAGAAAAATCACGTTTTTGTCAAAGACTACGTCTGGATCGGATTCAGAACGGTGATCAAAATACAGATGGAGTAGATCGAGTCCATCAACTGCCCCAAAGCTTCACAGTCCTATAGCTCATCCTGGGTTGACATTTCATTCGGTAACATTAGGCAGTTTTGATTTATATGCTGTTTAATATGTTGATGATCGCATTATTTTACATATGCATCTGGTAACATATGATATCGGTTGTTTCTGCTTCTTCACCTGTGTTTTGATCAGGAGATTCAGTACTCTTTCAGAAGATGCGTAATAGCACCCCCTACCATATAACCATGAAAATGCAGGAGGACACAAAATTGTCAATGGCGGGGAAGTGATGTCTCCTGGATATTTCCACCAATAGCACGTAAAGAGTTAAAAGTAGAAACAATCTGCTCAAAAATCAGATGCAATATCCAATACAAGGGTATTACAATTTTGTAATTCCCTGATGATTTTACATGACTGTTTTAAAAGTAACAAAGGAGATTTTACAAGAATCTGACTCTTTGGCATTTTTTTAAGACCAGGAGATTTCGATTAAATCACATATTTGTACTGACCAATATTTCTTGACAAGGTTTGTGGGCCAAACTGAATACTGAAGGGTGTTTGGTATTGGTTTTACCTATTTCACTTCAAAGTGCAACGTTCTTCTTAGTAAAACAGCTGTTTAAGCCTCGTTGACAATTCTAAATAGTACTTATTAAAACCAAACGGTGAGTTTGATACAGCATCAAATGATCCTCTTTAGAATTCTGTAGAGATTCAAAGCTTTTAGTACGGTGTCATCGAGTATGCTCAGTTTAGTCTGGATGAGGTCTGTGAGTGCATGACCTTGCTTCAAAGCAGAAACCAATATGACGTTATGCTATTAATTAAGACAGAATGAAGCTTGCTTAGTCAAAATGGCTCAGTAATTATGACCTTTTCACATGCAGTCTCAATAATTGAGCCACCGGCAATGAAGTAAACCTGCCTGTCGAGGCAGTTAAAAGGGGTCGGGAATTGATTAACAAAACAAAACCGAGGTTATTTTAGCGCGACATATTACTTCATTGTGCGAATGCTCACTCCGCCTATTTTGAGCCTCGTCCCCACTTGTACCGCTTCACAGAAATGATCAGAACGGCGGTGAGCGTGCGGTCTCGAGCCCCAGAAAACCTTGGCCCACATCCATACAAAGCCGGTGGATCTATTCTTCCCCTGCCTTTCTATTTGCATATCAGAGGGCTGTTTGATGTCAATGAGGGAGAGCGGCAGCCCCCTCTGTGCCTTTAAAAAGCAAACACGGCACATGCAATATTCTGTAAGTGCATGCAAATGAAGGGGCCATTTGATTTCATTTGAATTCCGAGATGGACAGAAAGAATTGAGGAGGGGGCTGAGACAAAAAAAAAAATCAAAAAGAATAAAAAAACAAGTAAAATTTATGCATTCGGACCGTCTGTTTTACATATGGCTCAATGTTCGGTTGTACAATGCTGGGGGGATTAGCTCTGCTATACACCTTTGGAGTGACATTGTTTATTAAAAATAAAATTAATTAAAGCGCTGCTGAGCAGAAGGGCTGAGAAATCCAGCGGCGCAGTGGAGCCGACCGAAGTAGCTGACGGTCAGGATATTTGCACAAGCGAGCGTTATGATGCATATGTCGAAGGCGCCGTCATACTAATCCTTCCTGTTCCTCATTTACCGACGCAATCCTTCTGCAAACGCTTTGTTTGCGCCGGGAATGATTTATGCGGGTGGAGATTTGGCAGAGAAGGGTTTTACATGCAGACCATTAAATGTGGAGCATCAGGTTGTAGATGCAAGTTGCAGGGGTTGTCAGGAGGAAACAGGATGGCTGAGCCAATCGAACGTGCGGAAGCTACATGATTCTAATAAACAATAAGATTCTTGTAACATAACCAAAGGGATCCCAAAAACATGTTCGTAGTGCAGATCATTTTATCTTCGTTCAGCCGTCTAGCAGCCGGGGTGGTGAGAATACTCCGAGGGGGAGAAAAAAAGAAACTGCTGACAAATCGGCATGTGTCCTTACCTTTATCATTTGTGAGAGGTCCCCTGCGTCTGCGAGTTCCAGTACTATATTTAGCTCGTTCTCTTCAATGAATGACGCGTGGTATTTAATTACATTGGGGTGGTTCAATTGCTGTGGAGAGAAGGGACAGAGGAGAAAGGCAGAGTGTCAGTGACTGTTTAAATATTAACAAGACTCTGCGGGTCAGGAAAGCCTGCAAACATGAAGGTGGCAGAAACCAAAGCAGAAGCTTGTATGAAGGTAAACGTGACATTATCATCTAGTGTTTTAGGTACACTGGTGTCTTCGAAACCAAACGACTTGAATGGAACACATATAACAACAGTGGTACAACCAGAAATTATAGTAAAATTGGTAACAATTGAGGTTGTAAAAAGAATGCACCAATTTAGTGTGATGCCAGTCCGATAGTGTGTGTGTGTGTGTGTGTGTGTGTGCGTGCACTATGCATATATGTATGTGTGAGTGTGAGATGTGTGCATATAAAAATGATACACTTTTTTAATAATAAAGTTTAATATAATTATACATACACAATAATATTATTAAGATTATGTGTGTGTGTGTGTTCATGTTTTTCTATCCTGGTGGGGACTTGAATGCACACTGACTCATGGGGACTGTGAGGACCTATAATTGAGGCCCCACGTGAGGAAACAAACTTATAAATCATACAGAATGTTTTTTTTTTTTGTTTTATGTAAAAATGCAGAAAGTTTTCTGTGTTGGGTAGGTTTACAGGTAGGTCATAGAATATAAAGTTTGTACAGTATAAAAACCATTTGGTCTATAGAGTCCCCACAATGATAGCGAACCAGACGTGTGTGTGTGTGTGTATGTATGTATGTATGTATGTATGTATGTATGTGTGTGTGTGTGTGTGTGTGTGTGTGTGTGTGTGTGTGTGTGTGTGTGTGTGAGAATGTATGCATGTATATATTACGCGATTGAACAAACAAGAACACACAGAATTATGCCAAAATGGCCGTTTCGTCGAAGTATTCTCATAAGAGCAGCCTTAAATGAGTTAAATAACGTCTTGAATGAACTTAAAGAGTTGTGAGAAAATGAGATGCGCGTGACAGCGCGTCAGATCCGCATCATGTTCGGCACATCTTAAAGTGACAGCAGCCTAATAAAACAGTTGCTGTGATGTCTGTCATTAATGCTAATCAAAGAACAAAGCTAAAAGAGATTTTGCAGAGAATTGTAGCTTTATTAAGGATTAATCTATAGTTAATTTATTATTTATGCAGTGCAGACTGTTTGATAACTATTACATTTATGAAATGTATAACAGGTAGGAAGGCCACAGGTAAATATGACATTTATTATAATGCCTAACCATTTATTAAAGCCTAATGAATGTTGAAATTGATAAAGCTTTCAATTAAACTGTAATGTTGAATGTCTATCGTTTCATAGAGACATCAGTAGCAGTATTAGTAGTATTGGTGGCCATTACAACAAATTATTTAAAATATACTTTAAGTCTTTAAGTTGTTTCTACATTATTTTGGAGTGTAAATGTGAAATGATTACAATATAAAAATATTACAAACTTGTGTGTGTGTGTGTGTGTGTGTGTGTGTGTGTGTGTGTGTGTGTGTGTGTGTGTGTGTGTGTGTGTGTGTGTGTGTATATGTATATATATATATATATATATATATATATATATATATATATATATATATATATATATATATACACACACACACACACACACACACACACACACACACACACACACACACACACAGACACACACAGAGAGAGAGAGAGAGAGAGACAGAGACTCACTTTTTAAAAAGCATAAAAAAATTCAATAAAAATTAATATCAAGTATAATATATTTACATATACATACAAGCATACACACAGTACATACCATTATTATTATTGATATTATCATCATCACTTTGCACAAACTTTGCAACTAGACATTTAGACGGTTGCTAAGCTATTGCTAAGTGGTTGCCAGGGTCTTCTGGGTGGTCAAAAGTCCAAAAGCCCTCAAGTCTCTACATATGGCTTGAGTCCCTCCCTTAATGCAAGTCTAAAGGATTTTTCCAGTATTTTATAATCAACCAGTTGAAATTTATATATCAGACTTAATAGCGCACCTCAAGCAACGTTCTTTAAGGTATCATTCACGTATGCAAGTTCAATGATTAATACTCCTTAAGTGTGAGCAATCGTAAAACTGATGCAATTGACAAACGCATTGACTCCTATGGATGATTTTAACATTAGAGGCCAGTGCATGGCAGAACAGCACGATTCCCCCCCCACCCCTCCACCCCCAGCCTTCAGCTTTTCCTTGTTTCCTGTTGGTTGGTCAATGAGTAGAAGAGTTGCAATCGGTTCGTAGCGCTGAAGATGACTGGGGGTGGGGGCAGCAAAAATAAAAGGAAACAAGTGTATCAATGAGAAGCGAGACAGGCAAAGGCCCTCGCGGACTGGGAGGGTGTCGGGCCCCCGCTACGCGCTGTGACACAGCAGAGGGGGTTATTAAAGAAATGTTCATGCCCCGCACTGATATAGGGGAGGACGTGTGCGCCTCTGTCGCCATCCTGTGACTTTCGTTAGATGTATTTTTGGATCACACAGCTGCAGCGAGTGCAGCCGGCGGTGTCAGCCCCATTCTTGCTTCCCCTTAGCTGGCACATCCAATGTGGCGGACATGAAACGTGGCGCGATGTTGACTTTAATCATGTTAAACGCTGTAATTTCACTCTCGTTTTCCGTTGGGAACAATATTAAGCCAACCCTCTGTTTACGACGAGGTAGATTACAGTGACAATTATATTATCCCAACTCACACTTGTGGGTTCTGCGAGCAATTCAATAATCCCAGTGATTCCTCTCGAGTCTCGAAACAGTTAATATAGTTGAGGGTTTGTGCTTCGAATGGATTACCGCATTGATCCCTTACATGAATCCAAGTGAGGGTGGTTATGAAGTGGAAAACGGTACAAGTATCATTTGCGATTTCTGTTGTGAAAAAAAAAAAAAAAAATAGAAAGCAAAACATTTCCGCATAACAGCGTAATTTTGTGAAACGGGAGGGTCTAAAAGTGACAGAAAAACAAATAGACAGATACATCAGGGAGGGGCTGCTCATGCCGGTCTGCCTCATTATTTTGATTTGCGACTCTTTCGTATTTTTCCCCAGCTTTGTCCACTGAGGTAGAAGGCATGAGTCTGTGTTCCACGCAAACGGCTTATTAGCGGCTTGAGGTGAGCTGGTTATAACGACTGAATTCATTAGCGCTGGAGTAGAAACGATTGTGTAAAGGAGACAAAAAGGGGCCGAATGAGAGACAGAAAGAGGAGGAGGAACATGATAGGAAGACCAGGAACGAGGCCAATGTTGCGGCAGCCTCTGACCCCGGCGCATTCGGTTGGCAAAGTGTTGTTATGGAGCGTAACTGTGACCTCGGTCACCTCGCCAGCTACATGACCTCTTCACCCGACACCTCCGCTTTCTCCCGTGGGAATGGAGGTATCTCGGGGGGCCTAAAAAGCTTCTTTCTACTTTATTCTTTCATATTGATTTTATCGGTGGAGGTTGCCAGGTCACTGTACTCCCAGTTGCAAAAATCATTAAAAAAAAAATCTCCAAGCACACTGTAAACCCTAACGCTCAAAATAATGAATTGGTTTGAGTAGAGCCAACTCAAATTTAACAAATTCGTTAAATCAAATTAACTTTTATGAGTATTTAGAACTTTCTTTTTCTATCGAGTTCACAAATCTGAATGGTTTCATTGTTTTGAGTTTTATGAACTTGTTTCTTTTAAATTAGACCAAATTAAATTTAACTGAAACTGGGCTGGGATTTCTATTTCCCAGCATGCTTTGCCACGACACTCAAAAGGGACAGTAAATGCCGAAATTAAGTGTTATATTATATTTTGTGTGCAAGATTAATGTTAAGTGGGAGATTTAGTAGTGTTTAATGTTTTGTTATGCTAGTTTATAAGAGTTTCTGTTATGTTGTGTTTTTTTTTTTTTTTATGGTTATCATCATGGTGACGAGTGGAGCATGAGCTTAGTTTGAGAACAGATGTTACATGTATTATATTGCTGTCCTCATTCAGCAAGTGCTAATGCTACCAAATCATTCTGTAACCAATTAGCAAGGTGGCATTTATTAAATTAGCTAATTAAAACTAGTCAAGTTTCCACTACTTAAAATTTGAGATTACATGATATTTTTTATCAATTTTAAATGTATGAACTGGCTTACTCAAATATTCAGAGCAATTAAAATGTATGATTACAAAATAAAAATCTGCAAGTTCTGCTTACTTAAACTTGAAATTTCTTAACTGATTGCCTCAATTTTTGCAAACTTACTCGGGTTTACAGTGCATGTGGGTAAAGACAAATCCTTTATGCTCATTTGAGGCATAAAATTCTCTCAAATATGTTGTCGGACTCCCACATCAGTCAACACAATTCGTAGAAAAACTGTCGTAGAAAAGTAATGACTTCAGGTCACTTTGTTGCAGGAGATCTCTGTAAGCCTTTTTGTCTGATTATCACTGTATATACAAAAGAGCAAGAATATAAAAAAGCAGCAGGGCGAAAAAGGAAGCAATTATGCTGTCTCAATGAAGATGCCTACAGACGGAAATGGAACGAGAACTGGCTCGGCAATGGACGGCAATCGGAGCTGAAGCAATTAACATGACAACATAGAGAGAAGTGTGTTTGTGTGTGTGTGTGTGTGTGTGTGTGTGTGTGTGTGTGTGTGTGTGTGTGTCTGTCCTTATCCGACAACTGCTGCAAAAACACAACAGAGCAGAGCGAAGCCAGACACCTCAGATCAGCTAGACGTCAGCTCTTATTGCTGTTGTCATTAACTTTCGTTAGTGCTTATGCTACCGCGAGCCTGAGCCTGTTTAAGGTGGTTTGATGATCGACAAACGATTTACAAAGGAAAAAGCGATTATGAAACATCTAAAGATTCATGGGAAAATGTGCTAAATTTCCTTTATGTTGCAGTGTTACATTCATCCTCAATGTAACAGTGATTGAAAAAATAATATAGTGTAATATATTTAAAATTAAATACCATATCATTTGATCATATTAACGGCTTTGTGGCCAATTAAAATGTTAGCAGGGCATGTAAAAATATTAAATAAATAAATAAAATAGATTTTTAAAAATCCTTATTGCCCTGCAGAACGAGATAAAAACTGTATTTTGTGGCACTGCAAAGAAAAAAAAAAGAAAAGGTGTCAATCTTGGCCTGGAGGAACGACACAAAGAGGACTGTGTTTTGCACTTGCCTAAACAGAGAGAGGAGAACGAGGAAGAGGGAGAGACGGATAGAAAGAGCTGAAGGTCTAATCCAGATCAATTGTTTTCTGTCTCTGAATCTCTCTCCCTCTCTCCGTGTTTCTCTGGTATCGGGTCTCGGCAGAGGCACCTTTAGAGATCCTAATAGCGGCACATGGTGTCGGTCTCTCTTTTCTCTGGTTTCTTACCTTCAGGAGATCTATTTCTTTGATGCAATCTTGCCGAGCTTTGGCATCCATCAAGTCGAATATCTATCAAAAGATCAAAAGGGAGAGAGAAAGAGGAAGGAGAAAGAGAGTTATGGCATAAAGAACAAAAACAAGTAAAAAATGTTACTGGTACAGGGTGGTAGGGCAAGAAGGAGGGGGGTACGTCACACTGAAACCCAGGACCCCCAAACTTCTGCCCCACCACATCTACACCCCTCCTGCCTCAAGCGTATCCGTTTTCATATATTCACATGTGCTTATGGGTCTATCGAGAAAATGGAGGTTCGTTTTTAGTTCATCCCATTTATATTACACGTCTTTGAAAAACTTGATTTTGATTGGTCAGTCACAGGCATTTGCAGTCACATATTTTTGTAATAACCGTAAACAGTGCTTGTTTCATGGCTGTCATATCACTTCACGTTTTCTTTCTTGTAACTCAAATCAATATTTATTGATATATTTACTGATTTATTAAATTTTATTAATTTATTTCAATTTATTTATTTTGACAATTACTATTAACGAATGTTAAAGTTAATTAATGAATATTAATTAATCTTTTAATTAAATGTATTTATTAGTATTAATTACTATATTTTTCAAATTTATGCATTTACCCATATTCATTTATTTCTTTATTTTCTTTCTACTAAAATAATAAAATTATCTATTTTCTATTATTTAGTGATCTGTATGAACTAATTTATTTATTAGCATTAATTAATATATCTTGCATTTATTCATATTTAATTCTTAATTCATTTATATTTATTTACTAGTTAATTCATGTATTTATCTATTTATTTGCATTAAATTTATTAGTATTAACTCATATTTTTACTGTTTATTTATTTACTATTAATTAATAAATATATGTAACATTTAATTAAATAGTAATATTTAACATGTGTTTATGTAAAATACAAGTACATACATATTTTTATTTATTTAAATAAGATTTTAAAAAACAATCTTCAGGTCTGCATCTTAATAACAATTTATTTTGCTATAATAACTAGCTGACTGTACATAATATCTTAGCATAACATTTTCCATTTCAATGCCCTACTTTTCAATAGTTTTTCTATGTAAACGTGCTAGATGGACGTCGCGCTCAGGTCTCGCGTCTTTTGCAGCGCCTCGCACATGAACACCGTACATGTTAGATGTATCTGTTAAAGCACTGTTTTGTTCATGTCTGTCCTGATTATGATAAAGCACACAGAGTAAACAGCAAACAGGAATGTTAACAATTCAAGGCCAAACTCTCAAACCTAAAGGGAGTAAAAACTAGACCTAAAGCAAATATTACATTCTTCATTTGTGTAATCGGGGTTGCACAATATTTGCATCAGGAAACATCACATATGTTCATTTTTCTAATCACAAAGGGTGGAAATGTTGCCCATAGTGGACTTCCACACTGACAGCTCTGAACCACATACAAAAATCATAGTTATTGAAGTTTGCATTGCAATATGTAAGAAATATTACGTTTCCACAGCCCTAAATGTGTTATAAAAAGGAAGCTTGCATTTTCAAGTCAATATCCATCTACTCTAAGAACACAACAAGTGGCAGTATTGCGTGGATTAACTGCATTATGGGATATATTCGCCCGTTTAGAGTGCTACTACCTGTCATTTTATAATGGCATATGCAAAAATACCAATTCTTTCTCGGCTCATCATTAGTGTTAATAAAGTCAGGAGACGACCACTGTGATGGAGGAGCTGTGTGTGTGTGTGTGTGTGTGTGTGTGTGTGTGTGTGTGTGTGTGTGTGTGTGTGTGTAGAGCAGAAGCGATGGTAAACACTCTTTTAATCTAGCGCTTGCCAATTATTTCTTCCAGCACGTCTGCTTTGCACATCCGCAGGAAACTGTGCATTTTGAGCTGGATGTGTCTGTGAATATGTTTATGGCAAGAAAAGAAACGCATTCAATCGTGATTATCAGCGCAAGAGCCAATCAGATGCCTGCTTCTGTTCAAATGAAATCTGAACAAAATGTACTGAAGACATTTGCTCAACCCCATACTGTTTTTATCTCATAATATTTGTTTTTGTTATGCAAAATTCACGACTCAATGTTCCAAAATACTGATTTGCTAAGCCAATGGTTTTGGATTAAAGTAGTTTGGAATTATTCCATTATTTGGAATAATGCATTGTAAAAAACAGTATTTGAATTTCACTTCAGATTAACAAATCTTATTCATCAAGTCACATGGAGACTTCATCATTCACCATGACTGAGCGGACATACTTAAAATTTTAATAGATTTATTTGCAATAATTTTATTGCATACACTTAACCCTCTGGTGCTGTTCATTCATTTTTGACCAAAACATTTTACATTCTTTTTTTTTCTCTTTTTTTTGTTGAATGTTTTACTTCATTGGAATGGTCTGAAACTTGATAAAGATTTTGGCACTTGCTGTGTGAATACACCAAAAAAAAAAAATCATGGACATGAATCGAAAAGGTTAAACGGTCTTAAAAAAAATAAGTCACATTTGTAAAAAATTGCCACATTGGAAATTAATGGGAGACGAATTACATCTAGTGGAAGCGTTTGGTACTGCGCCCAAACAAATTCTTTTTGAAAGCTCATTTTTTGAGTTATCAACCTCAACTTTGGAACATAGCTTGTTTGGATTTATTTTCTCACAGTTTTAAAGTAAAACGTAAATAAATATATATATTAAAAATTTTATTTTGCTCAAAATTAATAAATGGTTAACTACTGCCAAAAATTTTAACTTAGTACCATAAAATCCCTAAAAATACAAAATATTCAATAAAAAAATAAAAATAACTAAAATATTAGTACAATAATTGAATAATTTTTTTTGACCGACACGTGAACAATATCAAAGGGTTAAACAACATTGTTAAATGTTGCGGCAGAAATTTGGCAATAGAGTTATTTGCAAGACTTATTCACAGAACATTATTAAATTGCAATATTAACAATGTTAAGTGCATGTAATTAACAGAATTAGTGCAAATAATGTAAATATTCAACCACAATATTAATATTTGATAATGTAAACTTAATTTCATAATGGTCTTAAGGCACAATTTCATTCCGTAACATTAGGCAGTTTTGATTTATATGCCGTTTAATGTTGGTGATGGCGTTATTTTACACATGCATCTGCTTACATATGATATCGCTTATTTCTGCGTCTTCTTCGCCTGTCATCATTCAGTACTCTTTCAGAGGATGTGTCATAGCACCTTCTAGCATATAACAGTTAAAACCCAGAAAATTCTGTGTTAGGCAGGAAAAGAGTTAAGGTCATTGCAAGCCATATCAGAGCAATATTAAGAGATGTTGTAAAATGGATGAAACAAGTATATAAATATAGCTGCAAGCAGTCATTACCGGGGCCAAGCGCAAAGAAGACAACAAGAGATGACAACATAGCTGGGAGTGTCAGACTAATTGCAACAATTAGCCATTAAAGACCTATTAAAATCATTTTAGGTAAAATTGGGTATCGTATGACTCAGCATAATGCCTTGAATCTAAAGCTACCAATTTCGTGATTTTTGAAAAAAGTGTTCAGAAGCTATAAGCAAAAATAGCCTTTTTGTATCTACGGACCATTAGGTGGCACTGTGACGAACACACCAAGTTTGGTCAGAATACAATAAGTGTGGTGGAGATATAGCCTCATGTTCATTTTTGCAAGCACTACGTCGAGTTTGTTTGCACGTTATTCAAGAACGGATTGACCAAATGACATTTTAGTCAGCATGGTATGAAGATGAGCCGGTTCAATTTTCGTGAAAAACGGAGCAACGGCCTAGGAGGAGTTAGGAGGAATTCAAAATGGCGGGAAAATTTTCATGACGGAAAATAACGTCATAGGGTGCAATCGAATCGTCTTGAGCCAAGGAATTTTGTTTATAGCCCTTATGGTTCAAAAGTTATGAACACAAACATAAGTCAAAGTTTGAACAGGTGGTGGCGCTAGAAGGATTGATATAGAGACTCCAAATTTGCTATGGTGACTGCTCAGACTGTCCTCTATCAGTGTGCCAAATTTCAGCAAGCGGTTCTACCATACTTCCAAAGCGGAAGAAGAAACGGAAAAAAAAGAATAATAATAAGAACAGCAAAGATTACAATATGCGTCTACACACCTTCGGTGCTTAGCCGCTAATAAATATAATGATGCACTTTTCACTAAAAACACTTAATATATTTAGCTATAATGCTGGACCTAGAATTTACTGATGTAAAATACACTAAAAACCTCATTATGGGATGTAAAATATAAATCACGCAGAATAAGGCATTAATATATACTTTGTAAGTACTAATAAATAGCCAATATCTTAGTAATACTCTCACTAGTTAATAGTGAGAATTTGACTGTAAATTAAAGTAATAAAGAATAAATACATTACATGACAAAAGGAAGTTCTTACCTGCACTTTTTTCAAAGCTACTGGAGTATGGTCTAGTATATACGTAGCTCGATAAACCTCGCTGAACTGTCCCCTTCCGATCTTCTTTTCAATGGCAAAATTGGCTAAATTGTTATAGCCCATATCCTGTTGGATTTTCTGGAAATGAAGAACAAAACAATAAGTACATTTCAAGAAAGCGAAATGCGCATCAGACAGCTTTCGTTTTGCGCTTTTCCATTCCTCTTCAATTTAAAATGACAAAACAAACATGTCCCCACAGATCGGCCATTGCTAGCCAAACTCTGTGATTGTTTTTGTTTATATGCCAAGAGATGGAAGAAAACTCTCGGGGGCATCTGGGATAGGTGTCATTAGGGCGATATGTCAGGGCAAGAGAGTGTGGGAATGAATCAAGATTAACAATCCATGTTGAATCCAAAGCGCCGTATGAATCCTTGCCGTATACTGTCTGGACGAATCAGGCGAGTGGTGACATCCCTACTTCTGAAGTGACTTATGCTGGACCAGTTAGTGACAAACCGCCCAGAGTGCTCTTCCCAAGAATTCGTGCGGCGCCTTGACACTTGTGCTCTAAAATTAAAAATCTAAACAAAACCCAGAATTAGCCCCTCGGAGATGGCGTGAGCAAATAAATTAATTAATTAACACTCTGACCTTTAGAGGCTTTTTGAGTGTAAACTTAAATCCTGCAAACGTTCTGGCAACTGGAGGTGACAGATAGTGGAACGCAATGTCATGTCATGGCGAACTACCCAAAGATGGCCATAAGATGGCCTTGAAGGCAAATTATATTGTGAAGATGGCAAAGGGAGGGGAAGGATGACACAATTGTAGTCTTGTAAACAAACGAAATCTCTATTTATAGTCATGGCATGCATTTTCATATTGTGGTTCCAAGTTAAGCTTAAGCTTCACAAACTCCCTGAAATGTTCCTCCATTAAGATATTCAGTTATAGCAACAAATGACAACTCAATGTGAATGGCATAAGCATATTTTTTACAGTACAAGAATACTTGGACGATCTGTCAAATCCATCAACATTATTGTGTAAAACTGTCTGATATATATAACAGTTTGAACTGAAATAAATGAGTTGGAGGAAGCACTGCAGATGCCGGAGGGGTGGATGCAGATCAAGGGGCGACCAATTTAAGAATTTCATTGTTTTCTAACTTGACAGCTTTAAGGGGGGAAAAAAAAGGTGTGAGCCAAAGAATTGCCCCATCCAATTAACACACTGAGGTAGCTTGTTTTTCCATGTGACAACACGCTCTCAGCCCCTTCTTCCAGGGACACATCTGGTGTAGCAGAAGCAGCGCTCTTTCTGCCACCGCAGCGAAGAGAGAAAGCTGAATCTGACTAAATGTAACAATATCAAACTAATATACAAGATACCAAGATTACATTGTGTCAAATCCAGAGAAGTTAATGGTGGGGTCAAACCCGTAAGACCAAACCCGATATCTAACAAATTTAGATATTTCTGATGAAATCCGAGAGCTTTCTGTACGTCCATAGACAGCCACTTAATTACCACTTTCAAGGCCAAGAAAGATAACAAAGTCATCGTATCTTAATTTTATAAAGCAACAAGAATACTTTTTGCACACAAAAAAACAAACAAAATAATGACTTTATTCAACAATTTCATCTAGCCCACTGGTCTCCGCTATTTTTTTCCATGAGAGCCACACGAAAAATCTATAGGAGAGCCACTTTCACCGCAAAGTATCAAAAGTTACATCCAGTCATAAATAACATGTCTGCTTATCAGTCTGTCATCCCTGAACATACAATATGCAATGCAATAAATACAAAAGGTAGATGGTGGGTATGCATAATATATTTTTAATGTAAACTTTCTTTTAGTGCTGTCAATCGATTCAAAATAGGTTAATAATTTCACAGTTAATCGACAAATTACAAAGGCAATATATTTTAAATATTTGGCATCTTTTTATGAATGAAGGCCAGTATCACTGATACTAATACAGATACTGTCACTACGAAACATATGCTGGCGCGTAAACCACGAATCCTAGTTGACAATGCGAATCATATGCACGTGAAAAGTCATTTTGGCGTATAAATTGCACGATAAATACAATTTGTGTTATAGATAGGCATTTTATGAGAGCATGTTAATCTACAAGAGAACATTTGGCGTTTAGAGCAGGAAAGACAGCCAAAACTGAGTCATGTATGTACGGGCAGAGCAAGTTTATATTTTCATCTTGTAATAATGCTGTGCATTTTTGGGTATTTTTTTAAAATATAAATTATTTGTAATAAAGCAGGCACTTTGAGTTTTTAATGGGTTATATTATAGCCCTGCTTATTTTTATGAAATATATGTATTGACTGCATGATCATTTCACCGTATTATTTACTGCAAATTAAGCTGGGCAAGCCGCGCAATGAGTAACACTGATCTAGCCTGTGTCAGAGTCTTGCGCTGTTGACGTAGTGTAAAGTGTGCAGCGCTTCCAGAACGGCACTTACCATTGGCTGACACTGTTCAAGTGAGCACTACGAGTCGTTCTGCCGTAGAACTAGAAAACATGTTACGTCAGCACCGTAAGAAATTGTTGAATATATCATTATTTAGTTTGTTTTTTGCACACAAATAGTATTCTTATCGCTTCATAACATTAAGATTGAACCACTGGAGTCACATGGACGATTTTAATCATGTCTTTACGACCTTTCTGGACCTTGAAAGTGTTATTAAATTGCTGTCTATGGAGGGGTCAGAGAGCTCTCGGATTTCATCAGAAATATCTTCATTTGTGTTCTGAAGATGAACGAAGGTCTTACGGGTTTGGAACGACATGAGGGCGAGTAATTAATGACAATTTATTTTTGGGTGAACAAACCCTTTCAAATACAAAAATAAAATGAAAATGGAAATAATTGAAGCTAAATAGAAATATAAAACAAGAAACCAATAAAAAAACGCACATAAAAATTACTAAAACTGAAAAAATTAAATTTTTTAAGATTAAGATTTTTTTTTTAAAATCAAATGAAAATAAATTTCAAATATAATTTATACACATCTATAAGCTTGACGACTTCTATTTGAAACTTTTTCAGCCAAATGTGGTGCAAATAGCCGTGGTCCAAATGAACATGAAAAATGCATTTAAAAAAACAACAAAAAAAACAGGAAATAACATCATAGAGAACCCCTGCAGACCCTCATGACTGTCACAGTCAAGAGAGTCAAGTCGCTAAAAATATCAGATAAATTATTAAGTGGCAAAGTTATTTCATGCTGTAAAACGTCAAGTGGTGTGACTGACGAAAAATGCAAAAAAAAAAAAAAATTAATATATATCTTTTTTTTAAATACCCATGTACACACACACACAGTCCAGCAAAATACGTTTAATGGACATTAGATACATGGACATTGGAACATGAATACGTTAAATTATTTTTTAGTTACACCACATTACATTTTAGAGACATTAAAGGATTAGCTCACTTCCGAACTAAAATTTCCTGATAATTTCCTTTCCAACGTGATTACGTAATGCATGCATTACTTGCAAGTCGTGGACGCTAGAGCAAGACCAGCATTTGTGGTTAAAAAGTATATACTTATTTTTTTTCTTCTTTTTTTAGAAAAGGACTGATTGTTTCGCTAGATAAGACCCTTATAGTGTAGAGACATTTGAAGCCCTTTTTGAAGCCCTTTTTCTATTCTTTATTGTAGACTCTCTTATACGTCATTGACCCATAGATGATACATACATATTGTGTTGATTTGGTCAGCAGCGGATGGTCCGCAGAGGGGCAAGGCATTGCTTTCACTCCCCACATGGTTGCTTGACAAATGTTAGCATGAGCCTCTAAAGCGGCATGACAAGCGCATGCTGAGAGCAAAGTCGAGCTAATGTGTTCTGGCATGCGGCTCGCTAATCACACATTTACATATGCAATGACCTACATTTGCATGTCAGCTCGCGCACTGTCCGGCCTGATTAACGATGGGCACCTCCCAGCGCCGGGGAGGCCGGCATAGCGGCGGGAGGAGGCCAGAGGGTGGCGGCTTTTTTGGCAGCCGAAGGGACGCACTGCCAGCCAGGATTAGGCCTGACGCGGCCTGAGCTCCAGACACTTCATTAGAGGTAATCTGTTTAGCAGTGGGCAGTGTATGTAAACTTCACAGGCCATTTGCGGCACCTTTCTGCCCCCTGGCCTCGCCTTCAAAGGGCAGCAGGGGCACCCTGACTGACAGCTTGTCTCATCCGTGGCTTTGCGCTGTCACACAATTTAGAGCACTGAGCTGACACGAGATGAACCGCAGCAGCCGAGGATCTCCACGACCGCCGGGGTCACTCGACAGCGGCGTAATGCGGTTTGTACAGATTGCAGCTTGCAGAAGGGGCGAGAGCTCAAAGGGCTCGTTGCCGCTCTGCATGAAGTGGAGAAAACAAAAATAACACACGGATGTGGGAGGCAAGGGGCCAAGAACGCCTTGAATTGGGATGCTGGACAACTTTTATGCAAAGCTTTCCATTCAGTGTTGGGGGTAATGCATTACAAGTACCTTGAGTTATGTAATCATATTACTTTTGTCAAGTAACTAGTAAAGTAATGCATAAACTTTACAACAAAAATATCGGAGTTACTTTTTCAAATAAGTAACAGAAGTTACTTTGTTTTCCCATTTATTGTCTGACAGCGCTCCTGTCCCCATGTTGAGTGAAATCAGGAGTAAGTACAGAGGGGTTAAGATGGTTATTGTAGTTCTAAACTAAATGTGAGCAGGCCTTTACTCCTCTCACTTCCACAAAATTGTATTCAGTATTCCTCAAAATGAATAAAATCAGTGAAATGCAAAAACAAGATCCTACGCAAACCTCTAATAAATAAATGTTAAATAAATATTTGTATGCATTTAATCCCACTTTATTGACCAGTGTAATTGCTGCTGACCTTTGATGATTCAGTTAAACCATAAGCAAAAATGACTTTAGATTTTTTGTTTTTATTGGTGACGCAAGTGTTAAACTTTATTCTCAAGCATTTTATTCTTCTGCAATCCAGAATAGCAGCACAGCTGAAGGTTTCTTTGAGCTGCGCCCTCTACTGTACACGCTTGAATTTGCATTTCCTTCAGCCTTACCATTTCAATTTTGGTGCACAAGAGCCTTTACATTTGCCCAAAAATAGAACTTTTTTGGTTAAAAAAAAAAAAAAAAACCCAGCCCAGGTGAGGAAAAAGTAACACAAAAGCAAAGTAACACATTACTCTTCTTAAAGTAACTGAGTAACGTAATTAGTTACTCTTTAAGGGAGTAACACGATATTGTAATGCATTACTTGTCAACATAACTTTCCTCAACACTGGTCACATTAGTGAAATGTCAGTGAAAGCTTGCAGGAAAAAAGGCCAGTCTATTATCAATAGTGTAGCAATGTATAGAGCATAACTTGCACAGAAGTTACTGTCAAAGCAAACTGCTTTCTGTCTCAGTACGACGAATTCATGAGACCAACTTGAACGAACGAAATCTATGTGGGGAATTTGTTCCACCCTCACACAAAACTCCCACATCGTGCTGGTTCCTATTGAAATGACTGGATTATGCTCAGAAAATTTAGCTGAGCAACAGTAAACCTTCACACTAAGGATGGGGACTATACCAATAACAATAGCTGGGATTCCATCCAAACGTGAAGCAAATCTTTTCAAAGTTCGCAAAAAAAGCTAATTAGGCATGCTTCCATCAAGTTGTTTGAACGGATGACAGTGGTATTGGTAACCTAGTAACCAACAGTAAATAAAACACTATCAGCAAAAACTGCCGATTAGTCACATGGGTAAAATCTTGTAAAAACTTTGTTAATTAAGGAATTTTTTTTCTAACGCGATACTTCAAAATGCGCATAAAAACAGGATGATGGAAACAGCTAGTAACTATAAGGTTAACAATCATTTTATGAGAATAGAATTATCTGAGAACAGAATTCTAATTCTATGAGAATAGGGAAGTTCAAGAAAGTCCTACAGTTGTGTAGACCACAACTATAACGATAAGTTGGTTTGACTTTCAAAACAATTTTTTCCCCTCCAGATGACCAATACTAACAGCCAATCAGAATTCATCCTGCTTTGAAGAATTCGAGCATTTAAAAAGACAGGCTAAAAAGACAAAACTATAGCACACTTATAATATAACGTTATTGTGCATTGGTGTGGATACTAAAGTAGTTATTCTTGGTGCGAATGGGCCTTTAGTCTTGATCCATCGTTTCAGTTAAATAAAAAAAAAAAAAGGTCAGAGGGGATGGAAGATGCAGCAGTGCATGCTGGGTAAATGACTCAAAGGGACAACACATCACAGGAGCAACAGCAAACGATGTAGGGTTGGCCACTGGTGACACAAGTGTAAAAAGAGAAATGCAGACATGCAGCCGTATGACAGGGATGCGAGATAGGAGGAGGAGGAGAATGACGGAGGACGGGGCGGCAGCAGTGCGGAGACTAGGTGTGAGCTGACAGCACAACAATGCCAGCAGCTGCCAAGGAAAGGACAACCGAAGCGCTGAAGAGGTGGTAGAGTAGCAAGATGGGCTTAGTGGTGGTAGTGTTGGTTGGTTGGTGGGTGCTGGGGGGGGGGATCTTCGTGGTGGGGGAACAAGGCAGGAGATCCTGTTCGCATCCTTTTCATCAACGTCTCTCTCCAGGCCCGGCCCATGCAATATTTATACCTCCTTCGCCCTGCTCCTCTTCAATCTGCTCCAGTATTTAAAGCCCTTGCTTTACAAGGGGATTTTGCTTCGTCGAAAAATCCGCCGTGACGATTAAAATCGGATCTGAAGATCTCGCCCTCCCACTCGCTATGAGAGCAAATGCGCCATCAAATATGCACGCCTTACCGACTCATCCGGCATCTCCTATGCATATCCATCAAACCTTGGGGACTTTAAGATATGATATCATATGCGTGATTGCATTCACAATTCAGCATTTTTGGTTGCATTTTTTCCAAGGGAATATGAATTGAACTTGAATGCTTGTTGCGAGCCTTGTAAAAGTCATTCTCTTAAGCTGTCACGGTGTAATCCATTGCCAGACTTACCTTGAGTGTTGCCTTCAACTTAATGTCAAATGTCTCATATGTTTATTGATGACAGCAGGCCTCAGCTGTACTCGACAACATTTTGTAATGTAAGGCCAATCAATATGACCGGTCAAGGAAGTTCAAGCGATTGTGTGCAATAGCTAATATTCCAATTTATCGGCCAATATCGTTTAAAATAATATGTTTGAGAGAGTACAGGAGCCCAGAATGTATGAAATCCCAGAAGCAGCTTGTAACCAAAAATCCCCAAAATAACCAAGAACCAGTATTTATAAACAGATTTAATACATTTTGGACTCCAGTCTCTATGTCTGGGCTGTCCCATCCCACTAAAGAAATTTATTAGGGATAATATGAACATTTTGGCCGATAAGATAACCGATCATTCTTTACATTTGAAAGTCGATAACTGATATACTGGTCGATAAATCCAAATCCAAATTTTTATATAATTTTTGAGAGCCTGGTTACAAAAACAAAAGTCTCACCATTAAAAGCCATGTCCCAAGCACACAATTATAATGTTCTCATAATTGTATGTAGCCTATGTGCCATTGCAACTGTATTTTCCTTTTTGAAGTGATTCCAATCATATTTCAAGCAATTCAAAACAGTCATGGCGACCAGTGTGCATCTGAAGCGTCTCATCTGAAGGAAATAATCCATTATTTATTGGCTTTAAAATATCGGCCAAATGTTCTTATTGGGCTGATAGCATTAAAAATATATCGGCCCAATACTGTTAAAATGTATACATATTCAACATTTATTTTAAAAACTTTTGGATTCAGATTTGCTCTTACCTTAGATACCGGTATCCACAAAATTCAATATCTGTGGACTTCTAGTTCAAATATAAATAAAAGAATAGAAGATATTTGATGTTACTTTTAAGGGAACACTCAAGGTAAATCTAGCAATGGATTATTCAATGACAGGAAGAATGTTCATTTTTGGACTTTTAACAATAAAAAGCTTAAAAACAAATTCTTTCCAGATGAGGGAAACCCAAAATACATTGTCAATCATCTTCATCGTCAAGCATGAGCAGTAACTTTCCAACAGTAATACTTCAATACCTTGTATCGGCAGCCATTATTTAGCGAACAAACATTCAACCTCTAATTTAAATGTAACTCAAGACAATAATGGAGTCAGATGATTGGAGGGAATTAGTCTGGGGGTGTGAAAAGGAAGTATGACAGAAGAGAGATTAAGAGAGAATGAGGAAGAGAGAGAGCAAAAGACTGCTAAAAGCAGCAGATTTCCAACACCTCTGTCTCTGGCACTGGAAACACATGATGGCTCCGGTGTGCAGGAAACGGTGCTTGTGCAGAGAGCAGAATCTCATTATCACCTCTCACCCGGCACAGCAGAGAGACAGCCGGAGCAGACCGCCGCCTGTCTCTCTGCGGGTGGATTGACAGACACGGGGAGATTTGACGGGGGCAGATGTGGATGTGGAAGAGGGCGACAGGCTCGTGCTACATGCTGCTAAGCAAGCAGGTGGTGAGTCAGGATGGTAGACGCCAGAAAAAAAAAACTGGCTTTGTAGAACGGCTATATAACGAGATTACAAAGAAAGTTTGGCTAGACGGTATGTGTGTTTGTGTTTATGTGTGAGCGAACACAAACCTGTGGCTGAAACACTGGCACCGCCGGCTGCTGGCCTTGTGATTGGGCGTCCATCGTGACAGCAGCAGTCCCTTACACCCCTGTGAAACAAACAAACAAACAAAATAAGATGCATCAACAATTCCCGGCACGGCTACAGAACAAACCCTCCCTCCGTGTAATAATCTCCAGTGAAGGTGGACGTGTGATTCTGGTAATAGAATTAGGGTCCGGAGCAGCACTCCTGACAATCACGAGCTGCAGCGGAAACGGCTGGCCTGCGTCACCTCGCCCGAGGAACCCGATCCGACGAGAACACAACACCCATTGTGTTAATGAGACCTGTCAAAGAGCCACAGTACTGGAGACCCTTCAAACTGAATCGCAAATATCAACTGTTAAATCTTGAAGCCCAATCATTGGAAATTATCTCAAAAAACTACACAAAAATATTCTTTGAATAAGTGTACACAATACAGTGTGATCACAATACTAAAGACCAACAATTGCAGTTTAATATGAGAATAGGACAATATGCACTAGGTACAGGAAGTTCCACCAGTGAAACTCAATATTATTATCAGTTGCATGATCTTTAAATGAGTCAATTACCGTATATACCCGAATATAAGACGACCCTGAATATAAGACGACCCCCCCCATTTTCCAGACTTATTTTTGGGAAAAAAAAGTTGCTCGCCACCTCCATACGTTGCATTCTGTGACTCCAAATTTTTTGGCAGCTTTGCAATTATTAGATGATTCTGCCTTCACGACCATAAGTTTAAAGTTGGTGTCATAACTGTTTCGAACGTGTTTCCAACTTTTGAAGCTCTTTTCTCAAAATGATCTCTTGACTTCTCCATGGCGGCACTTTACTGTTTGTTTAATTCATAACACTGTCACTAATTACGTAGCCTATCGTGTTGGCGCCCTCTACTGTTTCCTCCTGCTTTCTCCCTTTCCTCCCGTGAGTTTGTCTATATCGCGAATATAAGAGGACCCTATTTCAGCCTATTTTTAGGACACAAACCTAGTCTTATATTCGGGTATATACAGTAGTAATATACCAATTAATAATAATATTACTTATTCTGTATTCTTCTGAAATCATTATTTCACAGGCGCCAATAGCCTCGTGGGCAACACGGTGACATATATCACTGTTGCGCTTCAGGCAACCCGAGTTCGAGTCCAGGCTCGTGGACCCTTCCCGATCCTGCCCCCCATCCCTCACGCTTCCTATCCACTCTATATAGTCCAATCACAATATAAAGCAAAAATCATCAAAAAATAAATCTTTGAAATCATTACTTCCAGTAGATTAAGTACAGCATGTGTTATTGCAAATCTGTGTCCAAAATAGATCACACTGAAGACAATGAAATAAATGGAACATCATCTGGACCTCATTTCACTCGATCACTGACTTAGCAAGTTGTATGAACATGACACTACACTTTTTGTTGTGAGTAAAGCATGTGGCGGCTGACTTAAAAGGTATTAGTTAACCCTGCATCCACTGGCTAAGATCAGAACCGGTGAGTTTGTGACTGAGAGCCGTGTTCTGGCCGCAATGAGACTTGGGTCCCTATTGAACAAATAATTAAAGAGTAAGAGAACACAAGAATAATCAAATAACCACATTAAAACATATAGAAATTAATAATCTCAGACTAAATTTTAAAATGATTTGAAATTGAAACAAATTAAGTTTAGTGCAAGTAAAAGACTTGTACGCAATACACATTTGTCAATGCCATTGGATTTCATCGTTGGGCCATTTTTTTATTATTTTACATAAAACCAAAATATACTGTATTTGGTTTAAATTCTTCATTTTGTTTAGAGTTAAAACAAGTGGTCGACAGATATCACACAACTGGCCAATATATCAGCCAATATTTGGCTTTTTTTTTTTAAATATTGGCATTGTTTGGCCGATGTATTGGAAGCAGGACTTTTATTTTGACGGTGACGCACTGTGTACTCAGTCACTACCATTCTCATCGCTAATTCTCCGCCTTTTATTCTCTTCAACAGTTGTCTAATATGTTACAAAAACAGTTTAACAAAAAAGTAAACTGTATATGAAAAAGTATTATAACATCTGCTTTTACACTATTATTAACAGAAAGGCAAACATTATTATACTTTCGCATTTACCATCTGCATTCAGCAAATACGCATTTATGTTTTCAAATATTTTGGTGGTCTAAATATTGCGTGAAATGGTTTACTTTAATTTTGAATAAATTCATAATATCTGTCATCCTGATCTCTAGATACTCATTTTAGGACATTATACATGTAAACAAAAATAAAACACAGCTTAACCACAAATGTCAACCCAAAGATTCCATCATTATTTTTACACACAAAGACCAAATCTTCAATAACGACTGCCCTTAGAGCACCTAATATCAGTTTGTTGACTCTACTGCTCCTCGAAAGCCTACAGAGACATTAATGTGGGCACAATAAAGCATATGTGCAAGTAAGAAACAGTAAAGATGAGTTGTCTTTGCAGAGCTGACGATAAGAAGGAATAAATTAGGCCTGAGCTCTCGTCAGTGACAGAGAGCAAATACAAAAGATAGCTGCGTGCTTTTCTTTACATCAAGCCGGGAGATGGGCCTATGCGTGCAGCAGCCATCAAAATTTTTAATGATTGCTTGGTTGTCACTTCACTGCGGCGTGCAGCTCGGGTGAGCTCGCCATGTCCTCACTGTACTGAAGGAATATGAGCGAGGGGTTACAAAAAAAAAGAAACACTCCTTTCATGGAAAGGCCATTTACATGTCGCTCACTGCGGTGAACGTCCGTCTCCGCGCGTTGTCAGGGCTGAGTGGATCGAGGAGCTCGAGCCAATTAAAATACCTCATGCCGGAGAACGGAGAAATGGAGCTGAAGCTGTCACCATGGCAAAATAAAATCAGCCCGGTTTGTCGAAGGTTAATAACACTAATTAAGCACCAACCCCACGTATGAGATTTGAGTGGCAGTGCGAGCAGGACCGGGTTTGTTGCCACCGAAGATTTGTTTCTGTTTGCAATTTTTGCAGTTTAGCTAAATTTGTCTCCACATTACGGATTGTAGAAACTGCTTGCGTGACGCATTTTCTCCAGGGAAGATACTAGTCGTTAAAGCCACACATTTAAACAGCCTCTCTATGAGTATGTAATTAGTACTGGAAGTTGGAAGTAAGTTTTTAAATTAATTAAAAAAATAAAAAAAAACACCAGAGCTCCCAAAAAGGGTACTTATGTAACACTCTGTTCTTTCTTTTAATAAAACTTCACTAAGGTGAATAATTCTTGGCACTTATTAGCAGTTTGAAACAGCCATTAATGGACATTCCTGTTGGCAATGTACAACACGGCTGTTGTTAAAAAAGCAAACATAATTTTACGCAATTCTGTGAATCAAGAGTGCCAAATCATATCACTGTTGAGTTTTAATGTGAACATGAAGTGCTGTTTGTAACCATTTTACTTCCTTAATGTGACATTTCATAGAGCAAAAATAAAATGATTGTATAATAAAATTTAAAAGTAGGTTATAATAACCTGCAGGATTTAGTGTTTTATTTGTCGCTCTGAATTTGCATGTTTTGATGTCCACATGTTCTTCAAGTAATTGAAAAAGAGTACCAGTAGCATTTCTATCATAAAGAAGTGGCTATAAATTAACATATAAATTAAATGTTTGGCCAATATTAAAGAAGGATTTGATCTGTAAAGTGTAACAACAACGATCACCATGCCATTGGCACCCTCTGCAGGCATTTGTTATAAAACGTTATGTATTTTAATAATGTTGTTCAATAAAACCAAACGATTACTTGATACTTTATTTGAACCAATTATTGCCTATTGCCTCATTGTGAGATATATATATATTTTTTTTTTTTTTTTTTTTGTTTGCTTACAATTTTATTAATGTGTGATTTTTCTTAACAGATTACTCTGTCCAAAATAAATCTAGATATGCAGAATCGATATCATTGATGGCAAATTGCTGGTTTGCTGATGGCAAAAAGGTTGCTGGTTCGATCCCAGCAGTCACCATGTCCTGGAGCAAGGCACTTTACTCCATGTTGCTCCAGGGGGATGGTGGATGGTATATCGTGGTATATCCCTGTATAATAAGTGCACTGTAAGTCACTTTGGATAAATGGATGCCAAATGCATAAATGTTAATGTAATCGTTAGTGACAGCCTAAAATTCTTTAAAATTGTAAAACAATACATTTCTATTTCTTTATATTATATATATATATATATATATATATATATATATATATATATATATATATATATATATATATATATATATATGGTATACAAATATATAAATGTGTGTGTGCGTTAAAAAAAAAATCTGGATAGTTGGCACATTTCTGGGTGGATGGATAGATTGATGGCAAATTTCTGGATGGGTGGATGGCAAAACATTTCTGGATAGATGGATGGCAAATTTCTATATGGATGGATGGATGGATGGATGTAAGGAACATTTCTGGATGGATGGATGGATGGATGGATGTAAGGAACATTTCTGGATGGATGGATGTAAGGAACATTTCTGGATGGATGGATGGATGGATGGATGGAACATTTCTGGATGGATGGATGGATGGATGGATGTAAGAACATTTCTGGATGGATGGATGGATGGATGGATGGATGTAAGGAACATTTCTGGATGGATGGATGGATGGATGTAAGAACATTTCTGGATGGATGGATGGATGGATGGATGGATGTAAGGAACATTTCTGGATGGATGGATGGATGGATGTAGAACATTTCTGGATGGATGGATGGATGGATGGATGTAAGGAACATTTCTGGATGGATGGATGGATGGATGGATGTAAGGAACATTTCTGGATGATGGATGGATGGATGTAAGGAACATTTCTGGATGGATGGATGGATGGATGTATGGAACATTTCTGGATGGATGGATGGAAGGAACATTGATGGATGGATGGATGGATGGATGGAACATGGATGGATGGATGGATGGATGGATGGATGGATGGATGGATGGATGGATGGATGGATGGATGGATGGATGGATGGATGGATGGATGGATGGATGGATGGATGGATGGATGGATGGATACATGGATGGATGGATGGATGGATGATAGTACATTTCTGGATGGATGGATGGATGATGATGGTACATTTCTGGATGGATGGATGGATGGATGGATGGATGGATGATAGTACATTTCTGGATGGATGGATGATAGATATACATTTCTGGATGGATGGATGATAGTACATTTCTGGATGGATGGATGATGATGATACATTTCTGGATGGATGGATGATGATAGTACATTTCTGGATGGATGGATGATGATAGTACATTTCTGGATGGATGGATGATAGATTTCTGGATGGATGGATAGTACATTTCTGGATGGATGGATGATAGTACATTTCTGGATGGATGGATGATGATGATTTCTGGATGGATGGATGGATGGATGGAACATTGATGGATGGATGGATGGATGGATGGATGGATAGATACATTTCTGGATGGATGGATGGATGGATGGATGATAGTACATTTCTGGATGGATGGATGATAGTACATTTCTGGATGGATGGATGATAGTACATTTCTGGATGGATGGATGATAGTACATTTCTGGATGATGGATGATAGTACATTTCTGGATGGATGGATGATAGTACATTTCTGGATGGATGGATGATAGATACATTTCTGGATGGATGGATGGAACATTTCTGGATGGATGGATGATAGTACATTTCTGGATGGATGGATGATGGATACATTTCTAGATAGATGGATGGAACATGGATGGATGGATGGAACATTTCTGGATGGATGGATGATAGATGGATGGATGGATGATAGTACATTTCTGGATGGATGGATGGATGATAGTACATTTCTGGATGGATGATGGATGGATGGATGATAGTACATTTCTGGATGGATGGATGATATAGTGGATTTCTGGATGGATGATAATGATAGTACATTTCTGGATGGATGGATGGATGGATGGATGATAGTACATTTCTGGATGGATGGATGATAGATTTCTGGATGGATGGATGATAGTACATTTCTGGATGGATGGATGATGGTACATGGATGGATGGATGATGGTACATTTCTGGATGGATGGATGATGGTACATTTCTGATGGATGGGTACATTTCTGGATGGATGGATGGATTGATGGCAAATTTCTGGATGGATGGATGGCAAAACATTTCTGGATAGATGGATGGCATTTCTATATGGATGGATGGATGGATGGATGTATTTCTGGATGGATGGATGGATGATGGATGTAAGGAACATTTCTGGATGGATGGATGGATGTAAGGAACATTTCTGGATGGATGGATGGATGGATGTAAGGAACATTTCTGGATGGATGGATGGATGGATGGATGTAAGGAACATTTCTGGATGGATGGATGGATGGATGGATGGATGTATTTCTGGATGGATGGATGGATGGATGTATGGAACATTTCTGGATGGATGGATTTGGATGGATGGATGGATGAACATTTCTGGATGGATGGATGGATGGATGTAAGAGAACATTTCTGGATGGATGGATGGATGGATGGATGTAACACATTTCTGGATGGATGGATGGATGTAGGAACATTTCTGGATGGATGGATGGATGGATGTAAGGAACATTTCTGGATGGATGGATGGATGGATGGATATTTCTGGATGGATGGATGGATGGAAGGAACATTGATGGATGGATGGATGGATGGATGGATGGATGGATGGATGGATGGATGGATGGATGGATGATAGTACATTTCTGGATGGATGGATGGATGGATGGATGGTACATTTCTGGATGGATGGATGGATGGATGATAGTACATTTCTGGATGGATGGATGGATGGATGGATGGATGTAAGGAACATTTCTGGATGATGATGGATGGATGTAAGGAACATTTCTGGATGGATGGATGGATGGATGTATGAAACATTTCTGGATGGATGGATGGATGGATGATAGAACATTTCTGGATGGATGGATGGAAGGAACATTGATGGATGGATGGATGGATGGATGGATGATAGTACATTTCTGGATGGATGGATGGATGGATGGATGGTACATTTCTGGATGGATGGATGGATGGATGGATGGATGATAGTACATTTCTGGATGGATGGATGGATGGATGATAGTACATTTCTGGATGGATGGATGGATGATAGTACATATTGGATGGATGGATGATAGTACATTTCTGGATGGATGGATGGATGATAGTACATTTCTGGATGGATGGATGGATGGATGGTACATTTCTGGATGGATGGATGGATGGTACATTTCTGGATGGATGGATGGATGGTACATTTCTGGATGGATGGATGGATGGATGGTACATTTCTGGATGGATGGATGGTACATTTCTGGATGGATGGATGGTACATTTCTGGATGGATGGATGGATGGATGATGGATGGATGGATGGTACATTTCTGGATGGATGGATGGATGGATGGATGGATGGTACATTTCTGGATGGATGGATGGATGGATGGATGGATGATAGTACATTTCTGGATGGATGGATGGATGATAGTACATATCTGGATGATGGATGGATGGATGGATGGATGGATGGATGATGATAGTACATTTCTGGATGGATGGATGGATGGAACTGATGATAGTACATTTCTGGATGGATGGATGGATGGATGGTACATTTCTGGATGGATGGATGGACTGATGATTTTTCTGGATGGATGGATGATAGTACATTTCTGGATGGATGGACTGATGATAGTACATTTCTGGATGGATGGATGGATGGATGGATGGATGGTACATTTCTGGATGGATGGATGGACTGATGATAGTACATTTCTGGATGGATGGACTGATGATAGTACATTTCTGGATGGATGGACTGATGATAGTACATTTCTGGATGGATGGACTGATGATAGTACATTTCTGGCTGGATGGACTGATGATAGTACATTTCTGGATGGATGGACTGATGATGATAGTACATTTCTGGATGGATGGACTGATGATGATAGATTTCTGGATGGATGGATGATATAGTACATTTCTGGATGGATAGATGGATGGATGGATGGATGATAGAACATTTCTGGATGGATGGATGGATGATGAGTACATTTCTGGATGGATGGATGGACTGATAGATAGTATTTCTGGATGGATGGATGGATGGATGGATGATAGTACATTTCTGGATGGATGGATGGATGGATGATAGTACATTTCTGGATGGATGGATGGATGGATGATAGTACATTTCTGGATGGATGGATGGATGGATGGATGGATGGATGATAGTACATTTCTGGATGGATGGATGGATGGATGGATGGATGGATGGATGGATGGATGGATGATAGTACATTTCTGGATGGATGATGATAGACATTTCTGATGGATGGATGATGATAGATGGATGATGATACATTTCTGGATGGATGGATGGACATTTCTGGATGGATGGACTGATGATGGATGGATGGATAGACTGACATTTCTGGATGGATGGACTGATGATGGATGGATGATGGATGGATGGATGTAAGGAACATTTCTGGATGGATGATGGATATGATGATAGTACATTTCTGGATGGATGGATGGATGATGGTACATTTCTGGATGGATGGATGGATGATAGTACATTTCTGGATGGATGATGTAGCACATTTCTGGATGGATGATGGATGGATGATATGGATGATATGGATGATAGTACATTTCTGGATGGATGGATGATAAATACATTTCTGATGGATGATAGTACATTTCTGATAGATGGATGATGATGGATGATAATACATTTCTAGATTGGATGATAGTGGATGGATGGATGATAGCACATTTCTGGATGGATGATGATATGTACATTTCTGGATGGATAGTACATTTCTGATGGATGGATGATAGTACATTTCTGGATGGATGGATGATAGTACATTTCTGGATGGATGGATGGATTTCTGATGGATGGATACATTTCTGGATGGATGGATGATAGTACATTTCTGGATGGATGGATGATAGTACATTTCTGGATGGATGATAGTACATTTCTGATGGATGGATGATAGTACATTTCTGGATGGATGGATGATAGTACATTTCTGGATGGATGGATGATAGTACATTTCTGGATGGATGGATGATAGTACATTTCTGGATGGATGGATGATAGACATGGATGGATGGATAGAATTTCTGGATGGATGGATGGATGGATGGATGATAGTACATTTCTGGATGGATGGATGATAGTACATTTCTGGATGGATGGATGATAGTACATTTCTGGATGGATGGATGGATGATGGATGGATGGATGATTTCTGGATGGATGGATGGATGATATGGATTTCTGGATGGATGATAGTACATTTCTGGATGGATGGATGGATGGATGGATGGATGGACATTTCTGGATGGATGGATGATATACATTCTGGATGGATGGATGGATAGATGGATGGATGGATGGATGGATGGATGACATTTCTGGATGGATGGATGATAGACATTCTGGATGGATGGATGATAGTACATTTCTGGATGGATGGATGATGGTACATTTCTGGATGGATGGATGATGGGATGATGGTACATTTCTGGATGGATGGATGGTACATTTGATGGATGGATGATAGCACATTTCTGATGATGGATGGATGGATGGATGGATGGATAGATTTCTGGATGGATGATAGTACATTTCTGGATGGATGGATGATGGTACATTTCTGGATGGTACATTTCTGGATGGATGGATGGACATTTCTGGATGGATGGATGATAGGACATTTCTGGATGGATGGATGGTATTTCATTTCTGGATGGATGGATGGATTTCTGATGGATGGATGGACTGATTTACATTTCTGGATGGATGGATGATAGGACATTTCTGGATGGATGGATGGATGATAGTACATTTCTGGATGGATGGATGGAACATTTCTGGATGGATGGACATTTCTGATATGGATGGATGGTAGTACATTTCTGGATGGATGGATGGAACATATCTGGATGGATGGATGGATTTCTGGATGGATGGATGATGATAGTACATTTCTGGATGGATGGATGATGAGTACATTTCTGGATGGATGGATGATAGTACATTTCTGGATGGATGGATGATAGTACATTTCTGGATGGATGGATGGATTTCTGGATGGATGGATGATAGTACATTTCTGGATGGATGGATGATAGTACATTTCTGGATGGATGGATGATGATAGTACATTTCTGGATGGATGGATGATAGATGGATGGATGGATACATTTCTGGATGGATGGATGATATGATAGTACATTTCTGGATGGATGGATGGATTTCTGGATGGATGGTACATTTCTGGATGGATGGATGATAGTACATTTCTGGATGGATGGATGATAGATAGTACATTTCTGGATGGATGGATGGATGATGAGTACATTTCTGGATGGATGGATGGATTTCTGGATGGATGGATGGTACATTTCTGGATGGATGGATGATAGTACATTTCTGGATGGATGGATGGAACATTTCTGGATGGATGGATGGAACATGGATGGATGGATGATAGTACATTTCTGGATGGATGGATGATAGTAACATTTCTGGATGGATGGATGATAGTACATTTCTGGATGGATGGATGGATGGATGGATGGATGATAGTACATTTCTGGATGGATGGATGGATGGATGGATGGATGATAGTACATTTCTGGATGGATGGATAGATGGATGGATGATGATAGTACATTTCTGATGGATGGATGATGGTACATTTCTGGATGGATGGATGATGGTACATTTCTGGATGGATGGATGATGGCACATTTCTGGATGGATGGATTTCTGGATGGATGGATAGTACATTTCTGGATGGATGGATGATAGTACATTTCTGGATGGATGGATGGATAGTACATTTCTGGATGGATGGATGGAACATTTCTGGATGGATGGATGGAACATTTCTGATGGATGGATGGAACATTTCTGGATGGATGGATGGACTGATGATAGATAACATATTTCTGGATGGATGGATGGAACATTCTGGATGGATGATAGTACATTTCTGGATGGATGATAGTACATTTCTGGATGGATGGATGGAATATACATTTCTGGATGGATGGATGGATGGTACATTTCTGGATGGATGGATGGATGGATGGATGGATGGAACATTTCTGGATGGATGGATGGAACATTTCTGGATGGATGGATGATAGTACATTTCTGATGGATGGATGATAGTACATTTCTGGATGGATGGATGATAGTACATTTCTGGATGGATGATGATGATAGTACATTTCTGGATGGATGGATGATATGGTACATTTCTGGATGGATGGATGATAGTACATTTCTGGATGGATGGATGATAGTACATTTCTGGATGGATGGATGATAGTACATTTCTGGATGGATGGATGGAACATGGATGGATGGATGGAACATTTCTGGATGGATGGATGGAACATTTCTGGATGGATGGATGATAGTACATTTCTGGATGGATGGATGATAGTACATTTCTGATGGATGGATGATAGTGGATGGATGGATGGAACATTTCTGGATGGATGGATGGATGGAACATTTCTGATGGATGGATGATAGTACATTTCTGGATGGATGGATGATGGTACATTTCTGGATGGATGGATGATGGTACATTTCTGGATGGATGGATGATAGTACATTTCTGGATGGATGGATGATAGTACATTTCTGGATGGATGGATGATAGTACATTTCTGGATGGATGGATGATAGCACATTTCTGGATGGATGGATGATAGTACATTTCTGGATGGATGGATGATAGATGGATGGATGGAACATTTCTGGATGGATGGATGGACATTTCTGATGGATGGATGATAGTACATTTCTGGATGGATGGATGGATTTCTGGATGGATGGATGGATACATTTCTGGATGGATGGATGGAACATTTCTGGATGGATGGATGGAACATTTCTGGATGGATGGATGGAACATTTCTGGATGGATGGATGGACTGATGATAGTACATTTCTGGATGGATGGATGGAACATTTCTGGATGGATGATAGTACATTTCTGGATGGATGGATGGATGATAGTACATTTCTGGATGGATGGATGGAACATTTCTGGATGGATGGATGGATGGTACATTTCTGGATGGATGGATGATAGTACATTTCTGGATGGATGGATGGAACATTTCTGGATGGATGGATGGATAGTACATTTCTGGATGGATGGATGGAACATTTCCGGATGGATGGATGGAACATTTCTGGATGGATGGATGATAGTACATTTCTGGATGGATGGATGATAGTACATTTCTGGATGGATGGATGATAGTACATTTCTGGATGGATGGATGATAGTACATTTCTGGATGGATGGATGGAACATTTCTGGATGGATGGATGGATGGAACATTTCTGGATGGATGGATGATGGTACATTTCTGGATGGATGGATGATAGTACATTTCTGGATGGATGGATGATAGTACATTTCTGGATGGATGGATGATAGTACATTTCTGGATGGATGGATGATAGTACATTTCTGGATGGATGGATGGAACATTTCTGGATGGATGGATGATAGTACAGTTCTGGATGGATGGATGGATGGATGATAGTACATTTCTGGATGGATGGATGGATGGATGATAGTACATTTCTGATGGATGGATGGATGGATGATAGTACATTTCTGGATGGATGGATGATAGTACATTTCTGGATGGATGGATGGAACATTTCTGGATGGATGGATGGAACATTTCTGGATGGATGGATGATGGTACATTTCTGGATGGATGGATGGAACATTTCTGGATGGATGGATGGAACATTTCTGGATGGATGGATGGATGGATGGTACATTTCTGGATGGATGGAAGGCACATTTTTGGATGATAGCAAATTTCTGGATGGATGGCACATTTGGATCTCAATGCAAATCTGGATGGATGAATGGATGGCAAAATTTTGGATGGACGGCAATATTCTGGATGGATGGATGGATGGATGGATGGATGGATGGATGGAAAACCTCCGGATGGGTGGATGGTATCATTAAGCATAATTTAAGTTTTATGGCTGATAATTCACTCTGCAGATGTATATCATTTTGCCCCTTTAGCACAGAGCCTGTCTGGCATTTGACGGTGTCGGCACGGGATGGGTTGCTCTCATTGTCAGTTAGTTCTCAGATTCAAGCAGTTCAGATTGAGGCTGGCAGCATGGCCTCTTTGATTGACCTATTCAGTGTCAAAATGACTTCAGGGCATCGGCGGTTTCCATCCACAACCCTTTTACCAACACCCTCATTAACAGAATCAATTAAAAATGTCACATGATATCAGCACACAAGCACCCAAACAAGAATGATTATAGGAGTCGCATCCTCTAGAGAAGACCGTATACACACGCACACAACACATCGACAACACCCAACTGTCTGGAGAAACATTCATCTGCGTTTTTTCCACTGGCTATTTACGGTGTCCACGTGGTTTACAGCTGCATTGCTTGTAAAATTAACATACTGAAAAGGGGCCGCAGCAACAACTAAGAAGCTATACATAGCTTTGCATGACAAAAAGAGCCATTACATGCCATGATGACAGTAGGCAACCTACTTGAAATAGAGGCCTGGGAGCTGACTAACAATGTAAGCGGCAGTTTTGCTGCAGTCGCATAGAAAGGCTATCCGTTTCTTCACTCGTTGCGTTAAAATTATTGAATTATTAAAAATATTTCTTATATCCAACATAAAAAGATAGTTAGAGCTGTGGCTTGGTGGTTAGAGGTTCTACACATGGAGACATGGTGCTCATGCTAGAAATGTAAATTAATCTAACATTAACTGTTTACATGTCCACTAATAATGATATTAATTTTACAATAATCAGCGTAAGGACTTCATCACAGTAAGATGTTTATCATGACACAAGCAAACCTCTTCACTTTTCAATTGATTATACCCTCATTCGGATTATTCGCTTATTTTTACCATGCCTTTACATGCCTGTTTATTGAGATTAACATTGATGTACTCCACTTAGTTTAATGCGAGTATGGTTACCGGATTATAGGACTGCATGGTTAAGTGAAATAGAACTGAAATCGTGATTTGGCTTCGTGCGATTATGAAATACCGTAACATGTTTTACTCACTTCATATCATCAGTCAAGTGTTTGAAATTTCCTTTTGTGAGCGGATAAGGCTTCTTATCAAAGAATGAGGCAGACAATATATTACTTTGTATTATTTTTCTAAACAGCGATAAAGGCTATGTCGATTAGCATTGAATTATAAACATACTTTATAAATATGCTACCTGAGAAGGCTTGAAGACAGATAAACCATATACTGCCGCAGTTGTGTGTTTATTGTCTTCATGTTTAATCAGTCAAAGTGCTTCTATCTTCTTTTTAATCACATACAGCGCTAGCTTCATATTAGGGATTAAAGACATAGACTCGTTCTTGAGTTTACATACCTCCTGACAAAAATTAAGAAATTATTGTCACAGATTTTTATAATAATAATAAAATAGACCTTAGACCTTTCTAATGATTTATAGTTGTAAGCTGCCTGCATGGTAGCAGATAACCCTGCAGTTTTTCATAAAATAATATTTATATTTTACAGGAATTATCACTACATTGTTCTATTTATTCTTAAATACTCTATTTTAATTTTTAATATTGAAAATGTTATTGTAATGTTAATACTTCTCATTTTGTTAAATGTTTATTTAGCGCATTATATATATATATATATATATATATATATATATATATATATATATATATATATATATATATATATATATATGTGTGCTCTGGAGTGATGAATCACGCTTCTCTGTCTGGAAATCCAATGGACGAGTCTGGGTTTGGTGGTTGCCAGGAGAACGGTACTTGCAAAAAGTAAAGTTTGGTGGAGGGGAAACTGGAAAAACAGAAACTGGGGTGTGTGTGTGTGTGTGTGTGTGTGTGTGTGTGTGTGTGTGTGTGTGTGTGTATAGATATATATATATATATATATAGAGAGAGAGAGAGAGAGATGGATATAGTGTGTGTCAAGAATTACACATCATTTTCCATATTGTTCAATGAAAATAATTCAATAAAAGGGTCAAAAATACAAAAGAGGAATTTTGCTGGCATTGCAACAGTTGTAAATCTAGAAATGATTATAGATTTTATCTTGAAACTTTGCATATTTACATTATTAATTTTTATATTATGAGCAAGCAACATGAAATGCGTTGCTTAACATCAGTTAACTTCCATAACATTCCTATACCCGTCCTTAAATGCTAAAAGAGAGCAAGCTAGAAGTCTTCATTGTGCGTGGGTGTCCATCATGAATCAATGCAACCTTTATGAGTAATTGACAATTTTACAAGGCATCAACTCATGGAGGCTGCAGTGATTTCATATCAAATTTCCAGTAAGTATGCATAGACTGCATACTTCTTTCTTTGAAGCAGGAAAAGTTAATCAAAGAATAGATTCACCCAGTGTTGCCATGTCCAGAATATAAAAAAGTGGACATAACTGAACCCATCGGTAGCCTAGCAAGCACAACAGGCCAACTTAAATGATCATGTGATGGCAGGCTGCCCTATATGTCCTGTATTCCCTGTTTCTTGGCTACTTTTTCATGCATGAAAAAGAAAGATGTAACAAGAAAGAGAGGAGAGTTTTTTTGTGGATCAAGGAGTCTGGATGTTAACTGGTCCAGCACTTAAATTAGCCTTTGCTCACAGGTGTTCACGCAGACCAGATCATACGCAGACGAATTCAAGAGTGCAAGGAAACGAAAGCCAACAGTAGAAGAGCGTGGTATGAACAGCACATGAAAGGCCTCTTTGAGCCTGTGAATACAGTAAAAGCAGTGGCCATGATTATAAGAATCCTTTTTAAGTCAGTGAGGCTGATCATTAATGATGGAATAGTCGGAAATTAAAAAGGACCGACATTTGCACGTTTATTTTAATCAGTGCCGAAAAGAAACATGAGCATAGAAGTGCAAGTCGCCATGGAGAAGCTCAAGACATGTTTGAAGATTCAGGATACGGTCCAGGAGATTATGCAGCTATTTAACGATGCCGTTTATGAATTTTAACTTGTCAAAGAGCACTTTTGATCTACTATTTGACTAACTGGACAATTATGATATTTAACACTGCTTAATTCAAATACTAAATATTAATGTTAATTATATATACAGTATAATTGTCTGTGTTCATTGACTTTTTTTTAAAATCATGAACAAAGTGTTTAAACAAGCTTCAGTTGTTAAATAACACTTCTATGATTAAACCGGTTTAAATTCATTTTTTCTACTGGCTCGGTCAGGGCCAGGTTCACATTTTTTACTTGCCCTGCCAAAATGTTCACTGGCCCCATCATAAAAACAAAAATTAATTGTTTTTGATCAATGCAACCATACTAAAAAAGGTTGTCACCAAAAACTACTAGCCTAATTCATATACATTTTAAATACAGTCAGTAATAAAATAAGAATAAAATCTAATTATGAGGAATAGCATGAATAAATATAGATTAACCCTTATTGAAGTTCAGTCAACAATGAGGAATTTTTTTAAATTAAAATATAAAAACAGACAGCAGCACGGATATTAGGCTGCTGTCACTTTAAGAGTTGCACGGATACAATATACTGTTTATGCATCTTACTTCTCACATTTATGTTCACTTAAGACATAACCGACTATGTTTACGACGATGCTCGACAAGACAGACATTTCAACATCATTTTGTATGAATGTGTCCATTAAAGCCCAGGAAGACTTCAAAGAGTTTCACACACAAAACTTAAATATTTAAGTTGGCAAGGCTTAAAAATACAAGCAAATGATCAATTTCCGTGAACATGCAGCACTGGCTCGATGGGGAAAGTGACAGTTCTGTCAACTGGCCCGATTGTCTTTCACGCTGGCCCCGGGCCCTTAGGCAGTCCTTATTGTAGAGCCCTGAGTTGCATGTATACTGTAGTTGTACCACCTGACATTTTTTTACTAATATTTGAGAGAGCTACAAGGATCAGTTGGGCTCCTCTGGATGATTATTATCATGTTTACTTGGGGTGTGACGAGACACTTAGCTCATGAGGCGAGGCATGACACGAGATTGCGTTCATGAAAACGAGACGAGACAAGATTTTTGCACAGTATTTTTATGAAAAACTCAATGACAAAATTCATGACTGGAAAAACAGTCTGCAGGTGCATTTTGAAATATTTTAATCTTGTAATGAATGTCATTTCAATTCTACTTTCTGAGTATGAATTATCAAATGCATTGAAAGACAACAATACTCAAGCACTGTAAAAGGTTGTCACAAACTCAACTGACTGGCTTTTCTCCTGTATGATTTCACACATCTCTTCGGACCTTACCACACATGAATTATACGCTTCCAGAACTTCTGACTGAGGCTGTGTGTGACCTCCACAAATTGAACAGAAATAAAAACAGTATAAATAACAACCCTCTACAATGCGAGTAGATTTCACTCTGGGCGACTAAATAATATCTATCATTAGCCATTGGCTAATAAATGCTTAGATTTTACTCGCAAGTGCATGGGTTAGAGGCTAAGAATAAGTTTAGCATAGATATATTTTCACTCGCTGAGCACTCAGACTGAGCACTTGAGAGTTTCGCTCTCGTCAAGCGATCTAACTTATACGATTTCAAATCAGCTCATCTGACGTACCGTAAACTCTAACGTTAGTGTGAAGGCGCACAGCTCGCCGTCGCTTTGCTGAGCGCGTTTCATACACACAGCGCGAGAGTCTTACATTCCACGCAAAAAATTGACGCGCTACATGTAAACCATATTCTTTTTTGTATTTTCCTCTCAAAACACCAGAGTTCATTTAGAATTATTCAGCTTTTAAGAACAAGAAGTTATCCCGTTTTTTCCGGTAGTGGGCGGGACTAATGCACAAACGGCAATCTCATTGTTATTAGTAGTAGAATTAATAGTAGTAGTATTATTATCTTTTAATAATATCATATAATTATTATCATCATTATTTTTTTACAGAAACACTGAAATGACCAAAAATAGCTTAAGCACCACCACCAGTCCAAAGTTCAGTTAAATTACAAATATGCATTCATACATGGTTACCAACAGTTTTAGTTCCAATTACTAAAGTTATATCATTAAAAAGTGCTTGATTATCATAATATCATAAACAACATAGTCTAATGCTTGATTGACTGATATTAAGAGTGTACATTCAGATATTTAAAAAGCTGGGCCATTTAACAAAGATATTGATACATTTGGTGGAATTTTATATATATATATATATTAGTACAAAAGTATAATATAATGTAACATAATAAAATATATCAGTCTAGCGACTAAACTATAAAATGTACTAGCCAATGACGATTCTATTGCCAAGGGGTGTGTGTGTGTGTGTGTGTGTGTGTGTGTGTGTGTGTGTGTGTGTGTGTGTGTGTGTGTGTGTGTGTGTGTGTGTGTGTGTGTGTGTGTGTGTGTGTGTGTGTGTGTGTGTGTGTGTGTGCGCGACTGCAGCAGCTCGTGCTAGATGCGCAGAGCAGACGTTTACAATAGTTTACAATTGAAGCGATCGTTATCCAACCGAATTAAATGGTTTTTATTTCTATAAAAAATAAACAACAATGTAATGTGAAAGTAGTGGTGCATATTTCATGCTAATTTCACATGCTCTGTCATGGCGATATCGCGAGACAGCTTTTCACTTGACGAGAAATCTAGTCACATTTTAATCTTGCGAGATCTTGTGGCACATCTTGCCACACCCCTAATTTTTACATTATTTCCTTGTCAGTTCATAATAAAAGAGTCGTGTTTGCAGTTGTGCCACCCTGACATTTGAGAATATACAAATTGCTGGACAAAAATTTTTCAATTATCTCAACAGCTTTAAAACTACTGAAATGTATAAAATGTCTTTATATGAAAGGTTTCAAACTTAAAATGATGCCATAGCATTTTTTTATTTATTTTTTTATTATTAAGACACCATTTTAATAGCTTTTTAGTCTGTTCATTTGTTCATCTGCTCCATATGCTCATTTACACTGCTGCATTAATGTCCAAATATTACAAAGAATTTCATTAATCTCAATAAACTTTCAAGGAGCTTTATGTAAAACAACAAATGCAACCTAACTGCATAATATCCTGCAAATATACAAATGCCGCACCACACTAGTTCACCTAAAGAGCGGTTTTCTTTTAGCCTGTAACAATTTCCATTTCCATAAGGAACCAAGTCTTGAGGGAGTCTGGCCCGGTCATCCATATTCCGGCTCGGCGCCTATTTATAGGCCTCCTTTACATTTTTCACTTTCACATTTTATAGGGTAATGATTATTTCTCAGCGGAAGTAAATAGCACAGCACAAATGGCCTCTGCATGTGAGGGCCAGCTGTGATTTATACCCACACACAAAGTAGTGCACAGGCCTTTGCCTTTAATACCTGACTCTATTTTACGGCAAGTCTCAGAGGAGCACACTTTTGAGAGCACTACAGATGCCCTACCACTCTGCTTTGGGGTCGGAAACCCGCTACAGTAATGGCGTGTGAGCGTTTGTATCTCATCCAAGTCGGCCTCCTTCAATCATCACACACACAAACATTGGATGCGGCGTAGGAGGCTGGAGTGTGTGCAGGTGTAATGATCCACTTCACATATGCTTGAGTCAAAAGGACGTGGCTCAGAGGAGCTGGCAGGGCAGCAATAGACCCGGGCCACCTCGGCCTCCTGCCTTTTGTGTGTGTCTTCTCGAGGGCCAGTTTGATGAATCAGTTCTGGGCTCGGGCTTTTGTGAGTGTGCCGTCAAGCCTGCAGGTGCTTTATAGTGGAGGGTCTGAGAGGGAACAGTTAATTACCCTGCAGGGGCGCGCAGCTCCCAAAACGCTGTTTGATGTGCAGAGCTTGAGCGTGGTGAAGGGAGTCCTAAAGTGATGCAAATAATCCATTAGAGGTAACTTGACTAGCCTGTTGTCTGCGCAAAGATTTGAATAACACAGGATGTGGAAAATAAACATTTTATCCAAATGCACTGAAAACATTTAGACTGCTAATAGTAATGAGAGGATTTTAATGTTTATTGTAGTTTTATTTTATATATATATATATATATCTGTTGTCTACAATGATTTTAGAGATTTGTTATGATTTATTTTTATTTACATGAAAAATTAAAAACAGGTTAACAGTATACATTAGGGATGCACCGAAATGAAAATTCTGGATGCTACTTATTTTATATATATATATCAGTGTTTCCCCAAGGATTTTTTTTTTCAGGGGGTGGTAAACGTCCCGAAACTACTAGTGTCGTTGAGCGGGCACGTTACGGATACGTGGTGTTGTCATAGACGCGGCACAGGCAGCTGTTTGTATAGGTCCATGACCTGAAATGACAGCTGTACAGCGTACAAGGAGTTGTAGGAGTCGAAATTATAAATTCTCGACTACTTTTTAAGTCAGCTTTGACGAACACCTCAGTCAGTGCGGTTTTTTTTTTTTGACTTAGCAGCCTTATTGTCACCTGACTCGAATACTGCACGCTGACTCGGTAAAACTGACTCATCGGCTTGTGTTCACAAACAGCAAGGGTGCTTGTCGGTTTCTGCTGTGACAAAACCGTAGCGCGTGAGCTTTGGTCGATGCAACAACAAACTGTCCTTGCAAGCCATTGAAATTAATGGATTTCTTAGCGCAGCTGTGCCGTTGCCGCATTCTGTGTGAAAGGTCCATGATTCTTACGGGGGGAAGTAGGTCGGAATATGAAAGAAAGGTGATTTAAGCAATTTTGAGCGTGGCATGGTTGTTGGTGCCCGACGGGCCAGTCTGAGTATTTCACAATCTGCTCAGTTACTGGGATTTTCACGCACAACCATTTCTAGGGTTTACAAAGAATGGTGTGAAAAGGGAAAAACATCCAGTATGCGGCAGTCCTGTGGGCGAAAATGCCTTGTTGATGCTAGAGGTCAGAGGAGAATGGGCCGACTAATTCAAGCTGATAGAAGAGCAACTTTGACTGAAATAACCACTCGTTACAACCGAGGTATGCAGCAAAGCATTTGTGAAGTCACAACACGCACAACCTTGAGGTCGGATGGGCTACAACAGCAGAAGACCCCACCGGGTACCACTCATCTCCACTATAAATGGGAAAAAGAGGCTACAATTTGCACAAGCTCACCAAAATTGGACAGCTGAAGACTGGAAAAATGTTGCCTGGTCTGATGAGTCTCGATTTCTGTTGAGACATTCAGATGGTAGAGTCAGAATTTGCCGTAAACAGAATGAGAACATGGATCCATCATGCCTTGTTACCACTGTGCAGGCTGGTGGTGGTGTAATGGTGTGGGGGATGTTTTCTTGGCACACTTTAGGCCCCTTAGTGCCAATTGGGCATCGTTTAAATGCCACGGCCTACCTGAGCATTGTTCCTGACCATGTCCATCCCTTTATGACCACCATGTACCCATTCTCTGATGGCTACTTCCAGCAGGATAATGCCCTGGATGTGCATCCCACAAATCTCCATCAACTGCAAGATGCTATCCTATCAATATGGGCCAACATTTCTAAAGAATGCTTTCAGCACCTTGTTGAATCAATGCCATGTAGACTTAAAGCAGTTCTGAAGGCGAAAGGGGGTCAAACACCGTATTAGTATGGGGTTCTAATAATCCTTTAGGTGAGTGTGTGTGTGTGTATATATGTATATATATATATATATATATGTGATTTAATTAAATTCAATACATTTTATTGAATCTGAATTTTTAAAAAAATACAAGCCAATAAAATAAATATTATTCTTAATTCAGTTCTATGCAACAGAATCAGATTTAACAGATTTATTTTTGACCAATTATCAAAATAAAGTAGTCCTGGAAAGCCATTATTATCAGAGTGAGCACATAGCGTGGAGTAGATATGTAACGATTCACTCAACTCACGATGCTCCGCTGGTCAGTGGTTTGGCCTGTTATCTTTTTGCATGCAGACGGAGGTGACTGGAGCTTTTCACTGTGGTGATTATTAGTCTTCTGACCTCTGATTTGAATGAGTCAACGTCAACATCTACGCTTGCCATCACCATGCTAATGTTTGATGGTGTGTGCACACTGGCGTGGAGCAGAGTGAGCATTTTCAATTCATTCCTATGGAAGTTGAGCTTCACGCTCGCGCTGAACTTCCATAGGAATGACCACAAAATGCTCACACCGGTGTACACACCGTCCGTATCGCTAGCTACAACTTGCTCACTTTCATCGTGCCTGTAAAGCGAGGTCACGGTATACAGCTTCACTGTCCCTGCAGTTTAAAACGTGTATTGCGATTCGTTTAACATCTCAGCCGACTTGAATCGGCACACATTTTTATCGATTTTCAACCGGCTCCAAGTGAATCATTATATCCCTAGGGGGAAGCGATATTTAAAATCAACAATAACACCAACAAATACTGCTTATATAAATAAAATATCATTTTATATACGTAATATTTTGCATGTATAACCAACAAACAGTCCAAAATGAGTATAGCCCCTTTCACACACGTTGATCCCATAAAATTGCCATAAAATTGCTAGAGTGCCATCTGTGTGAACACAAACACATCCCAGGATTGTTCCCAGGATGGGGACCTAGTAACATTGCCGGGATCAGTCCCAGAACACGCCCCGTGTGACAAAAGGCAGGATTAATGTTGTAAGGGGTGTGTCGTCATGATGATTTTAAGGCTGAGATCGTTCACCAGCGCAGTGGAACGGTACGGGATGCGCTAGTTTATGATCGAATCAGAAAAAAAGCGTGGACACGCGTGGTTTCTAGAGAGAGAAGTTGCAGATCATAAGCAAACTTAAGTCACTGTGGAGACATTATATCACATTCTGATGTCACGTGTCTTTACGGGATGCGTGTGAACACGCGCACCGATTCCAGAAAATTATTGGCAGTGTGAATGAACTCAAAATTATCAGTGTATTTTCCAGAATCTCTGTGTCAAAGGGGCTTGTGTACAACTGGTACTAGTAAAATAAATAAATGAATATAGTAATGTCACTCACATTAATAAACCACCTAAATATGAGGTTTAACTTGAAAAAGTTGATTTTTTCCTTTTTCAAAATGCAGGTACCAGTTGTCATGGCATGTTCTATGAGTTCTTAAAAACATATGCCTAAAGTGAACTATGAATGAGCATACCAGATTACCATTCAGTGACACAAACACATTAATAAAGTCATTCGACCGAGAAACAGAGAATAGATGATATACGGCACTTCTTAACACCAAGACATTTCACTGTCTCTACAATAAACAATGACTGTCTTTTACGTAACAACCTTATATCTGGTCAAACAGGTTGATTTGAATGTGCCAAAGTCACAGCCCATAGACAAACATGAAAAAAAAAAAAAAAAATCTTCAAACTCACATTACAAAAATCATTTGATAGGTCTTTCTTTAACTGAACAAGATGCACTGAGGAAAAAAAACAGAGTCAATGAGTTGTCAAGTGAATCAATGTTCCTTTCTGATTGCCTTCTAAAGAAACACAGCATAAAAGATATTAATCTGATAGATCTCAGCTAGATCGCATGCACCTGCAGGCACCCGGTTTTGAAAGTGTCTTTCAAAAATAAAAAAAAACTGCTGCTAAGGATGGAATTTGGGGAGGGGGGGAAAGCTATTTTCACGGAAACACGGAAGCTCTGATTTAAAAGGAAGCTCTCATTTAGCCGCAATTCTAAGGAAGCACACAATTCAGTGGAAAGAAAAGTTCAGTGGGAAAAAATGCTGATAAAAAAAAAGAAAGAGTAAATAAGAAATTACTATTTTACCCAATATTTGTGCGATATTTCCCAATAACTGTGTGAGATGCATGATATCAAAAAAAAAAAAAAAATCCAAATATTTCCTACATTTTAAATCAATACTGATAAAAGTGTCAATTAAAAAGTTCAGTCTAAATAAAATGTGTTACTGTTTTCAAGATTTATTTGAGTTAGGATGTGGCTATGTATTCAGATGACATCAAGGCTAATATTTCACAGCCAAACCATTTCAAAGAGTGAACAAATGTTTTCTTGCATGATACAACTGCTTGTTATTTGTGGCCTTAAGGACCCCTGGCTGTACCCGTGACCCTACGTGCGGCAGACCCCATCTCACGTGGTCTAATGAGGACTAAGCCATGTCACTGACCACAAAGTTCTCCAGCTAACCTCTGACCACAAACGGGATGTGACAACTTCCACTTCAGGCCTAAATTCCTTTTATTTGTCGCAGCCAGAGGTCAAGGCCACCAGCTGCAATCACGCTAATAGAAGCCTACAGTCCTGAATCTCCCTCCATCTCTAGCTCCTGGGCCCTTTCTTCTCAGCGTATGGAGCGGCTAAAAGTTTGACAACGATTTCAGTGGCATCCCAGCAATCACTGAACGCACGATACATTATTACCGTTATGCTCTGCATCACGCAGACCCAAAACAACAGATGTTGATCACGCTTCATTTCTCTAGAATATTCATGATGCAATAATTGGACGCATATCATAACACGAGTTCTTCTGCGGCCTTTGACAGTTCGTCAACATCACAATTCAGTCGAGGAAAGAAACATTTCGTGTTTTTCTGCGAGTCTGAATGATACTTAACTATTTCAACACCTAAGTCATGCAAAAAGATGTTTTATCTACAAGGTATTATAAAAAAAACATGTCAAAATAAACATTTAACACAATATCTGTTTGCAATATTGAATTAATAAAATAAGTATTACATAAAAGTAGAATTTAAATGAAAAAGAACCATTGTACCAAATATTCTGGCGTGATAGTTCATTCAATATAAAACAAAACTAAGAAAATTCAGTCTACATAAAAAAAAGAATTGATTTCAAATCAATATTTGTGCCACATTTCATTCAATGCTCAAACGTGTCAATTAAACAGTTCAATATTGTAATCAATATTTGTGCAACAAGTATCGATTAACTGTTTAATTGACACTTTTAGCATTGAATGAAATGTGGCACAAATAGTGATTAAAAGTAAAATTTTTATGTAGACTGAATTTCTTAAATCTACACAAACAACTATTTTAAATCAATATTTGTGCACAATTTCATTCAATACTAAAAAAGTATCCACTAATAAAAGTTCAAATCGACATAATTTAACTATTTTACACAAGCAGCTAGCAAAATGACATTTTCAAAATCGACTACTACTTGGGTAAAATGGCCCTGAACAACTAGTAATGGGCGATATGAACAATATGCAATATAAACGATACAAAATTGGCCTACGATCGCGATAATGCGTGTTGATGACGCAATCTACCCGCAAAATTTAGAGCCACAAGCTAAAAGTGGCTGCAACGCATCATCGTATTCGTCATCTTGAGTAAACACGGCTGAAAGCGAAACGGAGGAGCTGGTGAAACATCCATTATTTGGATTTAAGCCGTCCGACGAGCAGCAGCAAACTATACTGTAGAGTATGTGGGGCAACAGTTCCGGCTAAGAGAGGTCACACGACTAATCTGTTCTACCACCTCACAACATTCACTTCAGGAGGTTGACCTTATTGGTATTTTTGTATCATTTCTTATCTTATACCTTGTAGAAAAGACGAGAGTCACGTTTGTTTCTATATGATTTCTCAAACTGGTGTGTGCGCTTATCCTGGGTGCCATGACAACAGAGCGAGTTATAGTTATAGTAATGCTGCCTTCCCGTGCTCTCAGAATTATCCTAAATACGAGTTTCCTAGGTAAAAACTGCACATTTTGAAACTTGATATCTCATAATCACGACTTCAGAAGTCGGAATGATCAAATTTCCGGTAGCAGGTGAAGGCAGCATGAGCGCCGGCGGCTGCTGAAGGCTTGCACTCATCACAGGAACGCACAGAGTAAAGGCCGAGCTCAGCGTTTTGACTGAATAATACGGTTTCTTTCTTTCTCGCAAAGCCTCATTACTATGCCTCCTGAACACTTTCCATATATGGCGCATGTCTCACTGTATCATTGCGTGATACTTTTGTATCCTTTTCGTAAAGTTTTAGCCCGGTCGCCATTCACTGCCATTATACGAAGGAGCACGTGCAGGACGTTTTCTTCTTTTTTTTTCTAATTTCTTCTTTTGAGGTCCGAAAAAGATAGAAGGGCATAGGGCATTAGAACAACAGCAGGCTGAGTAAAAGACGGCTTTATTTTCATTTCAGGGAGAACTATCCATTTAAGCTTTTTCTTTGTTAAAGTCTCTGCAGCTAGTGTACTTGAATTTTATTTATCTGCAACATTATGTTGTATAATTACAGTTTTGCACAATAAATGTTCTCAAAACTACATAAAACGTTTCTTTCTTTTAAAAAAAATACGTTTGGCTTTCCTTAGGGTCTATATAACCAGTTCTGAAATGGTTCTTACATATCGCGATATATATCGTTATCGCAAGAAGCTGCAATGTATATCGCAATATGGACTTTAGGCTATATCTTAAGGAAGTTGTGTATAATATCTGCCAAATAATATAGATAAAGTCAACTGTACTAATCAACTAGTTGCAATTAAAAGTGGCAAACAGAAAGAAAGAAAAAAAACAAGGTTCAGCCATAGTGCCGGAAGGTTGAACGGAAGTTACCAAGGGGTGCTCAGTGGGGCCGTTTATTGATGCTGGCCGTTCCTGCAGTGAGGAGCTCACAGAAACCCTGAGAGGTCTACTCTCCGCCTCACCTACCATTAGGGACTTCCCTTTCTACGAACCCCTTTTATGCTTATTCATCAATTGCCCTTCACCTCTTTCATGAAAATACATCTGTAAAACTCAAACCATCTCATACCTCCTCTACTAGCTGCGCTTCTTCCTGAGAACAGAGAGCAGAACTTAAAGAGAATGTCTTTGGTGAATCTTTAATGGGGCGCAAAGGATCTGCCCTTTTCATGAGAGATGAGGGTGATGGGGAAAAAAACGCTGTAGTTGTACGAAGATCGCAGGGCTTGCTTCGCTCTGTACTGTATGTGAAGGCTTATGCCCCATTCTGAGCGATTTTACCATTGAAGATTGCAGTAATGTTGGTACCCTGCCATATTTCATAACATTGTAAATGCAAGCCATTCAAACTAAATGTTGACTTTTAAAAAAAACAGCTCTCTTTATTGAATCAACAATATACAGCATGAGCAGTGTAGTACGATTCATTAACAAATGACTCTTATGAACAAGTTCTTTTAATGAATCAAAACCATACATAGTATAGTCTAATTACTAAACCAAAAGATTCTTTGAGCTGGTTCTTTTAAAAACAAAAAATGTATTTAAAATATTGTCCTGTATAATTTACACCATTAGGAGGGAGATTAGACATCTGAAATACTTAATTGAATTGAAATCTGAAACGAATCAAATTGAGAATAGGAATCCAATTGGAAAATCTGTTTCAACACTCAGTCCAACTGAATAGAAATAAATCATATAAAATATGGAGGTAAAAAGCACAAGACAGCACAGCAATCCATTGACTAAGACAATCTTCCAGTTTCAACATGACAAACTGATTACTGATCAAGAATGATGGCTGAATAAATGCTAAGTTTTCTTCATAAATCATGATCCAAATATCCAAATTGGCTGCTTAACAGGAGCTACAATTCTGCCAAAACGCCAGTCCTTAAAGCTGATATCTGATCAATAATGTTCATGTTTTAAAAAAATAAAATAATTATTTTAGTCACATCAAGGTCTACCCAAATCCACCAGTAAAGAAAGCAGATATAGTCTTATGTTCCTCCTGCTGTTGCACTTGGTCGACGAATACTCACAACAAATTGACAGTTACTTTGAATATCATAACCGTGTATTAAGAAAAAACTGGCCTGTTCACAACCAGTGAAAATGCTTACAACATCAAAACATCAATATCAATGGGATATTTTTGGCCAAAGCCAGAATAAAAAAAGCATGGCTCAGCGCATGGTTTGACCCAGAGACCTGGAGATAGTAACGTGACAGACTCCTTGTTCAAAGAAACTGGCCTGCTTTCATCTCCGGCTTTTTCCCGAGCCGCACTGGCCCAAGCCATCTGCTTTATTCTAATACGGGGCTTAAAGATGCTGGTTTTTTTCAAGGCTTCCCAAGTACGATAAACAGCCTTTATGTAGCTCTCCCCTGTTTACAGCATGCAGTATGCTGTGCTGTAAAATATTCACTGTTAAACTGTCAACGATGCTGGCCACTCGCCCGGCCTTCACAGTATGGTGGCACTCGCCCTCAGTTTACGCCCCCTAAGCCCCCCACCAATGCCTGCTAGCGGTGAGGCCCAGGAACGGCCCACTTCTCGAGACCTTCCAGAGCAGTTCAAACGCCCCACAAGCTTCCAGGCTTGGCTTCAGGCGCGTGCAAAGTTGCAAAGGCACCGCCAAAGGATTCCGAGTTCCAGCTTGGCATGACTTCTGAAAAACAAAAAAAGCACCACAGCCTCCTCCTGCAGCTCTCGAGCCGGCTGTTTGTTTCCCTGACTGATTGAATGCAGAGAGCAGGATCCTGTCGCGGAAGATCCCAGAACGAGGGGGTGTTACGTCTCACTCCAGCCACAGACCTCGACAGCCCTTGGGCCGAAGAAACTCAGCGGAAAGATGATGAGTGTTAGTATGCCAGGCTGGCGTACCCAGCTATTTGCAATACTCGGGTATTGCGTATTAAGAGAGACAGGCTTTCAAAACACACGGCCTCTTGCCTTCTCTCCGTGTCATCCTGTGTGAAATATTAAGTGTCGTTTGCAGCAAGGACGTAAGAAACGCCGATAGCGACCCGTACAAAGAGTCCCAGGATGTTCTTTTGGATCACAACGCATATTTATTATGGTTTTCTTGTATTTTGTGACAAATGCAGGCTGTCAGCGTCTCCATTACTGTGTTTACTGTGGCATATGCATCGTGTAATTATGCTATGAAAGAGTTCATTTCCTGAGGAAATCTATTGAAAAAGACGACAAATTTCACAAACACATATCTGTCTTGGAACATGTGAAAAGAAGAACTCAAATTGTGCCATATCGCCTAAAATAAAAGTCATGATTACCTGCTGATAATGACAAGATCATAAAAACGTATACAAGGACAAAGTGAGGGTCAACTCAATGATCTATACTGCCTAAAAAAACGAATGGACTCATTCAAATCTCAAATCAACTTCAATCGTGATTAAAATATCTATCAGAAAAAAAGTCTGCAAATATCCCATTTAGCATTTGACCAAAATTTGTTTTTCAGCAGCCAATTCATAGTATTCACGTGTCGTCACACGCTTATAGGAACGCCCACCTGGAGGGCACAACAAGGCTTTCCTCCATTGCCCGCCAGTCATTTTAACCAGGTTTGTAGTCAGTATTAATGCAGTAAGACAGTGATATTAAAATGCCAAATTCAATATACACCTTACTGATGTTGCATACTTTGTACAGGAAAGCTCTCTCATTAAGCGTATGTTTCCCATCGAAACCGCACTGCGGTTCATATTCTGGGCTCATCTACTCGCCTGTACATAGTATGCATCATCAAAAAGGTGTAAACTGAATTTGAGCTTTTAATATCACTGTTTTAGTACATTACGGCACTTTAAAGGTGGGTTGCACAAATAATAACGTCACCCTCCGTCTGCTGCTTGGTCAGCTCTATAATGTTTTTACTGCGTAATTAATCCGTTTAAAATTAAGTGGTGCAACAACTCGATTTAAAACTAAACTTATATCAACAAATCCTAGATTAGCGTTAAACTTTACTTAATTGAATCCTTATTAGTGCAACTCACCCTATAGTGTTTTCACATTAAGCATTTTAAAAACGTCCCGCTGTTTTTAGTGTTTGAAATACTGCGGCAGGTGCTGTATATGGATCATAAGTGCCCAAAACATGCATCTTGTTCACATATTTTTGTTTTAAGATGGAAATTTGACAGGCTTGTGCTGCAGCTCAATGGAGTTTTATGGCGGTTTTGCCCTCCAAGGCTCCGCGACAGTCACGTGACGGAAAACTATGAATACGATATCTAGAGTGTTGAGTGGCTGATTTAATGATACATTTTAAATCATTGAATTTAAAGATGTCAAATAAGACAGACATAAAATTGATTAGATTAAATTGTTTTTTTATTTAAAATGAATACACTCAAAAAAAATTAACTTTCACTGTTGTTAGTTGCACCCAAATAATCCTTGTTCACATTACTTAACTCATGTAACTACATGAACTTAAATTTACTGAGTTGTTTCTACTAAAAATGAGTATTGTCAGCTTTTCTTAAGTGTTTGTTCGGTCAACTTAACATTGCTGAGTGAAACGAACAAACCGGACAGTGAATCTGTAGTCAGCATGCTTTGCAAGGGGCCGCATTAGGAGAGTACATTTAGGGATTAAAGTGTTATTTTATGTGTTTTTCAGTAAAGGGAAAGATGTTGTTGTATGTTAGGTGTTTGATGTTCAGTTATGTTGGACATTTAGAGGAGTTTCTGTAATTTTGTGGTTACCATTAAGCAGAAGAGTGGTGCCTGTGTTTAGTTAGGCTTGGGCACTCATATACACATATTTATTGGATGGAATTTCTGCCCTCAATTAAATTGAGTTTGTCCATTGAGTTATTTTTGCTTGTTGTTATTTAATAGTTTTCCACTTACAGCAAATCATTTAATATGGTAAATTAAATTGATAAATGTGTTCACTTTACATAATAAACCTTTATAAAATGTAACAACATTATTAAGTAAACTGCATATATAAATATTATGTAACAGTGACCAATTAAAATGGTTCATATTTACTCAAAGAAATGTTGTCAGCTTTACTTGAATTTCTTTTGTTCATATAACTAAATTGTTATTTGTAAGAATTACTCAATATAGTTGCGTGCAACCACTTGGTGCTGCTTTAAGTAAATTCAACAAGTATTTTTTTGAGTGTAAATATTTTACACAATTGCTCCATTTTTAATACAGAAATTAAAGACATTTTTAAAGTGCCCTTATTATGTTTTTATGAATATTGCCTTTGTAATATAGCTGTTAGTGAATGTAAACGTTCTGCAAAGCTGTAAAGTCGAAAGTGCACAATTAAAAAAAAAAAGTTATTGTCTCCCAAAAGAAAGAATCAACTCTGTACCGCCTAAACGAGTCATCTGTAATTTGAGTCGTCTGCTCTTCAGAATCACAACCTGTAGACCTGTAAAATACGTCATTTTGCATTTGACATTGTGTAAGTTTCCAGCTAACTTGCTACCTCACGTTATTACCGTGTTACTGAAATACTTCTGCAATTCAGCTGTGGGCCACTACAACCTAAAACTGTGTCCATTAATGTAGATTGTCTGTTGTTCCTACTAGTTTGAGTAAAGATAAAGGATGGAGCAAGATTTGTTTCGCAAACTTTAATGTTACATCAGTCATTCACGGCTAACGTATGCAATGTTATTGATACAGTTCCCACATGTGCACCGCAATAAATTAGAAATATACACGTGTTTGTTGATGGACATACTCTTTTTAATGCTTATGGTGAGGAATTACAGTTGCAACATCTCATAATGTACCACAAAATGAGTAGCGCATCACTGAGAAACATCCTGCTCAAGTCACCCTTGCGATGGCGGTTCGGGTTGAATAACTAGTTCTTCCAATGTTTCAACAGTGGACTCGCGCTCAGATTGATTGGGTAAAATCAACGGAATGGTTACTGTCTTTACAGTAATCACTGAGGTTTGAGGAAGCCTCCGGAGCTGTAGTACAGTTATGGTAATAGGCGTTAAGCTTCCGAAACGCGTTGTAGGCGGTAGACCAATCACAACAGACTCAGCCGTCTGGCCAATCCGAGCAGAGTAGGCTCAAGGAAAGGAGGGATTTAGACGGACTGATTCACCTGACGAGTTGTTTGAGAATCATCGAAAAATGTGGGGACCTCCAAAACAAAATTAGGAAACTTTTAAATAGCATAATAGGGGCACTTTAAGATTTTTAATCATTTTTAAAAAAAGGAATTGTGTAACAAAGCAAAGACTATAAACGGACACAAGAAAGGGGTCACATTTCTGTTAATTGGTCCACTTTGAGGTTGATGCTAATACAAGCCAAATCTCATCCGGTTTACCGAAAAATAACCAAAAATATTTGATTATAAAACGTTTTAAAGTACCATTTCCATTGTAAACACAACATCCAGGTTTTTCACAGGATGAATTTTACTCACCATCAAGTTGTATGAAACCTGTAGAAGAAGAGATTTTAAAGAATGCTGGTAATCAAACAGCTGACGGCACACATCGACTTCCATAGTATTTTTTTTATATATTGGATAGGAAAAACACTATCTGGACCCCAACAGTTAAAAGGTTAAGATTATTTAATGTTAACTGAAAATTGCCATACACTCATGTTGCTTTATCCTTTCTTCTGTGGAACTCAAATAATTATATATATATATATATAACTCAAATAATATATATATATATATATATATATATATATATATATATATACACACACACACACACACACACACTCACCTAAAGGATTATTAGGAACACCTGTTCAATTTCTCATTAATGCAATTATCTAATCAACCAATCACATGGCAGTTGCTTCAATGCATTTAGGGGTGTGGTCCTGGTCAAGACAATCTCCTGAACTCCAAACTGAATGTCAGAATGGGAAAGAAAGGTGATTTAAGCAATTTTGAGCGTGGCATGGTTGTTGGTGCCAGACGGGCCGGTCTGAGTATTTCACAATCTGCTCAGTTACTGGGATTTTCACGCACAACCATTTCTAGGGTTTACAAAGAATGGTGTGAAAAGGAAAAACATCCAGTATGCGGCAGTCCTGTGGGCAAAAATGCCTTGTTGATGCTAGAGGTCAGAGGAGAATGGGCCGACTGATTCAAGCTGATAGAAGAGCAACTTTGACTGAAATAACCACTCGTTACAACCGAGGTATGCAGCAAAGCATTTGTGAAGCCACAACACGCACAACCTTGAGGCGGATGGGCTACAACAGCAGAAGACCCCACCGGGTACCACTCATCTCCACTACAAATAGGAAAAAGAGGCTACAATTTGCACAAGCTCACCAAAATTGGACAGTTGAAGACCGGAAAAATGTTGCCTGGTCTGATGAGTCTCGATTTCTGTTGAGACATTCAGATGGTAGAGTCAGAATTTGGCGTAAACAGAATGAGAACATGGATCCATCATGCCTTGTTACCACTGTGCAGGCTGGTGGTGGTGGTGTAATGGTGTGGGGGATGTTTTCTTGGCACACTTTAGGCCCCTTAGTGCCAATTGGGCATCGTTTAAATGCCACGGCCTACCTGAGCATTGTTTCTGACTATGTCCATCCCTTTATGACCACCATGTACCCATTCTCTGATGGCTACTTCCAGCAGGATAATGCACCATGTCACAAAGCTTGAATCATTTCAAATTGGTTTCTTGAACATGACAATGAGTTCACTGCACTAAAATGGCCCCCACAGTCACCAGATCTCAACCCAATAGAGCATCTTTGGGATGTGGTGAAATGGGAGCTTCGTGCCCTGGATGTGCATCCCACAAATCTCCATCAACTGCAAGATGCTATCCTATCAATATGGGCCAACATTTCTAAAGAATGTTTTCAGCACCTTGTTGAATCAGTGCCACGTAGAATTAAAGCAGTTCTGAAGGCGAAAGGGGGTCAAACACAGTATTAGTATGGTGTTCCTAATAATCCTTTAGGTGAGTGTATATATATATATATATATATATATATATATATATATATATATATATATATATATATATATATATATATATATATATATATTAGAATAGAATGTTGTTACTGATGGTTACCATTCACTTCCACTGCATCATCTTTCATACGGTGACAGTGAAAGGTGCCTCAGTCTGTCATTCTAATATCAGCTTTAGTTCTCCACAGAAACATAACAGGTTTGGAAAGACATTGGGGTAAGTGAAATCTTCTGGGTTGAAATACTTCCTATAGCAAGCCAAGAAACAGTATTTTTCAACATTTGCATACCACTGTAGATTTTGTGCTGATTCATTGTTCTGCGTCACTTACAAACCCTGACTCCACAGTAATTTCACTGAGTTTACAAGGAAATAAATTGCATAAATTCAAAACATCTTCTTGGACTTTGAGTTGAGCGAGCAAAATACGTGAAAATAAACCTGTGCCTTAACTCACTCATATCATCGTGAACATTATGAACGAGGTTCATCAAGAACACAAAACAAGTATCAACGCGTTCCTGTCAACAGCTGGAAAGTGTTGCCAAAGTAAAGAAATCCATTACACTCTCAAATAAACAGCTTTGTTATGACTTTTTTACTGGAACCGTTAGTTAAAAAACGTTGCTATCTGGTTTTAAGGTTATTTGGCCAATGTCAAAGTAATTAGGAGTGTATTTCTTTTCACATTTCTACTGCATGTGTCACAATGACAGGCGTTAGCTTAGCCACAATGCTCTTACTAACCGTGCCATGTCACTGCTAGAAACACAACCGACACGCTTCAAAACAGCTTCAAACTAACTTTCACAAAAGGGTGAGTTGTTGTCTGGATGAATAAAAGCGCTTTGGTGTTATATCAAATCATCTGAATGTTTGTCTCGGGTGAATTACTGCCACAGCAGCGCTAGCCTAGCGCGCTAGCACAAACTAGCCCAAAGTTCTGTCAACTTTTCTGTTATAGCATTTACTGCATAAACATTGCCTAACCGATTCAAAATGTCCGCGTTGCGTGGCAATAAAAACGGAAAAGTGACATAATCTGTTTTTGACAGGAGGGAATGAAGCTAAACTCTTACCAGGAAGTGCCAGCTGAGTTTCACACGCGCTGAACTGGAGCTCGCGCAGATGATGAGGATGAGGAGGATGAGGATGGTGGTGTCCCAGTCTGTCAAGGTCGAGCTCCTGTTGAGTTCCTGCGCGACGCCGCAACACACACGCGAGCTTTTCGCGCGCGCCTACAGAGTGTGTTTTCGCGTCAGTGTGTGTGTGTGTGTGCGCGCGCTCCTTAACACGCCATTCCCGACCTGTGAGACTGAGCTACACACATCCCAGCATGCTCGCTGGAGAGGGGCGGGAAACTTCACACAGGCCACTAACTTTAACATTCACAGAGAAAAGAGTGGGAATGCAGAAAGACGCCATTCGGTTACGTCCTATCATGTGCATCTCACATCACTTGTGTTTTCGGTGCTGATTTATTTTAGTCTCCAAGTCTATTCTGCTCTATTCTCCAACAAACTCTCACATCAATTCTATTTTGTTCTGGTGACTGTTGTAATTCACACGTGTTCTATTACATTCTGAAGGGTTCACTATTCTGTTTCACATCACTTCACTTCGATTCTGATCTATTCTCTTTTACGTAAATTTCACTACACTCCCGTTTGTTTTTTCAGTCCACTAATATTCTATTCTGTAAGTTCCACTTCAATTCTATTCTGTATGCAAGTTTCACCTCACTTCTATTGTAATGTATTTTCTTGTATGTGCATTACGCCATATGTTTCTCTGCAGCTCCATTCTCTAAGTTTTGTTTCCATATTATTCGGTTACAAACGTTATTTCACTTCTACGCTATTGTACTCTATTCTCCAAGAATTCTATTTTATTGTTATTTTGCACTTTACTATTAGTACTATTCAGTTTCACATTACCTTGCTTCCATTCTAAACTATTCTCTATATGTAAAATTCACTGCACATCTATTTTATTTTGTTCTGTTTCAGTTCAAAATATTCTTTTCTGTTTCACTTCAGTTCTATTCTGTAAGTTGTACTTCATTGTTATTCCATTTTGCAAGTTTTACATCACTGCTCTCTTTCATGTCACCACATTTCTATTGTAATTGACTTTGGTGTATATTGTAAATTAGACTTCTCTGCTCATTTATTCTGTTCTGTTTCACTTCAGTTCTATTCTGTAAGTTTCATTTCAATTTTATTCTGTATTGTACGCTTTCACCTCACTTCTATTGTAATGTATTCTCTTTTATGTATATTTCACCAGACTTCTATTTTCTTGTTTTTTTCAGTTCACTAATATTCTATTCTGTTTCTCTGCAGCTCTATTCTCCGTTTCATTTCAATGTTATTCAATGTTACATATTTGATCTCACTTCTATGCTATTGTACTCTATTCTCCAAGAAAGCTTTACACCACTTTTTGTTGTGTTATGTTGCACTTTACTACTGTTATATTCAGCCAATTTTACTATTCAGTTTCACATTACCACACTTCTATTCTAATATATTCTCTTGTATGTAAACTTCACTGCACTTTTATTTTATTTAATTTTGTTCTGTTTCAGTTCAAAACATTATTTTCTTTTTCACTTCAGTTCTGTTCTATTCTATTCTGTAAGTTTGCACTTCAGTGTTATTCCATTTTGCAAGTTTCACTTCACAGTTCTGTTTCATGTCACTTTCATGTCACCACATTTCTATTCTAATTGACTTTGGTGTATTCTGTAAATTACGCTTCACTGCTCTTTTATTCTGTTCTGTTTCACTTCAGTTCTATTCTGTAAGTTCCACTTAAATGTAATTCTATATTGCAAGTTTCACCTCAATTCTATTGTAATGTATTCTCTTTTATGTATTTTTCACCACACTTGTAGTTTCTTGTTTTTTCTGTTCACTAATATTCACTTCTACAGTTCTATTCTGTAAGTTTCATTTCAATTTCATTCTATATTGCAAGTTTCACCTCACTTCTATTTTCTTGTTTTTTCAGTTCACTAATATTCTATTCTGTTTCACTTCAGTTCTATTCTGTAAGTTTGCACTTCAATGTTATTCCATTTTTGCAAGTTTCACTTAGTTCTGTTTCATGTCACATTCATGTTACCACATTTCTATTCTAATTCGACTTTGACAAGGGCCAAATTGTTATGGAAGGCAACTGGGTCAGAGTATGTCTGACTAAGCTCCCCTGTCCCCATGTTGAGAGAAATCAGGAGTGAGGTTCATGTGTGCGCTTGCAGTATTCCTCGAAATGCAAACTCAGAATATTATTCAAACCTGAAATAATTAAATATGTTAAATAACACAAATATACTTTATGTATTTAAAGGGTTAGTTCACCCAAAAATGAAATGTACCCCATGATTTACTCACCCATCCTAGACAGTCTTCTTTCAGACAAATAAAATCAGAGTTATATTAAAAATGATAAGTCAATAAAAGTGCATCTATCCGTCATATAACTGCCCCACGCTGCTCCGGTTATAAAGGCCTTCTTAGGCGAAGTGGCGCGTTTGTGTAAGCAAAATATCCATATTTAAAACTTTATAGACTAAAATAACTAGCTTCCGGCAGTCAGCGGTATATAAGTCGAGTTACGGCAAAAGAGTAACTCTTAAACCCTTGACGTATTGACGAACGCTAAAGCACCGAAAAACACTGATCATGAATTAGAAGTCTAAAATGAGAATTTTAAGAGAGAAATGGCCGAGGATTTCAATATAAGAGAAGAGGGGCTTGAGTTTGTTGCCCAGCACTATCCGTGAGAGGTGTCAAAGCTTGCCATGCTTCTATACATCGCGTCAAGGGGTTACTCTTTTGCCGTAACTCAACTTACGTACCGCTGAAAGTTAGTTATTTTAGTCTATAAAATTTTAAATATGGATATTTTTCTTACACAAACGCATCGCTTCACTTCAGAAGGCCTTTATTAACCCCCCGGAGCCACGTGGGGCAGTTATATGATGGATGGATGTACTTTTATGGACTTCAAAAATGACATAAGTCACTGCCGTTATAAAGCTTGAAAGAGCCAGGACATTTTTAATATAACTCAGATTTTATTTGTCTGTAAGAATAATGTCATACACACCCAGGATGACTTGAGGGTGAGTAAAAAAAAGTAACTAAAGCCATGCATTTCCACCTGAAATTACCCAGAACAATTTGTCCCAGGAACTTTTCCCCCCTAGACCCGCTGCTGTCTGCATTTCCATCGCGGTCTAGAGTACCGTGAAGATAAGCCCGGTGATGTAGGACTGCACGCGACTTTCCAGTTCCCTCTGGATTTCGTATATACGCATAAGCTTATTAAAGCCTGAACCTCATTGTCGGTCCATCAAGCGTATTTTTTAAACTCCACTGTTGATTCGAATGGCAAACAGCTCTTACTGCACGCACCACAACAGACTTTAAAAAATTGTGGTTGAAATAAAATGCTGCGTGAACCAATCAGCATGTTCAGCGCTCAGTTCCAGAACTTTGAAAAAGTACTACCTCATGAGCAGGGACTTTCTGAGGGGGACAGTTTTTAATCGGAACTTCATTTAGTGGTGAAAACACAACGAGTACCACCCCAAAGTCCCTGTTCCTGAGGAAAGTCCCTGCGGTGGAAACGCGCTTAAGTACACTCTAAAAAAAGGCTGGGTTAAAAACTACCCAAGTTGGGTTGAAAATGGACTAACCCAGTGATTGGGTTGTCATTTTTTAGAGTGTAACAGTTACTTTTTGAGGGAGTAATACAATATTATAACGCATTACTTTTAAAAGTAACTCTGAACACATTGCACACATTATTGAAGAATAGTCTGAGGAACATTTCATTTTATCTTATTTTATTAATGTCTGGCTCTAAAACAACTACAGTTTTAACACTGAAGGAGCATATAATGTCTAATCGGGAAAATATCTGCACAAACAACATAAACATCATAATTTGTTGTAACATGTTACGCCACCATTATTTATCCACCAACTTGTGATTTTGGTGTGGATAGGCCTGTATTACCTGTGATTGCCAGTTCCAAGACTGTACATACAACATAATAAACTAAGACTCTTTGTATTTAGTTACATAAAGATAACCACATCAGCATATCTTGTATATAATCTTGCTAGTGTCAAATTAATGTTAAAAGCAAGGCTGTTTCTTGTTTACACCTCACAACATTAACACTCAAACTGTCTCAATATAAACAATATTATGTGTTGTCAGCAATAAAATTGCTGCAATAAGCTGAGATGATACTATACAGTACTATTACATTCAATCAGAATTTGAGGGCAGCATTTTATGTTCCGTATAAGGAAAGTAACAATGTTTTCTCCTAGATTTTGACAGTTGATAATCAACAAGTGTTGTGCGCTGCTTTTCTTTCTTTTTTTCTGTCTTGACACTTCAATAGCAGTTCTGCTAACCTCCTCACAAATACCATATAAGAAAGGTAAAGCACACACTGTGTGTTTTCCCCTCTTCTTGAACAAGCGTTGAAGATTAAAAGAAATGTCTGCGGAAAATCTGTCAATTCTGTTGGCGAATAACGGCATGCTGGAATTTAATGGCATGAGTTATATTGGGCTCCCTCAACACCCACATTTTGCTCTCAATGAGATCAATGCTGCTTCATGACAGATAGGGACTGTCTTTAGTATCTTCAAATTTCTGGTTTCTGAGGGAATAATTAGATAGATGGATAAGAGGCAGCTCTTGTGACTGCACACTGGAGCTCTGGTTCAACACCACAGTCTGTTGTCTTGAAATCTGTGTAATAATCAGATTGTGTCGATTGTTCTAAAAGTAGAACGACGGCAGTTCCATAATGTTAACTCTTTCTCTCTTTTTTTTTTTTTTTTTTTAGATATTTGTTTTGCCAAAATCCTTGTTTGATTTCATATGTTTCTGGAATGTAGATGAGCCTCCCCGTGTCTTTTTTCGGGTCTTGTTTGTCTTTACCGCCAGACAATGAACTTTTTTGGCAGTGCACGAAAGGGTCGCGCTGTAGCGAATAATAATAAATAAAAAAATAAAAAAAAAACAGCCAGCTTGATTTTATTTATTATTGTGGCTGTCAATAAAAAAAGTCAAATCTTCATGTCTACATGCATATATGTAAACACACACTTACACGTGTCCTTTTGTCTGTTTCTGTTCGTTTGTGTGTCTGTAGTCATGGAATTGTTTTCTGTTTTCATGAACGTACACATTCATTGTCACTTGAGGACCATCTTTTAGATAGCACACGTTTCTAAATGACACGATTTTAAAGCTGCGCTTTCCATGAATCTCAGTCTTAATATTTCATCATCTTTTATTTAATAGTCAGAAGGCATTATTTAAGCATTGACTAATACTTGTGCAAAGCTTTAAAATAAATGTAAATTTACAGAATGTAATCAATTAAAATCAGCTGTTAAAATAAAGCACTAATACTTTGATTAACATTTAATAATGTCCTTTGAACTAAATCAAAAATTATGATCAGATTGATTCATTTCTGTATGGATATATGTTATTTGAAAATGTGTATGATATTGAAAATTGCATCATGAGAATTAACTTGTGTGATTTCAGAATTATAGCATGATAGCAACTATATATATTTTATGTTACAGTTTTTCTCAGTCGCTTTGGTACATTTCTCAGATCACAACTGAAATTCTCAAAACTACTTGTTCAACCTCCACATCATCAAAAACACATTCATAAAAGCAATTTCTCATTGTTTTGAACAAATTGCAAATGCTTTGGAACAGTCATGCAATTAAATATGTTGAGGATCTGCTGTTTCCTACATTATCAATTGCTTGTGTCATGTTTATCAAAATGCATTATACTGGTTCTCATTGAATAGTCTAATAGGCCTAACCCCTCAAAACATGCATCAGTTCCTCACATAAGTCATTAAATGCAAAATGGTTAAACTACACTGTAAAAAAAAAAATTTAAAAAGTTACCTGGTTGCCTTAAAATTTTGAGTTCATTGAAATTAAAAATTTGAGTTAATACAATGAACATTTTTGAGAATTGACCACCCTTTATTCATATAGTATTAAAAGATTTTGTAAGCATATTGCGTAATTGTGTTTTATTTGTTATAATGCAGTGAAACATGCCAAATTGTGCTATTTTCATGATTTATCACAAAAAAAAAAAAA
>CM031964.1:21632020-21729520 GCA_018749465.1 Paracanthobrama guichenoti
GTTGATATTGAGATTTTGAGCTTTAAATCGCACTTTGGTAATCTAAGCACAGTTTGAAACATTATTAAGTGTTTATTGGTATTTGAGAAGCAGTTGTTAATCTCTTTGCCATCTAGGAGAGACTATTGAAATGTTAATAGGTCTTCATTTGTCTCTAGATTGATTTCCATCGTTTTGGTACATCTGTGGGGGCATAAGTGTCAAATTTGGAACACAAAATATTTAATGTTCCACAGAAGAAAGGAAATAATTTGAGAGTGATTAAATGAGGGACTCTTTAATAGGCTAGTGTGTTTTTTGTTGTTGTTGTACTGTATTAAAAAAAAATACATTTAAAAAAAAAAAATTTTCTGACATAAAATCAGCGTGTCATAAATAGCGCATGCTCGTGTAAACAATCACAAACCTTCCTGATTCGTCATGCAGTTGGGCTCCTTGTGTGTGTGAGAGAGATTTCCATATAATCGCTGTCGGCAGGGGAGGACAGCATCCATCTTCCTGTTTGCTTCTGGTTATGGTGACCGTCCACTCCTCCAAGTGTGTAAAACAAATCCATCATCGCCTCCTTTTGAACCCTCAAGGTCCCTTGTTTTCCAGAGAATTCCCTACGGTCACGGGTGTTAAGAGCCTCTGGTCTGCTGACGTAACCCAAATGGACTAATATGACGTATGAGGAATTCATATTTTAAATTTATATTATTTACACTTGATCTTATTCTTAGCCAAAAGGCAGAGAAACTGAATTTTTTTTTTTTTTTTTTTTATTATCAGAGTGCATGGGTATAAATACATAACCATATATACGCTTATAAACCCTGAAAATGTGAATTTCTACCTGATTTGACTCTTGAAATGACTTCCGTTGGTGTTACCTATGGATTCAGTCACATTAAAAGGTACACTACGTAACTTTTTTTGTTTAAAATTAGGCTACATAATGAAACCATCTTCCAAACCGTGTTTTGTCTTATCCTGAATCACTACGGCACACCGTATGAGTGTTTATATTCGGACTAATTTAGACCTACCGCTGCGGAGGAGCACAGTACCTGCGTGACTCGTCATAGACATAAACAGAGAGAAGTGGCTCCGGCTACAATTGTTCTTCCGCAAGACGCGTGCAGTTTTGTTTATTAAGTGCCAGAGCGCCAAAAGTTACAAATTGTACCTTTTAAGTGACTTTGGATGTCACCACATAAAGCACATTGTGTTGTACGACTAAACATTTTATGAAATCATCGCAGAAATTGTCCACAGACTGAAAAGAATTACGTTTTGTGGTCATGTGATGTAGCTCGAAGCTTGACAAGCCTGGCATAGCAGGAATTCAACACTTTACTGTTTACTAGGCCCCCATGTGGCCCAATGCTCCCCCCCCACACTTAACAGAGTATAACACAAGCATTGTTTAATAAAGCTGGCTTTCTGGATATTGTTACAATAAGCATAATATTTTAAAACATTTACCACTACATCAAACTTACATTTTTTTTAATTTATATATATATATTTCCCTCTATTATTTATTATTTTTAACTAACACCACAAGAATGTGTCACTAGAAAAATCAGGGAACCCAAAATACTTATTTTTCTAAGATAACCAGTTTTTATTGTCAAATCAAGCATGCTTTTACGGACTTTTACTGTTGTTTTGTGTTAAGATTTTGGATTTACAAGGATAATTGTCCTTTAAAGGTTATAGTACACAACAGACAACAAATGAAACATCAATATAAAATAATATCCATCTGAAATTGCCGTCAACAACATGAAATGCATGCAAAAATCTGATTTTTTTTAAAAATAAGTTTTCATTTTAAATACAGCCATATGGTGTTCCTTTCCAGCTTCTCTTGGTCGGACATTTTGCTGCCAAGTTTTAGGAAGGCTGTGCGTTCATGATAAGTGACATTTGTTGCACAGGAATGTTTTACAGCAAGCAGAATTACAAGGTAGTGTGTGTGCGTGTGTGTGTGTGTGTGTAGACATGCATGCGTGTGTAGATCCCGTCTCCTGCAGTCGCCTCTTGGAGCAAGGTTGCTCTGTCATGTATCTACAGTACTGTACAACTTATCTTTCTTTGCCTTTCCGCCTCATTTCAGTCATAAGGAAAATATCCCATTTGTTGTTGATTCTCTTACAAAGATGTTTTTTAACATTCAGTACCAAAAAAAAAAAAAAAGCAAGAAAAGAAAAAAAAGAAATCTGGAATACATTTTTGGTAGATTTGGTACATTTTTTTTTTTTTTGTAGTTGTTTAAATCACTCTAAAATCTGATCCTAATATTGTCTGTGTCTTCAATGGTGAAGAATTCCGATCAAAGCTTCTTTTAATACTTTAGGGAATTTTCAAACGTCGTGAAGTATGGCTGTAATGCCCCAAGATTTGTTCTCCCTGAAAAAAAATCATAAAGTAACAATATATTAAACTACAGAGCAACCTTGCTTCGAGAGGTTTATGTACTAGTTTTTCAAAAAAAAGGCTTTCTAGCATTCCTGTGCTTGGTATTTCTGTATAAAGTAGCCATGTTCATGCATTAAAAAGCATTTTTTCTTGACTACAGGGCTTTGGTTCAAATCCATGGGGCATTACTTTAACAACAGAAACAGAGTAAAGTCTGAAATCGATGTCAGAATGAAAGCAAGACAAGGTTCGATCTGTCATGTCGTGTGTTTTTTTTTTTTGTTTTTGTTTTTTTGTTAGTTTTTTTGGGTGTGAGCAGAAGTTTAAATCTGAAAGCAACACAAAAATGGTTTGTGTAATGAAAAATAAAACGCTTGTAAAGCAAAGTAGTTTTATTCACACAAATTTAATAAGATATAACAACTGTTTGGTCCATAAATATTTAAGGGGAAATAGTTTCTATACACCATCTTTTTTCAAGAAACAAGGAAACATGGACAATCTTGATAGAACACGTACTGTACTATTAACACGAAGATCAATATATATGATTCTCGGATTTACCAACTAGTTCTGAAAGAGTGCACAACTGCCTTCTATGACATCGCCGCCCCCTTGTAACAGAATACACCATTAAAAAGATCTTCAGAAAAAATCAGATGAAAAACAGAACAGTACAAAACTAGTGAGGCGTTCCAAGGATGGAAATCATTTAACAAACAAACATGTATCTCCTGAATTTCACAAACTCTCTTCCAAGTCGCATAAGGCACATAGTAGAACTGAGTTAAGCATCTACTTCATGAAGCAGATCTAGTGTACCACTTTGTTCTACAACAGAACAAATTTGTCATCACACAAGGAAATGTTTCACCCTAGCGAGGAGCCCCGACCGTTCTCCAACTTGAGCCGTAAATCTTGTTGTTTTTTGGTCTGTTCGGTGGCAGAACATTAAAGGGACAGTTCACCCAAAAATTACAATTCTGTCATTTACTCACCCTCAAGTTGTTCCAAACCTTGTGTTCTGTTTAACACAAAAGAAGAGATTTTAAAGAACGTTGGTAAAAAGACAGTTGATGGATCCACTGACATATTTTTTTCCCTACTATGGAAGTCAATGGGGGCCGAGATCTGCTTTATTACCAACATTCTTTAAAATATCTTCTTTTGTGTTCAACAGAACACAAGGTTTGGAACAACTTGAGGGTGAGTAAGTGAACTATCCCTTTAAAAAGAAAAAAAGAGGGGGGAACCAGAACAAAACAGGGTGATGCTGTCTTTCCCAATTAACTTCCTGTTTAGCATTCACAAATCACTCATAACGCTTCCTACTGGGCACCATATTGTCACTGAGCGTTGGATATCTTCATTCAAAACAGTTGTTCCACTAGTTGAGGCCCGGCAAACGATCCAGGCCACCTTGTGATCTGATTCGCACACATCGTGGCAAATTAGGTGGTAACGTTTTAAACAATTACCGCCGTTATTTGGTATTACAGTCCCACGTCAGTGACAAAACAGACCTATTGAGGTCACAGCATGGCGTTTGAGCTCATGGGAAACATTCCCATTGTAAACTCAAATAATTTTGGAAATACAACGGACATACTTTTTCTTTTTCTGTGGCGAGTATTTAATGTCTGAAATTATATTAAAAATTTTTTTTTTAAAGTTGCAGCCTTAAATTTAAGTACAATCAACTTGGATGTTTAAGTCATTTCAACTTAAATTACAAAAGAATTGTTGAATCTTGTATAACTTATAAAAAATAAGTTGAAAATTGCTTAACTTATTTTGATGAGTTAAAGCAATGTAACAACATTTTTACTGTGGAGAAATAAAATGAACGTCAATTGCAAATGACATGACAAATCAATGACAAGTACTACAAACTCAGCTGCCACGCGGTTGCAAATGCTACACATTTTAGTAGGTCTCGTCTTACATTTCCAAAGGTCTTTCTGTGGTCGCCAAAGGGTTTTTTTTGTTTGTTTTTTTTTGTGGAAAATAAAAATAGAATCTGAAAATAAAGGGGGATAAAGACAAAAACAGCAAATCCGTGTTAGAAAAGGTTTGTCAAGGTAGTTTGTGGGGGGCTCCCAGATTCGTGGCTGTCCAAACTAGAGGTCACTGATGTTACTACGGTGATAGAGGGATTGGTCAGGTCAGTTAGTGTGGTGGCCGTGCTGGGTGGGCTCAGAGCACCGCTGTCGGAAGAGGGCGGCGGAAGTGACGTGCCGTCAGCCTTATCAACACCCCCATTCTCCTGCCGCAAAACGTTCCTTCTGAATTTGGCCCGTGCGTTTTGGAACCAAACCTGCAAACCAATCCCAGTGTCTTTACTCTTTTTGTGTTTTACTGCGAATTATTGTCATATTTTTTGCCTACTTATAAATCATATCATTTCACATAACAAAGTTAATCACTACTAAACAATGCCAAAGTGAATCAGGCCTCAGGCCTCAACTTTTGATAGGGATTCTACTGGAAAACATGGACCATCAATTTGGATTTTTTTCTCTTTTGGTGCACAAGTATTGCCCCTTGAATTAAGCCTCTATTTAGTATAAAAGTTAAACCTATTGCCTTGCAAAATGTCTAACATGACATAAAAGATAAATGATTGATGGATTAAAATGGAAAGCAAAAAACTCAGGGACGGGATGAGAAGGTGTTGGTGTGGATGTGAAATGGAGTCTACCGTGTGGCAACGCTTACCTGAAGAACTCTCTTGGTCAATCCTGTCTTTTGGGCAAGCTGTTTTAAGTCCTTGGCGTCGGGGTTGTGGTTTATGGCAAAGTAGGACTTCATGGTGCGAAGCTGATGGTGTTTGAACGACGTACGCATGCGCTTGGTCTTCTGGGAAGGAGGGTAGGATTGCTGATCCCGATCCAAATGGTCCGCTTCGTTCTCGTTACAACCTGAGTGCCGGAACAAAGGTGGAAATAAAACAGTGAGATTAGAAATAGAAGAGTAATATTTGACTTCAAACTCTACATTGAGGATTCAGTGGAGTACAATGAAAACTATACAGCTGAAATCACAATAAATAGCTTACTGGATCACAAATGTGACCCCGGACCACAAAACCAGTCATAAGTCACATGGGTGTATTTGTGGCAATAGCCAAAAATACACAGTATGGGTCAAATTATCCATTTTTCTTTTATGCCAAAAAACATTAGGATATTAAGTAGAGATTTTTTGTAAATTTCCTAACATAAATATGTCAAAAATGTATTATTAGTAGTAGTATGCATTGCTAAGGACTTCATTTGTACAACTTTAAAGGCGACTTTCTCAATATTTACATTTTTGCACCCTCAGATTCCAGATCTTCAAACAGTTGCATCTCTGACAAATATTGTCCTATCCTAACAAACCATACATCAATGGAAAACTTATTTATTCAGTATAAACTTAATTTTAAAAAATACCCTTATGACTGGTTTTGTGGTCCAGGGTCACAAATATGTCATATTTAACTTAAAAATAAAGGTTCGGAAAGAGGGGTTTCTCAGCGATGCCAAGGAAGAGCCATTATGTCTCACAAGGAAACCAATTAACTGTTCTTCTAAGAATGATTTCTTAGTGTGAAGAGCATTTTAAAATTCTAAAGAACACTGTAAAACAATATTGTTGGTTTAACTTAAAAAAAATGAAAAGTTGCATGGTTGCCTTCAATTTTGAGTTCACTGAAATAATACAATTAAGGAGATTGTGAAACAAATCATGAAATGTTTTTACATTGAAGGTTCCATGGATGTTAAAGGTTCTTCATGGAACCATCAACGCCAATAAAGAACCTTTATTTGTTATAAATAGAATAATTCGAATCACATGACGAAATTAATTTAAACGCGCCTAACTTTCAAAACAACAGCTTGCCAACCTTTTGCAATTTATTACAATAATCGTTTGGAAATTTGGCAGGATGAATAGCGTCACCTTCGTTTCATCTAAAATGACTGTACTTGATAATTTATGAAGGTATAGCTATTAATAAATGTTAACTACGTGCCATGAATATCTAAAATGATTTATTAATCAAAAGTGTCAGTTGTAGCCTATATGTTAAATCGGTGCTCTATTTGATTCATTTGGTAGGCTAATTAATCCGAACGATGCTCATTTCACAGATTTGTATTTACAGCAGTAAAAATAAAAACTACACAGCAAGAATTAATTTGAATTTACAGCTATGAAGAGAACAAAATGTTCTCACGCGTGTTGCCTTCACGCCTTTTTTGCCACCAGAGGTCTCTATCTACAAATATCTATGCAACAAGTCGACTGGTGCCTTGGTTTTTAACGAATATAAAACTATACAATGCTATGCAAAATTATATATCATTTTGAAATGCTAAAAAATAATTTTTATTTAAAAGCAAATAATTCTGAAGGCTGAAAAAGAAAAGGTTGAAAACGAAACCAAAAATTATAAGAGTAGAAAAAAAGATTAAATAATAAAAACAACGAAAACGACAATAATAGGCCTGAATAAATAAAACTGTCAACAATCATCAATAATATCGCGGAAGTCGTATTAACCTGAGAATTATTACAACTGACAACCGTTTAATTTTGCAAGACAAACTACAGCTACGATAAAATATTGCAAACTTCACAATACGTTAGTGTCAGGATAAAACAAAAAAATAAATAAAATAAAATAAAAAAAGCTAAAGAGATTAAAGTCGGAGTGCTGCGGGTAAACGTGCGCTCGCGCTTGTGTCCTGAGAACAGCCGTGACCTTCAAGTGCCAGAGATTCCGACGTCACATTCAATTAACGGAGAACAATTAACAGGCAGATTACCCTTATTTCGCTCCATTCATGAAGAACGGCAGAAACTTGGCACACAAAGCCACATTTCTCCAAGCAGACAGTAACTGTAACAGCCAAAACAAAACAGGCGCAGCGGGGATGCATTATGACGTAGGCTATGTCTGAATTCAAAAAAGTAGAAAAATGTGAAAAAGCGAGTAACGAGAAATTATGACTGCTAGATACAGGCCTGAGGGCGATGGATTTACATTGCTGTGATGCCTGCACGTGGGGCTGGGTCACGGGTTCACTCCTCTGAGAATTTCGAATTAGACGTTTGATGACGCACTAATGAGCGAGGCCTATAATTAATCAGATCCATTCCTCAAGACGCGAGCGCGATATGCCAATACTGTTGCCGCTTAAATGCAATCTGAATAAAAAATAATAACAAGCCTACAAAACAAGACAGGCTCCTTGTTATGCATATCCCATTATTTTAGTAGGCTATATTAATACTGTAATAATTTTAAGACAGCGTCTGTTTACAATGGAGGGTGAACTGCAGTTGCAACACATTTTAGGTAAATTCGCGATGGGGCGCAGATTTTGCTGTGATGCTACAAGCATTCTAAATTTCCAATCTGTAATGCAATGCAATAATAATAGCCATTTTCACATGGACAGTTATTGTTTGCAGGCATTACACTAAAAACGAAACATCTTTATGTATCAAGATGATTATTATTGGAACATGGTGTGATCTACAAGCTCGACCACCTGATAATCCATCTGATCCATTATCTAGACCAGCTTGGGCCAACTAATGACCATAAGTGACCAGCATGAAGCCATGAAACAGGCACCAGCTAATATAGAATCTCACGTCTATGCAGTATTTATGCAGGCTCTATTCCTTGTATGACATGGTTTATGCCATGTTAGCTCATAACAGTATGATGATTAATGATCATAATCCCGCAGAACAAGTTTTAAAAGTGTCCCACTTTCCCTGCAAAGACCATGTCCCACTTTAACACAGTGCGCCTAAAAAAACGAAACAAATTAGCCTTCAAATACTGTACTGAAATTTTGCATGTAGTGCAATATATAAAATCACTAAGACAGGCTATACTATAATATATATATATAGTTGGTTTAACTTAAAAAAATAGGTAAGTTACCCGGTTGCCTTAAAATTGAGTTCATTGAAATTTAAAATTTGAGTTAATACAACGGAGAAACTCAAAATATTCGGTTATCTGAACCACATTAATTGTCTAAATTGATTTGACAAATGATAAAAAAAAAAAAAAAGTTGGGATAACACACCACAGCAAATGCATTTGATAATTATTAGACTTTTGCATTTGTTTGTCAGCTTATTTTTAAACGCAACTGAATTGAATGCATTGCTCCGCTTCCCCCTGCTTCTAATAGCTAGTGAACATAAAAATCAATGTTTATCGAAGGCACAATTATTCACATCTTATGTTGCTAATTAAACGAACACCGAAGGATATAAAGTGCAACCAAATAAATTGCATCCGTCCATTTTGAGTAAGTCCGTTTAATGCACATCTCACCTGAGTTGTAAGAGCCGATGTCTATCCCCATCGCCGGACTCTTCCTCTTCCGCGGCCTTCCTTTCTGCACTGTGCCGGTGCCATTAAAGTAAGGTAGCGCGAGCCCTCCGCCTTTGGCCGCTAATTCAGCGTAGTTTAATTGAGGGTGATACTCTCCCTGAATAAGGGTCTCAAAGTGAACCCGGCAGTAAACCAAGTTGTCTTTCATGCCGAAATGGTCACCCGTGGTCAGTGTTTTGTTGCATGTGGTGCAGGTGAAGCAGCTCAGATGGTACACGGAGTCCCTGGCGCGCATCACCATTTCCGAGGCGGAGATGCCGAGGTGGCAGCGGGCACATCTCTGCACGGAGAACCTTCTGGAACAGCACACGCCATTTATAATCAAAATAACCTCGGTGATAACGTTCATTAGGTTATTAACAAACATCACACAGCGCTTAACAGATCGAAATCGCGTGCATGTGCAAATAACGCTTCGAATTATTTTAATAAAAGTGATGCTATTTAAGGAACAAAAAAGCATTTTGGATTTCCTTTAAATTCAATAATCACAAGTTTTACGAATTAGCCTAAACGAATAAAAAAAAAGCACCGTGCATTCAGCATGAATTAATTCGATGTATTAGATTCATTTAAGCGTGTCAGATAAATCATTTATGGGTCAATGGCTTACACTGGCTGTGACGTTTAAAAAAAAGTTACTAACCACAGGGCCTACTAAACAGGCCTGATGCGGGGTTTAAGCCTCTAAGTTAAACTTACCTGTAGTAATCCTCTTTGCAGTAAATGCTGCCATCCTTCGCGAAACACGTCAGCTCGGATTCAAGGGCCAGTTTACATTCACAACACTTGAGACACCTTAAATGCCACTGTTTATCAACGGCGAGTAAGTAGTATCTGTCGGAGATTTTCCCACCGCAGCCGGCGCACAGCGCGGGCTTCTCCGGGCTCATGGAGGGCATAGTCTTCAAAAAATAAAATAAAACATAAAGAGATGTGAGTTGAGTGAATGCATGCGATCATCAAAATGTAGCACAGTAACTGAGTTTGACACAATAGAGTTAGAACTAAAGCTAAGAATCCAACAAACTAACCTGTGTGGCTATATATAGCCTACAATTTTAAATTCTTAGGATAATTGTTAGAGTGCGAGATAAATACACCGACTTATTAAGCCAACATGCGATATAATGCAGTTATACAAGTTATATAAAGTGTAGCCTATTCTAAAAAGTATGCATATACATAGCTAATAATACTACTAATAACTACATTATTATTATTCGGGTTTTTTGTGTGCATGTTTTGGCATATGCATAGTGTATAGTAGCTGTACTTATTTTTTGTAGTGTTATTTATTTCGTGGTCTTATAAGAAGTTATTATGTTGCGCTCAAATTAAGCCTATATAATATTTGTAAGAATATAGTTTTTTTTTTTTTTTTTTTTATATATATTTATACATTTTACTTACAAATTATAATTGTAGCTTCGCCCATTTCATATAAGCTACTTTTGAAATCTTCCATAATATGACTTTTTTGTGTTTCTTGAGGCCTGCAAATCTTGCAAAACGAGCATCGTGCATAAAACTAATTTTCGCTGTGTTGTGTGCGACGATAAGGAGTTTAGGGGGATTTGCTCAAACGCGGAAAACACGCTAAAATGCCACAAAAAAAAAAACAACAACAAAAACTCTTACCGTTTCTCGCCCGTTCATCTGGACTGTTTTAGCCAGACGAGACTCCGTTTTGGATCTCCTCTCCATCTCCTCCATGATCCCTTGAATATGATCCCCAGAGATGCCGTGGAAAAGCATGGCTGCTGGACGCAATGTGCAACTGCTTTCTTTCGCCTTGCACCCCACAACTTCCATATACAGCTTTCCGGATCCTTAAAACATCCGAGTGGATCTACACCAACAAATTCACACAAATGCAATCAATATTTAAAAAAATATAGCCGGTTGGAATTTGATGGATGGCGCAGGAACAGTCAGGAGAACAAGTCCACTTCTCCAGTGTCAAAAAAAAAAAAGTATAGTCCGGACGATATAAGGCAAAGCTGAAGTCTGAAGGATGTTTTAAACCTGGTTTTTCAGATAGTCCCAATCTCCTACTGGGGATCCGAATGCTTGAAAGTCAGGTTTGGGACTGTGTGTGTTAGAGATCCTGTGTCCTATTTGTGAAGAGAGCAAACGCCTGCCCAGCTCGGGTAATTGGGTAGGAGGAGTCCTCCCTCTCTCCAATGCCACTGATTTCTATTCACCAACAAAGACCTGTCACTCTCTCTTCAAACCGATGGTGATGGGCAACACGAGCTTGGAAAGCACTTGGTACAGACCTTTTACTTCTTTTTTAGCTGGTGTTTTGCCACTTTGCCACTTTTTTGGGGATGCTTCTTTTTTTTTTCTTGTCGTTTTTAGCGTATGCTTCTGTTAATGCGCGTAACTGCACAGTTCAAAAGTGTGACTGAATTAAGTGTTGAATCACAATGTGTCTTGTTGGACATTTTTGGAATTCGGGAAATTTAGGAATTTGGAGTTGGTTGTTTAGTTTCTTATCGCAAATTATGCAACTGGAAGTCTGTTATGTGTCATGTGTAATTAAATTGATATCCCTAAAAACAGTACAGTTGTATATTCTGTTTATATATTTGCATGCACATATTTTGTGTGTAGCTATATATATATATATATATATATATATATACACACACACACACACACACACACACACACACACACACACACACACACACACACACACACACACTTACTTTAAATTGATTTTGCATTTGCATAAATCCAGTTATAATGTAAAACAACCATTTGAGCACAGTGTGTGACATTTGTAAAATGAAAGTGGACTAAAGTGGTGGCATAATTTAAAAGTTGTCAAACTGCTTTATCAAGGTGTGTGTGTGTGTGTGTGTGTGTGTGGTGTCGTTCTCTTCTTGTTTGCGGGTGAAAGAGAGAAAGGAGAGCGAGGGATGGGGGAGCGAGGCTGTTGGGAGGAGGAATAAGCAGTTGTTTACATTCTTTGATTTTCAGATGTCAAACGTCAAATGAATCTCATTGCCACAGATTCTGTTCTGTACGAATACATACTAGGAATGGTCTAAAATTATATTTGAGAATGGTAACAATTACCTCCTTGATAGCAGCCTAAATCCAATTAGTCGCGATAGTAATGATATCAAAGGCAGCATGGATTGTGTAGGCGATATTTTGCATCTCCTGATGTACATGCAGCTTTTAAACAGTAACACTCTTTTCGCTACTTTATTTTAGGAATTATTGCAGGAGCATTGCCTCATTCAGTTACACGCCATGTATTAGATTTATATTTAAATAAGGATTTGTGTGAGCATCTTTTTTTTTATTTATTATTATTTACAATTAGTTTTTTTCGAAAGTCTAAGTACAGCCGCTTCCTTGTGCCATTTTATCTTTCTATTCAGTCCAGTTTGTTTGTTGTTTTAATTAGCGTAGCAATATAGCCTAGTCGTCTTTTCCATGTACCCCTCTCAAAAAAATATTCATCAATTATTTAAGCCATTAGAAGATATTAATAAATTCGTCCTGATCTTTGAGTATAGGCTACATTTCACAAATAGCCTACAACAGCTTACAATCGTGCGGTTATTTTCCCGTCAACTTCATAAAATCGACGGAAAATATTTATCTCACGTGTATATATATTACATGTCTGTCAGAGACCAAATGAGCTTTATGCGAGTTCATTTGGTCCAGCTGAAATCATGACAAAACCTGATATTTTGAAATGCCATATAGCAGCAACTTTTGCATACAGGAATACGAAGCAGATTACAGTCTTGAGTTTGTATGGCTTGCTATTGCTTATATATATATAATTGTTATATTGTATTATATATATATATATATATATATATATATATATATATATATATATATATATATATATATATATATATATATATAAAACATTTATGTTGGCTTCAGTAATAAATTTATAAAAAAAAAAAAATGTTTTTCAGTTGTCACATTTTTAACCATCTAATTATTTTACTAGGTCCTTATACGCGAGGAAAAATTATTACAAGCAAAATTAATTTTTAAATAAAATAAAAATCTAATAAACTAATCCGTGCTCTCTTCTCAAAGACCATCAAATGCATCTCTTACAAACGAAAAATGTCATCAGTTTAATTAGGCTACTGTTATTTTTAGGTTCATTTGTAGCTGATCACACAAAATCGAGAATATTTTAATCGAATAGCGAAACCTAAATATTGCTCATACTGGAGCAGGCTTCGATATGCACGGTAATATTTCATTTGATTTCGTATTTTCGCCTGCATTAACTTTTACCTGTCTCACCTGCCCTATATGTGCAAATTGAAGGTCTCTCCTCGCCCACTATGTATACTCTTTTCTAATCATTGTGGCAAATATGCAAAGCAACGTGAATTGTCCTTTACGATGATAAACAGCATATTCACGTATCTAAGCAATACAAAAGTGGTGTTTTACCGTGAGCCGCTGAGCGCCGTCCTGAAGCCCCAGTGAGAGAGGGATGGATGAGGTTGAGACACGAGCGATCCTACCAGCAGATGGGGGCTGTTCCTTGTTTCTCGCGTGAGTGTCAATTATGACAAATCCTGCGCGAGCACTGAGTACATCAATTGTATTACGCACAAGGCCCCTTTCGGGATGTGTTGGTAAAGGATAGATATCATTTTCTCTGTGTATTTTCTTAATGTTCTTCGTTAAGCAGTTTTCTCACCTTGAGATCATGCATGATGAAGCTATTCTTCACCACACAGACAGAATTATCAGCATTATTAAGTATAAGACTAAAAGAGTTTTACAGACACTGAACCAAAACGTGTTACTCCCAGTCTCTTCTATGCAACCGTAACATTTGTAAAAGGTTCAGTTGTAATTCAATTGCACAATTTAGAAATGGAAGGGAATCCTATTCAACCAAAGACAACAAAACAAATGTAATATAATGCACCGCTTAGAGACAACAGTTCAGATTCATTTAATTTAACAGCTGAATACGGACTTACCTTAAGATAATCGTTGGGCTGTCGACTCTTGGAAAACTGCTGTTAATAAAAAGGCAAAAGCACCTAGGGTAGTATATACACCTAAACCTATATGTGCTCCAGGACCTCAGTGCTTGTTCTTTATTTTGTGGAGTTAGTACACTAAAGCTTTTAGAGGGAGTTGTTCGCTCTATTTTGGGGAAACATACTTAAACTTTAAAAAGTGTGAATTGTCCAAGACAAAAAACATCAGAAAATCTGCTCTCCAAAATGGAATACAATCCAAAATACTGAGTCAACTTGATGGAACTTGTTGGAGTAAGGAGAAAGCCATCTTATCTTGAGAGTCTGGCTTGCAGGCAACCTTTCATGCCATGCAAGTCAAAGGGAAGGAGACTTAGGCACCAGTACACAAACAGACTTAAAATGGAAAAACTGCTGCAATGTTACCAATTTCGCAGGCCATTCCCAAGTCATACAAATTCATTACGTTACAACATCAATCAAATGTATAAATACCCTAGGCATTATCATCTTGAATAATCATAATATGGTGGGATACTGAGAGTCGCACAAAAACCATGTCCATTTATGAACCATATGCGACGGCTGAACCACGAAACAAATATTTACACACTGAAGATGGACAACGATTTCTCCAGAGTCGCCGCATTGCACTTTTTTAAGAAGCAACAAAGCCACAGAGCAGATGCTCCTCACTGGTGTTTCGTGCTTTGCTACGAAGAGGGGACGTTCAGTCTAGCGTGCCTGATGAGAATTTAGCTGCTGTTAAAATCTCTCTCTCTCTCACTCTCCCTCTCCCTCCCTCCTCACCCCATTTCTCTTGATGCTGAGCCCTGCTCTGCTGATGCAAGAATCACAACTCCCCGTGTTGACAGATGGAGGATGGCTCCATAGCACATAGCCCGTCCCAAAAGTCCAACTGCTGCCTAACCAACAGTTTTTTCGCTTCTCCACCTTTTTTCTTTTTCTTGTTTTTAAAGCTGTATTCTTCCAGCACCATTATCCTGGACTGACTTAACCCAATGAAGTTTTTCTCCATTACAGTGCTATACTATAAAGATATCCATCACACATTCTTGCAAGCACTTGCTTCAGGATTTATCTATTATTATATCACTTCACCATCTAAGAGTGTGTTTCAATTAGCTACCTAGTTCAGTAGGCAGGCATATCAATCTAGACATGTCCCATTGTAAAAATCTCCCCAGTGTACTGAAATGGTTGCTCCTAAAAAAACCCACAAAGCACTGTAAAAAAACAAAAAAAACAACAACTTTAAAACATTATGTTCACTTACCATTAATGTCGACATGTCTCTCAATCAAGCAAAAATGGAGGGAGAGCTCATATTTTATGTTACTGTAGATGCACAATAAACTAAACAAATAATGTCCGAAGGATATACAGCAATGTTGTTAATAAATAAACTCATTTTAAAGCATGCCCATTGATTTGTTTGCAACTAACTGATTCATCAGTGTCCCAATGTTTAGAGCTATTGCCAAAATTCATTTTAACAATATATTGATTCATGACAGGGAACTCTGGTTCCCAGTGCTGAATATTTTGGATGTCTCCCTAATCTAACAACTCACCAGCTCATTAGTAAAGGCACCATGACCTGAAATGTGAGAGACATCCAAAATGTGTCCAGTTGGGGTACCAAGAACAAGCCTGGGAAACAATGATCTAAATCCTTGGTACCCATCTCCCAGGATGTTTTAGATGTCGCCATATTCAACACATTAAGGACCAGATTTACTAAACAGGGCAATTTAGCATAAGAGCGCAATTCCAAAAAAGCGCCGATGGCAATGGAACGTTCTGCACATGATCCACTGACGACACGCAAATGAAAGAACACAGACGCATCAGGATGATTTCCATAATGACCAACGCAATCTACCAGTTAGCATCTGGTTTAAGACGTGCTTTTTGGGGGCGGTAAATGCCGCAAACACCAGTAATTTGACGAGCGCAAACCTTAGTAAATCACCTTTCATGATTCATTTAAATACTCTCCTCCCATAAATTTTGCGTCTGAAAGGGAAACTCCCACAAACGCATATGCAATAAATCAGCTGCAAAAATAACCCTGTCCACACCTTTTCAACGCTAATTTATCACTGCGTGTCTTTAGTAAATCCTGACAGTAATTTTTTTATGCCAAAAGAGGGTTTGTGTTGGCGCAAGCTGTTAGTAAATCTGGCCCAAAGAATCTGTAGTTAAATCAGGTGTTTTAAATAGGGAGACATCTAAAATACTCTGGTAGGTGGGTCCCCAGGACAGGAATTGAGAAACACTGATCTAAATCATGTAATAGTCTATAAAAGTGGTTCTCAACCCTGTTCCTAGAGCCCTGCCAACACTGCACATTTTAAATGTCTCCCTAATCAAACATCTGATTCAGGTCATCAGCTCATTAGAAGAGACTCCTATATCTGAAATGGGCGTGTAAGACAAAGCCACTGGTCTACAACAACACATTCTTAAGTTGTAGCAAGAGATGTTATAATACTCATATCAACAAACCACATTTGACTTTGTTGTGGAGTAAACTTCTGCTACCTGTTTTATTGGCAAAGAGGAGTTCCTCAAAGAGTTGTCCTTACCCGCTGGCGCAAGTCATTTATCACCATCACGCTTCGCTTTTGGTATTTTTTAGTGCTTTTAATTGCATCGGGCAATCAGGACAACTGGATTTGCAAGCTATGGTGGGAATGGAGGGTGTCTACACCACATTGCAGAGATCAAGCTGGCTGATCTAGAGATCATTCCTTACCCTTTCACACTAGGTAAGGTTTCTCACTGAATGAGTTGACCACCTGATCCTGCTTGAACAGTGCCACATATGGCATGATATGGCCAGACGGTCTGGCTGGAACACTGGGAGAGGTCTTGGGGAGATGCCCTACTGTTTTGTGCAGCTATTTACAGCCCTGTCCAAAGGAATCTGGCCCTGTGACTGTCAGTCAGATGTGGTGAGCTTTTTCAGGAGCACTGGTGCAACCACAGGGAAGCCGGTTGTCCATCTGACCACTTTGGTAAGGCTTCAGCCCCAAGGCTGAATGACATTGTCTCTGTTGCATGACCAGACGGGCTGCTCGGCTACAGCTTGATTCAACACACACACAAACACTGCCAACAACGGCGCTATGGACCACACACCCACACGCACTGAGAGGGACAGCCCAGATGCTGAAACTGATTTTCCAGCCATCACTCGGCTGACATCCGTTCCTCTCAGCCAACGTGTGTCATCCTCTGCCTGGCCTGGGCGCTTGAATGGCGGGGAGCGGCAGTGGTCCGTGGTGTGGCTGAGGGTGCAAGGGTTTGCCCCCAGTCCCCATGAGCTGGAAAGGACGGACCTGGACCAGTGATACATTTGGATGCTGGACCAGGCAGACTGTCCCTTTGCCTCTAGAAAAGTGGCAGTGCATGGACTCTGCTGTAGCATATGCTGTGGCTGAAGGTCAGGTGACGGACTCCAAAGCTCTGCAGATGCAGGAACTGTAGCCCCCACAGCAGCTTGGGTGGGTTTCAATTCAGAGGGAATTATCGGTGAGAGAGCTTAGTGTGATTGAAGCCAGAACCCAGGTATGTCTGACCTTAACGACCTGCAGATGAAACAAAGGTAAATTTGATTAGCGGAGAATGACAATATGAAAAACAGAATGGCTAAAAAAGGCTGAAAGATTCATGTAATAAACCACTGATTTTATGTAAAGTCTCTAACCTTCGGCCGACTTGTATGCACAATTAATTGACAGAGGAAATAAAAAGATCTCACCAGATGCTCAGATTCGATACCAAAGGAATCTCCTGGATGGAGATGCTACTCAAGCATAACCAGTTTCCGCTATTTCCAAGGAAGTCCCTCGAGGTTTTAGACTCATTTTCCCTTTCCTCACTCTCATGTTTTCTTGTTCAGTTGTTATGATTCCCACACCTGATCCCAGCGCATGACAAGACTAGCGAGCTCATGGCTTGTGAGTTGTTTGCTAAAGCAAGTTTTCTTGAAATCTGTCTGTGCTCTGAGGGACTGAGCATTGTGTAGCATTTGCGTCTCAGTCACCAAATACTGAGAAACAGAGAAAGGAGGGACAGAAAGGGAAAAAGAGAACGACAACACTATGCGATCTCTGAAGTCATATGATGCAGAAGAATAAGGCAGACTTGAAAGTTGGCCTATTTCATGGTCAGGCACTAGGACTGGGAAGGGTCTTGAATGGCAATGCATCTACTTTAATGTGACAGACAAGTCCCTAGGCAAAACAAGCAGACCCGTGGCAGGCAGGCCCAGGTACTTGATGAGTGTGACACCTTTGCCATTCCACTGGAAATGTTGTTGCCGTACGCTCCGCTGCCTCATCTTAGGTTTTACCCAAATAAATTTGCCTCTCATCCGGACTGACGATGCCACAAGCCCCTCGCCTGCCTGTCCTCCCTGGAACTGTTGAGATCATGAATCTCCTTGTCGACGTTCACAGGGCCTTGCTCCTGATAAATGTGCACCCGCCTTGGGACCCTCCCGCCGCCTGATATCGTGCTCTGCGCCAGTCGGCAAAGCTGGGACAGAGCTCTGCCACATACACATTCCCGCATTCAGAGACCGTTTCCTTGTTCCTGCCCTGCGATACTGTGTGACAGGTTGGATGGCCAGTGCCTGGGGCAAAATCCTACTCGGCTTTGCATATCTAGACAGAGCATCAAGTAAAAACAATGACTGCACATGATTATAAATGAAGAGATTTCTACTAATCATTGTGTGATCTGTGTACTTACAGTATTTGTGCTGAAATCAGTTTTAGTGGATGGAAAGGACCAGAGTATCCATCTCAGTTAGCCACAGGGAGATATGAATCAGAAATATGAAGATGCATAAAATGACCAGGAGGTACCACACTTTTTGATCTAACTTTATTATTATATCTTATTAAACAATTCTTGATGATGAAATACGCACACAAAGACCATTGATGAAATGAAAAAGGCGTTTTTAATTTTTTTATTTATGGTTAATAATCCCATACTCCCTCAGGCTCAACATGTATGCTATGCCATGAAGGACCTTTAGTGGGCACCCACGGGACCTTCACAGCAACCCTGTGTATGTAAATTGTACATGCTACCCAAAAAGATCTGTTGAAGCAACACATTTTTTGCATAAAACAATTCAAGGAAACAATTTTTAAAAAAGTCATTTTTATTCGTTTAAATTACATATGATAAATAAAGTTAAATATACATCTGTGAACTCTATGTGTATAATTTATAATTGTTTTAATGAGAAATGAAGCCTTCATATGCATCTAACGTCAACACACATTTATGAGAGGACTTTATTCTCCATTGTGTTTTCTTGGTCGAACATTTACCAGGGAGGAAGTATGTAGTCAGAATTGACAGCTGTCAAAATTATGATCGCCTGTAACCACATGAATATTCATCGCCGCAAAAATTCCCGCTTGTGGAATTCATCTGACAGAGGAGCACACCAACTCCTGTAAGTCAAATCACAGTGGATAGATGTGATTCAAACCATTTCCTGGAGTGTGGGTTGCACATCTGGTGTAGTGTATTTCATCATTTTAAACAGAGTGTAAGACGAATACGCATTAAAAGAAGCCCAAATTCAATACAGGAGCACACTAAATGAGTTGTTCAGCCCATTTTAACATTTACTGCTATACATAAAACAAAGAGTTGAAGGTTTTCTTCTTAGCAGGATCCTCCACATTAATTTGCCCGTATGGACACTGTCGGGATAAAAAAACAAGAAGTTTAGAGTTAACATATGGGCACTGTAAAGTTAAAAAAGAATTAATATCATGTGGACAGTTTGCTTTTTATTATGTATTGTGGATTACTGACAGAATGGATTTCTCCTGTCTCAGCATCATGAAATCCATAAAAAATCAACTAAATTTCACTCTAAATAAAAAATACTTACTGTAAAATTAATACAATACTGACTGACATTTTCTTTCAGTCCTCTTGTAAAGATACATGAGAAAAATATAAAGCTTACATGTCTGCAGGCACTCCCACAGCATATTCCTCTTTTCCTATGGGCAAACTCAGTGAACACATTGTAGCCGGTTATAGGGTCAATGTATGTTCTTTTCTGATTCTGTGAACACATGCAATTTGCAGTTTGATCATCTGTTTGTTAATGCTCAAATTTGATAAGACTGTTTATAAGGATCAGTGTTCCGTTAAAAAACATATTTCAGGGTACAATTTTAAGCTTCTAAATAATTATAATAATAAAGTTTACATCTACTGGAAAACATCCCTGGAAATGTAATTTAATTAATGAAAATACAGCGTAAAAACAATACAATAGTGTTTCTTAAGCATCATTTCTGACTCTTCCTCAGAGAGCGTTGGCTTCATCTATGACAGCCTTCGACGCCAAAAGGGCCTGAGGCACTTTTTGAGGCATGCCATTTCAGATGCCATCCTTTAGCTCCATAGTGAAGCTGACACTGTCTGTGCATCCTCCAACTCTACGGGTCTTCCATAACTTTCTCTCGGCCATCAAACTACATAGTTCCTGACAGCCAAAAGGAACTTTCAAAAATGACCTAGTCTTCCACACACTTAAGCAGCCTATTCTGCAAGTTAGAGGTCTAGTATGTTCTTTTTAGCTACCTAAGAATGTAAAAATATCCTTAGAGTTGCAAAATGCTTAGTTGCTAATATTAAACCATCTGTGTTGGTTAGGTTCCCTCACATAGGTCACTGACTCAGGCTCGTGTATCTACACGAGTCTCTATAAATGTGACACCAACTGCTATACATGCAGTTTATAAGCGTTTGATTTTGCTCTTACCTTGCAGGCGTCCATATGGAGTTTATAAATTAATCTGTCGTCATCTGAAAGCGTGCTGGATTCACGTGACGCGCTTGTGTTTTTACCGTGACAATTCGAATTTGATTCGCTCTCGCGTGCACTGCAATATGAACGCGGCGTTCTCTTATTGTACACCTCATTTGACATTATTATATTCGTTCGACTGCGTTTAAAACTTGTTAATCTTAAAAATCTACCTGAACCGAGGAGCAGCATAACTCATGCTAGAAAGGGAAACTAAAAAAGTCCTGTCACCTCACGACGTTGCTTGCAGACAAATGCAAACTTGTGACAGTACCTAGACGTGTGGAGACAGTTCTCACAACTACTGCCTACAGGACAAAGTGTTGTTTAAAGAACTTTTCACTCTCTGCTTTGCTGCCAATAAATGTTAAAAATAACCGCTGTGTTCTTCCTCATTGTGCTTTTCTTGTTCTGACAGTGGCCTCTCTGTTGGACTGTAGAATTGCAGCAGGGGAAATTGTGTGTTGTCATTCTTTTAAAGGAACAATATGTAAGATTTTTGATTAAAATATCCAAAAAACACTAGAACAATGTTATATATTTTGTTGACTTGTGTACTTACATTATCCCAAATGCTTCTAAGAATGTTTAAATCCCGAGATTTTAACCAGGACACGGACCGTGTCCATGTCATCGCCTATCAATGACATCATACCCGCGTTACCCCCGATTTCCGGTTTTATTTTGTGGAAACCATGGAAACACCAAATACTTTAGTATACTGTGTGTTTTATTAGACAGTTGAGCAACTGTTTGGATACATTCATCGAAATACATTTTCATTCGAAAACGAATCATTGTTTTATTGTTTAAATCTTGTTTTCTTGTTTTACCATGCCTAATATCGATCTAGCTTATTACTCGTAGTAGCCGCTGAGTGAACGCATAGTAGAGCAGCATAACATAACTTTCAACGCACTCAAATCAGTATCTCCCCCATGTTAAAATGCCCAACTTTACAGCAGAAAAAAAAAAAAAAACAGTTTACAGCCTGGTACAAAAAGTAGTTTTGGTCTATTTTTTTTTTTATAAGTGTTTATAAATTTAAAATCCATAAATAAATCAGTTTAAATTATATTAAGCCTTAATGTTCTGCATAATTAAGGGTGTGGCCACTTGAGTGACCGGTGGATTGCCACTACTGTTGAGCTAGGTGAACATGGTTTCAGCAACCAGGCACCTCAGCTCCACCCACGTCCTGCCTCTTTGCCCATTTTCAGTTATGCGGGAGTGACGCGCGGTGACACGCAGCCAAGATGGCGACAGCCGACTTTAGGCTTCAGATATGCTCTTCAGGAACCTATGGGTGACGTCACAGACACTACACCCATATTTTTTTTACACTCTATGGTTAGCCCACATACACATGATCGGAAAAAGCTAAATCGGTCATCAAGCAACACCTTTGAACACCTCTAGCAGCGAAAATTTTTTTCAACTAAATTCAACGTTGATTAGTTTAAACAATCATGAAATACTAAACAATACTTGAAAAAGCAAATGTAAAAGGTAACAGCCTACAAAAACCATACCGTTGTTTTGGCCAACAAATGTTGTAATTTGCAATTTTATAAATACAATTAATTATAAATATCACAATGAAATATATTTAATATTTAATATATATATATATATATATATATATATATATATATATATATATATATATATATATATATATATATATATATATATATATACATGTATGTGTATGTATTCAAATATACATAATAATTGTACACAGTACACACACATATTATTTAAACATAAACTGTAATCGATTTGACGGCACTAATATATACACGTGTGTGTGTGCCATTATATGTAATATATATTTAAATGTGACATTTAAAACACATGACCGCTTGCCCCAATAAAACCGTGATAAGTTGCGCTGACTTGACATTTATGAAAAACTTCCTTGTTCTAAGAATTTATAGTTCATCTGCCACCATCATTATATAGTTGACTCTTGCCTGTTTAACTGTGTATATGAACCTACTATTACAGGCTTGCATATTCAATTCCTTTGAATATAGTGAAGTGCGCTTATTCAGATTACTTGGGCAGAGGACAAACAATGAAAAGGAGTAAAAATTGAGTAACTACAAGCAGCAGATATAACACCAGTTTATTTCACTTTGACAAGCCAGTGACATGTAATGAAGCAAGAGTTCCCTTCATTAACCACATTCACACAAACCTTGTAGTATTTTTTCCACAGGAAATAGACAAATACAAATGCATGCCCTTGTATTGCAACAGGTTTCAATGACTAAGCGTTGACCCATAAGAAACAAAAGCTATTTTTTGAACAAGTGGGTGGTGTGAATTTATACTTCCTTTGCTTTACCAATAGTGTTTATCATATAAACAGTTGCTGTTTTTTTTTTTACAGGCCTGTTTTTAAACATCTTATATGTGGTCATATTCCTCTTCTGAAATATTTAAGGACATAATAATATAAAGAAGGTATTTACAAACCATACACACATCCATATTATGCAAGATAGCATCAGTAGACATGCCTATGCATGCATGCCTGATAAAGAAAAACATGCTTTGAAAGGTGCAATTAAAGGGACAGTTCACTTAAAATAAAGAAATAAAAAAATAAATAAAAACATTCACTCATTCTCATTTTGTTCCAAACCTTAATGACTAGTATAATAAGTAAGGCAACTACAATATTAAAGGTATTATATATTTTATATATATATATATATATATATATTTTTTTTTTTTTTTTTTTTTTTTTTTTTTTTTTTGTTCATTCAACGAAAGTGAATGGAGACTGGGGCTGTCATTCCGCCTGTCATCTCATTACAGGTTTGAAACAACATGAGGGCGAGAAAATATTGACCAATTGTTAATTTTTGGAATCACAATCCCACTGAAATCGGTACACACGCGCATGCTCGCGCGACCCAGGTGCTTCCTGGTGCTTCATTGCAGGATCACAACCAGGGGAACCGAAACGGTCAGCAGCGCGTCCAGGAAGCGTCACCGAGGAGCACTCGCGCCGGCAGATAGAGGAATGCAGCAGTTTCCGCGACCGTCTGTCAGGTGGCTGCGAAACTAGAAGATTCGCAGGCAGCGCGCGTGGCTCGGAGTGCGCGACGGTGTTTTATTTTCCCGCCGTCGGCGCGAGCTTCTGCTGACGCGATGCTTTAGCCATGGACAGCAGGATAAAGTAAGTCCACACTTGTTTACCGTACACATTTATCTGGTTTGTCGCGGTACGCGTTATCAGTCTCCGTGAATAAAAGTCTCTCATATGGTTGAAATGAAGATAGCGGCTATTGTAAATCCATTAGTTAGCTCATTTGGCTAGTGAGAGGAGATGACAGGTCCAGCTGACCGGTTAGCTGTTTACCTCAGACGTGCTAACTAGCCTAGCCGCATTCCTCTACAGCCATTTAAACTTGACAGCTGCACATATTTCAATTAGACGCCGCTAACATCTTGTACTATTAACATCTATGGATTTGCACTGTAATATATAATGATTCTATTGTGAATTCACAAGCGCAAAGTGACTACATACTTTAGTCTCTAATGACATGTCGAGCTTTTAAAGGCATAGTTGATGGAAAATGAAAATTTTAAAGCAGTTAGGATGCTGTATGGAAATATGCAATAATAGTGAATGGGAACTGACGCTGTCATTTTGACTAACATCTTGCTTTGTGCTTTCAACAGAGGAATGAAAGTTACATTGTTTTGGAAAGTAAAATCATGACTGAATGTTTGTTTATAAGTGAACTGTTCCTTTAACAGTCTCAAAGCGTTGTTAAGTTAGTGAATTGGGCTTGTTTTTTCCTCTTTTCAGCGAGAATCCTGCGAGAACATTTGATTTGGCCCTTCAGGTTGCATGTCCATCGTCTGAAAATGAAGGTGAGCCTTCATTTATCAAGTTTGTTATGTTTTGCATATGCAAGTGTTTATTTAAAGGGCCTTTTTTGTCTCCAAAACACATTAGAAAGACTTTGTTGATCCTCTATTTTAAGTCACTATTTGCTTGCTGTCGTATACTTTGAAATGGCATGAAAGGAATCCATGTTTACTCAGGCTTATGTAACGCTGCTCGTATTTCATGGCTTTTAAGTGATAATGTGTGGCGTTTGTATTGCACAAAAGTGCATGATCGTTTTTCCAAATGAAGTTTGTTTATAGTTTTGTCTTTCATTTTTTTGTATCAGTGACATATAGAGTTCAGGGTGAATGATGTATGATATTATGGGCATATGCGTCACCTAAATGTGGCAGCTGAGGAGCCATTTAATTACATGACACCAGTTTTCAACTAAAAACGGAAAACTTTTTATGTTTTGGCTGTTCTTTTACACAACAGTGGCGTTTTGGGGGCCTGAAAGTGCAAGTGCAAACTTTTGAAAAGGTGATTCAAAGTGCGAGCTTTTGAAACGATGCCGTTATCGTCTCCGTGCAAACTACAAAAACGTGAATTTGTGAAAATGATGTCATGCGCATGTTCAGTCTATGGGCCCTATCGTACACCTGGCGCAATGCGACGCCACAAGTGTTTTTTTGCTTGTTTCAGCCCAACACAGTTATCATTTTCACGTCCAGGTCTAAGATCAATAGGGCAGTATCTTTTGTGTTATTTAAATGGCGCGTTAGTAATGTGCGCCTATAGGCGGGTACACAACGCCCGTACACTCTGCTTATTACACACACAGTAGCAGCAGCAGCACACACGCGTTTTAAATATTAAAAATAAAAGGATTCCTCTCTGGAGAAGCGTTCAGTCTTTCCGCTCGCAAATTCTGCCATGTAAATAGCGAATCTGCCATCAGTGCAACTGGCTTTTAAAGGGAATGGGAGATGACTCTGATTGGTTTATAGAATTTACGCCCCAAAACATACCCATGACTCATTAAGAGACTAGGTACAACCCTTTTGGATCATGGCCTGGTTTTTCCATCGTGAAATTAGCAAAAGGGGATTCAGACACGCCCTAAGTGCACATGCGCCATGTGCTTCAGACCATGCGCTCAGATCGTTAAAATAGGGCTCTATTGGTGCGTCATGTTGTTGTTTTTTTAAAGTGACATTGCCATCTACTGGCCTGGCATAATAATACAGCGTTTTTATTGTTTTTGCAGATCCATGTTAACGGGGGTCGCTTTGAAACGTTGACGTCTATACGCGAAAAACGCAAAGGAAATCGAAAACAAAATGTCTGAAATTAAACCAGCTGTTTTACTTCATTTTCTGAACAAAAATTTAACAAGTCTAACTAAGCTTATCATCAATCATGATAAGCTTAGTAATGTGCTTAGCCATTTTCCATGCTTGAACTAAATGATGCTTTTTGCGTCTGGGGGATTCACGGGAAGGAAGTTATTGCTGTAGATGCGCAGGGTGGTCAGATTCACTTCTGATGGGCTGGCATGCGTGCGTTTCCATTTTAGATCAGCACTCACTTGGTTTGCATTTGCTCTGAGCTGTTCAGAAAAACCTGCAGATGCATTTTGGAAATGGGTTAATGTGCTGTGATATCGATCTTGGTTTGTGAATCTAGTATGCTTTGAGCTCTGCAAGGTTGAATAGAAACCACGCATCTTTAACGGACCGGGTAACGACTGCTGTGCTGTGCCGTGAAGTGAGACCATTATGAATCTTTTCAGTAACAGAAAGAAACATTCCCATGTTTCGACTCAATATGAGGTAAACGGATATGAAAAATGGCTTGTTATATGCTCCGCATACTGATTTTTGTTCCTATCCTGAAACTATCATTACTCTGTTTGCTTGACATTGAAGGGGTGAGGAGCAGGTGGTTCACAGAGGCAGCTGTTTCTCTGATTGAAAAAGGAAAATATTCCCGGTCCAGTCGCTGATGTGAAAGTTGAAAGCTATAACCCACTTCCCTCATCATCATATGTCGGCGTTCGTCTCATTTCCTGACCCCGACTCTCAGAATTGCAGCGTCATTCTAAGAGGCTTTAAGGCCAAACAGAAGTTCGTCAAGGACAGGAAACAATTCCAGCCTGAGATAACATACACACGCCATTATCCGCATGCAATAGCTTCTCGCAAATTAAATGTTGTGGTTTACGAAATAACGAATCTTTTCCCATTTCCAGTTGAAGCATGTGATTGACTGCTCTCTGCCCAGTACTTGAGTTTCATGCTTTTCATTCTGTTCAGACATGGTGGGCCTGCGGGATAGCGCCTGAAACATATTTCTGTTGCCAAATGGGGTGATTCAAGAGCATTTGTGGTAATATGAGGCATTCAAGGGGATTCTCATCAGACATTCTGCCTCTCCACTCACCTCATGTGTCATTTAGCCTAATTTGATATTTGATCAGCCCAAATACAGTTCAGTTTCTCTTGAGAAAAAAAATGAAGTCAGACAAATCAAGCGAACCTACAAGTACATTGCATTTAAAGGGATAGTTCACCCAAAAATGACTTAATTCACTTCCATTGCATTAAGTTTTTTTAAAAAACTTTTTTCCCAAGGAGCACCTGTGCATATAGAAACTTTAGGGGCGCAGCTAACTAGCTCAACTAAATAAAAATAAGAAAAGTTAACATTTTTTAAAATATTTTATTATATGTCAGTTAACATTTATTTATTTCAAGTAAAGAGATTTATTTAAAAAAAAAATGGTTTTAGTTTTTGTTAACTATAATAACACTGATACTATAGTCAAATCTATATATTTAATAATATGCATCAAATAATATTCTTAATCTTTTCTTCCTGTGACGGGGCATCCCAGACAGAAGCCAAAATAGTTTACTTTAAATGGAAATTAAATTACATACAGTTTGTGTAACCAGATAATAACGGGGTTGACTTTTCTTTAATAAACAAGCCTGAAATACACCGGGACTCTTATTTTGAAATGTCTATACTTTATTATTGCAGGATGTTTATTCAAATTCAGATGAGGGAGATGAAATATGCATTCTTACAACTTTACACAGCATATTACAATATAAACACCGTAAAGTAAACATAGCAAAGAAGATATTTTAAAGAATGTTGGTGAGCAGACAGTTGACGGCACCCATTTACTTCCATAGTAGGAAAAAAATACTATAAAATGCATTACATTTTGGGAATGCATTATGCATTTCTTGGGAATCCAACCCATGATCTTGCTTTACTTTGAGTTACAGGAACCACTGGCGTGATCTTTGTTTGTGTTGGTCAGTTTATTACTAGATACCAGATTAGAGGAAACCACCCGTTGCTTTTGTGTCATCTTTCGTTTCCCTGTTTGTCCACACAAGTTTACTCTTGAGTGCATTTTCTAGTAGTGATGCATCTTAGTTTCAGAACATGTCACGTTATCCTGCTGCTGTTTGTAGGGAGTTTTTTTTTTTTCAAATGCTGGAAAGTAATTAGTAATTAATACACAATTAGCATCACACTGTTGGTACAGTGAAACCGTTGCTTTTTCAAGTTCAGTTTCCTTTTAAGCGCCGCTACTACAGCATGCGTCTTTTTTCAGCATGCGGCCTCGAGCGCTGTATCTGAAGATGGTGTCACGTTTAAATACTTTTTCTAATTCTGTTAAAGTCTTTTGCACATCGTCAAACAGGTTTTTATTTAATGTGTCTTGAACTATGTTTGAGGACACAATGACTTTTTTTTTTTTTTTTTTGAAAGAAGTCTCAAATGCTCACCAAGGCTGCAATTATTTGATTTGAAATACAGTAAAAACAGTAATATTGTGAAATTATTACAATTTTAAATAGCTGTTTATCTGCTTTTAATATTGTTTTTAAATGTAATTTATTCATGTGATGCAAAGCTGAATTTTCAGCATCATTACTCCAGTTTTCAGTGTCACATGATCCTTCAGAAATCATTCTGATTTGCTTTCTTGCGTAAATGTATTAGGGATGGGCAAGAGTACTGAAGTACTCGAACGTGACCGCGGCGATCGATCATGAAAACGATGATCGCCCTGACTTTAAAAAAATATATTTGTGTATTTTTCTGATTGGTTATTGCGGCATTTTAGGCGGCACCTGAGGTCTGATTGGTTAGCGTTAGACAGGACGCCTCCAGACGGGCAAAATAAAGTGAAACTGAAGGGCGCACAATGTCTGGAATCACTGTGATCATGAAAGACAGTTAAGTGCAAGATGTGCAGCGCTAATCTGTCATACATGGCATTATAATGAGAACACGATTGTGATAGAATGTGAGTTGTCCGTGCTTTAGTTCCCCGTGTATCAGCTGTTAAAGGAAATCCACAACGAGAGTTACATCAGAGCGAGGTCAAGTTTATGCGCGCATCCACGTCCTTTTCTGCAAAAGTTCTAAGATTACTTTTATGTTGTCTATATCTGATAAATCTCATATAGGACGCGTTTGGTTTAATAACAAAGCGTCATTCTCTTCAGTTTCAGCTCAAATGCAGTGCCCAACATTGTTGACTCTGGGTTATTTGAGGTGGTCATATTCTTTTTAGATAGCCTATTTCTTTTTTCAAAATCATTGTCGATATTAATAATGCAGCAGTGTTATTTTGTTCCCATATTTTTTAACAGTAGACCTATGTTTTATTTAAAGTTGTTTCTCATTATGGATTCAAAAACGCGCAGTGATGCCTGTAATCAATTTGATCATGAAAAATAAAATTAGCACCAATCTCTCATGTACATAGCATTATAATGAGAGCACGATTATAATAGTGTTGTAAATTCTCTGTGCTTTAGTTCCCCGTGTATCTGCGTCGTTGTTAAGGGAAGAGCACATTCAAAATGAGTTTCCCTTTCAAACCATAGCCTGTAAAAAAAAACTAGCACAGCCAAATTCACGTGTGCATTCACATCCTGTGCTGATGTAAATTGTGTACATATCTGATTAATCTAATATAGGGTGTGTTTGTTTGAGTTTATTAACACGCTAGCAAAGCTCTTCAGGGTGGTGTATTCACAGTTTCAGCTCAAATACAATGCCCGATGTTATTGACTGGGTTATTTTGATAAAAAATATAAAGACATTTATGCATCATAACCTAGCAGTTATTTTTTCTAGTCACATGTTCATGTTTTCATGTCATGTTTGTATTTGTCAACATTAATTTTCGTAACGGTCTTAAAGTTGTTTCATATCTCCATGACGGAGACGCCATGTTAGCTAAATTCTCTTATCCAATTACGATTATATTAAAAATGAACATATATCAGCCGATACTGATATGGATGTTGATATATCGTACATTCCTACAAGAAACCTTGTTGTGTTGTGTGAGCACCACAGCAATTCAGTCTTACAGTCCTGTAGTGTGAGCTTCCCCTAAGACAGATCAGTCAACTCACCAAAGTCGAATTTGAAAATATGTAGTTTTAAAACAAATAGTTTTAAAGGTAATGCCATTGTTTTATTCTCCAGCATGGGTCTGAGGTTGACAGGCCCAGAGACTGCGGAGTATGTGACTTATTTTAGCTAACATTAGAAGATGAATACTTTGCCAGATTGGATTAAGCATGACTGCCATGCTTGTGCTTGGCACTAGTGAGCCGCATTGATGTTTTTCATGCCCTGTGCCAAAGCCAGCAGATGATGCTGACTGTGCCAAGGCAGTAGGTGGAGACAGATGCTACCTGTCTTGCCTCTTCTTTTCTTCCAGATTGCACCCAATAATAAAGCAATAAAAAATAATAGACCTGAAATTTACAACTACACTTGTGCTGCAATTAGCAAAGTGATTTTCCAGCGATGACCAACAGCTTTATTTCTTTCGCACAGGCCACATGTATTTCAGTGGTGTTAAGGACCAGCTTGCCTAGGTGGTAGTCATGGTGCCAAAACTTCAAGATTCAAGATTCAAGAGTTTTATTTGTCATATACACAGTTATATACAGAATATACAACCGGCAGTGAAATGTAAACAGGTCCGCTCCATGGACAGTGCAAATTCACAGTTAAAACCACAAGGAGGAAATTATAATAGAAGTGGAATAAAATAAAAATGAAAATGAAATAAACTGTGCAGTGAGTAAACTGTAGACTTATAAATATGTGGTTAACAGAAATGTACAAAGAAGTATAATGTGCAAACAGGTTTATAACAGGTTGTTACACAGTAACAACGAGAACAGAAAGTGCAGTGCAATGTCAGTGTATCGATGGTCACGTGATGTTAAGTGACTGAGTTCAGGAGTCTGATGGCCTGGGGGAAGAAGCTCCTCCTGAGTCTCTCAGTTTTGGCCATCAGGCTTCGGAAGCGCTTACCAGATGGCAGCAGCGTGAAATGAGGGTTTGCAGGGTGATTAGAGTCCTTGATGATCTTGGTAGCTCTACCTTTGCAGCGTTTGGTGTAGACGTCCTGCAGAGACAGGAGAGCTGACCCTGAGATACGCTCGGATAAGCGCACGACTCTTTGCAGGGCTTTGCAGTCATGACTGGTGCTGTTCCCATACCACGCTGTGATGCACTGAGTTAATACACTTTCTATCGCCCCTAAATAGAACGTTTTCAGGATAGCTGGTGAAACCCCGAATTTCCTCAACTGGCGCAGGTGGTACAGTCTTTTCCTGGCTTTTTTCACCTGTGTCTGAATGTGTGCAGTCCAGGTCAGGTCCTCAGAGATGTTTACACCCAGGTACTTGAAGTCCTTGAAGTACTTAGAGTCCACCCCCAAGTCTCTCTGATTTTTTGGTCTGTAAGTATGGGATTCTTAAATATAAGTTAGATCACTTACAAAAAGTTACGATATGGTCACATTTGCCATTTTTCAGCAAATTTTCGTGGGCGAAACCAGTCATTTTAATAGGAATACACGTGATCAAATATTGTACATGGGCCAACACTACACACACCATGGGAGTTCACAAGTTGACCAACAGAAAGCTGCTTGGTTTGAGAGTGACTTCTGTGTGAGCTAGTGTTGTCACGATACTGGAATTTCCAACTTCGGAGCCTTGAAAAATATCAATATTTGATACCATTTTTGATATACTGCCATACAGATAATTTATTATCTCATAATTATTATTTTTTGGGGGGGTAATTTTGTTGCAATAGCTTACACAGCACAGGGAGGCTTTATCGTTGAGCTACATCTACAAAATAACGACAAGTAAACTACTAAAATAAGAACAAATAAGCAGCATTTGCAGACTAAAGCACAAATAAATACAATGGAATAAGGAGAGATATAAACATGTACGTTTTTCAGGTTGATCTATATTCAGGTAAGAAATACTACAGAAATTATAGTAATTAAATGTAAAATAACACTGGATAGTTTTCATTGTAAAAATTTAATACAGAATATTGTTTATAATTAAAGTTGCAAAAGTTATTTAGTCAAGAGCAGTCTTTTGTTCTTTGATTTAACATGACTGACAGTAACAGGTTTATTAGGCTACTGTCACTTTAAGAGTTTATGCACAGATCCAGTATACTTACACAACATGTTTTCTTTCAACCATTTACGTTCCAAAATTGACTGCATTTACCTGAATATTTGACAAGACAGGCATTTTGACATAATTGTGTATGTATTTGACAGTTTAAGAGCAATAAGCCATGAAAAAGAAGAGAACTTTTGCACTCGCGAGCTGTTTGAGAGGCGGCTTTATGAGAGCGACACTTGCATAGATAAGTGGTGTGAGCGCAAAACCTGCGGGAATGAGTAAAATTATGCAAAATACAAGCACTAATTAACCGGAGTGAATGAGATGAGAGAGCAAGAATGCACAGCTGGTATCGGTATATCAGTACTGTAGAAAAGGAGTATTGAAACTATTTCAGATATTGTAGAAATATTGATATTTTTGACAACACTACACTCTAAAAAGTGCTGGGTTAAAGACAACCAAAGTTGGGTTGAAAATGGACAAACCCAGCAATTGGGTTGTTTCAAACCAGCGGTTGGGTTAAATGTTTGCTTAAAACAACCCAATCGCTGGGTTAAAACAAGCCAATTGCTGGGTTTGTCCATTTTCAACCCAACTTGGGTTGTTTTTAACCTAGCATTTTTTAGAGTGTAGTGTGAGCTGTAGCTACACTATCAGAAATTTGCTATTTTTGCCTGGGAATATTTGCTAATATTATATATGTGACTGCACCTTAATAGCACATCTCTGCTGAACAAGCCGCACAATTTGAGATATCATTTGTCATGGTTTGTTTTTTTGTTTTAAATATTGAACGATAGTAATAATGATGCGTGCCATTGCAAACACCTCTAATTGTAAGGTAAAAATAAGGTGCCAAAAAGAAACCAATTTTGACCTTTCCTTTAGAGATCAAGTTACATTTGCAGGCTTCAAGATTAACCAGTTTGACTTTGTCATGTGAAGTTTGAGTCATCTAACTAAATATTTTAAAATGCACCTGTAGCTGTATTACCTTTTTAAATGTGTCCTAGCACATTTATTTTCCTGCCTCAGATTTCACACACCAGCTTTTCACAGGTCTATGAGCCAAGGGTCTTTTTTGCCATTTGACCCCCACCTTGTTAAATAACCTGATTGGCGCTCAGCTGTGTCTAGGGTTCAGCGCCAGCTAACACTTTGGTGGGGCTCCGTTGTCAGACTAACAACGCCGCTGTGCCTAAGATGGTGTTGATTGGTCATTACTCATAACGGCTACAGGGGTAGTTTGCGCATGATTTTCTTTTACTTTATAGTCATGCAGATTCAATTCGGTTTGATCTGCCCTCATTATACTTGTGCAACTTCATCAAGTCTCACCGGATCCCCTTTGCCAGCATCACCCGAAAATACAGCTTAATGATGGAAAAAAGCTTTAGTTTGAAGCCATGGAATAAGTTATCCCACACACCCCTGCTTAGAACTGAATTCAGATTGACCTCCAGTTCTGCAAGTTATGGATTTTCACTTCATGAAACTGTGCTTTTTTTCTCCCCCTTGCCGTGCTGAAGAGTCTCGTTAGTTGTGAACAGTCTGAAGCCGTTCCACTGGGGCTGTGAATATATGAATTTATGATTACGATGGAAGTTTTGCCAAATTCACCAGCACTGGATGGTTCTGCAGTCACCTGTTCCTAAACTCCTACGTGTTGCCGCAAGTGGCGCACACTTTGAGAACCTTCTCCTTTTATGATATTAAATGATTTTGATTGACATTCAAGTGGTTTTTGTTTTGCTTTAGCTTTACTATAGCTGTGGTGTCCGGTGCTGGCGAGTGAAGATCAGCAGATGTGACGGGAACAGTCAGGCCCTGCAGGGTGTCGGCCTGTTTCTTCTCAGGTGGTTTGACCCCACACACCCTTCCTCTTAGGCTACACGGGACCTGTTCTGCTGTGTGTGGACTATGTTTTGCGTGTGCACGGCAGCAAGACGAATCTGCTGATTGGTGTAATCTGAGAGGCAGCTCACCGCAGGGCTCGTCACGGCACTCCAGACTTCCTCGTTTTAAGTGCATCGTCGCAGTCAGTCTGCAAGAACATGGAAAGACTGCTTGGCAGATCTATTATTGGAGTTATGTAATGACAACGAATGTGAGGATGTGGTAAATAATTGATCCTGCTGATTTAGATTATTGCATTGTCATTTCAAGCACTTCAGCCTGAACCCAGAGAGAAAGTTGCCTTCACTTCAACAAATGTTAATAAGGCCAGCTCTGAAGAAAGACATGTTAAATGTTGCTCAGGTTCTTCTGTAGGCTTCTTCTTAGTGTTGGGTTTGAGTCCACCTTAGTCAAGTCCGAGTCGAGTACGAGTCTTTAACCAATCGAGTCTCAGTCTGACTAAACTGATGTATTTAATTTCAATACCTTTTTTTAAACCATAACAACTTATAAAATACAACATCAAATTTAAATGTAAATGTTTGGATTTAAAGGTGCACTGTGTACATTTTAGCGGCATCTAGTGGTGAGGTTGTGAATTGCAACCGCCAACCACTCACCCCTCCCTTTTGAAGCACATAGAGAAGCTACGGTGGCCGACACAGGACAAAGATGTCGTCGTCTGAGACAGCAGAGAGTAGTTAGCGCTCTGTAGAGCAGTTTGTCCGTTTAGGGCTAATGTAGAAACATGGCAAAATAGTGACGTCACTGTAAGGGGACCTGCAGTGTATGTAGACAGAAATGGCTCATTATATGGTAATAAAAACATAACGGTTCATTATGTAAGGTCTTTATACACCACTGAAAACATAGTTATGTATATTATATTGCAGTTCCTTCAATAGAGCCTCAAAAATATTACACACTGCACCTTTAAAACTTAAGAGTCTATGGGCCATATTTACTAAACAGGGCAAATTAGCGTGAGAGCGCAATTCCAAAATAGCGCAGATGGGAGTGGACAGTTCTGCGTGTGATCTACTGACGACACGCAAATTAAAGAACACAGACACAGCCGGATGCAGTGATTATTATGTTTCTAGCATGTTATGTTTGGCAACAGTTATTCTAACCCTAATTGATGGCGTGTGTAGCTTTTCATTTCTTAAACATCCATGTAGGAAGACACATCATGGCCAAGCCTATTTAAATTCAAACAGCGACTTTTATAAAATAACGATATAACGATACTTTTGTTTGTTTATTTATTAATTATTATTATTAGTTATTATATGTTCAGGCATTGGTGTATGTATATAGTGTTTTATATAAGGTTTTTGTATTTTTGCTTCAATGCTATAAGCGTGCTGTTCTTTAGTTTTGCCTTTTAAATTCCTCTCTTTTTTAAAACGCCTCTGCTGCAGTCATGCTTATTTAGATTGACATTTTTGACCATTGCGTCTTGCACTTTTTTTTTGGAGAATGAAGTGTTGTACATAAGTGTTGCGTTCTAAGACAGCAAGTTTTAATAATCAAGTTTTTTTTTTTTTTTTTTTTTTTAATACACAAAGTTTTGCCTCAAGACCTGTGTTCTGTTCTATTCTGTTGCAGTCTTTAAATGCCTGTTGGGTTCATATTATTTAGGTTTTTGGTTAAAGATATGGCATCCTCTGAAATGTTTCTTAAAATTGCAGTAATATTTAGGGTTCATGACATTTATTATTTTAATGTTCCTTGAGGTGCACTTATAATGTTATTATGTTAATGTTTTTTTCAACCTGCAAATTTGATTCCTCGTGTCATGACCCCTTTAAACATTTAGTTAAATTTTTCTTTATTATTATTATTATTATTATTATTATTATTAGGTGAACATAGTGTAATAATTATCCTCAAAGCGATCCAAAAAGTTTCCCAGTAACCTTAAGAGCAGGCTAGACTTGCTATATTAGCTCGGATCTCATTTTTCAAACATTACAATATAGGCCTCTCTCGGCTAAAAATGTTCATGTGCAGAGTGACTTGTGGCAATTTTTTGAGTTTCGTATCACAGTGCTGGCCTCTTTTTGGGCTCCAGCCCACTTTTCACCACTGAATGTAGGTCAGTCCCCACTGCTTGTCTTTGTGAGGGCTTTGCTGTGCTATTTGTTATTGAATATCATGTGACTCATCCATGAGGTCTTTGTTGTCACACATGGAACCGTGTTCTCTCACTTGATTGGTCCTCGGCCCCTCCTCTGATTCAGGGAGTGTCGGATGGAATTAGCATACAGTACTGTCATTAGTTAAGTATGTGAGCATGCCTCTCTCATCTTCCCCACTCCAAGTCATAACACTCTCAAACCATTCAATTTTTCCTGTGAGAAATGCTTATTAAATCCTACACTACCTTTCAAAAGCTTGGGCTTGCTACATTTAAAAAAAAAAAAATCTTATGCTCATCAAAGCAGCATTTATGTGATCAAAAATACAGTAAAACATTAATATTGTGAAATATTATTACAATTTAAAGTAACTGTTTTATGTTAAATATATGTTAAAATGTCATTTATTCCATTGGCAAAGCTGAATTTTTAAAATGTAAATAATTTGAAAATGTATGAAATTTCAGTGTTAAAATCAACCTTTGACAATATTATAATGTTTCACATTCAAAATCTTACCACAACGATGGTGTCATCATGCTTGCTGAATTGTCTGAATAGTTTTTTCTTTCATATATTTAAGTCTATAGCCTTTAAAAGCAAAGACACATGTCGATTCTCCTGCACTGGTGAATATCTCTTTTACTGTGTTGTCATATGAACCGTCAGTAATAATCCAGATTTATGTTCCAAAATTCTTAAATACACACATTGTGTGTCAATTTCCAAACAGAGACCACTATAAGTAAACGTTTAGTGAGTGAGTCAGTAGATATTTCAGTGATCTATTCATTCACTGAAGGATTCATCATTGATATTTAAAGAAATGCTCATGTGAGTCATCTGCTTATGAATCGGACAAATTCACTTTTGGTCTCATCGCATTAAATTCAGTAATGCTCACAACATTTCACTTGGGTAAAATAGTTCTTTCTCCAAGGTGAATCGCACATCATGACATATACCGATATTATGTTGGTCGCAACAAACTGTGATGCACTGTGTATTCTGACACCTTTCTATCAGAACCAGCATTAACTTGAGCAATTTGAGCTACAGTAGCTCGTCTGTTTGATCGGACCACACGGGCCAGCCTTCACTCCCCACGTGCATCAGTGAGCCTTGGCCGCCCATGACCCTGTCGCCGGTTCACCACTGTTCCTTCCTTGGAGCACTTTTGATGGATGTTTTTAGTTTGAGATGCTCTGATCCAGTCGTCTAGCCATCACAATTTGGTCCTTGTCAAACTCGCTCAAATCCTTGCGCTTGCCCATTTTTCCTGCTTCTAACACATCAACTTTGAGGACAAAATGTTCCCTTGCTGCCTAATATATCCCACCCACTTACAGGAGCCGTGATGAAGAGATAATCAGTGTTATTCACTTCGTCATATTTCAATGATAGATCAGAGTTCAGAAAAATGCTCATGTTTCTGTTCAGAGGTCACTGTTGATTGCCTGAAGGCATAGGTACTATACAAGTGTTTGATGCGTATAAAAGCACCTTCTCTGTCCACTGCCTAATTGTCATATGCTTTAATAGATAATTGAGTTTTTCCTGCAAGCTAGCCCATTTTTAGATGTGTGTATGTGTTATGTGTGAGGCAGATGGTGTGAGCATATGGTTTGCAACTTGTGATTACCTGCTGCAGCCCCTTTCCAGCTTTTCTCCTCGCGCACCCAAACCGGAGTCGCGGCTGCCCCCCTTTAAGAGGTAAAGACATTTTAATGTCCATGAGATGTAGCCTAGCTTGAGATAAGGCAGTTTGATGACTGATGTGATTAGCGAGCTTGGCAATACCTCCAGAACAGCCTCCCTCCCGTGTCTGTACTGTGCATATAAATTACCCTTGAGTCAGGAGTTAAGGTGTGATTTGCGAGGCAGATTGTTTGAATGTTGTTTATTCTCTTTGTGGTGCGCTGGCTTTCCTTCCCGACGTTGCATGCTAGCTATGAGCCCAACCAAATGGTATGCAAAAAAAAAAAAAAAAAACGTTCACATGAAGACAGTTGATAAACATTCTCGCAATTGGACATGTATTGTGACAGACTGCGCTAATATACAGTGATATGCCGGTACTGTCACATAGCCGACATCCATATGCTGCTCCACTCAATCATGAAGCTGTGAAATTGGGTTGCACCCCAACTAGCTTCAAGATTTTTTTTTTCTTCTTCTCTCTTCTCTCTGCTGTTTCCTAGCTGAAATCTATAAGTGTATGTAAAATATGCAAATGAATCCACACAGACTTTTGACAAATTGTCACACATTGAGATAAAGCACGAGAATAATCAGCGTTTGATGTTTGTTGGAGAGCCTGTTCCCATATTTTTGCCTGGATTGGTGTGTTACACTATGCCAGTTACTAATATGTATCAAATTCACCTGTAATCTGTATTGTTATCTTTCAGAAGCAGTGTCACTATTATTTAAGATTAATTAAACCCAATTACATAAGCCCATTTAAATTTTATGTTGTACAAATGCCACAAACTCACTTTAAGTCCATGGTTTCATATATGACTTGAATGCACCATGCTTCAGGTTCACTTTGACATTAGCTTGATTGCATTTTTGGGCATCACAGGTGATTGTTAAAAGCTTATGACTCAGAGGAAGAGGTAATGGCATTTCTCCAAATCTGGAATGAGGAGCATTTGGTGAAAAATTTGCAAAATGTTGTCATCTACAAAAAGACACAATGCTCGAGGGTTTAACCCAACCATCTTAAAATGTCACAAGAAATCAGGACAGAAATATAGGCTGATTATTACTGCATAATAATAATAAAAATAAATAAATAAATAAAAATAAATAAATATATATATATATATATATATATATATATATATATATATATATATATATATATATATATATATATATATATATATATATATATATATATATATATATAAATAATGTGAATCATTTTAACAAAATTAGAGGAATCATACAAAATGCATGTTATTTTTGAAGTAGTACTGTCCTGAATAAGATATTTTACATAAAAGATAGTCCACATATAGTTCACATATACATATAGTCCACAAGACCCCTGTTCAAAAGTTTTATGAACCATTGAGTCTCAATAATGACTCCCTGGATGATCCTCGGCTGTTTTTTTATTTTGTGATGGTTGTTCATGAGTCCCTTATTTGTCCTGAGCAGTTAAACTGCCCAATGTTCTTCAGAAAAATCCTCCAGGTCCCAAAAATTCTTCAGTTTTCCAGCATCTTCCAGGTCAATGACATGAAGTGCATATTTTTGTGTGTTTCCTTTAAAAAAATTATAAATTCATGACATATCACTTTATTCTATAAAACCTATTTAGTTTGAATTTGTCTTTTAGTACATTAAAATAATACATATTATTTTATGTTTTGTTATCTGAATCCTCCAACATGTCAGGTGGTGTAACTGTCCGAAACAAATGACCAGACTAAGAAAACTATTTAAAATGGTTTCTTAATAATAAAAATAAAATCAAAAAACATATAATATGGCATAATTTTAGGTTTGAAACCTTTCATATAAAGAAATGTTATAAATATCAGTAGTTTTAAAGCTGTTGAAATAATTGAAAAACTTTTATCCAGCAATTTGAATGTCAGGGTGGCAGAACTGCAAACATGGCTTTGTCATTATGAATTGATACGGTAATAATAGTAAACATAAGCCCAACTGATCCTTGTAGCAGAGTGAAAATGTTTGTAGATGTCTGGTAAAAACCACTCATTTCAAGCATGGGTAGGTTGGTACACTTGCCATGTCAGGTGGTATAACTACAGTAACTATTTGGTTGTGCTGCCTGATAACTCCTAATTACTGCTTATTGAAACTGCTTATTATAGAGGATATGTTTAGGAATGGAGTAGGGCTGGGCGGTATATCGAGTTTGTACAATATATCAATATATTTTTTTAGAAAGGATGTGGAATAAGGCGAACTCATTGCAGAATGAGCTGATGCAGAGAAAGTGCATGATACAATTTGTCCTAAACATGACACATGCTTTATATTAAGGGCTTCAAAATAACTGGTAGGATATATTTAACATGTATGGTTTAAAGCTTGCCCTGTCAGATGCTCTGAGAGATAGGCTACTTGTGCTGACAGACAGATAAATACTTGCGGTCTTTAATGGGTTTGAAATGCGGTGCTTTCCTCATTGCATAACTTACATTTCAAAGATACATTCTCCATCTGTAAATGTTAGAAAGTCATGCAAATATGTAAATTTTTCTGTGAGGAGAGGACAAGCCTTCTGCAAGTGAATCTTCAATAAAATTCAGACTTCCATGAATGAGGGCCGCCACGCGCCATCGCGCCAAACAGACGGAGCGCAATAGAATAGGAACGCAATAATTCAGACTAAAGTATACATATTCCTAAAATATTTGTTGTTGGACAATAAATGTGCCATATGTGGAATTTTAAACCTACAAGTAAGTATATTTTTATGAAAGTGACCATTATAATGGGGTAATCAAATATAGGCTAATATGCTGTTTTTATTTTCATTTTGTTTAGTGAAATTTAAATTATTAATACAAAATTATTAATTTAGTTTTTAGATTGTAAACCCCCTTTTTGCACATAATACATTGCACAGCCTATATTACATTCACTGTATTTGTTTATAGCCTTCATTATCAACATTGTTTTTAGGACATCATTGGGCAGGATGTGAAATAAAATGATTATTGAAATATATATAAATTTTTTTTTTTATCCAAATAGAAAAATGTAGAAAATACCGGGATATATACCGTGTATCGCCATTCAACCAAAAAATACAGAGATATGATTTTTTTGGCTATATCGCCCAGCCCTAGATTGGAGTATGGATTCAGGATCTAGAATATGGTCATGCAGAATAAGGCATTAATATGCGCTTAAACAGCTAATATCCTAGTAATATGCATGCAAATAAGCAACTAGTTAATAGTGAATGTGTACCAATCCAATTGGTTAGCATATCACTGCAGACTCATGCCGGTCCTTGTAAGCTACCTAAACTTGTAATCTTGACAGATGCACGCTTAACTTCCAAGGGTACATGCAAACTATTGGGTTTCTCTTTTCACAGAGAAGTTCACAGGCAGTAAATGATCAGTGTGATACTTTAAAGAAGCATATCATTGCAGTAAAGTATATCCTTTTTTAAGGCTCTTGCCAGCTAAAGTAGCATGAAATGTAATGCTATTTGTGGCTTGCAAAAAAAAAGAGTGAGGGGGGAAAAAAACATTTTAAAACGACTGAGTGTTTTCTTTCTGTTCAAGCTTGAAAGATGCCTGCTAATCTGCTTACCCTTTTAATTGTGAGATCTGGGGGCAGAGCTGCTCGAAGCTAGAATAAAGTTACTGATCCAGAAGTAAACTGATGACCACAGTTATTCCTTGCTTTTGGCTTCCAAACACTGCCCTCCCTCCCCTTTCCACTCCCCTTCATTCTGGAGGGGAAGAAAAAAGCTCCTTGTACCAACAAAAGAATTTTTTTTTTGCCATATGTTCGGTTGACATCTTCATCAGGTTCACAGCGGGTTACCTTAGTTAACGTTCACTCCACTGCTTGATGGGATTTTCTACCAGTTTCTTGAGTAGCTGGCTCAAAGTCTAGACGAGCCTCCAAAGACAACCGGGACCCTTCCAGCATGCCAGGCACAATGGTATTATTGTGGATGTCGAGGAGCTGGTGCTTCCTCTTTACACAGACCTGTCCGGGCACAAAGACAATGGCTTTGTTCTGGGGCATGGAGTGGGTTAATCCAGACCTCTACATACTGTGAAATAAATCTTTTATAGATGAGCGAAAAAAGGAGCGGAAGAAGAAAAGGTTTTGCCAAGGAGGTTGCGAGTTCAGCATTTTAACCTTTGGCCAAGAATAAGACATGAGGAGGAGGAGGCACACAGGGAGGGTACAAAGAGGAAAGGCAGACAGGCAACACATAGGCCTTCATCTCTGGATGAAGACAGAAACTACTGGTTTTCAATGTGTTTTCACCCATTTGTCAGGTTCAGAAGAGACTTAACTGTAAATATCTTGGATGAATTAATATAACGTGTTAAAGAGGTTAAAATTTTAGCATCATTTACTCACCCTCATGGTAAAGATATTTCCAACTGTCCAATGTTGTTGTTTTGGACCCCATTGGTTTTCATTGTATCCTGACAGAAAGAGTCGAAACTCCTCACAATACTTTCTTTTGTTTTGTGCAAAAGAAAGAAACTCATACAGGTTTGGAATGGCATGAAGGCAAGTAAATGATGACAGAATATTCCTTTCTGGACGAACTATCCCTTCGAACACAAATTAAGATGTATTTTATGAAATCGGACTGCTCTCTGAATCCCCATAGGCAGCAACGTCATTGCAACTTTCAAGGCTCAGAAAGGTCGTAAAGACATCGTTAAAATCGTCCATGTGACTCCAGTGGTTCAACCTTAATGTTATGAAGTGATGAGAATACTTTTTATGTGCAAAAAACAAACAAAAATAATGACTTTATTCAACAATTTCTTCTCGTCTTTGTCATTCTCCTATGCTGTTGATGTAGTAAATACATCACAATGCTTCTGAGTTCTACTGCAGAACGCCGGCTCACCATTGGCTAGCTCCTGCGTCAGCATCACACGCATACGTTGTGGTGCTCACGTGAACGGTGTCGGCCAATGGTAAGCCGGCGTTCTGATGTAGAACTCGGAAGCGCTGTACTGTTTGGACCCCATAAGTTGCAATGACGTTGCTGCCTATGGGTGGTTCAGAAAGCTCTCGGATTTCATAAAAAAAATCTTAATTTGTGTTCTGAAGATGAACGAAGGTCTTGCGGGTTTGGAACAACATGAGAGTATGTCTGTCACAAGTAATTAATGACAGAATTTTAAATTTTGGGTGAACAAACCCTTTAAGACTGCATAAGTGGACAAAGATATGTAATAAAGATTTACATTGCCACGGTCTTAATATTGGTGTCATTTGATCATCACATTAACAATCAATTTGCCTCTCCACACTGAAAACACAAATGATTTGCACCAGATTAACGGCCAATCAGATGTTTAATATTTAGTCATGTGGACAAAATGTCCTGTAACTCGTCTTGTATCCTTCTACTGAATTTTGTCATCTGATTGTTCTCTCCTAACCAGGCGTCTTCCAGCAATAAGTAATTTTTCTGTCCACAATAAGAGCCAGTAAGTGCATATTTGATGTGATAATCAGTAATATGGAGTGTTTTGGACGCCGCTGACGCTCACTGGCTAGGACAGCGTTATATTTAGAAATTCGACAGACAGCCTCCTTTGCCCTGTGGGCTCCCACAGTTTGGTCTCTACTTTGATGATACTTAATATTATGATAATGACACTTCATATATTCAGGAAACTTGTTGACACAGTGTATTAAACACAAGTCGATCCCAAGGAGCCGTTAAGGTACGTTGAGTTTTTCCATCAGGCTACGATGACAGCTTGGCAACTCAATTGGCTCGGCATGTATTCCGGCCTATTGGCTCTACACCCATCCCGTTCGCAGATAGACAGACAGAGGTGGTAAAAAGTGGTGTCAGCTGTGAGCTCTTTCCACCACTCACCTATTAACCTTCTTCCCCCCGGCCTCGGCTCTATCAAAGCGGCGTGTATCGACTTTTAAAGACAAGCATTCCCGGGACGTCAAAACATTGATTTGCGACTGACCCGCACTGTCTGCGCTCGGGGCGGCGGCGTGTTGCCACGCAGCGGCGGTCCTGTCGAAGGTTAGCCGTGCACGAAGCCCAGGGGGAATCTCTGGAAGGGCCCTCCCAAGCCTGCCATCACCCACGGCCGGCTTCACATTGGGTGCGAAAGAAAAAAAAGAAAAATAGCTCGCTCCTCCGAGGTGATTTCAATTCAATTCTCACCCATTAGCCGGCGTTCGCTCCGCAGTCAAATTACTTGCCAGGTCTGATGCGAGCGGGCGAGATTGTTTTCCTTGCCGATGGGTTTTTAGATTTTTTTTTTTTCTTTTTTTTTTCAAGGTGTTTTCAGTGGTGGTGAGATGAAAACAGTGATGGCAATACATTGAGCTGCCACCACCTTGGCATGCTACGTCAGATTGGAAATGCTGAGGCTAAGCGTAATGATGGATTTCCCCCATCATTACAAGTTTAGTTCAGGTTGATTAAACCGCAAATGAACCTGGACAACTGTTGAAGCTTTTGTTTTAAAGCCTCATTAGAGTTATATTTGAATTTGATTTATATAAATCTCTGTCTGGACAGCTTTGAGAAGTAACTCCAAGGTTGAAACTTGGCGTGGATTTTATGACCGAAATCTCAAGAAATTTTCAGCTATAGTTATTTTTGCTTGTAAAAATGCTTTATTAAATAACCATGCGGTAATGCCCATTCAAGAATAACTCGGTGAATCAAATAAGAAAGTTAAAAACTTTCATAAAAATAAATAACTGAGTCAAAACTGTAAAGCTGGTATAATTTTCAAAAAAGAATTGAATTTATTTTATATGGGAATAATCCACAGACCCATGAAGCACTACGGATATCATAATTAAATGAATCAAAAACTATTGCACAATACAAAACTTTTGATGTAAATTCTTTTGTTACAAATATAAAAACAACGTATTGAATATATTGCAAAATATTCTTATACAAACATACGTTAAGTTATATAAGATAATACCAACCAGATTAAGTCAATTTAGTTATTTATTTTAGTAAATTAGTACTTGTATACTATTTTTATTGTATTAATATTTTGCATTAGCTTTAGTTTGAGTGCTTTTGTTCTTTTTCTATTTAGCTTTAGCAGTCTTATTTAACTAAAATAAAGCAGATTTTAATTTGTCATTTTAGTGTTTTGTTTTTATCTAATATTTATAATTTATTTTATACCAGCTTTATTTAAATGACCAAAACCATTTTCTTAAATAGTTTTAGTTTACAACATTGGATTTCGTCATGAATGCTTCATGGGAGAAGGTTTGCAATATGATTCCCTGATTGGAGGATCTTCTTCTTAGGATTATGGGTAGTGTGGTTCATCACCTGGAATTCTGGGAGGGTTTATAGAGAATCATTAAAAATCAATTTCTCTGTGGAGAAAGTGAATGGGATATTTATTTCCAGAACCCGACAGGTGCACTCAGCATACACACACCTGTGGCTGCACGTCAGTTGAATTATTGAATATGGCTTAATATATTACTTATTTCAGACCCATCCGGTTCTACATTTTCACATTTAACTCTTGTTTCTTCACTGCTCTCACATGTAAATATCTCTTCCGACTGACACGGTTCTCCTACTCTACATTCTATACTGCCCATCCCTAGTTGAAAGTCAAGTTGGTCTACCCCTCTTCCTCTGTGTGGGTGTGTGTCTGTCTATCTGTTTCCGTGTCTCTGTGTGCCCACTGGCTCGGGGCGGTTCGCAGACCTGCTGGGAACAGGAGCGGCCTCACTGTGTCAAGCCCAGGAGGGGAGGCCGTTGGGGAGCTAGAGGGGCGAGAGGGGGATTAAGCAGCCCCAGGTCTGTCACGGTGACATTTCTCTCCCTGCCTCAGCAGCAGGGGTTGGGTTTACCCTCCTAACCTTCAACTTTCAGCCTTAACCCATTAATCCCTTTGTGTCTGCCCGCCCCGCGCAAACACACTCACAATATGGCAGCAGGAGGCTGCGGAGGCAAGGAGCCGGGCTCCCTTTGACAGCTTTTCACCCACAGACAGGGGCCTTCATCTCTCTACATTCCCTAGTGTACAAACCTCCCTCCTCCCAAAAACAGACAGTTGGTCACCCAATCGGTCATTTTTACTTGCGTTTTTGCAGATTTTTGTGTTTGTGGCGTATTTGAAATGAACAGTGAATAAAGGCAGCACTTTCGCCGAAGTCCATATGGGAGGTTAATTGTTAAGCAAGCTCATATTTGAACTGATGACGCCATCTTTTTTTCAGCGTCACTGGGAGAAATCACAAAAATGATGGCGCAATACAAAACTTTCAATGTAAGTTTCTCTTATATACAAACACAAGTTGTATAAGATACCAATCTATTCTATTATAGTATTTATTAATATTTTGAATTTTTTAGCACATTTTTTAGTGCTTTAGTCAGTAATTTTTGCATGCATTTTTCTTCCATACACAGATTTTTATGTGCCAGCGACTCATTTAAAGACTCAAACGAATGAAAGCGGCACCTTTGCCGAAGTGCATTTGGGAGGTTAATTGTTGATCAAACTCATGTTTGAACAAAAAACACCTTTTTTTTTCATCGCCAATGGGAATTAGCGTTACCTGGGAACGTAAGTTATCTGAGCACGTCAGATACTGTCATCTTTCTTAAAAAAATGACAAAACGTTCACTTTGAATACTCTTACTAGATAAGTGTTTGGGCAAATATTTGATTGCATTGCTCAGATTTGAAGCCGGATCTGGCTTGTTGAAGGGACAGAGCGGGTGTTAATAATAAAAGAGCTCATCTGAATTTTTGGGGCTTTTCATGTGAGCCCCCCCGCCGTGCGAAAATCCCACAGGGATAGAGATTTGCAAGTCCTTTTGCCTCTGTGTATGAATAAGCATGTGTCTCAAGGTATTTTTGAATCCGTAAGAACACGGGAGCCTCCAGGATATGCAGCACAGAAGGTGCGTGGTTGGAGGGCAATGCCCCCTCTGTTACCCCTCCCTCTCACCTATCGCTTTCTCTTGCCTCTATTTTTGTTGTTCAGTCTTCTCTTGTTTATTACCCTTTTTATTGTCTTTTCCCTCTCTATATCAAAGCAGTTGATGCGAGCGCATTGACAGCAGTGTCCTGCACTGTGACATCTAAAATATTTAAACATAATTTTCTTGCACATGGATTTTATGTCTACATGGCATTGTTTACTGCCTTTCAAAAGGGGTTGGTAAGATTTTTAAAGACCCATATGCTCACCAAGGCATTTGATAAAAATACAGTAAAAACAGCAATATTCTGGAAATAATGTTGCTATTTTAAATAACTTTTCAAGAAACATTCTTGGTAACACTTTAGTTTAGGGTCCAATTCTCGTTATTAGCTTGCTTATTAGCATGCATATTACTAGGATATTGGCTGTTTATTATTACTTATAAAGCACATATTAATGCCTTATTCTGCATGATCATTTTCTACATCCTTAATCCATACCTAATACCTAAACGTAATAACTACCTTTCTAACTATTAATAAGCAGTAATTAGGAGTTTGAGGCAAGTAGTAAATAGTTAGTTAATTGTGAGAATTGGACCCTAATCTAAAGTGTGCCCCATTTCTTCTTCTTATCAATGTTGAAAAGAAACAGCATTTATTTGAAACTGATATTTTTGTTAAATTATAATGTTGTTACTGTCTCTTTTGATGCATCCTTGCTGAATAAAACTATTAATTTCTTTAAAAAAGATATCTCTTTTGGGTAGAGTTGTGATGAATTACACTGTATTCAATCATGAAAAACAAAACCAATAACTTAAATTTTAAATAAAAATATACACTTTTACATTCATTAAGATTTCAAGCTAAAATCTTAATGATGTTATTATCAACCACTCATCATTTTCTCTCTCTCTCTCTCTCTCTCTCTCTCTCTCTGTGTCCCTCTGACTTATCTCTTCGTTCTCTCTCTCTCCCTCTCCCTCCTTTCCCTTGTGTTCCTCTTTCTCTCCCTGGCAGTGGTTCCCATCCTCTCACCCATAAAATCAGCATAAAATTGACCTGACTCTGCCAGATCAGATGGAGGAGTTGGGCTTCAGATCCCTGGGGAGAAGGAAATTCAGTCTTTGTAAAAATATTATAAGACAAGGTCCGTGAAATCTCACAATGGGATTATGTAATGCACCTTTGTCAGTCTCCCCCTCCCTTTCCTCTCTGAACTCTGGTTAGCACCGGTGAAGAATATGCGGGCATATTTACCTTTGCAGAGAGAAGTGACACGACTACGGTGGATTTGTCCAGAGTGGTGGAGACACAAAAAAAAGAAGGGGTTTGGAAGGTCTAATTTCGGTTCATGCCCGACATGCTACATCACAGCGTTCATTCTGCTAGTCACTGCTTCGTCTTACATCAGTTCCAGCACAGCAGAACTGAATCATCAGCACTGTTGCTGTGGATTAGATCAGAATGCAGAAGCAAGAGTTTCGGTTCAAATATGATGGGAAGTTCATATTATTGCTCTCTAAATTGATGCTGACACGAAAGAGGAAACGGTTAACATGCAAATACTCCATATTTAACTTGCCTCATTCATCAGGATTTAGTGGTATAGCTGCCGTTTGTCTAAAAACCTACACTAGGGTGTTGTGATAAGGTGTTCTAGGTGGTTATGACATTGCTAGGGTGTTCTGAGTGGTTGCTAGGTGGTTCCCATAGACTGTAAGAAAAGATTGGACGACGCACCTTCACTATCTACCATTGTAGAAAAGTGAAGCTGGCTTACATCTTTGAACCTGAGCATGAAGTGGAGCCGCGGTATCAAGGGGTTTATGAGCTATACTGGGACCAGCTACCTGGGGGTGATCGAAATCTTTTGGCTTCACTTTTCAGGACTTGTGCGGCACGCTTTGTGGTTCCACAGTTTTTTTTTATTTTTATTATCATGCTTTGTAGTTTTGATTTAAACATACTTTTACTTTCAGAGTGTGTTCACACTTGTAATTCGGTTCACTTGGTTCTTTTACCGACCCTAAAGAAAAAAACCCACCCCTGTCTTTTATGACGTATATTTTGGAATTTGCTGTGTGCTGGACTAAATGTGCGTACATATGATGGTATTTTTACCAGCAGAGAATTTGTGTAATGTGTGAACATGTTCATGTTCATTCACAATGTCCAATTTTAGGGTTGATTCTTGTGACATAATGTCCTGTTTTTTGGTTTGTTTAGATGTCTTTGGTCCGTGTTGCGTTCATATTTCAGTTGAACCGCACCAGAGTTCTTTTGGTCTTACGGTGCTTCACACCTGAGCGTTTGTTTCAGAACCGGGTGTGTTTTCTCCCTTGGTTCGGTTCGTTTAGGCGTACGTGAACACAGCAATCGCACTCGGCTCTACACCAAAACAATCGCTCCGAGATTGCTCTCGGCCCGATTGGTCCGCTTGAGGTATGAAAGCAATCCGACCTAATGGACCCCCGAACCCTTAACCGAGAGCGTGTTTGAATTTGCAGCAGTATTAATATGAATGTAGAATATAATTTAACAGCGGGAATGACGGCTACATTCGTATAGTGTTTGCATGTGTCTCTGCAGTTACAAATAAAGCCACAATAAGCTCATGGAGCAAAGTTGTCAATCATCTTGATGGATGATGCAGAGAAAACTCTTACTAATAAAGAGTACAGTTGTACTCGCATGTGACTTGCATAAACACATTTTGGTACGCTTGGAAAGGTTGCCTTGTGAAAGCGAACCGAACCAAGAAAATGCAACATTGTAACAACTGAAGTTTGTTACAAAACAAACCACATACAGGTGTGAAAACGCCCTTAATCTACTTTCTTTGGTGTACAGCAACCGAACTGTGATGGGCAACATCGTGACTATGACGAGAAAAAAAAACAGGTTTACTTGAGCATTTACTCGTTGCATCTTGTGACATTTATGTCCTGTTTTTGGTTAGTCTACATGCCTGTTGATCTGTTGTGCATTCATATGGGTATCAGTCCGCTTATTTGCTGCGCGCCAGGGTCCGTATGGCAGCTTTCACACTTATTCAATAAACCGCACTAATAGAGTAATTAGTGCTGGGCGGTATACCGGTTCATACCGAATACCGGTGTTTATTTTTGTTATGATATGAATTTTGATGATACCGCAATACTGGTATATGTCGCTTAAACCCGTTCAGACCGCGGCGCAGTGCAACACTGTTTGAGAGGGGTCCCGTTTCACTGCTGCACTGTAGTGAGAACACAGCTGAGATCGCATTACAGCCTATGGTTGAATCCGAAATCGCCCCATATGCCCTCAAATAGGACATTATTTGAGGGGACAGCCATTTGTAGTAGTGTCCGAAACCATAGTGGACGTTATTGAGCTCACTCATTCGATCCCACGTTGCGCGGCTGTCCATCTTCATGCACTCGTTTTCATTCACTCCTTCTCATTCACTCCTTCAAGTGAACTGTATTAGTGGATAACGTAGGGAATACTGATATAGGGTATAGGGGGAAATTTCAGATTCAGCCCTTGATAACAGCGGAGAATTCAAACAACATGCGCATGAGTGGTTTCTGCGTGGAGAGCCGCGATGAGATTTACAAACGCTCACCACATGGATCAGATTCAGAGCGAGCGCGTTTAAGTTTTATATGGATATATTTCATATACTCTAGTGCTGTAAACATGAGCCAGCGGTGCGCGTGTATGTGCACAAATTTCATCACGTCTTCTTCAAATGAAATATATGTGCAAACAAGGACACTGATGGGCTACTACAGCTGCTACATCTGATCACGACCGCGATGACACAATGGATTATTCTGATACACAGAGTAAGATGAAAAATAGACTGACAATTCAAAGAAGAATGGGTAACTGCTTTATTCTTTCTGTGTTACACTTACGTGTCATTCGTTCAGAGACTGTAGTTATCTTAAATGTATTGAAAATGTTCTTCCGCGTTTCTCTAGTTTTGGCAGTTTGTTAGATTTTTAAAATGCTTAAGGATCCCTTAACTCGGTATAATATAAACGGTATAATTTAGAAAAATACAGTGATATAAATTTTAGGTCATACCGCCCAGCACTAAGAGCAATCGCACCAGAGTTCGTTGTAACCGAACCAAACATGAAAAGTGCGAAGACACTAGTCCTGACTTGGAGCCTGTCCAAATACTTGTGGTCTTTGCACTTGACCACTTGTCTACTTGCATGATGTATTTACTGTATTTGTGTTCAAGTGGGCATGAAGACCGCAAGTGTGTGTAGAACATTTGATTACCTGATAGGAGACACTTAGGCTATAGTATTGCAAAAATGCAAGTGTTTACAGTGCTTTATTTTGATACTTTTAAGACAAACTTCTAAATGTCTGTTCAGTAGTCCACAGTAGTGTAACAGACTGCACAGTTGTAAAAACTAAAATCTAAATACACATAGCTTGCACATATTTGTACACTTTGTTTTACAAGCAAATTATATGTAATATCTAGTTGTTTTAACTTAAAATAGAATGTTTCCCTCAACATCTCGCGATTTCTGTGCATGCGAGTTATATTCAGAAGATACTGGACATAATGCATGATGGGATACCCCTAGCCTCAAATACCACTCAGAAGAGTGGGTTTAGTGTGAGTTTTTAAGACAGTTTTGCGCACTTACTTCCTGTTGTGTAGTGCACACTCTTTCATGTGGCCAAGGCCGCAAGTGTGGGTATTTTGACAGGCCAATTGTCTTACTCTACTTAATTATTAGCAATAAGCTAATTATATTAACATTAGCAAAGTTTTGATGACTTTTTGCGACAAAAAGGTCTATTGTCAGTAATGTATTATGGCATGAAGCACCGTTCACACAGACGTCACTTTCAAACCAAGTAGTTTTCTATTGGTCAAAGCGGTGAATTCATATGATTAACTTTAACACGAGTGAAATCTGGTTGGGTTGCCCTCTTGCAAAATCGCGCATGTTCCTATTGAAATGATTGGATTTCTCACACTAAATCACAATATATATGTAATCAAACCTTTAGTTCTGTGTCATAATTGTTGTATGAGTTCTGTGTGAACATCTGTTTTCTTCTGAGAACATATTTATCTTTCATCAGACAGGATATTTGAGCTTCCTGTACCAGAGTGGTCTTTGACGCAGGGTCAGTCGCAGCAGATCTTTGTTTGTGTGTGACGGAGGGATTCCTGTTGCTTTTTTGACTCCTTTACACATTTTATAAGCTCTTCACGAGTTCTCAGCTGGTCAAAATACCATCATATGTAGGTTACGCACAGACAACGAGTGTATTTAGCCCAGCACACAGCATTGTTCGGTAAGTTCCATCACGAAATACAATACATGCATAATAAAAAAGCAGACCATTCAGGTTGTGAGGCATATCCCTGTGCCTTTAGGTTTGTTGTTAAAATGCCAATGTGAATGCTAAGCGGACCATAGTCTCAGCCTCAGACGTCATGCCCACGGACCATTGGCTGAACGTCTGATGCATATGGCACACTTATCTGGAAACACTTTGGGAGTTTCAAAGTTATCATCTGATTGGTTGAATTCTACAGGATGTCCGCAAGACGTGTGTGTTGCGCTCTTTAACGGTCCAGCTAGAAACAAATGCTGTGACCCCAAACCCCCTTGTTGAAGAAAGCTGTCGTGTTTAAAACCGTGACAATGAGCGCTTACCAGGATCAACTAAACGCTGGATTTACAAAATGTGAAGTTCGCGGCTCCATTGTTGCAGTAAACTTGAACAATGTTATTGAATGAATAATTCATAGATTCACACCGGTCTGTTATTGCAGGGGCATCGACATTACATTTTCACACCACTAAACATGATGCGGAACAAAACTAACTGTGATTGGTTGTGTTACATGTCAGTCAAATGTTCTCTTGGGCGGTCCTTGACCAATGAATGTGATTAAGCGAGACTAAGCAGACCAGTACTAAATGTTTTTTGTTTTTGGTCCGGGCCAAACAAACCAAGCGAACCAAACTACAAGTGTGAACATGCCCTAGGTCAAGTGGATTCACCATGTGGACCAACAGAAACTTGCTTGATTTGAAATTGTCTTCTGTGTGCTGTGCTTCATGCATCATTACACTTTTGACAATAGTGGACTTTTTTTTTTTGTCCGCAAAAACGAATTGTGCAAAAATTCTTACCCCTATTATTATAACATGGAAGTTGTAGATCAGACATACCTTGCCCACCCTGTGTGTTTGTGCATCAAACTCATTGTCTGGTTTCAGTGTTCTCACATTGACCTTCAGCAGACATTGAGTTGTTGTTTTGTGCTCCGAGCTGATCTTTTTAGAGTGACTCATAGCAGAGGTGTCTGGAGTGCTGCCCTGTCGCAAGACGTGTGGTTTCAAAGTCTCCACATACTTGTTTATGTCAAGATTACACCATTTCACCAAAAATCTAAATGATAATAATCTTATATATATAAGTGTTTGTATATATATGTGTTTGTGTGTGTGTATATATATATATATATATATATATATATATATATATATATATGTATATATGTATATGTATATATATATATATATATGTATGTATGTATGTATGTATGTATATATATATATATGTATATGTATATGTGTGTGTATATATATGTGTATATGTGTGTGTGTGTGTGTATAGAAGTAAAAATATATTACGTACTTTATTTTTATTTGTTTTTATAGATTTATAATAATAATAATAATAATAATAATAATAGGAAATAACAATAATGTAATAGCTAATAGTTATTTTTTATTATTTATGTATTTTGTAATTGATATTTTTTCAGGGCCAGAGTTGCCCACCCCTGGCCTATGATGTATAATATTTATAAAAATAAATAATAAATGAATTCATATTTTGAATGTGAGCATTATATTTTTAAACGACTGCAGTAAATGCTTTCCTTGAACAAATTTAGGTGTGAAATATTAATGCAGCGCCACACATCTGCTGTTTCTGCAGGTAGTCGAGTATTGTCTCTGTGTGTCTGTGTTTCTAAAGGCCTCTATCTAACCGGATGACATTTGCATATGCAGAACGCTCCATGCCTCCGCTCGTTGCCGCGGTGTGCCGACACATAGGAGAAACCACCCTTGCCCCCACCCCCTTCATTAATATGTATGTGTTCTGAACGGTGCGTGGTTGCTGATTAATGCTGTCTGTCAATTTCTTACAGATCCGACAGTGCTGTGGAAGTTCCCTCAGGACTTTGGAGACCAGGTTGGAGACAGAGGAACTTTTTTTTTTCTCTCTCTGTACCCCCCACCCCACCCCACCAGCGCCACATCCACGACCCCTCCTGCTCCTAAGGCCTACCTCCCTCTCTCCCTCCCGCCTCTCTTCCTCCTCTCTTCCTTCCTCTGTTCTCTCTCTCCCCATGCGGTGTGATGTTGCTGATAATGAAAAGTGGTGAGCAGGTCTTCAATAAGCGTTGTTCTGGTAATTATCAGCTGGCTGTGATGTGAATGGGTGCGGATGGAACTTCTTTGTGCGCCCACCACTGTATCTCACACCAATACAGCTGTGTGTCACTCATGGGTTGGTACTATATCACACTAGTAACGCATAATAAGCGTGATTTATGAGTAGTGATGGACTGATATACTAGCGTGATCAGCCGATATTTGGCTATTTTGAGATAATCATTCACATCACATTTTACATGTCAATTCCATATTGTATTAGATAGTTGTTTTTTTAAAACATTCATTTATTTATTATACTATATTATATTAATTATGTTATATATTTAAACACATATTTGTAAAAATATGTATATTTTTAGATGGATACTGTAGTAGATAATCGTTTTTTTATTCAAACATTTATTTATTATTAATCATATTAATTGTTTTGTTATATATTTAAATATTTTTTTAAATGTTTATATGGAGAAAAAAAAAAAAAAAAAAAAAAATATATATATATATATATATATATATATATATATATATATACACATGTATATGCATATGTAAATGATAAACATTAATATATAAAAATGTACATATTAAATATTATAATTTTTATATATATATATATATATATATATATATATATATATAAACATTAAAATTTGGAATGATGTTGCTCTAGTTAATCTAGATATTGCCATTGGTTGTTAAAAAGCTCATATCAGTTATAAGAATAAAACTCTTGCACATTTAACATTTTATTGCCCTCTAATAATTAAACTTCTTTCAAATAGGCATTGCAGAACTTCTAAAACTATGTTCAGTAAAAGAAGAATTGAAATGTTTGCATTTGTGTTGGTTGTTGCTTCAGTGTAGTTCAGGTCATGCGTGCTCTCTGCACAAGGAGAAGTGGGAATGGGCCTGGGCCTGGGTCATAGTGCAGCATTGCAGTTTTCACACTTCATTTCTGCTCGCTCGGCCTCAAGGTCTTCATGTACAAGCCTTTCTTCTCAGGCAAAGAAAATTGGACGCTTCATTATGAACTAAAATGAGAATAAAAGAAAGGAGACATGAGCATCTTTGGCTTTCGTGTGCACTTTGGTCTTCATCAGACTTCTGCAGAGATGCTTCAGAAACTGTAATTTACATGTTGGCGATTATAAAAACTCAAACATGATGGCACAAAATCCTCCAGAAAAGCTCCGCTCAGCTTATTTTGTGACAAGTTCGTTTCTAGTTTAAGATGTGTACAGATGGATCGGCCTTTTCCACATTGACATAAAGGCTCTCATTCAGTCGCCTCATTACCAGGATTAGGCTCTTTTTGCGTCTTTGTGCGGCTGCTCCCTCTCTAGCCGCTGAAATCCCTTTTTTCCCCCAAGTTAGCCAGCATATGGCAGCAGCAGCTCCGATCTCTACAGGCCTCCTTTGTTTATCCTCTTATTGTTGCGGCGCGTAATGACAGTTGTAGGCCGTAGATCGGGGTGGAGGGGTTACTTTACCCCAGGGGAGCGAGAGAGAGAGAGAGAGAGAGAGAGAGAGAGAGAGAGAGAGAGAGAGAGAGGGCGAGGGAAGAGACGGAGACAGACAGGACTGTGGATTATGGAAATATGAATTGATTTTTTATCCTCCTCTCTTCCACTACCCGCTCTGCTCGAATAGGGACTCTAAATGAGGGGCGAACAGACTGGAAGCTGGCACAGAGGGCGGCGAAATATGAAGTGCGATCCCTCAGCCCCAGAGACTCGCCGTGGTCGCGGTCACCTACAGCTGCCATGTGGAGCAGCTAGAGAGCCGTATATATCTGAATCGCAAGGAGGCCATTTTTTGCAAATGAAGCAGACAGATGGAAAAGCGAGACTTTATTGCCCTGATCTCTCTCAGATCTCTTTTCGGATGCCAGTTGAAAGGGAAAAATAAAAGAAATTAAACCGATATGCATATGCGGGTTATTATTTCTGTGCTTGCCATAGAAACTGACATTATTTGAAGTTATTTGAAAGGGTTTGCTATGAAAAGCCTCATGTTTTCATTGATGGTGGGTTAAAGAGCATCAGCTCGTAAATAACTGGAGAGATTAGCTGTTCTCCTCCTTTAAAGCACCGTCTTATGTTTGTGCTCTATGAAAACTCTCAATAGGACGTTTCATCTGTAATTATTTAGTAACACTAAGAAATCACAAATCACTTTTTTCCCTTGTTTTTTTCTTTTATAGCACAGTGCAGCATATTTTAATGTTGCTTTTTATTAACAGGTGTGGTTATGGTTATTAGCAGGTCCAGATGGAAGCTCCGCCCACAGAAAGCTTAAATTCGTGCAGTATTTGTGTGTCATTCATATATTTTGACTAATATGTCCCAGTCCTGTTCCCTCTCCTCCTTTGTACTTTGCTGTGAGTTCTCCACCATACTATTAAAAAGTAAAAACTAAATATATATTCTTCTTCTTCTTCTTCTTCTTTTTTTTTTTTTTTAAATTTAAATAAGTGATGGAAAATATAAATAATGTATTAAAAAGATTTTACACATTATTATTATCATTATTATTATTATTAGATGCATTTCTAAATAAATAAATAAAAACAGTGTGACAATATAAAATATGATATTAATATTAATATAAAATATTATTATTATTTACATTTTATTTTATTATAGTTTATATTATTATTTTAAAGTTCAATTTTTAAAGACAGGAAATAAAATGTGAAATAAGAAGAGGCGGTAGAAGAAACGAGACTCACAGTGTCAATACACTATTATTAAATGTGTAGTTTTTGCTCTGAAATCTGATTGGACGAGCCGTTTTTGAAACCGTTGCAAAATAGCCAATTTACACAAACGTGGCCGACACATCAGTCGAATTCTGTGTTAATGTGGCAATATTTCATATCACCGTTTTATAAAAAACAGTAAGCCATCGGAGGTTGTGTTGAACTAGACTTAGGGTTAAGCAAGGCCTGATATTCTGTATTTAGGAGATAATCATATTGTCTCAAATTTAACCTTTAACCATGACCTTATCATGCACATCCTTGAGATTTACACATTTCTCCAGCATTGTATCCCAAAGGGAATAGTGCAGCGCTAACATCACATTCCAAGCCACCAGCAGAGTGTGTTTGACCTGATGGATGTTGGAGAGTTTCACAGGAGCCTCCAGATGTCACCCGGCCCTCCATCTCCTTAGTTAGGCGGTAAACCGGCATGCTGAGTGAAGCTACAGCTCATGTAACAAAGCGAGAAACTGCGTCCCCGGAGCCTCGCGGGGCAAATATTTGTCTAGCTTTGACACAGTGTACAATCATATGCCCCAAGCCTGACACTTCATGATTGGTAGCCTTTCCCCCCGCTTCACCCCCTCCTCTGCAGGACACGCACCAGCAGCCCAGGGGGAAGGCCAGCCAGCGGAGCATCATCAAGGAGCACGAAGAGCGTCAGTGTGGTTTCAACGCTTTAACATGGAGGGCATGTGCGAGATGAGCCGTGATTGAGGAGAACATCGTCTGCTGGAGCTGGAGGAATGGAAAGGGGGGGGCCATGCCTTGCTCTTGGGGCATTCCATACTCGTCTCATTTTGGAGATTTTTCTTCAGTTCAGATCTCCAGAGAGTGGGTAATGTGAAGGCCGGGCCCAGTTAGCTGGCCTTTGCATCAGGCTAGTCGAAACATCCTCACTAAGGCCGCGCTGTTGCCCGTGGCGTCTGATTACCCTGACCTTAGGGCTTTGAGAACGGAAAAAAGCGTTCTCCTCATGGCTCTTTCTGTTAGCAGTGCCAGAAACGCTGGAGGGTGCTTGTAGGAAACAGTCTTCATTACGTCGGATGTCTCAGACATTGACTTATTCATCAAGAAAGTGACATCTTGCAAAAAAAATAAAAGGGATATTTTCAACTCTGGTCTCATGTCCTCTTTGAATATGGAACAGGACGATTGGTCATCTATCGGTTTTACTTCCCTACGCAGCCACAGTTTCAGTCCACCTACTGAACTGAAATTAAGAACTGCACGGTGACCGCCCATTTTAAATTGTTATCTTTAAGTATTCTAGCTCTCGCAAACCTCTTGAGATATGCATAGCGCGACAAACCTCAATCGAGGAAGGAAATACTTGTCGTTGGCCCAAAGTGCAGGATGTCCTGGTTTGGTGGAGGAAGAGATAGACTGAGAGAGAGAGAGAGAGAGCATGAGGGGGTGGTGGTTGCATTTCTCAGAGACTCCACACGCTTGATGTAGCTTCTAGCCACAGCTGAGAGAAAGAGAGAGAGCGAGAGTGAGTGAGCGAGCGATCGCGCGGTCCAATGGGAGTTGACAGCTTAAACGCAGAAAATCCCCCAGGCCACTTGGCACTCAATTAATGATGTTTCTGGCTCTGCGGTTCTCGGGCATATGTAGCTGAATCTCAGCTTGGCCCAGTAGAATATCAGTTGTGTATTCTTAAGAACAAAAAACGCTTACCCGTCACATAAATATATTCATTGCAGAGTGTTTTGGAAAATCTATCCTTCTGCGTTTGCTTTCAAAATTAAGAGAAACCTTGTTGTTTGTACACAGTATTAGCAGCCTGATTATCATAGATACTTGTGGGTGGGCGCGTTTCACTTTTAACCACCTGAAAATCACCTCAGAACACCCTGGAAACCACCTAGCAAACGTGTAGTGGCTTCTTGATCGCGCAAACTTGGCTAATGAGATAAATTTGGATCGAATCTCTATATTTATTTTGAAAATTAGGAATTAAATTATTATAATTTTTTTTCCCCTCATTTAAATTCCACAATTTTTGTCTCTGAGGCCAGTTTTTTTCTTTTCTTTCAGAAACCCTTTTCTCATGCGTAGCACTATAAAACTCTGGTTTCCAGTGACCACAGGCCTAGTGAAGTTGGTGTTGGAAGGCTTGGGGTGGTTAGCGTGGAGGTTGCGTATCCACACTGCCCCGTGTCTCGTCCCAGCGGTCCTGTCACGCACTTGTCAGTTCTTGAAGTGGGCAGAGGATCAATACATCACCTGCTACATTTCCTTAAGCAGTCTCACACAGACGGCGTGTTTGCGCGGGAAAGAAATAACCTCTGTGCCAGCACACCGAATATTAGCTTCTTACCACCTAAGGGTCAGTGCAAGAAGCCGCGAAAAAGAAAAGGAAGACAAGGGCTAAAGTAGAGAAATCAACCACCTCCCGCTCTGCTTGGCTCGTTTCAAGTGAAAATGTAATGCCCTGTGTCAATTTGAAACTCTGGAAGAGCTACCCCTTTAGCACTTTGCCTCGATCCAGGGGCGAAGTCGGCACTTATTAAAGGCGCGTAGTGCAGGGTCAAAAGCGGCAAGCCAGCAGCATACGATTAAAACGTAATGAAAGGAATCTCGGTTGGAGATTTGAGGGTCCAGAGAAGGCAGAAGATTATTTTATCCCCATTGATGTGCCGTTGCATCAGGCGCCAGTTCTAATAGAGAATATATACGCTTTAAGCTACAGAACCTCAAAACTGCATGACCATGTCATGGATGGACACGGATTTATGAGCTTATCTGCGATCAGGTATTATTCGTTTCACATTTTTATTTAATATCATTATCAGAACTTGACAATAAAACCCGCCAAATGTGGGTGGATTTCAGCAGTGGCATGTAACACAGTCACTCCTACTAGCCACTTTGGCGGGGTGAATTTTATAAACTATATAATACATTTTTCAATTGTAGTCTTTTAAAAAGTGCTTCTCTCATCTCACCAACAGCAGTTACACACAAACCCGCCTCCCCTCACTTGTGCGTTTCATTTGCTCCGGAAATGGAATGCGCAATCAGTTTAATTTTAGGAATTGGTTGTCGCGTTGCCTCTCGCCGCATCCAATGTAGAGAGGATTGTTTTTTAGGGTGCTTGGCTTCTCGCTCCAGTTGCCTGATTATTTATATCTGTTATTATTCGTAATTGTGCAAAAAAATGGCAATTGTAGGAAACAGTTACAATTATGAGAAATTAAGTAGCAGTTAAGAGAATTTGTTGCAGTTGTTAGATAAAGTTTGTTCATGATTGAGACATTAGTCTGGGGAGTCTGCTCTGTATGTTCTACTGCACAAGAGGTGTGATCAACGGGCATAGTTCAAATGACCAACGATCCATCGCTTCTCTATCCTTCTCTATCTCATCGTGTTAAACCCACCAATAGTGCGCCAGGTCGATAAACCAGTCTGTGATTGGTTCCCGCAAATGTGTAACAGAAGCAGGATAAATTAATGTACAGGTTTCCAGCCTGAGCTGCAGAGCGAAATCAAATCACCGGCAGATCGGGCTGGGTTTACCCAGTCTAAGATGAAATGGCATTTATGAGAAACTGTTGCAGTTACAACGAGTTGCATCTGTGAGATAAAGCATTGATAAAAAGTAGTTACAGTTGGCATTAATTCTTTTTTTAGGCAATAAGCGTAACACTTAGTGTGATTGAGAACACTATTTTCATATTATAGAAGAAAAATGGGCATAAAAATCCCATATATTTACATTGTTGTAGGGACCAGAGCCATATTTATATATAGAATAGATCTAATGCGCCGTAGAAACAAGCATGCAGCCATCTTTAAAAATTTGTCTTTAAACTTCCTTTTTTGTGGTAGCTCTGCATATTTCTGTGGCATCGCTGTCGAAGAGCAATTAGCTGGTGAAGTGGATTTACTTTTTGTAGAGTTGACGAAAGTTATCATGAAGACTTTAAAATGAGCGGTTCATTCATAAATCCGTAAGATCTTACCTTCATGCTGTGGAAATACAAACTGAAGACAGAACATAATGAGCGCAGCGTTGAAAAGGGGCGGGGCTCCGTAAGGTTTATATCACTAATCAAACACCTAGCAACCACAAAGAACACCCTAACAACCATGTAACGCTATAAAACCAAACATTAGCAGCAGCATAGCAATCACCACCAATATTCTAGCATCGTGGCGCCGAGTTTTGCACAGGCGAGCAGCGCTCATGTTTCCTTTAGAGAATGTAGACGCATTTGATTTGGGACCCAGTAGCGTTTTCGTCATAATAACCACGGGGCGCTGCATGTGTTATGGCCGCATTCTCTGACACCCAGAGAGAGAGGGATATGGAGAAAGAAAAAGCAGACTTAATTGGGGTTTGGGGGTACAGTGAACACTGACCTGTGGGGAGATTGGGTTTGAACCTGTCACTGGGATCTCGGTGCCGTCAGCATGGTGGCTCTGCCAGTCTCTCTCTCTCTCTCTCTCTCTCTCTCTCTCTCTCTCTCTCTCTCTCTCTCTCTCTCTCTCTCTCTCTCTCTCTCTCTCTCTCTCTCTCTCTCTTTCTCTCGCTCTCTTTCCTCAGACACACACACACTCACACACTTCTCCCCTGCTGGAGACAGTTCCATAGCGCCGTGTAGACCTGCTGGCTGGCAGAATTTTTAAAGAGCATGGAGGTTTAAAGACAGAAACCCCTGGGGAGGAATCCCACCAGCTTGGAGAGAGAAAGGGGGAGTTTGCTGTCTCTCTCTCTCTCGCTCTCTCTCTCTATTCCTGTCTTTCTCTCACCTTATCTCTCTTTTCTCTCCTATCTCCGTCTGTCGGTCTGTCTGCCTGTCTATACATCTCAGTTCTCATGCTTTCTCTCTCTTTCCTTCCTTCTGCCTCTTTCTCTCCTTTTCTTTCTCCCTCTATTTCGCGCCACATATCTCTCGCATCCCCTCCCTCCTTCATCCTAGTATTGACAGAATGAAGAAATGCTTTTCACTCGCTCATCCGGTGCACCGCTTAGTTCCCACTCACAACATCTTTCTCTCTCCCTTTTCTTTTTCTCCCTTTTTCTCCCTCCCTCGCTCCCTCCCATTCTTGTCTAGTTGTTCCCATCTAAATATTCAACTCTAACATTCACATCACCTAGTAACATTGGCTACGTTCACGCTGCAGCTGAATGTGGCCCGAATCAGATTTTTTTTCTCTCTTACAGATGTGACACAGATCAGTTTTTTTATAGAAGCCCATTTCTGAGTAAAAAAATAATTGTGGAATTATGAGAGAAAGTTTAAAATAAGAAGTACATTTGCGCTTGTGTAAAATAGTTGCAATTAAGAGACATTAAATGGCAAATATGAGAAATGGTTAAAGTACACTGTAAACACGAATAAGTTGGCACAACTCCCAAAAAATTGAGGCAAAAAGTTAAGAAATTCAAAGTTTAAGTAAGCAGAACTGGCAGATTTTTATTTTGTACTCAATTTAAGAACAATTAAAATGTATGAGTACACCAATTCATACATTTAACTTAAAATGTTAATGTACCTCAATGTGAACATTTTTATTAGTATAACCATGGCTATCTCTAGCCTGTATCAGAGTCTTGCGCTGTTGACGTAGTGTAAAGAGTGCAGCGCTTCCAGAACAGCACTTACCATTGGCTGACGCTGTTCACGTGACCACCACAAGTCACAAGCAGTGGAAGCGTTGCTCTGTGTTTACTACGTCAACAGCGTACAAGTCTGACACAGGCTAGAAGAAATTGTTGATTATATCATTATTTTGTTTACTTTTTGTGCGCAAAAAACATTCTCGTCGCTTCATAACATTTAAGGTTGAACCACTGGAGTCACATGGACTATTTTAACAATGTCTTTACTACCTTTCTGGGCCTTGAAAGTGATGTCTATGGGTGGTTCAGAAAGCTCTCGGATTTCATCAGAAATATTTTCATTTGTGTTCTGAAGACATGAGTTTGGAATGACATGAGGGCGAGTAATTAATGACAGAATTTTCATTTTTGGGTGAACTAACCCTTTAACGTTTAATATTGAGAAGTAGTTACAGTTGCATAAAATAAAGTTGCAATAATAGAAATAGTTGCAGATGAGAAATCGTTACAATTATGAGAAATATAATTGCATTATGAGAAATGGTTACAATTAATAAGCATTTACAAGAAACGGTGGCAGTAAAAAGATTGAGATAATAACAATTGTGCAAAATGTCACAATTATCTAAAATGAAATTGCAATTAGGAAATCGTTACAATATTGAGAAATAAATTTGAAAAATAAATCTTGCAACATGTTTGTCGTAATTGCTCCTTTGAAAGCAACCCTATTGTCAAATGTCTCCCTATCCTCAGCTACTTGACACTGATTGCTTCTGTGTTGTGGTTCTATTTCTGGCTCTGATCGTGCACCCACACCATCAGAATGGGGCAGTTTGGCTTGAGGTGTGAACGCTGTCATTATGTAGAAGCCGAGCGAAGCAGCACAATCCCCTGATATGTGCTGCTGCTGATGCCAGTGCTGGATCCTCTGCTCACATTCAGCCCAGAAGAAGCCTCCTTCCTCTGCAGGGAGTTCAGGGAAGGAGCGGTAGTGTCTCCCGGTAGCGTGGGGCGGTAATAAATGCTGCTGGTGGAGGAGAGAGAGATAGTGATAGAGGAGAAGCTGTGATTGCAGGCCTCCGCAGTGGGACCAGGGGGGAATGGAGACTGCTGTCTCATTGAGTGATATCCCTGTCTCAACAGTAAATAAATAATGCAGCCTGCAGAGTTCACCCTGCCTCCTCCAGTGAGTTGTAAATGCATTAGCTGTTTTATATTCTTTTGTCTTGGGAAAATGGTTGGGAGGGAGGCAGAGAAAAGGGAAAACAGTACAACCAAACAACGGGAACGATGGCAACTCACGTTACACCTCTTCACACGATCTGACTCTCCTCCCAGAGCATGCTTTGGTATAGTCCCCCGATCACCTGGATGAATAGTAATAAAACACTGAGAGAAAAAGGTGTGTAATGCACATGCGTACAGAGATTTAGATCTACTAAAACCTTGAGGAGAATCGTGAGAATATTTCACTTGGATGCCGGAAGCCAAGTGGTTCAGGTTTAACGGATATGAATGGGTTTGAAAATCAAACATAAAAATCAAAATTCAACCAAAAAGATTGCGTTCCAAATCTGTATGACTTGCAGAACATGAAAGATGATCTTTTTTTTTTTTTTTTTTTTTTTTTTTTTTGCTCACACAATATTGTTTTGGACTCGATTGACTTCAGAATATCTTCTTTTGTTTTCCTCTGAACATCTATTATATCTAGACCACTTTTCATGGTCCTAATGGATTAAAATCAGATATAATGTTTTTTCTTGTTGCACTCAGAAATCACAATTAGGAAGTAAAAACTGTTGCAAATGCCATTTCATGTTGACATTTAATGAAAGGAGTTAAAAAGGCACAGGCTTTGGAGTTTCTGTGGTCTTAATCATGGCTTTTTTTTTTGTGTTTGTTGAATTCTTTCGATTGTTTCAACTGACATGGCATTATGAATGCATTCATTCAGCTGCATGTCATCACAAATATTGTCTTTCGTCTAGTCCGAATGTGCTGATTTCATTCTTAGTTCCTGTCTTGCAACTCAGATTGACAGCGGGGACCAGCATTGACTGGCGTCAAGCAGGCCAGTGTGAGACCTGCGACAACTTCTGCATCTGCGAAGGAGACAATTTTATTTGTGTAGCATCCGTTTGCATACGCTTCTGCAAATGCGTGGCACAGCTTGGCATAAACACTCGGGGGAAGCGCCTATAGGAGTTAATGATAGTAGCAGTCACATACGGCAGCATCAGGCTTGCGTACGCGTGACAGCTTTACTGCCGTACAGTCATCCGCCGCGCCACGACACGGCGAGGATGTTTCTGCCGCTGCCAACGTTCCTCTCTCGCCTGCCAGAGCCTTCAATCTCTTCGCCGCTCTCTGTATCACATACTAACTCTCTCACTCTGTCTTCCCCCATCAGCACCACCGCCTCCCACCGAGAACAGCAACCAGTCATCATCCGCGCCGCACATGCATATATACGCAAATAAAAACAGACACCCTCGCAGGCTGGCGCACATACGCGCACGTTGAGCGATTAATTTAGTTTTAAAGTGCAGGTACGGGTATGGAAGCAGCGTTTGAACTACCCAGCTGCCTCCAAATACATCGACACCATTCACCATTCACCATTCATCTGGTCGCAGCTTGTTATGCTTTGAGCAGGGGATCACTGGCAGTTCCCCATGGCTAGTCTACAGTGCAGGACTGGCCAGACGTGGCTAACCCATATGGTTATGGAAATCCATATGCTGCTGGTGCTAGGACTCTCCCTCTGGGCCTGTGCGGGAAGGTAAAGCCCCAAAGGCTGGGCCTACTTTCGCCCCCAACCCCCGCATCCTTCCCGCACCTCCTCTGAACCCCTAGTGCTGCTCAGCCATTGTTCCAACAATCTGCCGTCACCTCCGTCGTCCCCACACCTCAAGCGAAACGATCAATGAGCTAATGGCCGCTAATTATTTTAGTCTCTGATCGCCCTCCCCTTTACGTCAGCTCGGTGTCGTTTCCCTTTAAATCCATTCGTTTGCTCATTTCTTTGCCAGCTACTGTTCTGCTTAATGAGCAGTTATTTTAAACTGATTTACACCGTTTGCCCTACAAAGCATGGTGTTTGAGAAAACTGATGTGCTTATACTTTTTCTGATCAATTGAACTTGTGATTTTCGTCTGGCAGACAAAAATAAAAACAGGAGAAAAGTCCCTTAGAGTTGCATTATAACTGTATCTAGGGACCAGAATATCACAGAAACGTTAGGCTCTTTTGACTTGACAATATGCAGCCACCATGCAATGCACTAAAACGAAAATAAATGAGTTTGCTTGTTTGTTTGCCAGCTACTGTTCTGCTTAAGGAATAGTTATTTGAAACTGATTTACACCGTTTTCCCTACAAACCATGGTGTTAGAGAAAAGTGATGTGCTTTCACTTTTCTAATTGATTAAACTTTTCATCTGGCAGACAAAAATAAAAAAATACAACAGGAGAAAAGTCCCTTAGGCTTACATTATAACCATATCTAGGGACCAGACTATCACACAACCGTTAGGCTCTTTTGACTCGGGACAATACAGTGCAACCAAGCAATGCACTAAAATGTAAATACATTTGTTTGCTTGTTTGTTTGCCAGCTACTGTTCTGTTAAAGTTATTTTGAAAATGATTTACACCATTTCCCCTACAAACCATGGTGTTTATGAAAAGTGATTTTCACTTTTCTAGTCAATTGAACGTAAGATTTTCGTCTAGCAGACGAAAAACAAAACAAAGAAAAGTCTTACATTAGAACCATATCTAGGGACCAGAATGTCAGAAATGTTAGGCTCTTTTGACTTGAGCAACCAACCATAGCAACCATTCAGCAATGCACTAAAACATAAATACGTTTGTTTGCTTGTTTGTTTGCCAGCTACTGTTCTCCGTAACGAATATTTATTTCAAATTAAGCCGTTTCATTTGATTTAACATGGTGTGCGCTGCAAACCATGCAGTTTGTTGAGAAAATGTGTTTTTACTTTTCTGATCAATTTCACTAGATTTTCACCTGGCAGACGGAAAACTGCTGAAAAATCATTTAGACGTACGTTAGAGCCCTATCTGGGGACCAGAATATCATAGAGACATAAAGTTGGCAATATGCATTTAGCGTTGCACTAAAACACTCAGAACACATTAGCAACACCCTGGCAAGGTCTCTGTTTGTCACATAATCCTCTTTATCATATGTCATGTCATATCATTAAGTCATTAATTAAGGCTTATCCTTGAATAACTAATTTTGATTAGTGAACAATGGCATGATTTGAATGACCCATAATGTCTCTTTTTTTGTTTCTTTCCAGGAGGTCCTGCAGACAGTGCCTAAATTCTGTTTCCCATTTGACGTGGAAAGGTAGGAAGTCCCTCACGCTTCAAGAAAAGAAGTCAATCGATGTGTGAATTGGGAAAAATGAGGATATTTGTTTACACAACACTCATTCACACATGCTTAAGGGGCTGTCGTAAATGAATCACAGGGTGGAGCCGCGCACCTCATTTGTTCCAGTAGTACTGGTCTCTAATGTCAAACCCTTCACTTAGAGCTCTGTAGAAATAAATAACCTTTATAGAAATTAAGATCTCCGCCCCCCCAGTAGACACTGTCTGTTCTAACTGGCATGATGTTAAGACACGTCTCCTGAATAAACAGCAGTGTGTGTGTGTGTGTGTGTGTTTTGGAAATGAAAAATGGAAAGTGCTGTTGTATAGTTTATGTGCTGTGTGAGAAGTTAAACACTTCCTTCCAGCTGAAGCTTTCTTGCTGCCATCTAGTGGAGATAAACTACACTGTCACCCCTTGGTTTAGCTCTTACAACCTTAAATGTAATACAGTCTTTCTGCTGCCAAATGGATATGAGTGAATGCATTTAAAATGCAATTTTTTGTTAATGTGAGTTTTTTTTTTTCTCCACAAATTGACTTTTTGATAGCTTTTCTGATATTTTACATAGATATGAGTGTATTTTGCTCTTTTATGATTATGCTGAAAGTTACAGTCGCTGGCTAATACTCAGACCATTCTATCAAATATAAAGTGAAGTGTACACTTTGATAAAAGATTAATTTCAACCTTGTTTTTTCAGAGTGTCCCAGACTCAGGTGGGCCAGAACTTCACTTTTGTGCTCACAGACATTGACAGCAAGCAGAGGTTCGGTTTCTGTCGGCTGACGTCCGGCTGCAGGGTCTGCATCTGTTTGCTCAGGTAAGAGATTTTAGTTTATTTATGCACTTTTTAAACTTCTGAAGTGCATGATTAGTCATTTGAATCTTGACAATTCGCATATTCATCAAGACATGTCTAGAGAAATACCACGTGTCCATTTTCGTTTTTAAGGGAAACCAATTCTATATGAATTATAGAAAGGGATTTGAAACAAACACTACTTCACTTTTATGAAATAATAATAATAATAAACAGATTAAAAATACTCCTTTTTTTAGATCATAATATGATGCCATATGCTTTCATATTTTCAGTCTAAACCCTTCCATTGAGAATGGAAAGCAGCAGATTGAAGACTGTTACTGTTGCATACACGCTAAACCAGTGTATTTAATAATACAAAGTCATTTAGTAATTCAGAGCAGCTCAACTGGGATATATCCCATTATTTTTCCCCTCCGTCTACATGGTATTGATGGACAATCGCAGGTTTATCATCGTCATGATGAGCTGCTGTCGAGATCTCTCCTCCTCCCATCCCAACTAGGATGGCCTTTGTTTTTTTGTGTGTGTGTGTGTGTGTGTGTGTGTGTGTGTGTGTGTGTGTGTGTGTGTGTGTGTGTGTGTGTGTGTGTGTGTGTGTGTGTGTGTGTGTGTGTGTGTGTGTTTTCTCTCTTTCTCTCCACTCGTTATTCAGGCACAGAGGCATGCCGGAGACGGTTCACCAATAATTATGCATGAAGCCCTGCTGCCAATTAGCAAGAGTCTCCCCTGTCCCTTTCACTGAGTTTTACATGCTAATTCATTTGACATATGATGTATAAAATTCATTATGCATTCTGAGTAGTTTGCATGGCTTCCTTCATTCATAATAAGAAATGCATTTTGGAAGTTGTGCTCTTTTTTTTTTTTTTTTTTTTTTTTTTTTTTCCTTTTGTTTATGTCATCTATTTGGAGCAGAATATGGTGAAACGTAACAAAAGACATGAGAAAAGTTTTGTTTTCTACCCCATTTTATAGAAGATTTAATTTAGATTAATTTCTATATACATATATACATACATACATACATACATACATACATACATACATACATACATACATACATACATACATACATACATACATAAAGTTTATACAAAATTTATTCAGACAACATTTTTCTCACATTATCACAGTTTATTTGCTATAGTTTAGTATTCATCTTGAGAATGTCAGATAACTTTGATAGAAAGGTATGTAATGGATTACAATCAGCTGTCAGCGGTTACATCTAAGTACACAATTAGATAATATCAACTTAGGTCAAACAATTACCAAGCAATGCTTGATTTTGTTCAGTCTGATGTGTAAAGGGTTGCATTAGCAATTAAAGAAAAAACACTTAAGCAAAACACGGTCAGGTCAAAGTGTATGAATAATTTTGGTCCCAAATTTGTATTAATTTTACTGGTAGTCCACTGTATGAAGAATTTTTGGGTATAATATGTCACAGTTTACTTTTTTTGCTATCCTCACTTACATACATGAACTATAGTGTCCTGCACACACTAGTGAAGTATTATATCTGGTGTCTGAATATTTTTTTGGTTTGACTACACATACACACACACACACACACACACACACACACACACACACACACACACACACACACACACACACACACATATATATATATTATGTTGAATTTTTAGACAAACTGATATATAAATAATTTAATAAAATATACAATTTTAGATTTTTGTAAGGTGACACTTTTTCTTATTCACACACATTTACACTCTCCAGAGGAAAATATAAAAGAAAAGTAATTAAAACAGTTTGTGTCCTTGTGATTGTTGAAGTCCTGGGACCATAAAATTGTCACCTAAGCTTACACAAGGAAGTTGCCTAATGAGAGGGACAGTTTTATGTGGACAGCCCTTTGTAGCTTTGCAGGTTTAGCCCAGGCCAAATAGGCCACGGTTCCTTCAGGCCAAACCACTTCAAAAACACAAGCGTTCCGTTTTACCCCACCCTCTGCGCCCATTCGGCCCTCGGACACTCTGAGCACATAGCCTTCGGACATCTGCGAGACCCCAGATGAAATAGACCCTCTCTTTCTCTCTCTCTCTCCCCGTTTTTATTTGATGGTTGGGACCCGACTTGGCGTCTTCCTCAGACAGCATAGGTTTTCCTCAGTTAGTGGTCATTTAGCAATATTTCTTTTCCTTAGCTGGACATAAAACTCAGGAAAAGTCGGGGTGTAATCGGATCTCATCCTGGGAAGGATACAAGGTGCAAGCTGACTTGATTTTAAAGCTCCTAAATACCTCTGATGATTTAGGACGCATGTTGATTTAAGGGCCGATTAGATTGTACAGGCGTACAAGACAAACCAACGGCCGTTCGTGCAGCGTAAAGCTTCATAAATGCACAATATGTTTTCAGATCGATTTATAGTGGGATTCTAAAGTCTGAGACTACTAGTGAGATTGTTCTAAATCAGTAAAAATTATTTTTAATGTTTAAAAAAAAGTTTTAAAAGTTTACAATTTGATTTCCCCTTAGTACAGAATATTTAATATTTTATTAATTTAATTAAAAAAAAAATAATAATAATAAAACTTTCTATTTCCGGGTTTTAAATCCTAGATTTGCAATGTGGTCTTAAATAAATCCCTGCAACTGCTTGACAAAAGTTATTTTTAAATGGGAAAAAATGTAAGTACTTAAGTAGTTCACACTTAATTCTTGAAAATACAAATACATCTTTTCTAATCGTGTCATGACCTACACATTCTCTCATTCATTTGGAGGTCAGTTACTGTCTTTTTTTTTCCAGCTATCAAACCATTCGCTCAAGCTTATCTGATGCTTCTGGCTGTGGAAGCAAGGAGCTCGAGTTTGTTAGGGATTGCCAGTAAGCCACAGATAAGTTGGTTTACTCTCCGAGTACACACGGCGCTAGAGAACCTAAAAGGGCCGTTGAGATTGGCTCGTCTCAGCACAGTTCAGCATGATGAATGTTCCTCTATCAGAGGATTTGCCGAATACAAACACATTTTTACTTACTAGCTGTGAAGAGATTGGGCTGGGGTGCCGTGCTCCTATTTAAAAAAAGAAAAAGAAAAGAAAAAAGTAAAAAAGAAAAATGGTGCTCCTGCTTTATGACTTAAAATAAAAAATGAATCCAAGGTTTTGTGAAAGGTATTCCTCCCTGGATATCTTCATAACGCAAGTCTGCAGCTTATAGAGCAGTGATTTATTTGACTTTAATACAAAAGATTTACATGCTCTCATTTAAGAGTATAATGAGTGTTTGTGCTCTCCAAGGCCTGCCGTGCCTTTCTGACAAGGAGTTTAAATCCCCTTCACATGTGAAAAATGAAGGATTAGCATCCAGGAGCCTCGCATTTTAAACAAAGAGTGAGCAAGAGAGGAGATAATGATTTTTCTTTGTTGTGCAATGCAGCTTGAGCGAGGTGTCGGTCAATTACGATATTTCAAACAACGTGTCATGCTAACCAAAACACGCCGCAATCCAGGCCATGGATCATTTTTCTCGCCCGTCTGCAATTTGCATAGGCGCATTTTCATTTAGAATAGTGTGACCTGGTTTGTGAACATCGGCATGCACGTCAAAATATTGGCATGTTAAGAGATGATTGTTTTAGGTTAATGGTCACCCAGACTTGAAACTTGCACGCTTGAGCGCACGTCCCTGGGAACGGCGTGCCACTGGCCCCTTTCTACGCATTCAGCAATATGAAAATTTGCATTAGATACACTTAGTTGTGTTTTTTGTTGTCTGTTAATTCCAGTCTGCTGGAGAGCTCACTGACCCATGGAAGGATAAAAAGGGGGAAAAAAACCTCAAATCAAGACACTGCATGCTCTGTGGGTCAACTGAGATCAGAGGATATGAAACCTTGCTTTTTCTTCTTCAAAAATGACTACATTCCCAGTAATTCTTTACTTGCATCTTAGCCAATTAAAGTAATCAAGCAGTAGCGACAAACAAAAGTCAAAGCGCTGGAAAAGAATAGCTGATGTAATCGCTCTCGGTTAAGTGTGAGATTTCAGACCGAGTCGAAATGCATGTTGTAATCACGCCTACATACCGGGAAAGAAAAAGTAGAGCCCGCTAGCAGACCGCATTTTTTCACTAGATTGCATAACAAAATAAATGGTGTGTGTGTTCTTGCAACCTTCAAGCCAAAACAACACATTGGCCGCGTTCCACCTTTAAAGGCCTGTCAACTTTGCCAAGATTCTGTCAGGCTGCAACACACACAATGTTGCAGATACTCTTGGCTAGTCATTGTGTGATTAGTTAATACACATTGATAAGGTGTGAATTATTTTTTTACTCCTGCTGGGAAATTAATTTGAAGGAGGGGGAAAAAAACGGAGAGTAGTGACATATGTAGTGACTTAATGTACGACAATGAGGTTCAGGTTGTGCATCTGGGCGCAGCATGCTTGTAAACCATCCCATCTCTGGTTTATTACAGGCTACAGTGGTCCAGTCATGTTTTTGTTGAAGAAACCAAATACTTTTATTTAGCCCGCTCCGTGGCTGGAATGTTTAAAATGCAAGTGTCAGCGAGAACCAAGAATGTTGTAATAAGGTTTACTTTAGCTGAAAATGATAAAGGAAGTCTGACGCCGTGTCTACACCAAATGCGACCAAAAGCAAATAGAAGCCATTATAATCTGTGATGCTGTCTACACTGAATGTGACGCAACACAAAGAACAAATAATTTGCAACAGTCGCTTTGTTGCGTCCGGTGATGTAAGGCCGCAAGGTTCAAATTCAAATTTAGGAAGAATCGTCTATAGTAATGCAGATTTCGGAAAATGTATGTTTATAGCTTAATCTTGTTAAATATTCCATAATATTGATTTAATGTATATTTCTTTGTTTTTTTGGCAGCTATCTCCCATGGTTTGAGATTTACTATAAGCTGCTAAATACCTTTGCAGACTACTTATCAAAACACCAGGTAAGTTAAGGGAAATCTTAAACTTTTCTTCATATGAAAAAAATTCAAGGGTTACACTTTATTTGGTAACACTTCATTTTACAGCGTCCTTGTTACAAATGTTACATGTACTTACCCTAACCCTAATCCTACCCTAACTCTATAGTAAGTCCATGTATGTCAGTACTTAAATATATAATCACACTGTAATAATGACACCTTAAAATAAAGTCTAACGCTGTTTTTGAAGGTGGCGTCGTTACGTTGGACTTACTCAAATAAGTACTATTAATTAGTAATATTAATTAACTACATGTACTTACTATAGAGTTACGGTTAGGCTTAGTGTTTGGTTTAGGGCTAGTTACCTGTAATTATGCATAATTTACATGTAGTGATGTGTAACTACGTCACCTTAAAATAAGGTGCTACCAAAAGAGCACTATACTGATATCTTAGTCTTATAGACTAAGATTAAATCTTATAGACTTGCTTAAAAACTTTTAAAAAAAGTCTTCAACTTGTCTTCAAATGAGAAAAATTGGCAAATTGGAAAAATTTCACTTTTAATGAAATTCAGTTGAATTACCCTTTTAAAGTAAAATAAATGAAAGTGAAATAAATGTAACTTTTTAATGCAGTTTAATTACCCTTGCAAACTTTTTAAAACGTATTGAAACATTAGATAAGGAAAGGGAAGACTTCAAATGTAATATGCAAGTAAATAGTTTTATGAAATATTTACATAAAAATTCACATTGAATGTCATATATATATTATATACATTATGTTATATATGCTGTATATACAGTATATATTTAGAAATTTGCATTCAAATTTACTGTTTTAGGTTTTATGAAAAATATGTATGGGTCAATGACATGATGAGCATATTTTTGTGTCCAAGTACATTATTTACTAAAATAATTTGAGAAGTTCATGAAATATATCACTTTATTGTATAAAACCTTTTTAGTTTGAGTAAAAAATTTTTACATTTTAAATAATGATAAAAATTAAACCCCAAAATGTCAGGTGGTACAACTGTCCGAAAAAAGAAAAAAAAAGATGAAAAAACTATTTAAAATGCTGTCTTCATAATAAAAAATATATATTATTGCATCATTTTAGTTTTGAAACCTTTCATATAAAGAAATGTTATAAATCTCAGTAGTTTTAAAGCTGTTGAGAATTGAAAAACTTTTGTCCAGCAATTTGAATATTCTCAAATTTCAGGGTGGCACAACTGCAAACATGACTCTTTCATTATGAATAGTAATAACAGTAAACACGATAATGCATCATCCAGAGGAGCCCAACTGATCCTTGTGGCAGAGTGAAAATGTTTGTAGATCTCTCTCAAAAACTGGGAAAAACTGCTCCTTTCATGCATGAAATATGATAAGAGACTGATAGAGAAACTCGGAGCACTAGGTTGGTACACTTTCCATGTCAGGTTGTACCGCCTGACATAAAAACACATTGTTCATGACTCACTTTTGAAAAGATTTTTAAAGAACACATACAGTTTCTCGTTACATTAGTTAAAATTTCAATATGTAAACAGATCCAACATCTGAAAGTTTATTAATGAACTGTAAACATGTATAACATGTATAAAATTCCTCTGCGAGGTCGCTTTTTCATGTGGCTGATTGCGCCGAGCCGGACCCCCTATTGAGCAAAATGCTAATGTCACAAACGGCATCGAAATTTCCCACTTTCCTGCCATCCAGCTTGTGAGCCAAAAGTGCCACTGCAAAGCAAAACTGTTTTTTCTGTGTGTGCAAAGACAAAGGAGAAAGAAAAACGTCATCTATAATCCATCTCAGCGAAACAGGCACAGTTGGTTGGTTGCGCTTTGCTTTGCAGTGTTGTTGACATTTAACAGACCGAGCATCGAACAGGAAGTCAGTCCTTATGATATACGGGAAAACAAATTGTCAGGAAATACACTGTGCCAAATCGTTTTGGTTTTTTTTCCCTTTCTGAAAGTTTCACAGCAGTAGGAGACGAAGAAAAGTTTGAATTAGGAAAAGGGGGATGAAAATATTAAGCTAACATCAAATGAAAAACAGAGTTCGTGTGGAGCCAGTGTGCAACAGAAGTGCTCCGAGTTTCTCTATCAGTCTCTTATCATTCAGTTATGTGTAACGGAGCCGCTGAAAGAGAAGTGAAGAAGACCAAGCCTCCGCTACACAAACAAATCATGGGCTAAGTACACTGGGAGACACAGGGGTCAGGAAATAAGCTGTAAGATGCTCGGTGTCATCGACCCATTACATTACTAAAAGTATGCCTCTTTTTCTTTTCTTTTTTTTTAACCCCTCATTCCCCTCATTCTCCAATTCCATGTTGTTCTTTATGTTTTGTTTAAGCAGTTTTAGCAGACTCTCTTATTTAGTGCAATTTTCAAAGATCTTTAGCTTCAATTAGGAGACTATTGTGAACAGATTGAATGGACGCAATTCAGAAAGTTTTCTTTTGGGGAAAAAAGGTACTGCCTGTACAAACAAGTACAACTTAATACATATAAACCCAGTACACACAAAACAAACACAAAAAACAAATAGCGAGAATATATTTTTAAGCAGTACACAGTGTATTCATCAGTGCAACAAACGCACAGAAATTTGCATTAAATATGGAAATTTAGGCAAGCATAGTATTTACACATTTTTATTGTGTGAACCAATTTTACGAATTATTTGCACAGAAATTTGTAAATGCAGCAATTTATGTAAGAATGGGTTTTATAAAAGATTTACACAAATTTTACAATTGTACAATTTAGACAGAAATTTGCATTAAATTAGACCGTTTATATAAGAATGTTTTTACGCATGATTTGCACAGAAATTTGCACTAAATGCAGCAATTTATGGAAGAATAATTTTAGGAATTATTTACACATTTTAATTGTATGTGAGAATTTTATGCGAATAATTGTTTACGTACTAATTAAATGCAACAATTTGATAAGATTATAAGAGCCGTTTTATGAATTATTTGCGCAGAAATTTGCAGTAAATGTAGCAATTTATGTAAGAATTGTTTCATGAAAGATTTACACACAAATTTGAAATGAAAATAGTTTTTATGAGCAATTTAGACAGACATTTGCATTGAATGTGGCAATTTAGGCCAAGAAGTATTTACACAAATGGACCCACTTTATATTAGGTGGCCTTAACTAACATTTTAAGTTGTACTTACATTTTAAAAAGTACCTGCATGTAATTACATCTGTAATTAATCTCTGTAGTTACATTTATAATCACACTGTTGACACTTAAACCTAACCCTACCCTTAAACTCCACCCTTAAACCATACCACCACACCTCTCCCTAACTTTACCCTTAAACTCACCCATCCCACCACACCTGTCCCTAACTTTACCCTTAAACTCACCCATCCCACCACACCTGTCCCTAACTTTACCCTTAAACTCACCCATCCCACCACACCTGTCCCTAACTTTACCCTTAAACTCACCCATCCCACCACACCTGTCCCTAACTTTACCCTTAAACTCACCCATCCCACCACACCTCTCCCTAACTCTACCCTTAACTTACCCATACCACCACACCTGTCCCTAACTTTACCCTTAAACTCACCCATCCCACCACACCTCTCCCTAACTGCCCTTAAACTCACCCATCCCACCACACCTGTCCCTAACTTTACCCTTAAACTCACCCATCCCACCACACCTGTCCCTAACTTTACCCTTAAACTCACCCATCCCACCACACCTGTCCCTAACTTTACCCTTAAACTCACCCATCCCACCACACCTCTCCCTAACTTTACCCTTAAACTCACCCATCCCACCACACCTCTCCCTAACTTTACCCTTAAACTCACCCATCCCACCACACCTCCCTAACTTTACCCTTAAACTCACCCATCCCACCACACCTCTCCTAACTTTACCCTTAAACTCACCCATCCCACCACACCTCTCCCTAACTTTACCCTTAAACTCACCCATCCCACCACACCTCTCCTAACTTTACCCTTAAACTCACCCATCCCACCACACCTCTCCCCTAACTTTACCCTTAAACTCACCCATCCCACCACACCTCTCCCTAACTTTACCCTTAAACTCACCCATCCCACCACACCTGTCCCTAACTTTACCCTTAAACTCACCCATCCCACCACACCTGTCCCTAACTTTACCCTTAAACTCACCCATCCCACCACACCTCTCCCTAACTTTACCCTTAAACTCACCCATCCCACCACACCTGTCCCTAACTTTACCCTTAAACTCACCCATCCCACCACACCTCTCCCTAACTTTACCCTTAAACTCACCCATCCCACCACACCTGTCCCTAACTTTACCCTTAAACTCACCCATCCCACCACACCTGTCCCTAACTTTACCCTTAAACTCACCCATCCCACCACACCTGTCCCTAACTTTACCCTTAAACTCACCCATCCCACCACACCTCTCCCTAACTTTACCCTTAAACTCACCCATCCCACCACACCTCTCCCTAACTTTACCCTTAAACTCACCCATCCCACCACACCTCTCCCTAACTTTACCCTTAAACTCACCCATCCCACCACACCTCTCCCTAACTTTACCCTTAAACTCACCCATCCCACCACACCTGTCCCTAACTTTACCCTTAAACTCACCCATCCCACCACACCTCTCCCTAACTTTACCCTTAAACTCACCCATCCCACCACACCTGTCCCTAACTTTACCCTTAAACTCACCCATCCCACCACACCTCTCCTAACTTTACCCTTAAACTCACCCATCCCACCACACCTGTCCCTAACTTTACCCTTAAACTCACCCATCCCACCACACCTCTCCTAACTTTACCCTTAAACTCACCCATCCCACCACACCTGTCCCTAACTTTACCCTTAAACTCACCCATCCCACCACACCTCTCCCTAACTTTACCCTTAAACTCACCCATCCCACCACACCTCTCCCTAACTTTACCCTTAAACTCACCCATCCCACCACACCTCTCCCTAACTTTACACGTATCCACCTCAAGTGTTCTGCAATACAATATGAACACAATAAGTACATTTTACTTAGTTTTTTTATGTAAGTACATAGTAAAGACCATCTAATATAAAGTGGAACCACACAAATTTTTGTGGTGTGTGATACTTTTGTGTGAAAAATTGTTTCCATGCTATTCATGAATTAAATGTGACACTTTATATATAAGAAATCTGCTTTTAAATTTGACAATTTATGTACAAAGTTTTTTCGAACGATTTGCACAGAAATTTGCACTAAATGCAGCAATTTATGTAAGAATGGTTTCATGAAAGATTTACACATTAATTGTAAATGAAAATAGTTTTTACATCCAATTTAGAATGAAATTTGCATTATATGTGACAAGTAACATAAGAACAGTTTTACAAACGATTTACACACAAGATGCAACAGTTTCCGTAATGGGTCTCGTTTATAAAACAAAAGCCTAATAAATGAGTCTAAATCATTCATATTCTTAAGTAAATTGTTGCATTAAAATTCAATGCGGGAATGAATTTTCATAAATTTGTTGTGCACAGTGTTTACAAATTGCATTTGCATTGTGACCATACGATGACTTTTGCTGTTTCGAGAATCAAGCCCATTATATTGTTTTAACAATAATTAGATTTTTAGTTGTTTTTTTTTTGTTACTCCACCCCGGCTAATTTTCTCCCTTACAAACTGTCCAACAAAAGCTAAACTCTAGTACGCGTAAATGAATTTCCTTGAACAAGCGAGCATGATCGGGTTGACTTTTGGCGTTCTGTTCCGCGTGAGGCGGCGTTGACTGACGAGGAAGGACAAGAGCGATGAAGGTTTATGGCGAGGGTAAATGAAGTGTTTCCTCAGGCTGTGTTACTGACCATGCGTGTGAGCATCCAGGCTCTCGTGACAGCAGCTCACACACCCCCGCACACACATATGTACAAACAGGCGGACATATATGCTGCGAGCTCTGGCCACACAGCTAATCTGGGAACTTGCTTACAAGGAAAGGGCATATCTAAATATGTGCCTAACTGTTGGATGTCAGTCTTTGTTTTACCAGCAACAGCATCGCTATTCTACAGCAAGTTTGAGAGGGTAAATTGCGCTCTTGTCATAAAAGCTCGTAAAAGCTCAGCGTTATAATCCTGAGGCCTGTTTTGTGGCAAAGCTTTTCTCCAATGGCTTCTTAAAGCCGCCCGCTCTGAGCAAGGACCTTTGGTTAATTACGAACAGCCAATGTTTGCCATAAATCATCCCCAGAATAATAAGCGTCTGCCGCAGCCTAGCTTACCGTCTCTTAACCTCAGGATCGCTCGTTAAATGTGTGTCAGTCGGATATATTTCTCTTCCGTAGACTGCTGTAGGAATACTTTACGCTGACTGCTTTAAATCATAGAATCTCTTTTATTTTGTGCTCATTTAGTTGTGCCTTTTTCTCGTTTGTTTGTTTTTCATATTAGTCTTTTCCTTTTTTCTTTTTTTTGTCTTCACAGGAAGATGACTTGAACGACATGTTGGAAACGCTGCACAACCACCCTGTGCCAAAGCCGAATACGCCAGTAAATCTGAGTGTGGTAGGTACTGAGGAGGAATAACGGTTTGTTTAGAAACAGAAGTGGGACCTCCGGCCTCTCACGCTGATAAGAGATGGCTGGACAGAGTTAAACATAATGACTGCTTTTGAAAGTCAACAGTCCAGCAGTAAGCATAGATTAACACTGACTTAAACAGCTGCCAATGACTATCCATCCATCCATCCATCCATCCATCCATCCATCCATCCATCCATCCATCCATCCATCCATCCATCCATCCATCCATCCATCCATCCATCCATCCATCCATCCATCCATCCATCCATCTATATCAGTCTGACTGTCTGTCTCTGTCGTTTTGTCTGTCTGTTGTTCTGTCTATCTGTCTGTCATTCTATCTGTCTGTCGTTCTGTCTGTCATTCTCTCTGTCTGTCGTTCTGTTGTTCTATCTGTCGTTCTGTCTGTCTGTCTGTCTGTCTGTCTGTCTGTCGTTCTGTCTCTGTCATTCTATCTGTCTGTCTGTCTGTCTCCATCCATCCATCCAATTTCTATCTGTCAGTATTTTGCAGTCTATGACAGTTTTTTTTTTTTTGTGTAGTAGTCTCTGTCTGTCTATGTTTATGTCTATATGTTTGATCTCTCCATCTAATCCATCTATATTCTTTCCTTCATTTTTGCAAGAGCAACCTCTTACATTTTGCCAATGGGCAAGTAGTGCAAGATCCAGGAAGCAGACAGTCGGTGAGTGGGGAGAGAGTGTGCTGAAGGGAGAGGGATGAAAAGAGAGAGAGAGAGAGAGAGAACGGGGCAGTTCTGAAATTTGGAGCCGTTGGCCTAATCGCATGGGAGACAGCTTTCCAATTTTGCCAAATAATCCATCTCTATTCTTTTTTTTTTTAATATGGCAAAACCCACCCTGGGTCTTGTTGTCAGTTCTTTTTTTTTTTTTTTTTTTTTGGAAAACAATCAAACTTGCTAAATGATTCATGCTTTTCCATGCTGCTGTATTCTCTTTTCAAGTATCAAACATTTTTATTTATTTTTTATTTATTTTAAAGCAAAAGGCAGTTATGCTCAAGAAATCTCACTGATGCTCTGCCCATTAGCCTACATTAAAAACAAAAAACAAATCTTGAATATCTGCTCAACAGCATTGTATTAAAACATCATGCTGTTTTATTTTTTCAAGCTTATTTTTTCACTTTATAATATCATGTTCCGACTGTAATCCTAGAATGTTGTTTAAGAAATAAGTATTTTACCCATTAGTACATTTTCTGAAGCTTTATTTAGACACCTCAGAGCAAAAGTATTCTGTGTGTGTGTAAAGTTTTTGATCTGTAAGATTTTATGTTTTTAGAAGTCTCTTCTGCTCACCAAGGCTGCATTTATTTTATTAAAAATACAAAAAAATTACTAAAATGTAAAATAACCATTTTCTATTTGAATATATTTTAAATGTAATTTATTCCTGTGATGCAAAGCTGAATTTTCAGCATCATTACTCCAGTCTTCAGTGTCACATGATCATTCAGAAATCATTCTCATATGATGATGTGCTGCTCAAGAAACATTTATGATTATTATCAATGTTAAAAACAGTTATGTAAAACATTTTTTAGGATTCTTTGATTAATAGAAAGAACAGTATTTATCTGAAATATAAAGCTTTTGCAACATTGTACTACTATCCAAAAGTTTTGGGTTTTGAATTTATTTATTTATTTTTTGGGGAAAAAACTAATAGAAATGAATACATTTATTCAGCAAGGATGCATTACATTGATCAAAAGTGACCGTAAAGACATTTATAATGTTACAAAAGATTTATATTTCAAATAAATGCTGTTCTTTTGAACGTTCTATTCATCAAAGAATCCTGAAAAAATATTTTAAAAATCAACATTGATAATAATCAAATCAAATCATCAAATCATCATATGAGAATGATTTCTGAAGGATCATGTGACACTGAAGACTGGAGTAATGATGCTGAAAATTCAGCTTTGATCACAGGAATAAATAAAATTTTTAAATGTATTCAAATAGAAAACAGTTATTTTACATTTTTATAATATTTCACAATATTACAGATTTTTTTGTATTTTTAATAAAATAAATGCAGCCTTGGCGAGCAGAAGAGACTTCTTATAAAAACATTAAATTTTTGAACGGCAGTGTATATATGGTAAATAAAAAAAAATAAAAAATAAATAAATATATATATATATATATATATATATATATATATATATATATATATATATATATATATATATATATATATATATATATATATATATATATATATATATATATATATATATATCACTATATTAAATACATTAAGTTATTAAGACATTACTAGTTATTAAGCTAGCTATTACTCAGCATCAATTATCAAGAATTTGACCTTAACATGCAATCTAAAAGCTCGTCAGGTCATCCGAAGGGGTTTCTTGGAATTGTCCGTACCGTCTCCCAGCTGGTGGTGGGTTCACTAATCATGTTCCGCTTTAACTTCTGAATAAAAACTTTGCTTGCTTTTGGAATTTGGGAAGAGGGTCTTGGTGATAGGAGAGGTTTGAATCAGCACTGTGTGGGCAGTAATGTTTCAATCAGACAAGTCGTGTGTATGTGTGTGTTGAGGAGTGGTATTGGGTACAGGGTGTGGGATTCTGATCACACTACAGGGAGCAGCAGGCTGAGTGCGGTGATAACAAGCGCTCTGATAATGTGTGATTTTTATAAACACGGCTGCAGAGTGTTGGCCACCGCCAGCTGGAACTGCAGTCCACGACATCAAGGGCAGTCAGCTGCTTGGTATGGGAAAATAAACACATGTCAGCACATGAAGAAAAGAACTTGGTCACTCTGCTTTATTGATATCTTCAAACTGTTTATGTTTCGTACGATTACAGCAAAAGTACTCTGGACACACACATAGAGCCAAGATAAATTTTGACATTGCACAGCACTTGGTTTGATTGCTCGCGTCATGTGATCACAGCATCCAAGATAAATATTTTACATCTTTTGAGTATTAGAGGATGCTAGTTGCATTTGCGTTTGTTTGTGAAACATATGCGAAGGCAGCAAAAGTTGAGCCTGTGTGTTGAGCAACAGATGGGTACTCTTTACGCACGACGAATCGCGACCCAGCCTTGGGAAAGAGCGGAGCGCGCCACACAGACAAACAAAAGTGCTAAAGTTAGCAGGCAGCGTGGGATCTTTGCTTCGGAGCCTCTTTGATCCAGACATTAAACTTGCTCGCCTGTTCAAACGTACGCCTGGCAGACCCCTCTGATACTGTCAGAACAGAGCAGTTGGCTTTTGTACCTTAATAAAGACTTTTTCTCCGATGCGAGGAGCCTCCTCCGGTAGTGTCCACAGGGGATCGGCGTTTGTTGACTTTATGTATCCGTATCTGTTGTCTGTATGTATGATGTTAACAAGCTTAGACACAGTTCAGGCCAATCGCGGTTTATTTATTGGTTGTGGAACAGACAGTAAGTAAGAGGGTCTATAAACACTAAATACTGGGTGGTTGCGTAATGGTGACTTTCTCTTCATCTTTTCTTGTCTGTTTTCTGCAGCATTCATACTTCATAGCTCCTGACATTATTGGACTCCCCACCATACCTGAAAGTGTGAGTATGTTTCACTCAGTTACAAATACAGAGGCACTAAAAATTAAGCCACACTTAATGTATGAATGTCATTGCGCTACATATAAATCAAGTGACTATGAGTAAAAACAAAACATGAAGCAAAGCATGAATAAATAAAAATTAAATATATCTAATGCAATTACATTCACACTTTTTAAAGGGTTAGTTCACCCCACCCAAAAACTGATTTACTCACCCTCAAGTCATCCTAGGTGACTTTTTCTTCGAGACAAACACAATCAGAGCTCTATAATGGGAGTGAATATTAAGTGAGATTTTTAAGCCCAAAAAAGTGCATCCATCCATCATAAAAGTGCTCCACACGGCTCCATGGGGTTAATAAAGGCCTTCTGAAGCAAAGCGATGCACTTTTGCAAGAAAAATGTCCATAATTATAACTTTATAAACTGTAATCACTAGCTTCCGGTAACACACATCCGCCCGCCCGCGCATTCATGAGAGAGTCGAGTTCCGGCAAATGACGTTAGGACTGAGAGTAGACGCCTCTCGTGGTTCAAACAAATAGGGCTGGGCAACAAACTGACATTTCTCTTTAAATTCTCACTTTAGATTTCTAATTCATGACGGGTGTTTTGTTTTGCTCTATCCTCTCTCGTCCGTCCGCGCCTTCATAAGAGAGTGTAGTTCCGGTGTATGACGTAGGCGTAGAAGCTTAGGTGAGAGTAGACGCCTCTAATAGGGCTTCAAGTAAATAGGGCTGGGCAACAAACTCAAACTCCTCTGACATTTCTCTTTAAAAAATTAGCGTTTAATTTAGACTTCTAATTTGTGTTTTGTTTCATCAATACCTCATCCGTTGGGTCAGAGGTCACTCTTTCAGAACTAGGCTCACAGATGGAAGCTAGTGATTATAGTTTATAAAGTTATAAATATAGATAGTTTTATTAAAAAAGCACATCGCTTCTCTTCAGAAGGCCTTTATTAACACCCTGGAGTCTTTCATGATGGATGGATGCACTTTTTTGGGCTTCAAAATCTGTTACCATTCACTCCCATTATAAAGCTTGGAAGAGCCAGGATATTTCAAAAAAAAGAAGAATGTCATATACACCTAGGATGGTTTGAGGGTGAGTAAATTATGGAACTAACCCTTTAAGTGTGACATGGTGTCCAAATGCGTCTTAATCAACATCATTTTTTCTCCTCCTAGAGAAATTTAACTGAGTACTTTGTAGCAGTGGATGTGAACAACATGTTGCAACTCTACGCCAGCATGCTGCATGAGAGACGCATCATCATTACCTCAAGCAAGCTTAGCACTGTGAGTTTCTGCTGTCATTCTCATTTACACATCAGACAGCTTTCTTCTTACTTAAAAAATATAGTGTTGTTTTATACAATAAATTAAAATAGGTCTTTTGGAAACAGTTGCATGTAAATAAATGTTTTATCGTATTTGTTTCAAAATAGCATGTGTGATTGAATCAGTAGTTTTTTTTCTCCCAAGACTTGAAACCTTTCTCACGGTGGAAGATGCAGAATCATAGACCTTATTATGCAGATATTATTACACTTCCTGCTCACTAGGGCTGGGCTTTGTCAACTACCTCATGCACATCATATTAAAAGAGTTATGTAGATGACCTGTTTCTCATTAGTTGAACTTTACAATTATCAAAATCACTACACTAATTCAGCTCTCCCTGTTTTGCTATTTCTCTGGGCTTATGCACAGTCAAGTCTGTTAGCTTTAAATTATCACTTATTGGATCCCTGACTCTTTCACATATTTTCTTTCTGGCTCTTCTTGCCTGAAAAAGGGAGTGGGCGCTTATCGCATGGGGGCGGACGATGGTCCAAACTTTCACGACAGTTTGAGAAGCGGCGAGTGATGTCATTCGCTCCCTATCTTGCTCCGTTTCCCTCCGCCCCCCCCCGGAGCATCTGTGGTGCGCTCACCGACAGTGCCGGAACCGAGGGGCTCCCCTCTGGCTCCGGAGGAGGCTGTCGGAATGACCCTATCCACGGAGTATTTCACTCCTCCGGGCTGCCGCCTTCATTCCGTGTGCTCACTGACACGAGGGGTTAGAATGTGCAAATCATTAGTCTCTTGGGTAAATAGTTTTTTTTTTTTTTTTTTTTTTTTTTTTTACTATCTCATAACATGATTTACTGTTTTGCAGAATGGGAGCATGAGCGACCTTGAGTTTAGGAAACTAATATGCCAAAAGAGTTACTATGAAGACTAGTGATATTAAGGTTCCACCTCAGCAAAGACTTTCATCATCTCAAATCCGGAAACCATCCGTCTTCTCTAGAGCTTTGGGAGTTTCAAACAACTGTAGGAAGACACACACGGCCAATTTAGCCAACAATTCATAGACGCAAATGCAGACATATGACCAATTTCTGAATTGTTCAGATAGGGCATATGGCAGTGTCCAGGGTGTGGTCAGCCTACCGCTACCGTTTCTCCCACCAGCCAACGGGATAAAGAAAGAAGAAGAAAGGGAATCCATTATGCATGCTGCCAGTGGACCCTGAGTGTTCGGGCCCCCAGTGAACCTGCTGTGTCAGTCTAGCAGAACATGGCCGCACACTTGCCTGTATAGGAAAGCAAAGGAATAAATCATGATCTAACAACAATGCATCAGTTGACTTATTGCTGTTTTGTGACCAGAGGTAAGGAGTACCACTGTTTTAAAACCATGTCGCAGGCTCTGGGAGGCAGCCGCCCATGCAGTCTTGTCATATGCCAGTATAATTGTGCTGCATCAGGATCCCTCTAACTAGTCAACTGGGAGGCCCTGGCGCGTTTCATCTGCGAGACCCCCTCGGCCGGCCCCGAGTCTTGACAGCCGCCTTCTCATCATGCTGTCAGTGGTATGCTAACAAGACCCGATCCCGTCTTGGCCTGTGGTGCTAGCCACTGAGGTTCCTTTCGGCCTCACACTCTCCGCTTTTTTTACGCTCTACTCAGCAATGCAGTCTTATTTTCGTTCCTCCTTCTAGCATCTCTCTTACCACACCTTTAATAGACATTTTATCTTCCTCCGGCACTTCCTGTTCTCTTCTTTGTGATATTGTGTTGCAGTGGGAGGTGGATTAGTGGTGTTTGGCGCCCTGCGCCCTACCTCTACCTTTTCTTTTTTTAATGCCACCTCCTTGTTAGCGATACACCTGTGTCGGCGCCCCGCTCTGAGCTGTGCGTTTGTCAACAGGAGGGGAGAGCGAGGATTGGTAATTGGGAAACAAGGAGAGGGCCAGGGGAGAGAAGTCTCGCAGGTAGCAGAAGTCAGCGCAGACTGCGGCGCTGTCACCCTTGTCAGGGGGAATCGCACCTCTAGTCTCCAGTCTGCCCCAATCACAGATTCCACTGTGAGCTTTGTTGTGCTTATCAAAGAACGGGACCTTTTTTTTTTTTTGGTCTTTGTCTATTCTTGGAGAAGTTGCCATGGATATTTTTGAACCCCAGCTTCTTCCTAGATGTAGGGAATATGTTCATCAACTTGTTTACATAGACAGGGTTCACTGGAAAGGTGTTACAAAGCATATCTTTATACTTCATCTGTGGAATGTATCTCAGCAAGGCAAAATGGTACAAATGTACTCCTAGAGATGAGTGTGAATGTGGTTTGATTGTGAAGTGAGAGTTATGTGACTGTCACCTGATTGGGCAAATCCAGAGTTCGCTGAGCAAAGATCCTTGCATTTCCTTCTTCTCAAGAGAAATGTGCAGATCTATCAAGTCCTCTAGCATGCTACTTATCAGTCAAAATTGTGTTTTCTTGTTAGTGCCTCGTCATATTTTTAATAAACAGGGATTTAATGAATTTGTAAATGAATCAGCTCAGCCTTGAGTGTCATGGTTGTTTATGTGATATCAGAGAAAATGTCATGACTATTTTTTTTTCTCCTGTAATTCATAAGGCTCAACCGATATATCGGTTTTCCAAAGACCTATGTTGATCCTGAAAACTAGAGCAAATCAAAGGGTGCGTCTCAATCAGTTCCCTAGCTCCCAAGATCATGAATCAGTATATCGTGTGCACAAATTCGGCCACTGGTAAGGACAGTCAAGGACACTGGCTCACTGCACATTGGGACACTGATGACTCTATTTCCGGCGACGTGCAACAGCATTAGTGGGATTTATGAATGACAGCAGAGCTAATATCTTTCTGACATTACATGTAATGTTATTTAAAGTACATTATGATCAATTCAAAAAAACATTTCAGCTGTAAATAAATTATAAATGTGACCCTGGACCAAAAAAACAGTCACACGGGTATATTTGTGGCAATAGCCAACAATACACTGTATGGGTCAAAATGATAAATTTTTCTTTTATGCCAAAAATCATTAGGATATTAAGTAAAGATCATGGTCCATGAATATATTTTGTACATTCCCTACCGTAAATATATAAAAAATGTATTATTAGTAGTAATATACATTGCTAAGGACTTCATTTGGACAACTTTAAAGGCAATTTCTCAATATTAAAATTTTTTTGCACCCTCAGATTCCAGATTTTCAAATAATTGTATCTTGGCCAAATATTTTCCTATCCTAACAAACCATACAGCTTTCAGGTGTTGTATAAATCTCAATTTCTTTATGACTGGTTTTGTGGTCCAGGGTCACAAATGTTGGCTAGATTGTGTTCATTGCCTGTCTAACGATGTATGTTTATGCTGAAATATAATAAAAGAATGGTTTCTATTTGTAAAAACATATATCGCTTGTCGTTATAGGCCGTTGTTTGTAGTGAGTTGGCTCACGTGATTTAAGTTTCACGCTTCAGAACTTCCGTTAAGGGAGTATAGTGAGCATCGATGCACCCTGGTTTTTCTGGTGCATTGTGGGATGTTTTTAGGGGCGTGAACGTTTCAGTGTACTGGAAGGATTCTGCGATTGAGACGGCCCTTAAAATGGCCGACTCCCTGATCAGTGCCCTGACTACTGAACTAGGGAGCTGATGATAATGATCATGTTGAAATATGCATGTTCAATGTTTAAAACAAATTTGACTGTGGTTGAAAACAGGTGTTAATGATCTGATAACTGTCCCATATACAAAAGAGTTTGGATCTGACATGGGGAGGTAACATTTCAGTTTCGACCAAATATAATCATTATATATCAGTCTATCACTAGTAATTTGCATGCTAATTTAATTTCATTGTGGCATATATTTGATATAAAACTGATGTTGCATATTTGTTCATTTTCATGTAAGACCTTTCTTCATAAAAGGACTGTTCTTTAGAATTCTTTAGAATGGCATTATTGGTTTTTTGGGGGTCTATTGTATTTCCAAAGCCGGATCCTTTGTATAATCTGCTTTATGGTTGGTCTCCATAGAGAAGACCCCCACTTAACACGTCCCCAGCACGCTCATTATCGCTAGCACCAGCGGTAGCTCGCAGGTCTCGGCAGGATGCAGCCCCGCATCCAAACAAACCGTAATCCAGCATTTGTTCTTGTGGATGACTTCCTCATTCAAAGGAATATCAAGCATACCTTGCCTTTTGTGGCCATTTGGCTTTCTTTTTATTTGGCATTTCTTCATTTATTAATTATTCATAAGACCGCCAAATATTTTATTAGGCACAGCACTCCAACAGTGCATTGTGGGTACAACTGGAGATTCAATGGCATCGATACAGTTATTCTGAACTTTCTCTTTAATTGTTGCAGAAAGGAGGTCACGACTGACTTTCTTGCTGGATCGTGCGTGTGCTATGATGAATCCCTCGGTTCTGAGCAAAACAACTTTTGTGGGAAAAATATCAAGAGTTAATTTGTTTTTGAATTCCACCTTTTAATGTTTATCTAGGTTTTGCCACCTCCTTTTTGTGCCCTCGTCTTTGAAAGAAGACGGCATGGCTTCACTTTCAAGTCAAGAATAAATCAAGCCAATTGGGCTTGTCTGTGGACATTGTTGAATTAATTGGAATGCGCCGTTAGGTTTTCTCTGCATGGTACGGAAGGGTTCCCCTCTAAGAAACTAGATGGCAGTCTGTTCGCAGTCAGAGAAAAGTGTTTCTTTGCAGTGCAATGACCTCTCAGCATGATTCATTTATTGGACCTTGAGAAAAAGGATCTCGAACAGAACGGGTCTCAAAGCTTTGATATCAACCAAACTTCAGTTGGTGAGAAGCGCCATAAATATTCATTTCTTTCTTCTAAATTGCCTGGACGAAATTAGATCTGTCACAACTAAAGCTTTTCCGTTCTTTTCAGAGAAAGGCACAACACATTTGCATATGTTATAATGCATGGCACTGAATTACTGTTAATTAAAGCTGTACTCTTTCTTGACTCGATAGGTCACGTCTTATCTGGAGCTGTTGCGTTTGAACACAATGTCACAGAACTCAATGAACACAACAACAACAACACTCAATCAGCCTTACACCTCGCGCACAGTTGAATACAGACAGGATTCCGGATTTAAACTGATCTCTTTGAAGCTAGCTGTTGTGCCCCGGCTAAGCTTGGTTGGTTTCAGTGGTCAATTGTGATATTGTGTGTCAGTGAGCAGGAGGGTCTCTTGATACTTCGGAGCCATGGTTCACACACATTACTGGAAGCTCCAATTGTCAAGACCCCTTCTTCCAGCCCCTACTCCCTGTGGTATTCCAACAGCTCACAGTCTCTCTTGGCTAACTCATGTTTCATTCTTTGGCAATTTGCCCTAATGAAGTCCCAGAGGAGCCTTCAGACCTCTGTTCTTTTTCCATATTTAATCATGTTATTTTAATCTGGAAGATGAGGAAGCTCCGGCGTGTGCACGTGTGCCACACAGGTCATTACAACTGCTAGGTAGCCATGAGGGGGAATCAGGGTGTGGTGAGGGGTCACTTGGGTGTTCACTCATTAAACATCCACACCAGCGATGTAATTAAGCGCTCGCTTCTTGTAGAGTGAGATTATTTACTCTGTATGTGTACAACAGTAATAAAGCATCATTAATTTTGTATCAGTCCTGGATATGCTACACATTTGACACCTTGTGCTTTGGTGTATATTTAGACCCTTGACTGATGGCCCAATTTTGGATTTGAACCTGTGCTGTTAACGTCAGCACGTTTTAATCAGCTTGTGATGTTCAGATAAAAATATTAACTTTCTTATTCTTCCTGCTCTCCTGGCCTGCGCGCAATAAACGCAATCCCTTGTAGTGTGACGGCGTATTCATTGATGGAGCTTTTTTCTTTTCTTTTTTTGTCGTAGTTAACTGCATGCGTGCAAGGGTCCACCGCCATGCTCTACCCTATGCACTGGCAGCACATCTTCATCCCTGTACTTCCTCCTCACCTGCTGGATTACTGCTGGTAAGAGCTCATCTGCACACTTACACAGTTACTCATTTGTGTCTCACTCAAGCTTGGGCTGTCGCTTTCTGAGCTTTAGAGCTGTATGATTTCTGTGCTTTAAGCCTTTCGAGTGAATTTGTACAGTTTTTACACATCATAAGCAAACTTTGGCAGTACCCATGGAATCTGAGTGTTCTGCACTGATTGGGGAAAATCTGTGCATTGGAAGATGATATTACTGCATTCTATGTCGAAACCATTATAATCTGGTCTGTCTGTCTGTTTGTCTGTCTGTCTGTCCATCTACAAATTATATATATATATATATATATATAAAGCTGACTTTATACAATAAAGCTGACTTTGACTTTGATATATATATATATCATTTTTTTTTTTTTTTTTTTTTTTTTTCAAAATTTCAATAAAAAATTTGAAAAGGTCAGATTTCTGTTAATCAGCCAAGCAGATAGTCTCCAAATTCGTCCAAACTTTAGGCAATTAATTGGCCTGGCCGATATACTCTAATGCTCCATCAGTAATATAGAGTTTCTGACCATGCAGTACTACCTTCAGAAATACCCCTCATCCTAATGAATATCTTTCACCATATCTGGGATCTCAAAGGGTTTATGAAGGACATGATTTATTAGCACTAATGCCACCACACCAAGCACACCAAGTCCACCAACTTTTCTTTTTCTTTTTTTTACCTATCAGACACATGTATACGGGTCGAGAGGCAAGCTGATTTCCGTATGCCGACTGTGGGCTGAAACCGTGACCACCCTCTTAACTTACAGCCCTGCTGTATAGCTACCAGAACACCCTATACCCTTAAATTGACAGACTTGTGCTGCCATGCTTGACACTACAAACTATTTGTGGTCAAATAATACAGCGCTGATATAAATGCAGCTTTAAGAGTAGCGCCGTTTTCCACTCCAGGACAGACATCCGAGATGATTTATCATATTTTAGCTATCTAATTATACAAAAAAAAGCATTACCATATTATAAGGCTGTGCATCGCTCATAATGAACGCTATTAGAAATGATGGGAATTAGGCTGTCATAACAAAGTTACACTCACGGACAACAATGACGTGACAGGGCTCACCCTGTGCATGTGCGTGCGTGTCTGCATGTCAGCGTGCCTGCATGTCAGTTAAATCTATGGCCTTAACAGATGCAGCAAGGGAGACTGCAGCTTATTAGCCACATAACCTGATTGAGCGAGCACTGTAGCGGCTACCCAAACCTATCTAATTACACGGCCCTGCCTCGCCCCGCTCTGCACCGAGACTCAAAAGTGACGCTCGCCAATTACACTAATCACCTTCACTGCTCAAAAGCGCTCGTTCCGGGAAACGGCCGAGGATGCCATTAAAGTTTAGCTCCTGATGCATGCTGCGTCAAAGATATGTCAATTTACGCTGATCCTCGTTTATTATTATTCCGTTCGAAATTGTTGGTCTGGTGTTGTATTTGTTCTGTAATATATACGCCTGTGGTTTGAATATTTTTATGCTGGATCTGCATTGCGTTGGTAAAGAAAACAATGCATTTCTTGAATTATTAGTATTTTTAAAATGCCATAACGTTGCTAATGACTGTGTTTTGTCTCTGTTCCCAGTGCGCCCATGCCATATCTGGTCGGAGTTCATCTCAGCCTTTTAGAGGTACGTCACATAAATCTTCCGCCAGCAGCCGTTCATCATCCTTAAAGTGTTTTACGTGAAGTTTGATCACCAGTCAAGGCTTCCCGATATTACATAAACCATCATTATTTACTTTTTTTTTCACACCGGGTCATTTAAAACCAACCGCTCCTCTGCATTCCGCCTAATAACGCCCATCTACTTTGATGCATCATCAGCGAACGGCGAGAAACCTACAAAAATTGACACATTGTTTTTTTTGCTTTTCATCTCCCGGGGCGCCCAAGAGAAATGAAAGAGCCGGAGAAACGGCAGAGAAACAAAGAGATGGTGCGTTCGGTTATTGAGAAATGGCATGTTGGTTGGAGGTAGACCTATAGCTTCATGCGCAGATCTGATAGCGCTGACAGTCGCGCCAGTGCTGGTGTTTATCACACGTTCGCCCGCTGACAGTCCCCCCCTCTCAACCCTCCCTTCCCAATCCGGCTGCACGTAATTAGACCAAATCAGCACACAGGCCGCCGTAGCAGCGACTGTCAAAAATGACAAACCAGAAATTTTTTACACACTTGGCTGTTTCCCCCACCTGCACCGGAGGAATAATTATTGGATTTGTCGCCACTACCGTGACTACCATTGTGTGGAAGCATTATGCCGCTCAACACAGCGGATGCCTGAATAGTTGCATTATTTGATTAGGTGTTTATCTATATATCATAGTTGCAAATGTTACAAATATATTTATACACATACATACATCTAGTGCTTGAACTTTTTTAATGTGTAATTTATTCACAAATAACATTCCAGTTGCACTAAATTATTTCTTTTAAATTAGGTGTTGATATTGATTCAAACATTTTGACTCTCATCCTGGAGTTTAGTTTTTTTTTCTCTTTAAGAACACAATTCAAAAGCTTCATCTGGTTTCATTTATGAGAATCCGGTGTTTGCATTGTTAACTTAATTTGTTTAAATCTTGCCTGCTTTAGTCTTTATGTTGAGGTTTTGACAGCATTGAAGACTTTTTTTTTCTCTGGATAAAGAAACATCGGGAGTCTGGAAATTAATACTGTGAAAAATATGCTAGCCATTCACAATTTTTATGTTGCAAAAAAGTTTATACAAATACTTTGTATAACGGTGTTTTTTTTTAGCACATTGTAAGGCTATTAAAACGGTTTCAGGAAATGGGAATAGGAAGGACAGTGTGTAACAAAGTGTGTTGCATTTCCAGAGAGTAAAGAGCAGGTCCCTGGAGGATGTGGTCATTCTGAATGTGGACACAAATACCCTGGAATGCCCCACAGACGATCTGCACAACCTGCCCAGTGACGTGGTGAGTGTCCCAAAACAACACACACATCTACATAGACTTCTATAGTTTTTATATAAACCTGATTAATGACTATATACTAACCTTATAGCTTCTAAAATATTGTAATTTTATTTTTAAAAAACAAAATTTACTTTATTGTATATTTTTTCTAAATTAAGACAGCCACTCATGTCCCCAAAATATAGATGACACACACACTGTATACATACATACACACACACTATGTTTGACTATATGTGTGCATAGCTGTACTAGCTGTGTGTATATAAGCTACTGTACATGCACAAGCAGAATATTAAAAATGAGAAAAGACAAAGATGGACCTGTAGATGATGCAGTATTTAATTAATTCAATGCAGTATTCTGTACATTTTGATTAATTATACATTTTTTTTAATAATTACTTATAAAAACATACCATATATGAGGTAAATATAAATATTTTATATATTTACTTACAAGAATTATTTTTACTTTTGAGGATGTCTCCGAAGGATTTCCCCTAAGTTTACTAACTTCTGGCAATGATTTTGTCCCTAAAGTAGTGAAAGTAAGCACGCGTACACACACACACACACGCACACACACACACACACACACACACACACACACACAGTTACATTACCATTCTCTACCATTTCCTTTTGTTCTAAGCCCTCTGCTACACACACACACACACACACACACACACAAATATGATTGCCATTTTCTCCCATTCTCTCGTTTTCTGTCTTTTTCGCCCACCTGCACATTTAAACAAACAGTATCGTTCTGGTCAGAGGAACACACCGCATCTCTGTCCTCTCATCATTAGCAGACGCAGCCGTGAATCCCCAAAAACCACTGTCTGCAAACTTGCCCTGTGACATTAAACGGCCATCGTGATTCTCCAGCCATCTCTGTGAATTTCAAACTCCTGCCTTCATCTCTTTTTTTATCTTTATATTTTTTTTCCCTTTCTGCCTGCCCAGTGGCACATCTCGCTAGAAGTCCTGGATTTTCTGAAGGTGCGGGGAAGAAGGGGGCCAATTATTAGATCCTGCTTTTCTGCCACCTGCCAGCGCCTTCTCTCTTTAATTAATGTTTAGGTGGCGCGGTCAGTGCAACAGGGAAGCGCATCCAGCGTCAGGGTCAGAAACACGTCTGTCATCTGTCCTTTTGAACATAAAGAAACGTGTTTGTTTTTTTCTCTTCTCTTCTCGCGTTCTCTTTTTCTGTCCCGCTGGGGGGTGTGTTTTAACACTCCTATATGACTCGGTGGATCCCGCTGCTGTCTGTCCAAGCAGAAAAAGCCAGCCTGTTCTGTTATGCCATCTCAGCACTGGCATCCCATTTGTAAATTAAATTGCAAACCGAGAGCGTCGTAAAAAAAAAAAAAAAAAAAAAAAAGAAAAGAAAAGAAAAAAGACTCGGGTCTTTTGAAACTGACGGAGGGGAAAGAAAAAACCTCTTTGTCTTCGTAGCGTGATAAATTAAGTGGCAGCTTCATGTTTGCTTTGATCCTCTCACGCAATTTTTCATTGACTAATGATAGAACGTATTCTGCATATCATGTTAAATTACCCCACCTGAATGTAAATGTCACCTACAATAATATATTTATCACCGCAAAAATTCATTTTTCTCTCCCTCTGGTTATCATACCTTTGGGGATATTAAAATTCATAACTCTGTGTTTAAATCGAGCAAAAGCTCTGGGTTTATTTTTTCCCCCTTTCCTTCTTAAATAGTCTGTCACATGGCGAAAGTGCCTCGCAATTTGGTGTTTAAAAAGGACCAATCGATGGAATTTAATTGAATCAATTAATTTGCTTTTCATTATTTAAAAACACAGATTTTAGCATTTCTAGCCTCTAAAAAAATCAATGCATTTTACAACTATAAAGCAAAATAGAATATAACTAACCCTGGAGCGTTTCTTTTTTCTTTTCTTTCCTCCCTAGTCTTTTATTGATTCAAGCCGAACCTTTTGAGATTCATCTAATTAAGTGTTTGAAGGCTTTTTTTACCATGTGGACTTTATTATTCGGAGAGTCTGACCACTAGACCCGCTCTCAGACGGGTCAGGGGTGACAGTTGTCCTGAATTACCTGGGTCTTTTTTCAGACGGGACCCTATGCTGTGCTCTCCGCTGTCTGTCACTTAATGGCAGTTTTTCCCAATTTCACACATAATATTTTAGATTTATTGACTATTAGACATGCTACCACGCCAGTAGCGATTCCGTTCTGTACAAACCTACGGATTTTACAAATAGAGATAATAATTGCCGCGGCTCAGAAAGGATGTGGCGAACGTTTGAGAGTGATTTCAAACATGCCTTTTTATTGGAAACATCAGATGGGACGGGGTTGAAAGTCCACGGATTGTGTTTTTGGGTCGCAGTTTTAATCACTACGCTTTTTGAAAGCGTCGCACGAGGGTTCAAAAAAAAATTTAACGCTTTTAAATACTACTTTTTATTTTGCACAACGTGTGAAAATAAGATTAAAATGTCTTCGCACTCTGAAGTGAGTTTTTGATCCACCGTATATATAAAGATTCAAATAAAAATGTCTTTTTAGTGTAAAACTTTCTTTTTCTAACTAGATTTTCTTTGTTTTAGAAGGTGTTTGTAGCTGAAGTTTTTCTAGTGCCATCAAGAACTGAATTTATAAATATTTAGGAGATTTTAATGATGGGTGGTTGTAGATTTTGCAAGAAATTATGTTAAAAGGAGAGTTTGCGCTCTCACAAATAAACGAAGGTGTTTTCCTTCTCCTTAAACATTGTGAAACTGTTGCTTTTTTTTTTTTTTTTTTTATTCAATTATAATTGGATTTGGTAGCGGGGTATGGGGTGTGTTTACTTGTGCAGTCATTAAAACGATCTAAAAATAGAAAATTATGAATCCATTGTGCTACCAAACAGCGTTGCAGTCTTATTTGGATGCGATTCTCTCTCTGTTCACGGCTCCTGTATCAATCCTGAGACTGTTTTGATAAAATATTCCTTTTGACTTTATTACTTTTGTTCAAGTTACGCCAGATCTATTGTTTACTTTTCCAGTTCCTCTGTCTTTGCTGCTCGTGTCATTCCGGTTGTCTCCCTTTTCGTCTCCTCACACAACTTATATTTGTACTTCCTGCGTTTGATCGTTTACGTTCTCAATCAACAGCAAAAAATCAAGTTTGCACACCCACCTCGTGTATATTAAGCTACCAAATGAAGGTTAACAAATTAATCAGAGAGAGCGCAATATCCGCGCGCCTCCTCTGAGATCACCCGGCATGGTGTTTAATTGGGATTCGAGAGAAAACAAAAACAAGCACTACATCAGCTGACACACCAAACAATTACTGTTTGGGGAAAGTGGGAATGTTGCGTTCTTCAGCACTCGTTCTATTTCAGTCAAGCCCGTTCAGGACCCTCTTAAAGGATCAGTGCTATAGTGTGCGGGACGGAGCAGCCCAGGTGGGGCTCATTTCCGCCCCGAGTGGACTAATGCAGTGTCCAGCCCTCAAGGCACAGCCATTATTGGTCCGCTGATGAACAATAACTGTACTTGATTGGCACTTTTTGCTTTAGACTCTGGATTCGCAGAGTGTCAGCCTGAAATCAAATGCAGATGTCTTAAAAATAAAAGGTTTACATTCAAAAAATGTTATAGATTTGGGGAGGTTTTAATAGTTTCGTTTTTTTACAAACTTGCATTTTATCTTCCACATACCAAAATCGAATAACTTGCACATTCAGCGTGCTTATGTTAGCATATGAACTAGCAGTGATTGATGGAGTAATTTGCTTTGTGAATGCTAACTAGTGAATGCTATTGAGTGGTCATTTGTATTGGTGTCTCGTTCAGTTCGGTACTTGACTTTGATTTATGTTTGATAAAAGTTTCTTTATTTTAGGTTATATTATTTATTGCTGGATTTATTTATTTTACATTTATGCTGCATATTAACAAAACTCTTTTAGTATTTCTTATATTTTTGACACATTTATTTATTAATTAATTTACTTAATATATGCATTGTATTAAGAAAAAGGCAGTAAACTGTAGGGTTTTTTTATCTTTAAGCATTAATTTATATATATTCTTATATGAAGTTATATAATTTTAATTAATTTATAATTTATTTCTATATTTATTTATTCATGTTAAGAACAAGACACTGACCTGTGTTTTGTGAGTGATCCTTTAGCATTACGGTTGAAATGCGCTTTGTCTCTTTCTAAAAGGATGTGAATTCAGTCAGCGTGTAC
>CM031964.1:21734520-21764520 GCA_018749465.1 Paracanthobrama guichenoti
CACATTTTTTCTGTAATTAATCGTGATTTAAAAACATTAAGAGTTAGAAACAATAAGAGTTTTTAATATTTTTATATTGTAATAATTTCACAGTTAATCTCCAAATTAAGGTATATTTTAAATATCTGTTGTAATGGCATCTTTTTATGAACTTAAGTAAAGTGAACTTAAAACAATCTTCACATAAACCCATTATAATAAATGCCATATTTACCTGTCTAACAAGTAAATATGGTGAAATATACAGATACAATTTTTTTAAACAGTCTGCACTGCTTAAATAATCAATTAAATATAGATGAATCCTTATTAAAGCTAAATTTTCTCTGTTACCTTTGTGTAACATTAAGACATCACAGCAACTGTTTTATTAGGCTGCTGTCACTTTAAGATGTGCCGAACATGATGCGGATCTGACACGTTGTCATACGCATCTCATTTTCTCACAACTCTTTAAGTTCATTTAAGATGTTATTTAACTCCTTTAAGACCGCTCTTATGAGGATACTTGACAAAATGGGCATTTTGGCATAATTCTGTGTTATTGTTTGTTCAATCGCGAAAGAAAACCAGATTCTGGTGCACTGTCTACGCGCACGATACTGGCGTGCATCTTTCTGAGTGTTGTGTGTGTGACTGTGTGTCACATAGACAGCAGATTAACAGACAGCTTTTTTTTTTTTTTGACTTGTTGACTGCGTTAATAGCATTTAAATAGTTTAAACCGCGTTAAACGGAAAAATTAAGCGCATGCGTTAACGCGTTAATTTTGATATGTGTATATATATGAGTGCTAGAGGGGTGCGGTGTTGCATGTAAATAATAAATATTAAGTAAACATTTATTTCATTATATAGACACTTAAATTGAATTCAGAAATATTGAAGACATTCTTTTGCACAACCTTTTGTTTTATCTCCTCTTATTTGCCCACTGGGTATGGTGAACGTTCTCCTGAGTGTGAGTGGCATTTTGCTTTCTTTGATTCTTCAGAAATGAAGACTGTTTAACGGATTGTTTGGGGAGAGCGAGAGAAGTGAGGGGAAAAAAGACAACGCATCAACATGAAATATTAATATGGCGCCAACTTTACATAAACATAAAAGCACTTAGCCAGTGTGAATATGGAGATGACACTTGTTAATTTAGTGCCGCTAAACTTCCTGTTTGATGCGTCTGAGTATTCGCCATATCAGCTCAGGGACTCTGTGAAGAAGAGATGCGTCCCAATAGAACAAATTAAGCTTGTTCTATATGAAGAGTGCCCCATTTTGTGAACATCCAGAACAAAACCTCTTTCCACATTCAAAAGGGTCAGTGGCGATTCACCCAGGTGGTTTTGCTGCGTTCCTAAACTGAACTGCCTCTTGGTATTCCGTGGACTGCCTAAACGCTCTTGATTACGGTCCTTGCTTGATCTTCCCTAATGAAGCAATCTAAACTGATTATTGATATGCACGCTGCTCAGTGTCAATTGCAGGCGTGCAAATGAATTGCCAGCAGATGGTTATGAGCGCCACAGCATATGTAATCAATTTGGTTAACCTTACATTACCTGGATCAAGCACCGCTTCATGGTTCAGCCCCACGTGTTCGTGCACCGCTGTGTCTCATGACAGGCTTGGATGCTTTGATACAGAAGGCTTGGGAGTATGGGGAAAAGTCTGGTGGGGACATGCAATTCAAATACTTTTCCTTGATTCTATTATTTATTAATAAGTATGCATTTATAAATATGCATGCATATTTATTTTGGCTTATGGGTCGATTACAAATAAGCATTTAAGAAAACAGTTTCATACTCGTTTAATTATTTTTATATTATTTTCAACAAGTTTTAAGTTTTAGTGACTCTAAAAATGTCAAGTGGTTTTATTATCAAATAAATGAAACATTTTACAACAAATAATTTGTATTTAATTTTAATTAATAAATTATACATTTTTGGATTAGTGACATTTTGAATCATGAATATCTTACCATTTGACAAATGACAGCATAAACTAACCTTTGTTTTCTCTAATTTTTATAATATTTTCAACAAAAGTTTGAATTAATGGTTTTATCAACAAATTATATATTTTTCCAGAGTCATTTTAATTAATTAATTAATAATTAATATTTTTCATTATGCATATCTTGATGTTTTCTTTGGGTCATGCCATTTGACGCCATGAACTAACCTTTGCTCTGTCTGATTCCCTATTCTGTGGTTTTCTTGTCACATGATCAGATGTCGCATGATTTCTGCATGTTTGGTTTCATACAGTGTTCATACATGAGTTAAGTAATCAGATTACTTTTTTCCAAATAACGAGTAAAGTAATGCATTAATTTTACATTTACAACAAAATATCTCAGTTACTTTTTCAAGTAACGCAAGTTACTTTGTTTTTCCCCATTTTTTTGACTGACACCTGTCCTGTCTCCATGTTGAGTGAAATTGTGAGGTATGCTGCTATTGGAAATTTCATAATTCCCAGAAGTCGTGATTACGAGCTTGTTGCATTCAAGTGCTTTGTTGTCGGAATGAACAGAAATCATGGAGGACACCAGGTTTATTATTGCCTATTTATTGGGAAAATCTTATTAAAACCAAAACCAAAGTGTCACAGGCAATGACAACCATATAAACATTTACGATGCCAGGTCCGTTTTCTGACGATTCTCTAATTTTAGTCAAATGCAGGCTATTTACGCTGTGTATAATTACTCGGATATGTAAATATGCACTACATTAATGACAAGACAAGACGATCTAGCTGTTTTGGGGGGGAAACTAATAAATCATACCTGTCAGAGCAGTAGTTCTCCCCGCCACTATGTTTAAAGTTTATAGCATGTCCATCTCGGGAATTTGGGAATTAAAATTATCTCCGAACTTCCCAGTGGTAAACATGACATCAGAGGGCGTTCATGTGCAATTTTTACCTAGGAAACTTGTTTTTCCGATAGCAATTGAAGGCAGAATAAGTACAGAGATGTTAGCTGTGTCTCATTTCGAAAGGCTGGGTCCTCCAGAGGTCGCATTCGAAGGCTGCATGCGTCATCAAGGCTGTCTCATTTCAGAAAAGTAGTAGGACACTCCGAATGCGACCTTCAAATGCGCCCTTCTTTCACAGGATTTCGGAGTGTGCATGAGGTGTATCCTTCGCTGCTGCAGATAACCCACAATTCTTTGCGTCGCCATTAACAACCGTCATGTTTTTTAAATATTATTTGAAAAAAGGGCAACGCCGGCAGATATACATGCAAGCAAAGATTTTTAGATTTAAAGATTTAAGATTTTAAATTTAAGTAGTTTCAAGCTTGTTTTTGTTTTTAAGCTGTATTACCTCAAATAGATAGTTGTGGTAAACACTAACAGGATTGCAAGTGTTTAGTGATTATTAAACGTTTAGAATAGTACTTTGCTGTCAAGGCAAGAAGCATTTCATAGTCATTTTCAAGTTATAAATAATTTTCATTCATATAACTGGTGTGAGAGCACAACGACGCTGAGAACTTGTTGGCATAGCAACGTGACAATTCCTGCCTGTGTGTCCTACGAAGGACGTCTCGTTTAATTGATTAAGGACACTCCGTATACCGCATCCTTCACAGAATGTGTCCTCCGGAGGACGCAGCCTTCAAAATGAAATGAAATGAGACACAGCCGTTGTGTGCTGAACTTTCTTCTTCTGCAATCCAGAATGGCAGCACAGGTGAAGGTTTGTTTGAGCTGCGCCCTCTACTGTACAGGCATGAATTTGCATTGACTTCAGCCTGAGGCTTATTTATTTGAAAAGACCTTTACATTTGCCAAAAATATAACTTTATTATTATTATTATTATTATTATTAAGAAACAAACAAACAAACAAGCAAGCCCAGCAAGTTGAGAAATGGAAACGCCAAAGTAACGTAACATTACTTTCCATAAAAAGTAACTAAGTAACACAAACGTCACTTTTTTAGGGAGTAACACAATATTATAATGCATTACTTTTAAAAGCACCTTTCCCCAACACTGGTTGCACCACATTTCTAAGAATTTAAAGCAAATCTTCTCTCTTTTTTTTCTTCTGTTTTCTTTCTCTTATTGACACTATTTCCTTTACATTTAAGACCCACAAAAATAAAATAATTTAATTTACCCATTTAATTCTAAATTGGATCTTCATCAGTATCATTTAAAAAGGAGCTAAAAAGCAGACCAGTGGCAGATAATTGTAAAGTATAGAATGAAAGTATATGTATGTATGTTGAGAGATTTATGAAGTAGTTAGTAAGAAAGAGAAGTGTAAGAGAGACCAAGATTCCCTTCCAAAGTAATTTTGCTCTCTGGCCCCACCCCTGCACACGGCACCATTGCTTCAATTAACAGAGCAGCAGGTGCTCTTGAGAGATAGAAGGCTTTTCTTTATTTCTTTCTCTGGTTTTTAGGGTGGGGGGGACCTGTAAATGTGACACTTCACACTCTGAATGGGTTTGCCTGTTCCTCCACCTATTTCAGAGGTGTTAATTTAACTCTCTCCCTCTCTTTCTCTCTTTTAGGTCTCCAGTCTGAAGAGTAAGCTGAAAAAACAGTCGACTGCTACAGGCAGTGGGGTGGCACGGGCCTTTCTGCATGCTCAGGCTGCGCTGTTTGGCTCCTATCGGGACGCCCTGAGATATAAACCTGTAAGACTATCACTCTTCACTTCAAGCTCTGCATGAAATATCACCTTATCATCACTTTATCAACACCAGCACATACCATCTTGATACATAATTAAAATATTTTATAAGTATGCGTTTATAAATATTTATACATTTTTATTTTTGCTTATGTGTCAGTGATAAGATCACATTTTAAAAGGATTTTAAAAGTGTAGTTTTAATGACTCTAAAAATGTCAAGTGGTTTTAACATAAAAAAAAAAAAAAAAAGTCATTATTTTATTTTATGTAGACTTTAAGAATGTTTCAGATAATCCTAGTTTCAGTTAAACTAAGAAGTGGCCTATTTTTATTTTTCAGTCAAAGCCATTTCAAGAGAAAGAAAGGCTTAAAGAAAGGGAAAACCAGGTGCAGGGAAAGGTGGGCCTGTCTGCATAGCCGAAATGTCAGATGTTGAAAAGCCTGGACTGTCTCTTTGAAGTCTCAGGCCCTTCGTGGTCCTCTCAGACCCTCTAAACTCCTGAAATGTGCCTCCCGGTTACGTGAGTGGCATTGAGGAAAACAAAGTGTGCTCTCTGTTTGTCAAACGTGGCCATCTTTGTTGGCAAGGCAGAGAGTAATTGGTTTGTGTAGACCCACAGAGCGAAGATACATTATTGATGTTTTAGCGGTTGTGCACAAACTGTCTTTTCGCCGCTAGAAAAAAATATACACATGCTCGAAGTCAAGTCTGCGCAGCTCTTAGCCTTCAAAGCGGTGCCTCAATTGAGCCCATTGTCTGCAAATCTTCATGGAATTACCACTATTTTCATTCGTTTTTTTAAAATAGAAGGCCCTCAGTCACGCCACTTTCATTTGCTTTGCATTTGCTTTAAAACACAAGCTCAAATATGGGTCGCTCTTTTGACAGTCGGCCCCATCTCATTAAGAGTCTGAGAAGTCGAACGATTGAAAATCAGCCTTTGTGCTGCTTTATTTTGATTAATATTTCACTTTGTTATTACAGAGACAAAAACACCCTTAGGTCTTTGAAATGACAGCATTGCAGTGCGATTTAGTTGAAAACATTGCATTAGTTGCAATATTTTATTATTAAATCAGTAATTTATGCATCATTTCAGAGCATTCCTTCTTGAAGAAAGCCTCCATGCATCTGAAATGTGATAGCAGTATTTGATTTTACACATACAGTATTTCACCAGCATTACTGTCATGTTCTGCGATAATGGCTTATCTTCTGTGTGCTGCATTTCTAAAGAGGTTCTTCCATTTGCAACGAATCATCTGTGTGAAATACCGCTCTGCTTTATGGAGCCCATATGCTTTCCCATCAGCGCCTTAACAGAGCGCCAACATCTAACTGAGCTGTAAATGAAACAATGCAGGGAAATCATAATTAGCTCCCATGCAAGAGTCGGCAATCATGGACTTATATAGGTCACTGTAGTGTGATACCTCATGGGTCTCTTTTGTTATTGACCCCCAAGCACCAAGAACGATGGTAACAAATGCGCAGATCAGACAGGTTTTAAGCCACGCCGCTCAGCTGTTGTGAAAATGAATTATACAAATTTATAATTGGATTATAATTAGAACAAAAAAGAAAGGTTGTTTGAAATGCTAGCTGTTCTTGTTATTGAGCCTCGTTCATGAAACTCAAGTGGAATGAATTTCTCTGAAAATTTTTATTAAAAGTTTATGTAATTTGTATAAGAATAGTTTTACAAACTGTTAACAGATACAAGAACAAATTTCTGTGAAAATTCTTTAAACAGTCCATATATAAATAACCGCATTCAATGCTACAATGTACGGTGGCCGAGAGAGCTCAACCCACTGCAACTGAAGGAAGCACATGCAAAAAGAAAAAAACACCAACAAATTAAAAAATCAGTTTGACAACACATGCTGCAAATACTCACATCGCAACCAAATACAGAAACATGCTGCAAATACTCACATCGCAACCAAATACAGAAACACTGCAAATACTCACAACACAACCAAATACAGAAACACACTGCAAATACTCACAACGCAACCAAATACAGAAACACGCTGCAAATACTCACATCGCAACCAAATACAGAAACACACTGCAAATACTCACAACGCAACCAAATACAGAAACACGCTGCAAATACTCACAACGCAACCAAATACAGAAACACGCTGCAAATACTCACATCGCAAACAAATACAGAAACACACTGCAAATACTCACAACGCAACCAAATACAGAAACACGCTGCAAATACTCACATCGCAACCAAATACAGAAACACGCTGCAAATACTCACATCGCAACCAAATACAGAAACACGCTGCAAATACTCACAACACAACCAAATACTCACAACACAACCAAATACAGAAACACACTGCAAATACTCACAACGCAACCAAATACAGAAACACGCTGCAAATACTCACATCGCAACCAAATACAGAAACACGCTGCAAATACTCACATCGCAACCAAATACAGAAACACACTGCAAATACTCACAACGCAACCAAATACAGAAACACGCTGCAAATACTCACATCGCAACCAAATACAGAAACACGCTGCAAATACTCACATCGCAACCAAATACAGAAACACTGCAAATACTCACAACACAACCAAATACAGAAACACACTGCAAATACTCACAACGCAACCAAATACAGAAACACGCTGCAAATACTCACATCGCAACCAAATACAGAAACACGCTGCAAATACTCACAACACAACCAAATACAGAAACACGCTGCAAATACTCACAACGCAACCAAATACAGAAACACGCTGCAAATACTCACATCGCAACCAAATACAGAAACACGCTGCAAATACTCACAACACAACCAAATACAGAAACACACTGCAAATACTCACAACGCAACCAAATACAGAAACACGCTGCAAATACTCACATCGCAACCAAATACAGAAACACGCTGCAAATACTCACAACACAACCAAATACTCACAACACAACCAAATACAGAAACACGCTGCAAATACTCACAACACATCCAAATACAGAAACATGCTGCAAATACTCACATCGCAGAAACAGGCTGCATACAGAAACAGGCTGCAAATACTCACAACACAACCAAATACTCACAACACAACCAAATACTCACAACACAACCAAATACAGAAACACGCCGCAAATACTCACAACACAACCAAATACAGAAACACGCTGCAAATACTCACATCGTAACCAAATACAGAAACAGGCTGCAAATACTCACAACACAACCAAATACAGAAATGCACAGCAAATACTCACATCGTAACCAAATACAGAAACGCACTGCAAATACTCACATCGTAACCAAATACAGAAACGCACTGCAAATACTCACATCGCAACCAAATACAGAAACAGGCTGCAAATACTCACATCGCTACCAAATACAGAAACACGCTGCAAATACTCACAACACAACCAAATACAGAAACACACTGCAAATACTCACAACACAACCAAATACAGAAATACACTGCAAATACTCACAACACAACCAAATACTCACAACACAACCAAATACAGAAACACACTGCAAATACTCACAATGTTGTCGTCGATGACCTGAAAGGGGAGTTTTATTTTTAACATCCTGATCATATGTGTTGTATTTGCAGCAGTTTTCTTTCTTTGTTTGTGTTGTATTTGCAGCACGTGTTGGCAAACTGATGAAGATGTTTTCTTAATTTGCTAGTGTTTTTTTCTATTTGCATGTGTTTTCTTCAGTTACAGTGCGTTGATCTCTCGGCCTCCATCACAATGCAATAAAATAAAGTATAGGGATGGTTTACGAACAATTTGCGTAGAAAAATTTTGTTTTCAACTCTTTAAGGCCACAAAATTCCAAAACCTTTTCCTTTGACACATACGGACAAAGTGTATCTTCCCAACCAGCCTTTAATTCTCTTCTGGCAACTTTTTTTTAATTTTTTTATATTCTGTTCATGTGACTCGGGGAGAAATTGAAATGATGTAATTGATTGCAACGGGTGATGATGATAAACAAATGAGCGCAGTCAAACAAAACATCTGTCTGTGAGTCTCGGATGAAGCAGCACAGTTTGCAGGCGTTTTAGCCAATAGCGGACTGTCTATATTCATTAAAGCTGGCTTTCTTGTCCCCAGGGAGAGCCAATCACCTTCTGCGAGAAGAGCTTCGTGGCACACCGCTCCAGCACAATGAGAAGTTTCCTTGAGATGGCCGTGAACCTGCAACTCTTCAAGCAGGTAAAGTTGAAACGATGGAGGAGATGCTCACAGTTTTAAGCCTCAACCATAAATTACACAAAAAACAAATTTTTAATGTTCCTGATTTGTGATTTTAGTTGACATGTGTATGATATTTATATAGATACTCATTCAACATATTGCACAATAACTCTTAGATTCAAAGAGGATTACTGTCTTGCTTACACTTGAACCATTGCTCCCTCCAGCTCTATTTATAGCCATGATATCGAGCCTCTTTCCTCCCCCCTCCACTGAAGTCTTAATTTATACCCGGAATGAGCAGTTGCGCATTTAATCACGTCTCCGTCTTGATGCACCATCCACATAACGTTCCTTCCAAAACCCAGATAGTGACCAGCAGTTCAAAGACATCTTCACCTCCCGCCCGTGCAGTAGCTCCGGGAGAGGCCTTATCTCCAACTTGGCCGTATTGCAAAAGGCCAGCACCACAGTGCCCCGTTCTGACCATGAACCACATCCGCTTTGAGGCCGGCCCTGCCTAGAAACGAGTAGAGGCTGGCTGCCAAGAGATTGCGGGGGTAGTCTGTCAACGGCGACCTGCTTTCTGTATCCTAACTCCCCCCTCCACATCTTCCAGCGCCTGATGCTAACTCACGATCACCCTGCCAACGAGAGAGAGAGAGCAGCACTCTGGCATCTCCCCATCTCCCTGTCTGCACGGGTCCGGTTAACTGGTTCTTCCTCCAGATTCTCATCACTACCCCCTCGATACCTTCAGACACGGCACTTTTGTTTTTTTCAATGCATCGTAGTTGCATTAAGCAAATTTAGTTGCTTGGAAACGTTTTTCTAGCTAGAGATGATGCCTTTTGTTCATGTCATAATTAAATGTGAAGATCGCAAATCTGTTATTATATATTCTAGCTTACAATGCATTTACACTTAATATAGCGGGGGTTTTTTTACATTTGTGCAACATTAATATAACGTTATAAAATAAATAAATTTAGAAAACGAATGTCTCCATCATCAAGTGTTTGTTCCTAGATACTAGTGCTGATGAATTCTTGATTTAAACCGATTCTTATTTTGAAGAACTTAAATCCCAATAATTTTTTAGTCTATGCTGTTTTCAGCATGTGTGAAAAAAAAAAAAAACTTCACTAAACATTAATTGTAGCACACCAATAAATTGCAATTAGTTTTGTGCTTTATTACTTTTGATGTGAAACAAAGTCTAAAATTTTATTATGAAATAAATATCACATTTTTTGCTGCTCTTTGTGTCGTGACGGATCGCTGTAGCCACTTCAGTTCAAGCGCACATTAACCAAACATCTCTTCCTCTTATATGTCATCTATTAGTTATAGCATGACATAAACATGAATGAACATCAGAAGGTATGTTGAAAGATACGATAAGACTTACCGAAATGTATCATGTCTCATGTAATCGCTCGATCAGTGATTTAACCACGGAAGTAGAAACTTAATTGTATCATTAAAGTAATTGATATGTGTATGTAATGTTTGTATGCAATTAAGTTTTGAGCCGTTAACATTATACTAACAGTTGAAAGGGTTCCCTGTATAGTTTATAGCATTAGTTGATTTTTTTTATTTTTAATGGTACTGTACCTGATATATGCTCAAAATGAACTGATATTGAATCACACACTTGTAAATTGATATCAAATGCAATCATGAAATTTGTGTCAATACCCAGCTCTATTAGATACCAGCCTTTAAATATCCCCTAAACAAGCAGAGAGGTAGGAGCAGTGTCCAATTAATGGGACGAAAGTGTTTGTAACACGATACTGAAGGATGAGGTTTTGGATAGGTTTTAATTTGACCTGATCACATGCTCTAATTGGGTGTCTGAGACTGAACCCTGTGGTCTCATCACTCATTAAAGAGATTGTAATGAAGTTACCCTGTAGCAGAGTCCAATGAATGGTGCTGACCCCTAGAGATGTCCTCACCCTGTTACTGGGGCACCTGAGACCTGTTCTGGCCCACTGTTACTCCAGTGGTCCCATTAAAATTAATGTTTTCTACTTGGCTGTTCAAAGCACTTGCACAGAAATCAAGAAGCACATCTGATTTATTAGTGGTGCATCACTATTGCTCTACTTAGGGTTAATGTCCTAGCCCTTAACGTGTAACCATGTTTTGCTACTACAAACATGTTACCTAAAATCACGTGGCTTGTTTTGTAATGATCAAACTTTAGTATCCCATAGACTTACTTTGAACGAGGCATATTTAGAATCTCATAGAGTCTTGTAGAATCTCAAGCCTGGCTTATACTCGCCATGTTCTCAAGTTTGCTTGGTTGCACACAACAAAACTGATGCAATTGAAGTGTTGGCAGAAGTGTACTTTGACGTCACAATTTGTGACTTGAGCAAAACAGTGAACAACAATGAACAACTGATGTGGAAAGAACATGCTAAATAATAACTTCATACACAAATATATTTATACATTTCTAAAAGCATATATATGCAAGCATTTCAAGAATGTGTTATATGAAATAAATATACCATGTGCTAAAGCATACATTTTATACACTGTAAAAATTTTATAGTTTTTGATCATATTTATGATCAATAAGTTATGAAAACATGTTTTAGATTGCTTTAAATCATCAAAATAAGTTAACTTTTTTAATAAGTTATACAAGATTTAGCTCATTTTTAAGTCAGTTTAATGTAGTTTAAGTTTAAGAAATTACTTAAAGATCCAAGTTGATTCTACTTAAATTTAAAGTAGTACATAAGCATCTATAAAAAAGATGCATAAATACAAGCATGTGTCTGGTATCTTTTGTTAGATGTTATTATTTAATCCCATAAGAACGTAAAAATTGTCACATTAATAACTTTAATAAAGTTAATGTTGGAAGAATAAACAAACTTCCATAAACTGCAGAACATTTATATATTCCTTAATGTCTTTTAGCTTTGTTTTTGAGTTTATGGACCAGATAAAATAATGTCAAAATGAATATTGTCAAATTGTATGTAAAATTAGTTTACAAAGAACCCAAATTATTAACTGTACTATATACATCATGCTTTAATATGTTTATAATATAATAATGTTTTATCTATTCCTTTACATAATATATGTATTATTTATCTATTATATATTTATTGTTAGTTTATTTGATACATTTAAAATACCAAAAAAATTAATCAAACATCTTCAATATAAAGTTTCCACATCCTTCCAAAACATCTTTAAATCTTTCCAAGACACTGACATAGAAAGTTTGACTATATGATCTGCTGTTATATATTCAGAAAATATTTTTAATATCTAGTTATGTATTATTTTGTTTTCTTTTTTGTTTGTTATTCTTGTATAAGTATTTTAAAAGCAAGTTTATTTTTCATACTTCTGAAAATAAGAAGTCATAGGCCTAGTTTTAATGGGCATATTTATTAGATCTCTTTATGTCCTCTACGTGACAAGAGAGGAAATTAAACTTCCCAAAAGGCATTGCTCACACAACATTCTCCTCTGCCATGTTAATCCATCACCTGATGTAAATTACACACAGTGACCACGTCTGGAGCAGTCTAGATGGAATTGTTTTGGTGTTGTTCTCCATCCCCCTTCTTCCTTAATAACCTGTGATACTTTAATTTATGGCGGCAGTTCATTGAAGGCAGACTGGCCAAATTAAACGCAGGAAGGGGCTTTACAGACGTCTATGAAGAGGAGATCACAGAGGGGGGCTTCTGTAGAAGTGAGTGCCACCTCTCCATCTTTCAATGAGTGAAAACAGCTCACACACACTCGCACTGCTTTTACCCTTGGGAAGCAGTAGCTGCAATAACATTAGGCATTTTTTGAAATGGAACATTTAAAGTAGCTCTTCCAAAATGAAGTTTCTGTCATTATTTACTCATTTCCTGACTTTGAAATACAAAATAAGAAATCTTGAAGAAGGTTCATGCTGCTCTTTTCCATACAAATAAAACCAGTTGTTAAGAAACCATCCATAAAAGACATGTAGGTTTAGAATGAAATGAGGTTGCGTAAATGATGACACAATTTTTTTTTTGTTTAAAAGTTGTGTACACACACACACACACACACACACACACACACACACACACACACACACACACACACACACACACACACACACACACACACACACACACACACACACACACACACACACACGTGTATATGTATATGTGTCAAAAGTTTTGGAAATATTACTATGTCATATGTTACTTATACTCATCAAGCCTGCATTTATTTGATCAAAAATACAGAAAAATTTTTATATTGTGAAATATTACAATTTAAAATAATGTTTTTCTATTTTAATATACTTCAAAATATTAATTATTTTTGTAATGCAAAGCTGAATTTTCATTAGCCATTACGGCAATCTTCAGTGACACATGATCCTTCAGAAATCATTCTAATATGCTGATTTATTATCAATATTGGAAACTGTTGTGCTGCTTCATATTTTCTTTGAATCTGATACCTTTTTCAGGATTCATTGATGAATAAAACGTTAAAAAGAACAGCATTTATTCAAAATATAAATCTTTTCTAACAATTAAAAATCTTTATTATCACTTTTTTTAAATCAATTTAGCACATCCTTGCTGAATAAAGTATTAATTAAAAAAATAAAAATAAATACTGACCCCAAACTGCTGAAAGGTAAATAAATACATTTTAAATAAATTCTGTTGTTTTTTCTAACCTTTTATTCATCAAAGAATCCTGAAAAAAAGTATCACAGGTTATAAAAAAATTAAGCAGTTGTTTCCAACATTGATAATAAATCAGAATATTAGAATGATTTCTGAAGGATCATGTGCCACTGAAGACTGGAGTAATGATGCTGAAAATTCAGCTTTGATCACAGGAATAAATTTCATTTGAAAGTATATTTAAATAGAAAACGGCTATTTTAAGTGGTAATAACAATTAATTGTTTTTTCTGTATTTTTGATCAAGTAAATGATCATAAGGATGAGCATAAGAGACTTATTTCAAAAACATTAAAAATAGTAATTTCCAAACTTTTCCAAACTTTTGACCGATACCACACACACACACACACACACACACACACACACACACACACACACACACACACACACACACACACACACACACACACACACACACACACATTACCTATTTAACTTAACATATTCAAACTTTTATGTTCTCAATTTGAGAGTTCAATTTGACAGCACTAATATATATATTGGTGCTCAAGAAATGTCAATGTAGAATATATTTTTAATATTTTATGTATATTATTTAATATATATGTCAATATATTTTTAAAACCGATACATTTTTCAGGATTCTTCATTTTTATTTGTTTATTAGAAATAGAAATATAAATGTCTTTACTGTCACTTTTGATCAATTCAATGCATCCTTAATGAATAAAATGATTAATTTTTTGTAAATAATATTTAATAACACTCTCATGCTGTTCTGTTTCTTAGGTAATTCAAGGTCTTACCAACAGTGGATTCACACCAAGGTGGTAAGCAGCAGGCAATTATTCATTTTTCTGCTCATAATGTTAATGTTAATTTTGGTTGAATAATTAAGCCCAAAGCCGCTCAGCGCCTTATTATTTCCCATCGGTTATGAGGTGATGAAACATATCCAGTTGAGCGAATCGCATGAAAGTGGAGATGCGATGCCAGGGAAGATGGTGAAAACTGTGGCGTGGGACAGTTAAGATGTTGAGACAGGCTTGATATGATGTGACAGCCAGTCATCGGAGATGACACGAGACTTCTGGCAGGAAACACAGCCATTACTCGATAGATTGAACAAAAGAAAAGCCCTCTTTTCTTCTCTCCTTCCCTCTGCTGTCTTCCTCTCACCTCTCTCTGCGCTGTCTCTCGCGCCTGTTTTCTTTTTGACTGTCTCTTTGCGTTCTCTCCCCCCCTTCTATCCGTCAGCCGGAGCCGAATTAGTTCTCTGGAGTGCCTTTTTCAAAAGGTTTTGTGTAAAGTTCACATCCTCTGACTGACACAAATCCATAAGAAAGGGCCGCAGCGCCATCATGTCGGTCAAGGCTTTGGGATGTAAACTCGGCAGCATCCCGTGCATTTCAGAGGTTTAGGCAGCATTCATCTGGTAAAGACCGATGTTACCCAGGAACGAGAGATAAAATCAGACAAGAACATACCATTCAATAAGAGTTTCCTAGAACTCTCTCTGCTTTCACACTCGTATAAAAGGACCAGACCTGGTTAATAGTTTGTTTTAATGGCAAAGGTGTTTCTCATTGCTTTGGGGCAAAACAAACGTTTTGACACGAGGAACAAGGTGTTTATTCAGCCGTTAATGATTTGTGACAGTAAATGTGTGTTTATTTTATGTGAGGTGTTTCAGCAAAAGTCTTATGAAAAATGCTGGCACGTTCTCTGAATATGCGTATATGTTCTCTTCTACATAGCGGCAGAGGGCAAAACCAGTCGTGAAAAACCTTCAGATGGTAAGAGCACACAAGAAAAGCCATTCTGACCTTGGATTTATAAAAGCAATAGTTGCTAACAGCAGATATGGGATTACACTATGGTGATTCATATTAAAAGAAACAATGACCATGTTTAAATGCACAACAATTTAGATATTAAAGGGACAGGTTCACCAGAAACTTCTGTCATTTATTTATTTATTTATACTCATGTCACTCCAAACTTTCTTCTGTAGAACATTAAAAATATTTTGTTATATTTTATAACATATATTGTGATGTATGTGATCATCAGTAGTGACCAGTGTTGTTTGGTTCCCAATGTTCTTTAAAATACACTAAATTGCCAAAAGTATTGAGAGCTTCATGGAATGGATTTCCATGGCCGAGCAGCTGCATGCAAGCCTTACATCACCAAGTGTAATGCAAAGCGATGAAGTGGTGTAAAGCACGCCGCCACTGGACTCTAGAGCAGTGGAGACGTGTTCTCTGGAGTGATGAATCACGCTTCTTTGTCTGGCAATCCGATGGATGAGTCTGGGTTTGACGGTTGTCAGGAGAACGGTACTTGCCTGACTGCGTTGTGCCAAGTGTAAAGTTTGGTGGAGGGGGGATTATGGTGTGGGATTGTTTTTCAGGGGTTGGGCTTGGCCCCTTAGTTCCAGTGAAAGGAACTCTTACCAAGACATTTTGGACTTGTAGGAAAAGTTTGGGGATGGCTACTTCCTGTTCCAACATGACAGCACACCAGTGCACAAAGCAAGGTCCATAAAGGCATGGATGAGCGAGTTTGGTGTGGAGGAACTTGGCTGGCCTGCACAGAGTCCTGACCTCAACACCGATAGAACACCTTTGGGATGAATTAGAGCGGAGACTGCGAGCCAGGCCTTCTCCTCCAACATCAGTGCCGGACCTCACAAATGCGTTTCTAGAAGAATGGTCAACAATTCCCATAAACACACTCCTAAACCTTGTGGAAAGCCTTCCCAGAAGAGTTGAAGCTGTTAGAGCTGCAAAGGGCGGGCCAACTCCATATTAAACCCTACGGATTAAGAATGGGATGTCATTAAAGTTCATGTGCATGTAAAAGCAGGCATCCCAAAACTTTTGGCAATATAGTGTATCTTCTTTTGTATTCCATCGTATTAAAGTGAATGCTTTTTTTAACCTTATTAACCAATATTTTAGTTACTAGAAATTGCATGTCCTTGTATAAATCAGAATCTGGGGTATTTTTGTTAACTATTATACATTTTGGTAAACAATATATTTAATGTTTTGTTTTTTTGGTTTCTTCTCAAAATCAGTGCAGAACATGAAAAAAGTGGGCTTGGATTTATGGCCTAAATATAGTAATTCACCACACCACACTTGCATACTATTGCTAAGAACGTGACAGGCTCTATTTTAATTAATTGAAGTTGATTAAGTTATTGGGCAGAAGTACAAACATCACAGTGTGAAGGTGCAATCACTTTAGCAAAATTCCTCCAAATTTTTTTAGAACTGAAAGGAGGGAACGGAGACGTACGTTGGATGTAACCGACTGAAAGGGAACCAAGTTGCATCCGTCCATTGTATTGAAACCCATCTGGATAATCTGAAAATGGATTTAAACATTTTGGAACAGACACATTTTTGTTTCCTCAATGGAATCTCAAAAAGCCGCAAATCTATCTGGATATAGCTAGAAACCAAAAACTCATCCCAATGACATTCACCAGCAATTTTTGGACATAAGAGCAATGTTCCCACAACATACCCCAATACATACAGATGGATCTAAATCTGGAAATCAAGTGGCAGTAGCTTTTGCAACAAATCAACCACGTCAGGGTATAGATATCCCTGACCAACTTGCAGTTTTCACTACAGTTAATTGAGATTTTTTTGCAAAATGATGTTTTCTTTGTAGCATTGAAATCTATAAAACTGATCACCCAACAACTGTGAAGATTTTAACAAATCATCTCTTGAATCAAAGAATTGTAATAATATTTTGTACTGTCATTTTGGAATCTCTGGTAATGAGCAAGCAGACAGTGCTGCCAAATAAGCATTATCTACAGAACCAGTAAAATGCTCTATATACATGTACTTTTCACAGTTTTGAGACTAACATTCAATACATACACCAAAAATAAACGGCAATTGCAATGGAATCAGTGCTTGAATAACAAAAAAAAACAAAAAAACAAAAAAAACCAAGTCAAGTCATTTACACACATTGCCGGATAGGACACTCAAGACACATAATTTTTTACTACCAGGAGAAAATTCACCAAAGTGTTCATAATCCACTGTCCATTAAACATATTTTGCTGGACTGTAATACTTCTACCCCTTTGAGAATTCTTTTATTTTTTATTCTGTTGATACTTTTAAAAAGGTTTTTTTACCGAGTAAATCCAAATTTAGTCTTAAGGTTTTTAGAAAAAATGTATCTTATTTAGTTTTATTTTTGAATAACTATACCTGGCTCGCGCCATGAACATAGCCATAGAAGCTGGAATGGCGTTAAAGGAACAGAAACAAACAAAAAAATACATGAAAGTAGATATTTTGAAGAACGTTGGAAATCAAGCAAACTTGGAAAACAACTTTCATTGGATGGATAAAAAAGACATTTCTCAAAATATATACTTTTATGTTCTGCAGAAGAAGAATCATACGGGTTTGGAACAAAATGTAGCGAATAAATAATGACATAATTAAAAAATTGTGAACTATCCCTTTAATATGATTTATTTTTCATTGTTGGTTGTAGTTAGTTTTTCCCAAATTTGTAGTTCAGCTATTAATTAGTGTTTTCTCTCTTTTTTTTTTTTTTTAAAGGCCAAAGATCACGCAAAGCGGAAAATACGTGACATGAAGGACAAAATTACACAAAAGGTGAGTTATTCAGAGTTTTCTGTTCATCAAAACCTTGCATTTTTGGGCATTCAGAAGCCTAAAAATGCTTTCTGGTTTAGGCAGCTCACTGTCTCTCACATTCACACTCATACAGACTCATGCACACACACTATTTAAGATGGATCACATGACTTCACCCATGGCTCGCGCTCTGGGTTTTAAATGGCTTGTGAAACCTCCTTAGTGCTTTGTTCGGGAGTGTACATTTCTAACAAGTGCGCCTCTGGCGATGGGCTGTCATGTCAACCCCCCCTCCCCAGCATCACCTTTCATACTTTTTGCATATTTCATCAGTGAGCGAGTGATTTCTTCAAAGCTAATGTAACGAGATGTATGTTTCCATAACACTGATGTCTTTGATAAGGCAATTGTGGCGTGAACTGTCAGGCCAGGAGCTCGGAAAGGCGGCCCAGAGGAGACGAAACCTCTCACAGTTGATACGCCGGATGTTAGCTGCTGCTGTCTGCTCTGCTTCAGCTAAACCAAAACAGATTTGAACAAGACACTGCTCAAATGACTCTGTGTTATTGGGTGTGTGCGTGTTCGTATAAATAATCATGCGGTTTGTTGCTGCAGACTCAAATGGGCTTGTAGCATAACATTTCGAATACCGCACACTGACAAATTGTGCACGATAAAACTGGGTACATATTAACTCTTTCCCCAGCAGTGTTTTTTAAGAAAAGTTGCCAGTCACCACCAGCATTTTTGGTTATTTTCACAAAATTCCACGGTCCATCAACTGCCCCAAAGCTTTACAGTCCTATACTTGTCCTGGGTTGAAATTCCATTCAGTAACATTAGGTCGTTTTGATTTTATATGCTGTTTATTGTTGATCGCCACATTTTTTTTTCATACGTATCTTCTTACATATTAGATTGCTCGTTTCTGCTTCTTCTTCGCCTGTGTTTTAATCAGGAGATTCTGTACTCATTCAGGAGATGCCTAATAGCGCTTCCCCCCCTCCCCCCCACCTTATAACAGTGAAAACACAGAAAGCCGTAAAATATCGCCAATGGCAGGGAAGCGTTTTCTCATAAAAGACGAGATAACTCATTAATGGCAGGGAAAGAGTTAAGAAACTATTGTGTGCTTTCTCAGTTTCCCTCTCTTTTTTTGCGCAGGACGCTGGAGACGAGGAAAAGTCTGGTCACATTTGTGAAATTTTGGCAAAATTTCACAAAAGATTCACAGGTTCAATAAAAATGTAGTCAATAGTGTGCATGCATGAAGCACAGCTCACACAGAAGTCACTTATAATACAAGCAGCTTTCTGTTGGTGAATGCATTGAATTTGCTTAACTAACTTGAACGAGTGAAATCTGCACAGGGAATTCCTTCGCTCTCATGTGAAATTCCCAATGTGCAAATTCCTATAAATTTCAGTGACGCTGAAGAGGAGGTCACATTAGGGAAATTGACAATTTCACTTGCAAAAAAGAACCATTGTCAATAGTGTAGCGATGCATTAAAAGGTTAGTTCACCCAAAAATGTCATTAATAAAATTAATTTAAAAAATCCTGAAAATTCTGTCATTAATTACCCACCTTCATGTCGTTCCAAACCTGTAAGACCTTTGTTCATCTTCAGAACACAAATGAAGATCTTTTTGATGAAATCCGAGAGCTTTCTGACCCCTCCATAGACAGCAATTTAATAGCACTTTCAAGGCTCAGAAAGGTAGTAAAGACATTATTAAAATCGTCCATGTGACTACAGTGGTTCAATCTTAATTTGATGAAGAGAATACTTTTTTTGCACCAAAAACAAAAATAACGACTTTATTTAAAAATCTCTTCTCATCTGTGCCAGTACAACACTTCCGAGTCCTCGAGTACTACGGCTCACCATTGGCTAGCTCCTGCATCAGCATCACACGCATGCATCGTGGTGCTCATGTGAACAGCGTCAGCCAATGGTAAGCCGGCGTTCTGACGTAGTGCTTTGAAAGTGCTGCACTGTATTTTACTACGTCAACAGCGTATGAGACTGGCACAGACGGGAAGAGATTGTGAACAACTGGAGTCACATGGGCTATTTTAATTCAATTGCTGTCTATGGAGGGGCCTGAGAGCTCTCGGATTTCATCAAAAAGATCTTCATTTGTGTTCTGAAGATGAACGAAGGTCTTATGGTTTGTAGTGACATGAGGGAATTAATTACTTTCTCTACATTTAATGACAGAATTAATTACTTTCTCTATATTTAAGAGAACACAATTCTAGATCTTTATACTGTAGTAAAAACATGTTTTTCTTCTGGCTGATATATCTAAAAAAATTTAAAAGAAAAATCTGCCTAATATTCTTACCACTATACCATACCATTATGTGTGTGTGAAGGGAAAACGTTATACTATATAAAGACTAATATTGATTTCTCACTAACAGAAGCAAGAATAGATTCTAGTTTCATACTCACTGGCAACCCAAACAGACAGAATGACAGTGTAACTGTCATTACATGCATGGTATCATTTTATATTCCACATAAAATATTGTTTAGACACAATAACCAATCGTTGTGTTAGTAGTTAAATAGCTCTATTTTGCAAGTCAGAACGGGACAAAATAAGATTTGTCCACTCTGTGGCATTTGTTAACATTCATCATAGGAGAGGCTTCCTCAGGTTCGGCATTGAAAAAGATGTCAATAGCATTTTAATAGTTGGCAAACATATTTTGCACTTAACTGTTATATTTATGCCCATTTCTAATTTCTGGATGAAATGGTTTTTAAATTTCCAGCACTGAAACGCATTTTTATCACGCGCAATGGTGGCAACTCTCATTTTAGCCAGAAGTTTTCAGCGGAAATGTGGATTAATGTAATTGGCTGCAGATTCAAACAAGAGACCCAGTCAAAAGCATCAGAATAGCATCACTTTACTTAACAGCCTTTAAATGGCAGGAGACATTGTGCACATCAAAAACAGGCAAAGCAACAAATTAGTATTATTCAACATATCCCTTGTAATCGTTAACATTTTCATAAGCTACTAATTTAGTTCCACATTTTTTCTCAGTAACTGTAATGGATTACATATAACTCTGTTACATGTAACTTTTTACTCCCCAACACTGGCTGTTGGTGAACGCTAGTGAAATCTGAATAGGGAACTCCTTCGCTTTCTCCACAATTGCCTAAATTCCTATTTAAAAATGGCTAAAGATTTTGCAGAGCAATGCCAAATGTGGCCGTATCTTAAGATTTTCTCCCTGCGAAACATAAAATGAGATAGCTTGAAGACCGTTAGAAACTTTTTCGAATGATGCATGATTACAGTATTGTGCATGATTTCTCAGTTTCCCTCTTTTTTTTTTTTTTTTTTTTTTTTTTTTTCTGCTCGGCAGGATGCTGAAGAAGAGGAAAGCCCGTACTGTGCAGGTTCTCCCACCAGCACTAAAAGCCTTTCACCCAGGAGACTACAGAGAAGAGCGGTGAGCACGTACACACTCTTTCACACACTTGCACACAGAGGGAAGGGGTTCACGGACAGTCCGCCTCCTGAAAGAAGCGGCCATTTGCACACCAGTAAGTCCGAACCGACGTGGGGTGGTTTGATTGACAGCTGCGGCTAAAGCGGCCGTGTGTAGTGTGTGTCTTGCGTGTGCGATTCAGTGATGTGTTGCCAAGCCCAGGCAGGGAAGCGGTGAGCCTCCCAGAGACGCAGGAGGTGGCCTGGATTCATACCATTCACTGGCCTATCTCCATTTCCAACTGAAATAGGCCGCGGTTGTTTCACACAACCAGATTTTGGACTGGCAACAAGGCTGCAGTTTTGATGCATCACTAACTGTTAGGTAAAATCACAATATCATATTCTTTTCTAGTGTGTTTTTCCCCTGGGGTTCACTTTTAAAAGCACATTTTCATGTTTGATGACCGTTTTCCATCCTCTGTTGGTCTTTTTACATTATTTTTCATTTTTCCTTGGTTTAGTTTAAGCTAGGTTGCTGTTGGTTTTATTCTCCTTGCACTCTAACACACCTTTGATCCGCAAAAAGGTCAAACACGCATTGGCATTCCTACTCGGCCCCTCACACTGACGCCCATAACCATAAGGCTATGCACCCAGGGACTCCTATGATGCTTTCACTGCATTGATCTGCCCCCTTCCTCCCCCCCTTTTTTGTTATTTATTTTTTTAATTAATTGATTTATTTTATTTTATTCAAGAGAGTAAATGAAAGAGCTGTCTACAAGTGTCCAGCATTGACTTCTTCATGACTGCACTTAAATTTTTAAGAAAAAAAAAATACAGGTACACGCTAGTTATAAATTGCCTAGTCAGACACACACACTCATCAGCAGTCTACCATAAAGGTGTCCTTTGCTCTGTTATTCTCTATTGAGGCTTTAACAACTGTAGCTCAGCAACACGAATGTTGATCAAAAATTCAGAGCTGAATGGTGCAAGTGTTGATTAGCTGTAAAAATATCTCACTTCCGGCATGAACAGCCAGCCCTTGTTGCCCTTGCATGCTCACACCTCCACGGCCCGTGTCAGAAGGGCATTGGACAAAAGCCACGGCTGGCCTGATCCCTTCCCGCCTGCATGCCATCGTGACCGGTGACTTTCCATCCAGCCCTTAATTAGCACGGCTATTAGTTGCATCCTTGTCGTCGGGGTGAGATGGAGAGAACAGAATAGGCGGCATGAAAAGGTGTGGAGACGGAGGTCCTCCAATTAGGGCTTTTCTTAAGGTGGCGGCCGACTCCCTCCACTCACCCGTCCCCGAGGAACCCTCTATCAGAGCTCTCAGATTCATCACATACATACGCGTGTTCTCCTGTTTGTGCACCAGAGTGAACGGGGCAGCCACAAAGACCCTCCACGCGATCAATGAGCAAATCAATCCGCAGCGCCGCTCAGTCATCGTTACCGTCTAACAGAGAACAAAAGAGCACAGGGTGACGGGGGTCTGAGCGGCAGGCCAACACGCTCTATTCTTCAATGTACTTGCTAGTGTTCATTAAAATGGGAGAAATGCTACAGTATAATGAGAGACCTGCAGTATCTTATAAATCGTCTTAGTGTCCAAAAGTCTAAGACCACTAGTAGAAATGCTTCTATTTTGCATTTTTTATATAATACAATTTTCTAATCTAATAAAATGTCCTTGTTACATGTAATTACTATAGATTGTGCATAATTACATGCAACTAACCCTAACCACAGTCTAATCTTAACATCCTAACCCTATAGTAAGTACATAGTTCATTAATATTACTCCATACTTAAATATATAATTACACTGTAACACAGACACCTTAAAATAAAGTGTACATTAAATTATCTGTAGAATATTTTTATGAAAATGTAAAGTTTTATTTGAACATCTGAGATTAAAAATAAATTTTTAGGAGCCAAAATAAACCCAGACAGGGTGATCAGGAACCCATCAAAGCTTACATTTATAAATAAATAAGTGGATATGAAATATTGATTTATTCATTTTATTATGTGGGAAGAAAGAGAGAGTTACACATGAGACATGAAACCAGCTCAGCTTAATGGGAAAACGAAAACAGTTTAGTGGTAGATTGCAATTCAGACAATCAACCAATCAGAATCTAATATGTAGGTGTATATTTCTTTTGATGGATTATGAACAAAAAATATTAATTTACAAAAATAGTAATTTTAATTATACTTATTGAACATAAAATTAAACATAAAAATTTGTCAAAACGATTAATCGCATCCAAAATAAAAGTTTACATAATTTGTGTGTACTGTGTATAATTATGTATATATAAATACACACGTGTGTGTGTGTGTGTGTGTGTGTGTGTGTGTGTGTATATATATATATATATAATGTATATATGTATATGTGTATGTGTATATGTGTGTATATATGTATATGTATATGTGTGTGTATATATATATGTGTGTGTGTGTATATATATGTATGTGTATACATACACATACATATAACATACATAAACATACGCTGCTGAACTGCAGCCAGTTCAGCAGCGCTGCATATTAAAGAGTCCAAAAGCTCTGTTCAAGTTGTGTATATGTGTGTGTGTGTATATGTATATATATATATATATATATATATATATATATATATATATGTATATATATACACTGTGTATATGTATGTATGTATATATATATATATACATGCAAATATTTCTTAAATACATGTATGTGTGTATTCATATATACATATGTGTGTGTACTGTGTATAATTATGTATTTTTTGTATGCGATTAATCACGATTAATCAATTTGACAGCACTAGTAAAAATTTATTAATAGTAATGCATATATAATAATAAAAAAATGTGATATACATTTTTTTATATATACTGTATACACACATATACATATACATATACATATACATATATACATATATATATTATACAATACACAAGAGTTTTTTTGTTTGTTATATTGCTGTTTTGATTATTTTTGGTTTATAAGTCCAGTGGAGTTTCACAAATGCTATAAGAACACTTGCTACACTCACAGAAAAGTTGTGCTGTGTTTTCTGACTCTGGCTCACTGCGCCGAATCCATGTGGCGTACAGTATAAGGGGCTGGTTTTCAGGTCGAGCCTGAGGGCCTGTGAAAGCCAGACTGGGTGTCAGTAGCAGGGCCTGGGGCAGAGTGGAGCTGATCTCTATCTCCTGCTTATTCCTGCCGACTGAAGCTATGGGTGTGTGTGTGTGTTGCGGCTGCCTCCTCTGAGTGGCACACAGCCTCTGGGGAATGACTCCACACACACACACGCTCTCTGGATGAAGCCGGCAGATGGATCCCCTATAGCCGTGGCCAGTTCAGCAGCGCTGCATATTAAAGAGTCCAAAAAGCTCTGTTCAAGTTGTGTATAATTCATACACACTTCCTGCTCCGGCTTATGGGCTTCCACCTTCATTTACATACCGCCCTAAGCAGTGACCACTGTAAACATGATTGTGTTACAGCTGCGGAAGGGTTAACGGTGTTAACTCTTCATGTCATGAAATTAAAATGAATCAAAAGTTTTTAAAGAAATACTCCAGGTTCAATACTTTTTGTGGCATAATGATAATTACTGCAAAAAATGTACTAGTTTTCCTCACTTTCTTAATCAAAATAATAGAGGTGACAGTGAAGGCAAACATTTTTTGGAGGATTTAAAAGCCAAAATGTGATGCTTGTAATATAAAAGCACTTACATTAATTCTTCTCATGTGTTACTTGAGCTGTACAGTCATAAAAAATATTGTTTTGGGGGTTTTAGTTATGTTTACACTGAAAAGGTGACACTTTCTTTGGCTAAAATCAGGTTTTGTGGCTTTACAAATGAAACGATGAGTATTTAGCCCCATTCACTTCCATTGTGTCTCACTGTAATCCAGATTTTTGCTTTTTTTCAAAGAAAAGGAGGGAGATGTCTTGTTTTTTGTGTGTAATCATCATTTAATGCTGTCGGTTCAAACCAGAATATCCTTTTCATACACATTCTTGTTTATATTATACACTATTTATTGCTCTTTTCAAAGAAACAAAATGCTTTTGTAATATTCCATCAGAATGATCTATTAGTAATCAAATCTCACCCTATATTTTTCTCTTTGGATATCCTTTTTCAGTCAAAAATCATGTTACAAAAGTAAAATGTTTTATATTTACTATATTCATAATGAAATTCTATATAGATATTGTTTATTGTTTATAAACTCATCTCGTACAGGTTCATGGCTGTTTGCATGGATGGATTAATGTGAGGTAGAGCTTTGTGAAACTGTGTAGGTCTGGAGGACTGCCAGCATCGAGATGGATTCGTTGGGTGTCAAAAAACATTGACGTACAAATGGAGAGAAAGCGCTTCTGGCCGGTGGACGTTTCGCTGCAAACGGAGAGAAGCCGCACATCTGCATGAGACGATCATGAGACGGAGATGCAAAGCTCGCAGAAAGAGAGAAAGCCCTGTCGGCTGTAACCAAAGTGCCACCTGCTGGATGCTCCAGGACGACACACACATCCAGACTCTTTCTTGCGCTCTCCTGCTCTCTGATATTCGGAAAGTTGCTTTTAGCTGGAGCCAGTTGGAGGGAAGTTGCCTGGGAAGGGGTCCTGGGCTTTGTTTAAAGGGGAACGGCTTGAATAGCTCAGCAGATGCTGGCTTAAGTTTTGGCTTGGAGGCGCAGGGGTTTTGTTTGCATTTTCCAGGCATATCTTCCCTTTCCATACCCTGCCAAGCGCATGAGATCAGTGCCTGGTCTGAAATAGCATATGAAATATATAATGTAAGCCTGGCTATTAAATCGACGAGACGATTGGCTGCAACGTAAAAGCCCTGTTGCCGCTTCTTACAACTTGGCCACGCTAGAAGCAAAATGGGATTTTCTCTTAAAACGGCCTGCCCTGACAAGAGAGATGAAGTTTTAACGGTTTTAAAGTCTCCGTTGAAGAGTGCGATGTCTGCTCGTCGCTCTGACTGAAGACAACCCATTTTCCGTGTGGATTTGAACAGGCAGTTTAAGGAGCAGACGCTGACCTGTGGCAGCTCAATATGTCCGTGCTGATTTAGGGTACACGTAAAAGAAGCAAATAGGCACATGTCTGCTTGTTTTCCAAATCGGCGGTTTTGGCCTGTCTCGGAACAGTGGCTCGAACGGCTTTTATTATTTTATTTCATATCCTGGCCTTTGACTTTGTTTCACTTTGACTCACTTTGGAAAGAATGCAGTGACTGTAAAGTTTAATGCCGACTTTGTCTTCATGTTACTTCCCAGCATCCTCTGCTGTGTCATCTCAGAAAGTAATTAGTGATTTGCTGAGACGGTTAGCAGTTTTGAAAAATTTTACTAATATATATATATATATGTATGTATGTATGTATGTATGTATGCATGTATGTGTGTATATATATATGTGTGTATGTATAATATATATATATATATATATATATATATATATATATATATATATATATATATATATATATATATATATATATATATATATATATATATATATATATATATATGTATGTATGTATGTATGTATATATATATATATATATATATATATATATATATATATATATATATATATATATATATATATATATATATATATATATATATATATATATGTATGTATGTATGTATGTATGTATATATATATATATATATATATATATATATATATATGTATATATATATATATATATATATATATATATATATATATATATATATATATATATATATATATAGTATATATATAAGTATATAAATAAATAAATATTTAAATACGATTTTGATAATAATAATAATAAATATTGTTATTGCTAAATAAAAATAAGGGATATTACTGTAATAATTACTGTAATATTATTGTAATATGGCACTGTAAAATATAGATTATTCAAGAAAACAACTATAATAATTTTATTTTACAGTATAACAAGCTTTTGAATCACAAGCTGCTCACGTGTAAACAAAGTGCCACGCTTCATATATGTGACCCCGGACCACAAAACCACTCATAAGTCACACAGGTATATTTGTGGCAATAGCAAACAATACATTGTATGGGTCAAAATTATCCATTTTTCTTTTATGCCAAAAATCAAAATGGAAAGCTTATGTATTCAGCTTTATATGATGTATAGATCTCAATTTAAAAAAAGCCTGACCCTTATGACTGGTTTTGTGGTCCGGGGTCACACATTATATTTATATATTATATTTAATTAAATCACAGCTTGATTGGATAATCACAGTAAGCCAACTCACGGTTTTAGTTTTATTTAAATTAATCATGCAGCCCTACTGTTACTATTATTTCACACCCATAACCTCGAGTATAAACTTTGGACTTGGCCATAACAACTACAACATGCTAAAAACAGTCTAAACCTGTTTACACCTTAGCAACCACAAATCAGTGCCCTAGCATTAACAAGCACTATAGTAATATAGCTGCGAGCCAATTAGCCTAGCATTTAGCTTTTTTAAATACATGCACCTGAGAGAACTAAAGAATGAAGTGACTGTAAAGTTTAAGGCTGACTTTGTACTATTGTTACTTCCTAGCATCCTCTGCTGTGGCATCTTGATATGTAATTAACATTTTTTTAAGAATAGCATTAATATTACTATTATTTCCCACCCATAAGTATTAACGTCTTTTGACTAATGTCTTTGTTCCAGAACATGCTAGCAACTGCATAGCAGCATGCTAAAAACACTTTGAACACCTTAAACCGCAAATCAGTGGCCTAGCAACTACTTAAGCAATGTAGCAGCTAGTTTTGCGTGAGCAAATGTACTTTAAAAAAAAGTTATTTATATTTTTAGGTTAAAGTTACTAACAATTTCAGAACAGTTGCTCTGAAAATAATCTCAAAGATCTCAGAAGGGCTGAAAAAAAAATTAATTGGATGAATTATAATTTTTTGAATAGTTAGCATTTAGCCAACTAACCGGTTCTTAGTTTTTTTTTTTTTTTGTGTACATGTACCTGTATACCTGACTGTATGTGTTGAGGGTTTGCTTTTTTGTTTGTTTGGGTAGAAGGTGTTTGAGATGCAGGTCTGGTGTTGCCATCCTGCAGAGGGCTTGCACTCACCTTGTTTTAATAAACACCTCCGCTCATAGAAAGCGCAAGAGTGGGGCCGCTCTCTGAACAGCACGGCCCGCATCGCCACTCAAGGGGCTACATAACTGCAAACAGTGTTGCAGGGCAAACAAACACACACACACCCACACCCACACAACCCGCCGACACCAAATGAATGTGACACAGTTCCGCAGGTGCATCCAGCCCCTTCACTTAAGCCAAAGTGGCTTGCCGGCCAAATTTATGGCCCTGACACAGGAATCCATTAAAGCCTTTTGGAGGATTCAAGGCCTGAACCCCCCGTGATCGCTTTCATTATAGCTGCCGGCTACTAGCGAGTGGGGCAATCAGTGCCCAACATGTGTTCCTGTTTATTCCAATGGCAAAGTGTTCGGTACACGCATCTCTTAGCTATTTTTATGGACAGGGTGGCCGTTAACCCATTCGGCAGGCACCGTTACCTAAGATGGCAAGAAGCTTTTTGCACGAGCCATTACGGCGAGACTTGACCGGTTGATCTGATCCACCCTGTCCGGTTAGCAGCGTAGCATGACGTTTTTCTCGCGCCTCGGGCTCAGTAAAAGGGCTTTGGTTTAGTAGTGTGCTTTGATAATGTGGCAAACGGCAGTTTATGGGCTACTTTAGTGAGTGGCGGTGCGTTTGCGTGTGTGTGTGTGTACGTGTCGTGGATGGCTAGTTAATGGCAAACCCTAAAGCCTGGGGCCGCAGCATGAAGCGGTGCCCTATAATGCTTCAATTCTTTAATTTGCCAATTAAACGTGTTACACAGGTGTGTTATAAAAGCCATAGGATTAGCAGACTATGCCGGGGACAGGAATTAATGTTGTCGCTCTGTAGAGGGGACATGAAAAAGTTTAATTCAGGAAATGTGTTGCTTTAGTAGATTAGGTGGGATTTTAACATTTCAATCCTTTGTTTTAGCATCACAATCAAAAGTCGTCCCCACACACAAGCCTCTGCTCTCCAGACATTTACAACGACAACAATGATGACACAGCCAGCAGGTAAGGGTTTAAACTCTATTACAGTGTTTTCCAAACCAATTATGGGGTAAACATCATCCATTCTTCAAGGCAACACTGCCCTCTGGTGCCTTTTTTCATCCCACATGGCTTTTGAGTTAACAA
>CM031964.1:21772020-21827020 GCA_018749465.1 Paracanthobrama guichenoti
CTACCTCTCCGTCCTACCCTTCCCAATAACCTTGCCAATGAAGAGGTCCCACTGAGGAACTCTCTCCCTGAGTCATCTACAATTCAACTCTTGGAACCTGGTGATGCTGACAAATCCTCCAGTTCTGCTGATGCCCAGCTGAGCCCCTGCAGACAGCACCCAGTAGCCCGCAGCCTCTCCCGACAGAAGGTCCTTTCCAGAAAGAAACAGAGGCCCAACCAGGAACATGCCCAGCACAGGGCAACAGGCAGGCAACCTTCGGTCTTCGTACCTTGGGAGAGGGAAAACCAGTCCCAGGAGACAGATATGGAAAAAATAGGGCATGAGACTCAGGAGAAAGGCTTGCTAGAAGAGATCGAGTCCATGTGTCGCATCAGCATGGCCATCAAAAGCAACCAGGAGCTTACACACATTCAGAACAACACCAGCTTGGACAAATCCTGAGAAATTGACGCAACACTCCCATCTCGTTTCATATTTACGCTGTCCTATGATGTCACACCAGCACTTTTGCATGAATTATTTGCAAAGGTGTTTTGTAGTTAATGTGAATGATCGGTCCTCTTATTTCTCACATTCGGTGCGAAAACGACAAACGGTATGTTTAACTGGTGGATAGAAAGGACGAAAAATTAGGTTTAAAGGGATTTGTCAATATTCATCATCCAGTTTTATTTATTTTCAGCAGATGATTTGCACTTGCATAGTTTCAAATCACTGTTTCGATAAATCACTGTGGGTGAAGGGCAAACTTCTCTGTGTATTTTACTAAATCGTACGAAAATAGTGAATTTAAATAGTGCGCAAATCTCAGCTTAATATGATGCCTTAAACAGATTTCATTTGCTTCTGCACAGTATTTCCTGACTGTGACACTGTAGCTGGCTAGCTTGCTAACTACTATCACTACCTTTTGCATGCAATGCATCTTAAAGAGAGAGATTTATCTAGGCCAGATGGAACAACTGGTTCTCAATTTGCTATATTTTTGAAAAAGAAAAAAATATTTTTTCAAGACAATTCTCAGGTTTCTGCTTTTATCCCAGATGAGATGTATTTTAATTTCAGTTTAGACAAAAATCCCTATACATTTTTTTTTTTAAAGGACTAATAGCCTTAAAAATGACGGCCACCCTGACATTTTTTTGCGCAAACAAAACTGACAAATAATGTGTATTTTAAACCCCTTTTTGATCTCTTACTCAGTACAAAGTTCAGTCTAAGGCCCAAAATGTAGCTCTACACAAGTATGAGAACACAAATACCCAAGTTGTGAAATTTGTAACGTAGCACAAGTACATGTTGCATTCTCAGTGTTGCCACAAGGGGCACTGAAGCAGCTTTAGCTTAAACTAGGTGTGTCTGAAATTGCGTACTGTCTGAGTAGGTACAAAAGTACATTTCATGAGGAACAAACTTTGAAAGTATGTTCTCGTAGGGGTGTAACGATACATATCGAGATATCGCGATACAAAAATGTGACAATATGTATCGTTGATTTAAACCAGGGGTGTCCAAACTCGGTCCTCGAGGGCCACTGTCCAGCAGAGTTTAGCTCCAACTTGCCTCAACACACCTGCCTGGAAGTTTCTAGTATGCCTAGTAAGACCTTGATTAGCTGCTTCAGGTGTGTTTAATTGGGGTTGGAGCTAAACTCTGCAGGACAGTGGCCCTTCTGGAGCAGGATTGGACACCCCTGATTTAAACTATATGATTTGTGATAGAGAATTGTTTTATCCAAGGCTCAGCTTACTGTATTTATAAGGTGTAATTCACCCAAAAATATAAATTCATCATATACTCACCCTCATGTCGTTTCGTTTAACTTCCAAACACAATATTTTTTAATGAAACCTGAGAGATTTCTGTCCCATTTAAAGTCTATTCTTCTAAAACTTAAAAGATCCAAAAAATGTCATAGTCACCGTAAAAATAACTAATCGAGTGTCTAATCCAAATCCAAGTCTTCTGAAGAGACACAATGGTAATATTATTTTGATAATCAAAAAGTAAAAAAAAATGTTTGGCTTAAAATATCGTATCGTATCGTGAGTTCAGTATTGCGATTGGTATCGAATTGACACGAGTGTATCGTTACACCCTAATAGTGAGGTACGAATGAAAATCCAAACGTTCTACATCCGCCGTATTGTTGTCATGTGACTTACGTTGCAAGTTACGTCGCTTCACTGCCATTCATAAAAATCCTCTACCGTGGCCCCATGGGATAGTAAAATGTCCATCAAACGCACACTTCAGAATCTCGCCGGAAGTAGTAGGTCATACTATGAATTCGGACATACTGCTCGTCTTGTGCATTTCTTTTCACCTTCTATATAGTAGGGAAGTATGCATATTCAGGTGGAGGGTGTGAACTACTGTCATTGTGGTTCGAAGAGAATCTTGCTTGACATGAATGTTAGAAAACAACAGAACTGCTTGCCAAATTATGCCGATTTTAGTTACGGATATATTTGGCTTGTCCTCTGTTTCCCTCATTTATATCGGCTGTGAACGTCATCTTCAAAGCTGTACTGCTACACCAAACAGGAAGTGGTCATTAGATCCAGCATTTGTTTCTTTAGAGGCTGATGAATTGCTCAGGCCGTTGAGCAGAATGATTTAGGACACGTGCCATTCTGTCTGACACTTTAATGACTCACCCCTCCTGCGTAAACTCCTGTGGTAAAGATTTGGCCGTAAAAGCATTCAAAGTTTTAGGACCCCTGTCTCAAATCAGGCTAGGCTTTCAACGTAGCAGTTTAGCTCAAAGCTATATATCCTTCGGACGTCCTGATGAACTATGCAAATCCCAATCAGAGTTATCAAGCAACTTGTATTGCCATTTGTTTATTTCTAGACCTTATGAAATCAAAATTCGAGTTTTGTGGCTATTAGTCCATGTCTATTTTTATTCAGTACCCACATGACATGCAGGACATGTAGTTGATGTAACGGTCAAAACTGATGGTACGTAAATAAAAAGAAAAAAAAAGAAAATGAAATTAAATGAAATGCAAGTAGCGTCACCTTAAAATAGCTATTCTTTTCTATGCTAACACTGCTCAAAGGTATTTCCTGTAAATGGAAAGATCTCATTTACGTGTACTGTTTTTACCAATCTGCAACTTAAGGGAACTTCTGAAAAGAAATGAACCCCCAATCCTCTATTTAAATACAAGGTTGTGCCTTAAATGAGTTGATCCGCTTGAGTAGCTGTTCCTGTATAGGCAGCTTCCATCTAACTCATAAATGGAATCTCATACCTGACACTCTGCATAGACAGCAAGTCTTTATTAGTGAGGTTATAAAGGTGCGGTCACATTAGCAAAATTTTGTGGGCAAAAAGTGTCCATTGTCTATTGCCGATAGTTTAGTGACGTGTGAAGTCACTTTCAAATCAAGCAGCTTTCTGTTGGTCAACATGGAGTCTGCATAGGGAGACTTTTTGATTAATGGGAAACCTGAAAATGGTGTTATAAAGAGGAGACTTGCACTAAGGATTTTAATGCCTGTCATTTATTTCAAATATCTGTATCTACAACAAAATGTGTGTAAGCATGCTTAGAGTGTATTAAAGAGTGGATAGTTCACCCAAAAATGTATACATTTCTTTGTTCTGATGTACACAAAGGAAGATATTTGGAAGAATGTTTCTAACCAAGGAGATCTCGTCCCCCATTGACTAGCATAGTATTTTTTCCCCTACTGTGGCAGTCAATGGGGAGCGAGATGTGCTTGGTTACAAACATTCTTCCAAATATCTTCCTTTGTGTTCAGCAGAACAAAGAAACTCTTACAGGTTTAGAACATCTTGAGGGTGACTAAATGACAGAATTTTAATTTTTGGGTGAACTGTCCCTTTAAGTATTATTCTTTAACCTTTTCATTTCGGTGTGTGTTAAGTGATAGTTCACCCAAAAATGAAAATTAGCCCATGATTTACTCACCCTCAAGTCATCCTAGGTGCATATGACATTCTTCTTTCAGACGAATACAATCAGAGTTATATTAAAAAAAATGTCCTGGCTCTTCCAAGCTAATGGCAGTGAGTTTCTGTTTTGAAATCCATTAAAGTGCATCTATCCATCATAAAAGTGCTCCACATGGCTCTGGGGGGTTAATAATGGCCTTCTCAAGCAGAGCGATGCATTTGTGTAAGAAAAATATCCATATTTAAAACTTTACAAACTGTAATCTCTAACTTCCGCTAACCTCCGTACGCACGTTCACGAGAGACTGGCGTTCCAGTGTAGGACGCAGGTGTAGCGTGAGTTCCGGTGACGAACGCGGAAGCACAGAGGATAGAGCAAAACAGAACTTGGTTCTCGTGAGAACTAGCATATTCTTACCGGAGCGTCCTACGTCATACACTGGAACGCCAGTCTCTCGTGATCGCACTTACGACAGTTAGCGGAAGTTAGAGATTACAGTTTGTAAAGTTTTAAATATGGATATTTTTCTTACACAAATGCATCGCTCTGCTTCAGAAGGCCATTATTAACCACCCAGAGCAATGTGGAGCACTTTTATGATGGACAGATGCACTTTAATGGATTTCAAAACAGAAACAGCCATTCACTGCCATTAGCTTGGAAGAGCCAGGACATTTTTTTATATATAGTAGAGTAAATCATGGGGTCATCTTCACATTTGGGTTAACTATCTTTTTAAGTATTATTCTTTAACCATTTCTGTATGTGTGTGTTAAGCATATTCTCCATCGTGAATGTGGTAAGGTTTCAGCCTAACTTTTTCCACCCTCGTGCAAAATTTTTAAATGCGTGGATTTCGCTCAAAAAAAAAAAAAATCCAGCTGAACAATGGTAAATGTGACTGCACCTTGTTGCACGTGATGCTGTCTAGGTAGATGGCTTGTTAAGGTTTGGAACAGAGTTCATATTTTATCACTGGTACTTTAATATTTTTATTAGCTCTAAAATATTGGTATTCGAACCAAAACCTGAAATGCTTAGTAGAATGTCAGAAAGCATTTTTGTTGCCTAATAACCTGTTTATTGGTATATGGTTAATGCAAGAGAGACCATCAGCCTGTTCGATACCAATCAAGCACAAAGGACCTCAGCCGAAGTATCTCAGAATGGCCATGTGATCAGTCTTACATTTGCTTTCACTGAATATCTTAATTGTCGTTATTACTTTTGATACTGTGTAATTGAAAAACATGTATGGTTTGGTTTATTGTTGTTGCCCATGTGCTCTGTATTATGAATAACTTCTTGATATTCGTCTTTGGTAATGACTGAAAATTCAGAATAGCTAGAATTTTGCCTTGTAAAGGTATTTAACCCTTTTCTATACCTAATTTACATTTGCTTTCTTGTTACTAAAGTAGAGAAAATAAATAAATTGTAATGTTTTACAATTTAGCATTATTTGAAATGTGGTCATGTTGCAGCATTGAAACGACCACGTGTTTATTTTAAAGCTGAAGTGTGTAATCTTTTGGGCTTTTCACACTTGAAATAGTTAACCCTGGGTAAACGGAGTCCTGGGTTATCTTGCTTTACATTTCACACTGCTCATAATTTACCCGAAGGTAACAATGAATCCTGGGTCATTCATAAAGAGACGTAGTGACCTTGGGTTAACGTCTTTATTTGCATATTCGCGGTGTCACTGACTGGACAAACGCAGCACGTGACCTGTTTACATAAAGGCGCTAGAATTGCGTGTTCATATATTACACATTTCTGACTGTAATATAAAAAAAAAAATTCTGAATGACTATAAAGGTAAGTCTCATCTTCACTCCAATTGTCGCGTTTTCCATCGCCGTTTGACATTTTTCCTATCAAAGGCAGAAACGCCTGTTTATATACATCTTGCAGCGTTGCCCAAAGCACGTAAATATAATGCACGCGATTGGTTGTCGGTTGCTAAGCATCTAGTTGTAACATTCAAACACCGCCTCATTTCATACTGGGCAAGTCTGGTTTGAAAACCCCAGGTAAAACACTGCTAATCCCACTGACGTTCCTTAACCCGGGGTTAAAAGCAGGGTTAAGAAAGACGATAACCCGGGGTTAAGCGCAGTGTGAAAAGCCCTTGCAAGAAACATATTTTTGCAATTTCGCTTGGTTACAATAAATTTGAACCAGTTACTGTTCACCAGCGTTTTAAAATAAAACACTACTTGAAACTAGGTAGTAAGCACATATATTGAAGAACATGCTACCCAAAATCTTTTTTTCTCTTCTTTCCTGTTTACATATGCTCTTGTGTTATTGATGTGCATTTTCGTTGTAAAGTTCTTTAGTATTTTTTGGCAGTGCTGGGAATTCTTTTAAGATGCATGAGCGTACTTCTTTTAGTCAATAAAGAAATATGATGTCAAGTTTTATGACCATGGTACCATTCACATGTTTTTACTTAGTAGTATTGTTGAGACGGTCTTCATTTCCCGTCTGTTTTGCTGTTGAATTCTTTACATTGAGTAATGAGCTGCTGTAGCTGAATCACTGGACTCTTCAGACTGTGCTTTCGAATGTTCTACACAACGCAACATGTTTTTGTTACACAAAAAGTCTGTACCGCTGACATTTTATTCAATATAATGGTAGCAGCACTATTCATGCTTCATTTTCTTGAATGTTTCACATACATATGGAATCGCCATGTGATTTGGTGAGTTTAATTTGTGGTGATTGAAGTGCTTTGGAGTGAATGGAGCCGGATGGCAGAACTCTTCCGCATGCTCTCAGTGCAGTTATATCGTTTTCAAGTGCAAATTAGCTCAGTCTGGTGTGTTGTTACAAGAACTACTGGTACCACTGTATGCACTGTGAAATGAAATAAATTATATGTCCGTACAACTCACCTGACTCTGTTGTGATGTTTGTGGCTTTTGAATTGAACTCATCCTTCCCTTGGGTCATTTTGACCCGAAACTCATTTTAAAAGAAAATATTTTAAAATTGAGAGTTCATCTGAGTAGTCCAAGACCTTAGGACTTTTGTCGCACTTGAACCACAAATGCACAAAAAAAACAAATGTTGAAATAAAAAAAAGTAACATCCTTTCCTCGCGGGTCAATCTGACCCCTTTATGAATGAATGGAATGAGAGGAATGCTTCAGTACACGTAGACAAACCTTCTAGTGTTATATTATCTTTTGTTATATTATATAATGTGCTTTATTTATTGATAAAATCTAGTAATTTAAAGTTGCAAAAATTGCATTAAAAAAAAAATTTGAGTATAATTTTAGGACTTCGGGTCATTTTGTGCTGCGAAGGAAGAATTTGTTACAAAATGCGAGGAAAGGATGAGGGTTAAATAGGTGATTCTAAATGTGGATTGGGGAGGGAAAAAACACTAGCCTAGAAATCTAGACGCACCCTAGCGGCAGCAAATCTACTTTGCCGTGAGTGTAGTCTAGCAACTCTCGGTAGACCTGCGAGCTGGAAAAAACAAACTCTGGTCAGGCCAATCACATCATGTATAGAGGCGGTGGGCGAGTTTAACATAATGACGGCAGAGTTGTGACGGTTCCACGTGCTACTTGAAAACAGAACAGCGGCGAACAGCGGTCTGTCGAATTGGCTTTGGCCGTGACTCTGGGGAGACTTAGAACGGCACAGAAGTCATTCTTAAGAAAGGAAGATGTGTTCGGAGTTTTGCTGACCGGATACGTAAAGTTTAATCTATCAACTAGCTCCGCTTCACCTTCTTCATTGCTCTGGTTGGTTGAAGCGCTATCCTATTGCGTGCAGAGGGAATCGGAAAGACAACCGTTTATCCCGCCTCTCGGATTGAGCCCTGCCAATGGTGTGTTCCCAGACTCAACATATTGATGTGGGTCTGGCTTGTCAGGCTAAAAAAAAACACTAAATCAGAGATTAAAGTAGTGATCATTTTTAAAGTACATTAAGCAGGCGATCAGAAAAATTTATGCTGTTCTTTAAATATCGGCAATTTCTTTGCGGTTTTCTTTACGGAACAAGAGCGGCAAATTATTACAAATCCATGTTTGTGTTTCTATCAGTTTATAAAATGTTGATGTTGATTAAAATCAAATTTACTTGACCAATTCTAGTTATAACATTTGCACAAAAAAAAAAATCCTGAGACTTTTGCATACACCCGAGAAAAAAAAATACGCACAGTAAAATATATATACATAATTCGGAAACAGCAGTGTGACTGCGAATATTGCACGTGCTAACCATAACGATAACTATATTAGCATGCACAAATGAATGATAACGTTCTGTTAATGGGGGCACGGACTGGCAGCACGAACAAAGCAAAAACCTTGAAACGTCCTGACCAGGTGCGATGCAAAAACTGAGCCGTTTCTTCCATGAAATCGCATTGGTCCGAACTTTATTAAATATGTTCTAACTAGCCGTGATTGTTGAGCAGCATTGGATGTTCAAGTTACTATTATTATAAACACTTCACAATTCACCAATCAATGAATCCTAAAGCTTTTCAGAGGTAAATATCAAAGATAGTTGTTCATCACAAATATTATAAATTAAACATCCATTATGTGGAAGATTGTCCAATCAAAAATGGTCATTTGTAAGACTGTTATCTAGCTGATGAGAGCTGCCACATGATCAGTTAATAAAAAGGCCCTTTTCTTCATCTTGTAAAGCCAACAAGCCACAAACAAGATGATTGGCTGATCATTGGTTGTTTGGATCAGATGAGTCTCTCCATTGGTGGAGGCTGCACAATGTTCCACATCTCCACTCTTGAGCCTTCCTTCTCCTGTCGACTGGGGCTGTAGGTGCCTCGTGTGGCCCGTCGGTTCACCGTCATGACCAAAGCTGTGGCCACGCCGAAAAGAACCAACAACAGAATCACAGACACCAGGCTGATGGACAGAAACAGGTCAGACGTCACGCTTTCTGCATTCAGCTAGAGAAAATAAAACAGGGTGGTGTTAGTAATGGGTAGTCAGTAAAATGTAATATGCTCTTTGCTATTTTAAGTCAGTGCTTAGCAACCTAATAAAACTGTATAATCTGCATTAAAATGTTAGTGAACACTAAGAAGAATCACACACACTTTGGGATCATCTTGGCTCAGTCTACATAAGCTCTCATGCTTGTCTGCTCCCAATGTCCCATCCTGTCCCCTCCATCTGCCACATCTCTTGACATTTTCACTACAGTCAAACCTGACGCGAAAATTAAGTCTGCACAAAACATGCCGCCTTTTATACAAGAGTTCATTGAGTAGGCCAATAAAGTTACCATAAGATTATATTTAAAGTCTAGTTTTTGTTTTGCAGACTAAAACTACACTCAGTAATGAATCAGTATTTTTGAACAAATCGGTTGACTGATTAATTCAATGACTCACTCATTTGTTTTGTTCCTAAATATGTTAGTGATTTAAATGAATCTGTTTAATGAATGATTCAGTGACTCAATCATTTGTTTTGTTCCTTAATACGTCAGTGATTTAAATTAATCGGTTGAATGAATGATTCAATGACTCACTCATTTGTTTTGTTCCTAAATATGTTAGTGATTTAAATGAATCTCTTTAATGAATGATTCAGTGACTCACTCATTTGTTTTGTTCCTGAATACGTCAGTGATTTAAATGAATCGGTTGAATGAATGATTCAATGACTCACTCATTTGTTTTGTTCCTGAATACGTCAGTGATTTAAATGAATCGTGTTGAATGATTTAAATGAATCGGTTGAATGACTGATTCAATAACTCACTCATTTGTTTTGTTCCTGAATATGTCAGTGATTTAAATGAATCGGTTGAATGAATAATTCAATGACTCACTCATTTGTTTTGTTCCTGAATATGTGAGTGATTTACATGAATCGGTTGAATGACTGATTCAATAACTCACTCATTTGTTTTGTTCCTGAATATGTCAGTGATTTAAATGAATCGGTTGAATGAATAATTCAATGACTCACTCATTTGTTTTGTTCCTGAATACGTGAGTGATTTACATGAATTGGTTGAATGACTGATTCAATAACTCACTCATTGGTTTTGTTTCTGAATATGTTAGTGATTTAAATTAATTGTGTTGAATGATTTAAATGAATTGGTTGAATGAATGATTCAATGACTCACTCATTTGTTTTGTTCCTGAATATGTAAGTGATTTAAATGAATCGGTTGAATGAATGATTCAATGACTCACTCATTGGTTTTGTTCCTGAATACGTCAGTGATTTAAATTAACCGGTTGAATGAATGATTCAATGACTCACTCATCAGGATTGTGGAATATCAAAGGCAGCAAAGGATACATTTATGCTGCCTTCAAAAATCGATCAGATGAAGGTATCCCAGGAGACAGGAAATTAAGCTAACTTTGGATTTGGATGAGCCTTGGACGTCCTACCTTGGAATGCATCCTCCGAAGGCAGCAATTTTAAGCTTTCGGACGTGTTCGATTTGAAGAGGCATTGAGCAGGTGTGTGACATCAAAGTACCGCAAGAGCGATTCGAAAGCATACACAGCTGTCTTCTGCTCTCATTGCTCTCACTGCACTTGTTCCTGATCAAACTAGTGTTTTTGAACAAATCTTTTGACTGAATGATTCAATGACTCACTCAGGCAGAGAGTCTTTTTTGTTGAATCAGTGCTTTGAACAAATCGAACGATTCATTAATGCAAACAAAACTACAGTCACTTGTTGCCACCAACTGGCATAACCTGTGCACAGGCATAACCAACACACAGACTGACACTGAAACTTGTTCATTTAGTGACATTTATCATTTTATTCTATTTTAGTATGCCACACATATCGACCAGGCAATATTATATATAAAAAATTATAGTAGCTCCAAGAATCAATATACAAATGCTACTTCTCACGCATACTCTAGAGTAGATGGTCTGATCTTCAGGACCAAAATTAGATTATCCAACCCAGCCCTTCCCACACCGGCTCCAACTGTTGAAGGAGCAGAGACAGGCAAGAAGCTCATGGCCACAGAAACTCTGAGCTGAGCTCATCACCTGCTCTGAAGGCGATGTTTTATGTGTGTGAGAGAAAGCGAGAAGGAGAGAGACAGCCAGACTTTCCAGCAGACAAACGACCCTGTCACTGCGATAAGCTTCTCCCGATATATTTCCCCCCTCGTTTCTCAGACCTGCAGCGATGCTCTGCTGAGTTGCATTTCACACAGAACGGCGCTGCGCCTTTCTGCTGGCCAAGCACTATTCTGTCACTCTGAAGACACAAACTTTCTCTGCAGACGTGGAACAGAACCACAGACCCACAGATTCCTCACACTGAGACACATTTATGCTTCAGCAGTCAAAAACACTAGCCCTCAAGAACTGTGCTTGCATCCCTGTCGCATTCCCTCCGCATTAATGATCTATTTTAAGCTTCTTTTTTAAAATATATTGCATTAGTAATAAAACTGTACAAAAAAAAAAAAATATGAAAGTGATTCATGATAACAGGATGTTTAACCTACATAAAGTTATACTGCAATCCAAAGTTGCGGCTAATATAATTGCTAACCCCTGATAGGCTGACACTGATACAACTGACATATTTCATATTCAAACAAGAAGTTAAGGTAGGACACATGTTACTATTTATTATTTTGTATATAGCCATGTTAGTGAGTAGTGACGTCAAACATTGAATTAAACGTGACTGTTTTTCTAAGGGTACGTTTACACAACAGCGATGTACAAAAAACTTTTTCCTGATTTCAGTTGTCAAAACATCCCCCGTTCACACGTTTCACACGAAAGCGACTAAAAACACTGTATTTTTCATGCCAGGTCAGTAGATGGCAATGTCACTTTGTAAAGAAACACTACGCGTCTATAGACTGAACACGTAATGCGTCACAAAAGTGCATTTTTTGTAGTTTACACGGAGACGATAACGCCATCGTTTTCAAAAACTTGCACTTTGAATCCCGTTTTCAAAAGTTTGCGTTTTCAGGCCCCCAAATTGCCATTGTTGTGTAAAGGAATGACCAAAATGCTTGAAAAAAAATCCTGTTTTTAGTTGAAAACGGTGTCGTGTAAACGCTGAGAGAATCATTAATTCATTTTAGTGAATCGGTTCGCTCATATGGTTCATTTGATTGCTCCTATTCAATAAACCGATTCACTAATTCATATCCCTGCACAGATGTCTACACTACTATTGTAACAATATACAAAATATAATACTAGCTAATAGTATAAATACTTGCCCGACACATACTGCTCTGATTACGATGAGCTATAAATAAATAATATCTGAAAGATAAATTTGTGTGACTGGACAAAAAGTCTCTTTTCCTAGGAGAGAAAGACTGTAAATTTTAAATGTGCTTGTCTTTTTAAAGGGGTTTTGTTAATTTATATGCGTACGCTATCATATAGATGGCTTCAAAACTAATGCTGCCTTCACGTGTTATCAGAATTATCATAAATACAAGTTTCCTAGGTAAAATATGCACATTTCACTGCCGGTTGTATATTCTGTATATAACTGTGTATGTGACAAATAAAACTCTTGAATCTTGAATGCCCTCTGATGTCGTGTTTACCACTGGGAAGTTTGGAAATCATTTTGATACCCAAATTCCCAAGATAGGCGTGCCATAAACTTTAAAGGAACATGCCGACTTTTTGGGACTTTAGCTTATTCCCCGTATCCCCCAGAGTTAGATAAGTCCATACACACCATTCTCATCTCCGTGCATCCCATATCTCTGTCTGACGCACCCACCGCTAGCCTAGCTTAGCACAAAGACTGGAGGTAAACAGCTCCAGCTAGCCTACTGCTCAATAAGTGACAAAATAACGCCAACATTTTCCTGTTTACATGTTGTGATGTGTATAGTTACATTGTGTACTAAGGCCGACGGAAAATGAAAAGTATACGATGTAACTATACACATCACAACATGTAGGACGTGAAGGCAGCATAAGTCCCGAATGTCTCATTTTGATTTAATGGGGGGTTTTAGAAAACACCAAAGCTCAGCGAGCCACACCGTGACATGTCTTAGCCTGAGATAAGATCCTCTCACCAGCATCTATCCTGTTAGATGGGATTAGCTAAGTAGAAAGTGGCTATCTTTAACCCGCACATTAGCATTTTGCTCACAAGTTAAAAATAAGGACAAGTTGAGGGGATTCAATTTATTCGTGCTGTTCTGTTTCCAGTCACAGTAACCTTAAGCTTTGTGATATCAGTTCAGCTCATCAATCATACATATCACTTGGTCATTTTAAATATTTGCCTAGAAAACTATTTTAAAAATCTCATTTAAAATGCATGTGCCAATTTAATCTTTTTTTTTTCTGTAATGTATTCTATTAAAAAAAAAAGAAAAAAAGTTGTGATGACTTAAGCCAAGAGGTGTAACCATCAAGTAAGAGTATTATTTCATATTGAATACATTGAATATGTTTTCAGTATTACATATTACAGCATATATTTGTCAAATATTATTATTTCTTTAATCATGATGTATGGTTAATCTTATGTATGGTTACATTTTATTTTTACAATCTCAGGACCTTTTTATGACTTATTTAATAATTCTGGGCAAATAAAATAATAAAAATATATTTTCTGTAAAACTGTTCAGTGTTTACACCTGGTATTAAGATGCGTTTTGGTCGATTGGATGACAAAACGATGGAGACACATTCCGGTTTACACCAGGTGAATGCTGTTTTAATCTCTTTTGTCCACTTTCAACCACTTCTGTCCTGATTTCTTTGAGGGGAGAGTCTATGGGCGGGTAAATGTATGGTCTTTTTCAGATCTTTCGATCTAATGAACGAAATAAGCTGATGCATTTACATATGAACATGACTGGAAATGACAGAAAAACAGCTTTCGTTTCTGCTCTGACAGCCGCAAGACGACGCCGAACGCCGTGAGTGTGTGTTAGAAATCAGGAACGTTGAGAGAATATGGTGCGTTTTTCATCTTCAAACCAAATTTGGGTCTTCAGTCGACAAAGTTTAAATCCCGTCTGGCTAGCGCGCTTCCCATGATGCTTACTCATTAGGTCAGTAGGTGGAGATAGACGTAGACTGAATCCGAAATCGCCCCTTTTACTTTCAAATAGGGCATTATTTGAGGGCACAGCCATTTGTAGCGGTGTCTGAAACCATAGTGGATGTTATTGAGTGCACTCATTCAATCCCACATTGCACCGCAATAACGAGTGTACAGCCGATGTGCGCACAGCGGCTGTCCAAATTCACTCACTCTTTTTCATTCACTCCTTCAAGTGAACTGTATTAGTGGACTAACGTAGGGAGTAGTTAATGAGGGTTTAGGGGGTCGATTTCGGATTCAGCCGTAGTCTTTTTGGTTGCTCGAACACATTCGATCACATGAGTGTTTACACTATGAAAGCAATCCGGTCAAATGCGTTTCGACTACATCTGGAAGTGGTCGAAAATGGACAAGCTCAAAATGTTTTACACCCAGTTTACACTTGTGATCAGGCTTTCCTGTAGCTCAAACAATAAGAGCGTGGCGCTAGCAACGCCAAGGTGAAAGCAAGAACTGACAAAATGTAAAAATGTGTACCTTGAATGCAATGTAAGTCGCTTTGGATAAAAGCGTCTGCCAAATGCATAAATGTAAATGTAAATGATCAGATTGACCAAAATGCATCTTAATACTAGGTGTAAACAGGGCCTATGAGTGTGGATGTAGCCAAGAGGTTAAAGAACTCGATTGACCTATCGGTAAGCCCTGCCCCCTTAGTTACCTCGGACAAACAAACAGAGTTGCTAACTGTCTTACAATGGCAGAGGTCAAAGTGAAAACCTTGTCCCAAGACGTTTTTGATACATTTTGGACACAGAAGGAGGGATATATTAAAGATTTTTAAAACAATATGGTGGGTAACAAGATTAATTTCGAAGCGAGAGTTTACAGATCACAATGCAAGTGGGAGAAGCCTCATGTAGACCTTTGTTTATGTGTTTTTGACCTACACTGTACATGATGCGAGAACAGTTAGCTATTTAGGTTTGTATGCTACCCTGGACTATCTAACTTTAATTGTAACTTAATGAGAGTATGACAACCAGAAAATGAACATTTGGGGTTGAATGCACATAGTTTTACCATATTTGTAGCATAAACACCATCAAACCGATGAGAGCTTTGGATCTTCCAATGTTTCTCTATGGCGCTGAAACCTAAAGATATCCGTGTTCCGGTCCCCATGCAACTGATACTCAACTGCCATTGGTTCATCTGCATTTGAGGGGAGGGGCTTACTGATAGGTAGCATCTAATTCCATGTAGAGGAATTGTAAACCAAATTGTTGTCATCCCCTGCCCTCACAAAATGTATCCAATTGTACGCTTAACTCAACAACTGATATACTGTAAGTTGCATCTGGGAAAAAACTTCAGCTTGTTTCAGACTTGCACAGTACACACTTTTTGCCTGGTCTCAACATCCAATGGTGTCAGGATTACACACAAATTGCTGACTCAACACACCTGCCATAGGTTTTACAGTGCCGCTATGTCTTTGATGTGTCTGCCGCCCCTAGTTCAGTGGCTCTGTCTATCAAAATCTGTGGCAACATTCTTCAAAACCCGCATGATGTGCCACTGGCACAGTCTGTGGATGTGTAAACGACAGAAGAGAGACAGCTAAACAAAACCGACAAAGGACAAACAACAGATTGATGATGGATGGGATGGACAGAAATGCTTTATTTAAAGACAGTCATCTAAAGACAGAATGTGAGAGACACAATGTACACAATCTGGTCATGAACACTAACATGGAGATCAACAGACAGATGAACACGTGACAACACTACAAACTACTGAGTGTGGCATATTGCTAGTTAAAAAATACATGGAAAGGATTACAGAGTAGTTAAAAATGACTATGATTTTAAGATTCAAAAGAGTTGATCAATAGCGGGACATTGTAAATCAGTGCTGAAAATGGAAAGTAAATATGAAAATGACACATAAAACATGAAATTGCTAAACAGAAATAAACTAAATCTCTTCTATGCTTAAAGTCCTTTTTAGATACCGTGCCAATAACGAATGGCAATAGTGCTTTTAAAAATCAAATTAACTTCATTATATATAATACATTCATTTTATGGACTGTTGGAAGAACACTTTATTACACCCAATTAGTTATCAAAATTACTTGCAAAATTTGTGCTGGACCAATAAAACTAATTAATTTGAGTGCAATTCAGGAAATTCCTTCACAACGTTCAAATTCAATCCCATACCTTGCCTTATAAACATTGTTAGAAGTGTTATTCATGTTATATTCATTATTTTTAATTATATAATACAAATGTACAAACTCTATGTAATGCTAAACTTAATGAACACAACAGCACAAGTATTCTCAAAATTATTTTCAGTCTACCATTCTCACTTGAGCGACAAAGTACAATAAAAAGAAGCCTTTGGATTAGGAAGAAAACGCTGTCAACCTGTAAAAACTGGCACAGTCTCACTTATAAACACTGTGTCACCTCAAGGCACTAAGCGGTTTTAATAAGCCACACTGTTTTTCCCAAACCAACAAATAACACTGTCTACGGTTAAAAGACATTACATTTACTTGACAAATACTTTATTTACATTTAATTAAATATATATTCATATCAAATATCTAAGAACCTTAAATAACAGAGTTGTGAAGCAAACATGTTTTGAATCAGAATTCCATTCCAGCTTATTAAACCTGTGTAGAAAACACTTATAAGGGGCTTTCGCACCGGAACACAGTTACAGGAACTAGCCTCTAGGGCGGTCCCCCGCTAGCTAAATTTCCCCTAGGGCCATTTCCCAGGTTGTATTCGCACCGCCATTAGGAACTCTGAAGTTATGTAAGCTGTCACTTACGTACTGCCGCTCTGGTTGTCGTGCGGGACTTTTATTTTGACGGCATGTTTTGGGAGCTCCCATTCTTCATTAGTTTATGATCTGTTTAACATATGTCTGTTATGCCCATTGTTGCAGGCTAAGCAGAAACACATAACCACGTTTCCCTTGGTTCCCTCAAGGTCGCGTTGGATTTCCTCTTTAGGGTAAGGTTGAGAAGTGCCTGGACTTCGGCTTCGCTCCATCTATCGCTGTTTTTCATGTTCGTGGAGTAAATATACAGGGCTTGATTTACTAAACAGGGCAAATTAGTGTACGAGTGCAATTCCAAAAAAGTGCAGATGGGAGTGAAAAGTTCTGTGTGATCTACTAAAATTAAAGAACACAGACGCAGCCGGATCATTTCCATAATGACCAACGCAATATACCAAGTTAGCGTCTAGTTTAAGACGTGCTTTTTTTGGGTGGTAAATAATGGCCGCAAATACCAGTAATTTGACGAGCGCAAACCTTAGTAAATCACCTTGCGTAATTCATTTAAATACTCTCCTCCCATAAATTTCGCATCTTAAAAGGAAACTCCTACAACATGCAATAAGGCCACCTGCAAAAAGTTGTCTAATTTTTCACTGCTTCTTTAGTAAATTCTGACAGTAGTTAGTTTTTTAATGCCAAAAACAGGTTTTCGCTGGCGCAAGCTGTTAGTAAATCTGGCCCATAATCTGGCTCTAAACTGTGTGCTTACACAGCTTTTTAAAATTGACAGGTGCCAGTGTTTAACGTGCGTTCGGCCAACAACGTACACTTCTGTCACGTAGTTCCCATTGTGCTGCGTTAGACCCTACTCTGGGTTGATAGACCCTACGCCCCACCCCCCCAGTGCGAACACACCAAAACTGCGAAAGCCCCTAAACTAGCCCACCACAGACCTGTTTACTCGTTGTCACCCCAGTCTACCTCTGGCTCATCGTCTAAGCGCAGAATGAGGTAGGAGAGAAACTGGAAGAGGTTTTGCCAAAACAAAGCCCCCATGTAAAAGTAAAGGTCGCTTACGTCGACTTCACAGGTCTCGCCCGCGAAGGTCATTTCACAGACACAGTGGAACTTGTTGACCATGTTCTGGCAGTAGCCGCCATTCAAGCAAGGGTTGGATCTACATTCATCAAGATCTATTTCACACCTAAGTGACAAATGTATAGTGAAAACAAACCTTGTTATTTCTAACTTAAATATTACGGTTATACAAATTATAATACAAATATCCTGATCATTCTAAAACTGGTACTCTAATAACATGCCTACTTACTACAAAACTACTCTGAAATTCATTAACACGGATTTATGAGATCATAGAACAAAGAAAGAGAAGGAATAATCACCAGTGACCCGAAAACCCAGGGAGGCAGTCACACATCATGTTGGTGTCAGAACAGTTTCCTCCATTGAAACAAGTGTAGTTCTGCTGTTCATCACCACAGATGGACACCGGGAGCTTGGGCGGTCTAGGGATGGGGAGGATGAGGGAAAAGAAAGAAACATAACAGATGATGAAGAAGCTATCCTCTCCTCCTGAGACCCATGCAAGGGGCTACTACCTACCCCCTATATCCCCCAACTGTTTTGTCCAGCACAAAAGAGGATTAGCCTACTATTAGAATAATGACATTAGCATGTGAATGGACTTCTGACCACAAGACAAAGAGAATACAATAAACTGTCGCCTTATGCAGGGATTAACATACAGCTAATATGGAGACCCCCCCATTGTTGTTATTCTGTATGGACAAAGATATGATGTGACAAATAAGGAGTTTTGGAAAGGAAATGTTACTTATTGTGGTTTTCTTTTATTTTACAGAGACAATCTGAAATTGAGGAAGAAAGGTAGAATGGTAGAAAAAGAAAAAGTAGGAAGAAGAGAATGAAAAAATGACAGCAAGAAAGAAAAAGAAATAGATATGAAGAGAATGGAAAGTATTGGAAAGTAGGAAGGATGGAAGAAACAAAGGGTGTACAGAAAAAAAACAGGAAGGAAAATTGTGAGAAGAAAGGAAGGCAATAAAGAAGGGTTAAAGGGAAGAGAAGAAAAGAAAAGGAAGGAAGGAAGGTAGGAAATGGCAAGAAAGAAAAAAAAGGATAACAAGAAAGAAGGGATAGAGAGAAGAAATTAAAAGTGATGGTAGGAAGGAAGTCAAGGCAAAATAGAAGGGGTAGAGACAACAAAAGGAAATGAAAGTAAGAAGGAAGTGAGAAAGGCAGGAGGATGACAGGAAAGAAGGGAGCGATAAGAGAGAATAAAGAAATGGAAATGAAAAGAATTAAGAGGAAGGAAAGAAAACAAGAAGAATGTATAAAAAAGAAAGGATAAATAAAAGTCAATAGTAAAACGCCACTTACACGCTCCTGACAACTACGTACCACGGAGTCTCTTCAATCTGAGTGCTGTTGTGAGACAGAGGGAACAGGAAAGAGACAAACAAACAGCAAGCGTCATTCTTTTTTTATGCAGCAAAACTTTACACCAAAGATCTCTCTAACTCTGCAGTGGGGAAAAGATAGATCTATTATGTCTCCCAGCTGCCTGCAAGGCAGTTTCAAAGGAGTGCTATGAAGCAGTCTGGCAACAAAACATGTTTATGAGATAAATGGCTGCAGACTTGCCTTAGATGCCACCCTGAAGGCCTAACGCAACAACTGGAGGATGGGCACTCTCAACAGACATTATTACTACCATTACCGCTTTCAAATGACACGTATGGCAACAGACACATCTCTGCAGTCACGCTAGCATAAACAACACCATAAAAGCAATTATATGATTTGCATTACCTTTATAACAAATCAGTCCCTTAGGGGTCTTGACTCATTCAAGTTGCGTTGTTTATTTGATGGGAATCATTGTGTGAGGTTTGTGGCCCGTTTCAATGCACTAAGTCTAAATTTATGTCTGCATTCTCTTTCCTTTGAAAAGTGGAGTAGCTTCTTGAGACTAGCTATGGCTTTTTAACACCAGGTTGATATCATATCTAAAGAACGTCTCTTCTTGACTTGGTTCAATGTTTTGCAGGAGGGACAAACACGATTCCTTACAGACATACCTGTGGAGTGCCTTGGTACAGAAGTCTCAAATCAGGGTTTTGGATTCACACAACATCCGCAAAGTCTGCTAAACTTAGACGGTAACTCCTAACCCAACTCTGTCAACTATTCTTATACTGATAAAAACAACAGTGCTTGCCAATGCTTGCCTCTTCAAAACTCAACACCACAGTTAGCGTAGTCTTGGTGGTAGCTTACTAAAAAAGCCCAATTCATGTCCCAAACATATGTTGGTCCACTTGGTATGCCTCAAGTCCCTCTTTCAAGTTTAGTCTAAGGACATTTTTCACCTGTTTAATTGCCCAGCTGTTAAAGGTTTAGTTCACCCAAAAATGAAAATTAGCCCATGATTTACTCACCCTCAAGTCATCCTAGGTGTATATGACATTCTTCTTTCAGACAAATAAAATCAGAGTTAGATTAAAAATGTCCTGGCTCTTTCAAGCTTTATAATGGCAGTGACTTGTTGTGCCATTTTTGAAGTCCATAAAAGTGCATCTATCAGTCATATAACTGCTTCACACGGCTCCGGAGGGTTTATAAAGGCCTTCTGAAGCGAAGTGGCACGTTTGTGTAAGAATAATATCCATATTTAAAAATGTATAGAATAAAATAACTAACTTCTGCCGGATTGCCGTACGCATCGATTTACGGTAAAAGAGTAACCGGCGAAAGAGTGACGCATGCGTATTGACGAACTCAGAAGCGCAGAGGATAGAGCAAAACACAGATCATGAATTAGAAGTCTAAAATGAGAATTTTAAGAGAGAAATGGCCGAGGATTTCAATATAAGAGAAGAGGGGCTTGAGTTTGTTGCCCAGCACTATCCGCGAGAGGCGTCAAAGTTTGCCATGCTTCTATACATCGCGTCAAGGGATTACTCTTTTAGCGCAAGTCGAGTTGCGTACGGTTTTCTGCCGGAAGTTAGTTATTTTAGTCTGAAAGAAGAATGTCATATACAACTAGGATGACTTGAGGGTGAGTAAAACATGGGCTAATTTTCATTTTTGGATGAACTAACCCTTTAAGCCCAGATGTATCGACAAGTAACTACACACTTCTCTTCAACTAACTACATGATTTGGTTTCACACGTTTAGCACGTTTAACACAGCTTTTGTATAACAATAGTGGGGCCAGTTACATGCCAAAGTTTAATAATTAGTGTCAGGGCAAATCTTGAGGGCGTCTGCCATGCAGAGTTTAGCTCCAACCCTAATCAAAGAGCTAAACTGCAGGGTAACTGGCCCTCCAGGGTTGGATTTGAGGAACCCTGGCTTAGGGGGTTGTTCAAATCCCTAACCCTAAGTATGACCAATAGTAATAATGAACATGTCTAATCAACTGCTTGAGACACATTAGAATAGACTCACTTGCAATTTGGCCCGGTAAACCTGTCAGGACAGAGGCATGAATAGCTGTTTAAGCCATGCAAGCAGGTCCCTCCATTAGCACACTTGTGACCGGCACATATGTCCACCTTCACCTCACAGTTGGTGCCGGTGTACCCACTCTCACACGTGCAGCTGTATGTGAGGTCCTGCACACTGCAGTATCCGTGTTGACAGGGGTTGGAGGCACAGGTGTTTGTATTCAGCTCGCAGTGATCACCACCCCAACCAGGAAGACAGAAGCATTGGAAAAGGTTGAAGTGATCATCACAGATGCCACCATGCAGGCAGGGGTTGGGTTCACACACCATTTCACCAACACAGCCAGTCTGGACAGGTTTCTCTGATATCTTATTGAACTTCTCTTCCTGTGTGCGTGGGAATCTCACCTCGGACGGGCCGTAATACGGAAGCACGATTCCACCAATCTCAACATTACTCAGACAACCAATCAGATTCCAGGTAGAATCCGGGCCCAGTCCTCCTAGCATGATATCTATTCCCTCTCGGAGGAAGTCTAGATTTCCCGTCATTGAGTCGGATATAGTAGGCTCATCCTTTTCGTCTAAGGGAGCCATGATCCACTGGGAGCTGTTAGCCCAAGGACTGGCCATTAGCAGCTCTACAACATGCCATTCTCCATCGGCCACCTGCCTTGGGCTGTGCAAGGTCACTGGTGACAAAGATGATGAAGAAGAAGGTCCACTTAACAGCTCAAGCACCAGAGAGCCATCTTGAATGGATACAGTCACAAAGTCTGGCCCACTCTCCGCATGCAACACTGCTGCATTGCGTTTACGTGTACGGATGCTAAAAACAATGCTGGTCAGGTGGCGGGAGATCAGCCCATTCCCGCGGTATACAAGAGTGGTGTTGTCCTGAAAAGTCACGTTTGAAATGCCTGTGTAGAATAAAGGCAGATGTAGTTGACATAACACATAAGTCTCTTTCCCGAGCCTAGCCTGCAACTTAAAGGGTTAGTTCACCCAAAAATTAAAATTATCCCATAATTTACTCACCTTCAAGCCATTCTAAGTGTATATAACTTTCTTCTTTCAACACATTTGGACTTATATTAAAAAAAATATCCTGGCTCTTCCAAGCTTTATAATGGGAGTGAATGGTACCTTAGATTTTGAAGCCCAAAAAAGTGCATCCAGCATAAAAGTAATCCATACAGCTCCAGGGGGTTAATAATGGCCTTCTGAAGTGAAGCACTTTTTTTGGGCTTCAAAATCTAAGGTACCATTCACTCCCATTTTATTTTTTAATATAGCCTAATTCTGTGTTTGGCTGAAAGAAGAAAGTCATATACACCTGGGATGGCTTGAGGGCGAGTAAATTATTGGATAGGATAAGTTTGGGAGAACTAACCACCCTTTAAATCTGGAAGGGTATTAATTCAAAATTCTTCATTTTATCTTAATTCCGTAACCTTCAATTTTGTCTTAGTAGTCAAAAATAATAGAATACTGCTGAAGTACTGTGTTTTATACATCTGAGATCACATCTAAAATACTCACATTCATAACCCTGGTTAAGGGCACGGCATGTTGCTTGTGGTGGACAGGGGGTGAGTTCGCACCAGCTCACCTCTTCACAGTGCTGCCCTGCTGTGTTAGGAGGGCAGTTGCACGTAAAGTCGTCCCATAGAGAGAAACACATGCCACCATTCTGGCAAGAATTTTTCTGGAACGGAAAAATAAAAGTGACAGATACAAATTATTGTAAATAATTAAAATTGTCATTAAAATTATCCAATGAATTCCAAGTGTTAATTAATTGAATATATGAAATGCTTTAGAAGAAGTAAGATCAAATGTTTGGTAAACTACTTTTAAATTATGATTAGCTTGTAGCTTGGGAAGCTGCAGTTTTAAAGTATTTGAACTACAGTCAAGCTACCCTTTAAACAATTTAGTTAGCTATTCTAGTAGTTGCTACTAAAAGGTGACTAATTACATCAAATCTATGTAAGGGGACAATATATTTATAAATACTATCAGATGATAGTATTTCTGCAATTAACACTAATTTATACAAGGTCAAATAAATAGTGAACAACACCATTTGATAAAATATTTCATTTAAAAAAATGCTCAGGGACTTAAATTAACTGGTGAATATTTCTTTGGATTTGTGAATCAAATCAGTTCACAAACATCTTTTGAATATGTTTTGGATTTGTTTCTTAATTGGCATGGCCAAAGTCTTGAATGTAAATGTTCATCCAATCCAGAGCATAACAGCTAAATAAGATAAGCAGGTTTTGTCTACATAGCTGCCAGAACCTAATCATTGCCCTTCTGCAGTTGATAGCTCATGACATTTAACATTGTAACTTACAGAGCAAGAGTCATCACTGGTGCAGCCTGCGGTAACATCAACCATGCGGTCGGGTCTGTATGACATTACAGAAGCATCAAGTGGGAAAAACTCAAGCTTCCTCCCATTGAGCTGCAAGTCTTGTAAGCACCCTTTAAAGTGCCCACCGAAGGCAGATGACTGTTGTCCATCAAGCAGCCCGCCAACATAGATCACATCCCCAAACTGAACGGAAACAGGCTGAACATCCATTGCTCCGAATTCATGATCTGACTCCTGTAGAGTTATCATACCCTCCTCGATGGTGATGCTGACAAAATGGATCTCGCCATCGTTAACCACACTTTCACCAGTAACAGTCTTCAAGTTATTGACTTGTACTGTCAGTTTTCCCTTTTCCAGCCACATCTGCAAGTACTCAGTGGTGCTGTTGGCAAGCAGTACCAAAAGACCAGACTCCTTCCGTGTACGCAAGAACATGGACAGATAGAGCATGTCTGATTCCAATTGGTCGTTGATGGTGAAGACAGCATAGCTTGCGGAGTCTTCCTGGCCAAATCTGGCAGTAATATACTCTGTGTGAGGAAGAGAAGACATACAACTCTTAAAAAGTTTCTAGAACTGTTCTTGTTTTACTATTGTAACTTGGACCCTTACAGGAAACATAAAGATTCTCCCAAGGTTTACTCTATGATCTTTTACATTAATAGTGGAAGAGGAAGTGAGGAAGAAGACACAACTCTTAATGAGTTTCTAGAACTGTTCTTGTTTTACTATTGTAACTTGGACCCTTAGAGGAAACATTATCCCAAGATTATCCCAAGGTTTATGATCTTTTACATTTATAGTCTATCAATGTGTCTACACTAGAAGCAACCACAGCGTAGCTCTGTTGTGCTTTTAAAAAAAGTACATTTGCAACACTGTTGTGGACGCTCCCAGTGTAGATGTAGACATGGTTAATGGGAGGTCAATCCCTGGTGTCCTTACCGTCACCACAGTTTTGACCCACATACGGTCGCAGACATCTGCACTGGTAAACTTGCCAAAGGTTAACACACTCTCCATGGTTCTCGCATGGACCAGAAAGGCATCGGTCATAATGGCTGCAGCCTAGCACAACATTCACCGCTGAGCTGCTCAACCAGTCCTCCGGTACCATCAGCTGCGAGTCCACAAACAAGTCCCTCATGCAGCCGATGAATGAGCCGATGCCCCCTCCCTCATCCAATCCTCCAACAAAGGTGCTTTGTAGAGCTGACTCCAGCTCAAGGGCGCCGGTATCCACTTGGGCTGTTGTACCACAGTTATCTGCATCCTGGCATGGCTCCAACAGTTGCAACAGCAGGGTACCTTCTCCAAGAACAGCCTCTACAGTGTGCCATTCGCCATCAGATACATCCTGAGGCAGTATCAGAGTCCAGCTGGTTGTGTCTGTCTGAGGGTCACTCCTAAGATCAAGAAGCAGGTGTGTCTTCTGCAGCTCTAGGCTGAGTATGACCCCTTCGCTACCTCTCTGGAAGAGTACCGTATTTTCCAGCACTGTGCGAAAGCTTAGTGTGATATTAAAGTATGTTTCAGTACCCAGCAGCGGAGTCTGCAGGTGCAGGGATCCTCCAATTGTTTCAAAGGAGAATACAGTGGATGTCTGGCAGTAAGAGCCGGTGTAGCCTGGCTGACAGATGCAGCTGTAGCCATGTACATCTTCGCTCAGGAAGGGCATGCAGGCCGCCCCGTTCTGGCACTCGTGGCCCTCGCAACCCACCAGGAGCTCACTACAGTTGCGGCCACCATAGAGGACTCCATCATGCCTTTCAGACAGACAGATGCACTTGTAGCTGCCACGGAAGTCCTCACATGTGGCTCCATTATGACACGGGTTGGTGGTACAAGCAGTTGTATTTTGCTCACAGAAGGCACCTGAAATGGGAAAGCCCAGAGTGGAATTCAGTCAAGTTTCTTACAAGTAAACATTTAACAAAGATTGTTGCCCAAGAATGAACTGTTCCCGCTGCAATTATAAAACAAGACCGTATTGTTTTTATAAGAGTTTATCCTTAAAACTATTTGTTGCATTTGTGCCAATGTCAGAAAACAATAAATAACTAAAGAGTGGCTTATTCCAGAGATAATGTGGGCACGTTTTAGTCAATAATCCCTCAAGCTGACTGCATTACACTTGTGCAACTTTATGTTACAGTGGATACCAACTGAGTGCCAACTCAGTACCAACTGAGTGCCTGAATGAGCTTTGTGCCTGAATGAGCATGAGTTTAAATGTCTAGATAAAACATTAATAAGGAGCTATATCCCATGGAAACCATGAACAAACACAACCAGATGACCTAAAGTCATTGCAAGTTCATCATATGTTCAAACAGAAAAAGTTTTCAATAGCCTAATAAAGGAAACTGGTTTTTAATTTTCCTCCAACACAACTGATTTCACCACTGATTTCTCACTGAGAATGATCGTACAACCAAAATGAAATCCAAACAACAAAAACATTACCTGAAAAGAGCAACAGGACACTCCAGATCCAAACTAAAACTTCCATGGCATAAGAAGTCCACCATTCAGCAACCACACATCTGTTATTCACATTGCTTTTTGATGGGTCCATCTATACCAAAGGCCATCCTAACAGACAGCCGTCAATTCATTCCTTCAAGAAAAACTGTACTGCAACACTAGGCTCCCATCAAAGCCAGCTCCCGGGGGATTAGCTTAATGCAACCTGAGCATCTTACAATGGCGAAGCCCAATTATAGCCTCCGCCTCTGACTCATGTCCTGAGCTGGTAACCTGACGTTCAGGGAGACCGACACTTTTGCATAATCTAAAAAGTACAAATAATTTTGCAGTTAAATGTTTAGTTGTTTAGACTGGGATTTATCAGAGAACCAGTAGAGTGAATTTGTGCTGAATGATGTGTTGTATAATGCCTGATTTGGTTTTGATTATGCAAACCAAACAAAGTTCTGATGTATAGTCGCATCAACCTGGTGATGCTCATAATATGCTCATTAAAGGCAACATTTAGCTAAGAATTTAGCCAGGTATTGAAATCAGTTAGGATTTGTTGATTTTTTTGGACTCAGTTGTCCATCAGATGACCATATTTATTTATCTTCTTGGGACAATCCTGGATTTCTGACCCTTTCTTTATTAGGGTCCAGGCACCAATGGTGCGTGGACCCTCTTGGAATTGATCTGTTTATTATTATTCTTACAGTTCTTCTTCTTCTCCAAAATGAATCACATTTTTGAGGGCATAAACTCAAACTTTCCACAGAATTAAGTGGGTCAAAATGGCTTGATAGCGCCACCTATAAAAATTCAACGAAGTGCCCCTCCCACTACGTTTCATGTGCTGCATGTGTACAAAATTCAGTTCATACATGTAATGTCCCAATACCTACAAAAAAGTCTACTGGAGCGCAGCCCTAAAAGCAACAGGAATCTGATCATCTTTAAATTTGATAAGCTAAGTGCTAAAGCATGCCATTAATGCAATGAAACAGGAAGGTCCTGTAACTCAGGCATGCAATGTCCAGTATGCCCCAAACTTAACATGCAACATGCTAGAAACATTTTAAAACGTACTAGCCACACTTAGCTAAGTGCTAAAGCACGCTATTAATGCAATGAAATAGAAAGTTGCTGTAACTCATGCAATGCCCAATCCGCCCCAAGTCCGGAGTCCTGCTCTGAGCACATCTACATGCCAATATTCAGTTATAGTAATAGCGCCACCTACTGGCAACAGGAAGTGACGTGTTTAACACTGTGATGCACTAATAGCAACATACTAAAATATGCCATTGAGTGCTAAACATGCTAGAAACATGCTATTATTGAGTTGTTGTAACTCAAGCATACAATGTCCAATCTGCCCCAAACTTCACATGTTTGATAAGAGTCCTGGCCTGGCCTGGCATCTACATGCTAAAATGTAGTTACACTCATACTTCATACTTACAGTCAACAACTTATAATGATCCTGCTTTTAAACAATGTCACACTTAGTAAATTAAGTATAAATAAAAAGTTGAAATGGTGCTGTGAGTCTGCAAATACCTGAAAATCTTGGTGGACACTCGCAGATGAAGCCGGAAGCATGCCTGGGGTTGTATCGTTTAGGAAACAGGGACTCTGTGCCATAAAGTGTCTTCCAAGAGCGCTCAATGCAAGTGCCTTCATTCAGACACGGACTGCTATCACAATCGTTGACATCTGTCTCACAGTTACGACCCTCAAACCCTGGTACACAGCAGATATGAGGACAGTCTATTGATGTTTTGTGTCCTAGTTTGCCTAGCTTATTTAAAGTCTTTACAATGATTTCAAATGAATGAACATTACAAGTATTGTATGTACATTATAAATACATACCAATCATGTACATAATCCTTTCAATAAAAATAAATACAGATCCACAAAATTAAATTCAAAATTCAATCTATTAATAACATTATATTCCAGTGTACACAACTGAGCTCTATTTTAGTCACCTGGCCAGCAAATGCAGGTGTAATTCCCATTTTCATCCTCACAGAGGGCGTCATTGAGGCAGGGTTGAGACCAGCAGGGAGGAGGTGGGATCTCACAGTGAACACCAGTAAAGTTAGTTTGTGAGCAGTCACAGCGGTAGCTATAAGATTATTTCAAAATAAATATAGGTTATTTCATTTTGAGCACATTCACAGAATGATTAAACATAAGCATATTACATTATTATACACAATAATATAGTGTATGTGTTTTACACCTACTCTGTGTGTAGTGAGGGACTAGTTTTATTTATCATTTCATTTACAAATATATATTAATAGTATTTATAATTATTAAAGGCACAATATGTAATTTTTCGCTAGAGGTTGCTTATTCAAAATAAAGGCGTAGCTTGATTTTGCGGAGCTTCTTCTGGTCATGCGAATGTGGGGAAACTTTGCTACTTTATTTTATAATGCTTCTCTGTGCATTCACTCGGTGGCTACTATGAGTAATTGTTGCACACTGCAGTAAGCTAGCTATTTACTGCGGTAAATCAAGAAAACAATTCAAGTAAATCAAGATTTAAACAATTAGACTATGTTGAGCTATATAACAATGATTAGTTTTCTGTTGATGAATGTATCCAAACAGTTGCTCACCTCTCACTCTAATAAAACACATACTATATTAAAGTGTCTTTGGTGTTTCCATGGTTTCTAAAATAAAACCGGAAATCGAGGGTAACGCAGGTATGATGCCATTGATAGGCAACGCAAGAACAAGGTCAGTGTCCTGGTTAAAACACAAGTCAACAAAATATATAATATTGTTCTAGTGGTTTTGGATATTTAATCCCAAAATTTTACGTATTGTGCCTTTAAATAAGTTAAATATTGTGAGTCTTACATAAACATGTCATCCCAACAAAAAAATAAAACCCATTTTTGGACCATAAAGAGTTTTGAATTGCGACAATATAAAATTAAAGGAAGAACAAATACTGCCATCATGTATACAAATTAAAATGTAATGTACACATTAAAAAGTATATTATGTATTATATATATTAGTATAGTACCTGCATTTTGGGAATATTTAACTGCCATCATTTTAATCATCATAAAAATTGTATTAGAACAAAAATAGGCTTAATTTTCCTTATGCAAAATATAATTTCAAATTGTGGTAACACTTTATTTTAAGGTGACATAGTTACATGTTACTACATGTACTTACTATATTAATAACAGTAAATTATGCATAATTACAAGTAACTAACCCTAAACCAAACCCTATCCGTAACTACATGTAGTAATTAATATTACTCTGTACTTATTTGAGTAAGTACAATGTAACTACGTCACCTTAAAATAAAGTCTAACCCAATTTTTTTTTTCTTTACCTCAATGCGATTCGTCCAGGACAGATTGATTGAAAATTATCAATTGTTTCCTGAAAGAAGACCTATTATAAAAAGACCATAATACTAACATGGAAATGTATTGTACCTATTGATTTCATCTACACACAGAGCCCCATTTTGGCATGGCTGGTCACTGCATTCATCAATGTTGATTTCACAGCGTTCCCCCTGGAAGCCCGCCAGGCAGGTACACGAGAAGCCATTGATGTGGTCATGGCAACTGCCGCCGTGGAGACAGGGCTGTGATTGACACTCATCAATCTCAACCTCACAGCTGCTACCTGGAACATCAGAGACAGTGGTGTTGAGTGCAAAGATGCCAATCCGCTTTTTGTCGAGATCTCTGCATGGCTTATTACACATGCCATCTGGACAGGCCTCATCCTGGATCAAACAGACTGTAACTGGAAGCTTCCAGTCAGTCTTTAGGGTAATTTATATTCTACAGCTTTTCCGTAACTTGACCAAAAATGTTTTTAAGCAGATTTGAACTGTGAGGTTTAACATCACTTGTTTTAAGTGACCAGGGCTTGTTGTCAAATGAGGAGGTTGTCAAGAGTTTAATTGAACAATGCTTGTTTTCTCTTGCACTTGAGTTCAAACACCTAGTTAAAAAACTAATTTCTGTGACAACTTACCCCATTTAGAGACAGCATAACCCACTATAGGGCCAATGTACTTGATAACTTCTCTTATTAGTTATATTAAAAGATCTTTACGTTTTGTCAGTGGCCCTTCATAAAACAAATGTTGCATTTCAGAGCAATATCATCATTCAGCCACAAGATGGCATTGGCTGCATTTGGCACTAGTTGAGTCTAACAGGTGAGTCACACAGGGCAACAGTGCATCAGACCCTCCCTCCTTTCACTCACCCGTGTATCCAGGCCTGCAGAGACAGATGTAGTGCCCGATCTTGTCCACACAGGTGGCTCCGTTCCTGCAGGGCCATGACACGCATTCATTTACATCGATCTCGCAGCGACTGCCCTGGAATCCCGGCACGCAGAAGCAGGTGGGGCCGTCCCTTCTGCTGCGGCAGATGGCGCGGTTGCGGCAGGGGTTGGGGGAGCAATAGTCCACCTCTTTCTCGCAAGAACTCCCGGTGTAACCCTCTTGACAGATGCATGCATACCCCGGTCTCCTGTCTTGCACTGCCAAACAGCGGACACTGTCCCCGCACAGCCCCTGAGCACAGAGCTGGGCACTGGAATGACAGTCCTGCCCCAACAAGCCGGGCTCACACTGGCAAACTAGTTCCCCAGGGTGGGCGCCGGAGGGCTGACACGTCGCATTGCCTTGGCAGATGGACAGTTGGCAGAGAGCACTGGAAGAATCGCAATGCGTGCGGTGCAGGGCTGGCACAGGCGACTGACACTGGCATAGGAAGTCAGACGGGGCTTCCCTGCACTCTGCCCTGTTTTGGCAAGGCTTGTCCAGGCAGAGCGTTGAGGTCTTGAGAAGTGTTAAACCTACAAGGATTCACAAAAAACCAAAAAAAACACTTTCACCTTCATTGAAAGTTGTCTGCTTCCCTAATGTATGTTGGATGGAAACTGTTACACTCTTAAAAATAAATGTTCCAAAATGGGGGTTCACAGCAGTGCCATAGTTGAACCATTTAGGGTTCCCCAAATGTACCTTTCTGTAATCAGTTCTTAAAGGGATATTTCACCCCAAAATTTAAAATACCCCATGATTTACTAAGCCATCCTAGGTGTATATGACATTATTCTTTCATCCAAACACAATCAGAGTTATATTAAGTAATATGATTGCTTTTCCAAGCAATTCTTGCTTTCACAGAGAAACAACAGTAAGCTCATTTATTATTATGAATCTATCCATTCTTGTCTTTACATGGTTGTAAAGGTGTCACTCTTTAAACTAAGCTCAACAAGATTTCAGGATGCTAGTACTGTTGCATATATTGTGCAGCACTGCCCTTGTATGCCCTTCAAACAGATAACATATGGCCAACAAGCTTTGAAACAAAAGGACAATAAGCATTAGATGAATCGGCTAATGAGCCAACTGGACTTCAGAGCCAATCAAACATCAGGTGATGGGACCTTGGGCCTGCATTGTGCTTGACCCATCCTAAAATAGTCACTGTAAGAACCACTGTGGTGATGGTGATTCTTCCACTGGTGACATTTGGGGATTTTTGCGCAGAGATTTGATAATCACATGCGCCAAAAGATTGTTAATGTCCATACTACAAGTGCTGAAAACAAAGGTGCAATTCTTGCACGGACTGTAGGAGAAATCACCTAAATTGAACATCTTTGTCTGCAGCCATGTTAGAATCGTGTTGATGATCTTGTGCTGTGTTGTGTATATCTGCGATTGTGGATATGAGCTTTGAGCACCCCTAATCAGATCATGGGGTTTATGTGACTACATAGGATTAACCTGTTAGTCCCATCTACTGAGGATAGCTGTGGTTGCTGGACCCCTTTAATGAGAGCTGATCATTGCTTATATACAAACAGAAGCCTGATCATTGCTTATATACAAACAGAAGCCAAAGCCTGAGAAAGGACTGAGAAAGCACCATGCTCTACTGTTTGAGCTTTAGGGTATGTTTACACGACAACAATGTACTAAAAACGGAAAGTAAAAAAAAAAAAAATTCATGCCAGGCGATTCAGTTGGCGATGTCACTTTGTAAAGAAATACTATGCGCCTATAGACTGAACACGTAATATGCATGACGTCACTGTTCTCACAAATGCATGTTTTTGTACTTTACACTGAGATGATAAAGGTATCGTTTTCAAAAACGTTCACTTTGAAACCCGTTTTCAAAAGTTTGCATTTTCAGGCCCCTATAAAACGCAGTTATAAAGGTTTAGGTTTGAGCTGCATTTTACAAATCATCCTTTATTCATGCACATTTTCATTTTTAACTATTTGTTTTGGCCTAGTAATTTTTTTAACAAACCTGATATTTTGGTGAAACAGACTTCTGCGTGCTGTTATCATAATTATATTTTGTGGGAACCCACAAGTCTTTTTTTTTTTATACCACTCCTGTAGCTCAAACAATAAGAGCGTGGCGCTAGCAACGCTAAAGTCATGGGTTCGATTCCCAGGGAACGCAAGAACTGACAAAATGTAAAAATGTGTACCTTGAATGCAACGTAAGTCGCTTTGGATAAAAGTGTCTGCCAAATGCGTAAATGTAAATGTACAACCAATTGCAAGCTCATATTCAGATCCGCCTTCATCCAATCAACAACTGCATGATTAAGTTTCACTCTACTTTTTTTCTCTTTTTGTTAATTCATTACACTCAAATGTACATCACAATACAGAAAAAAAAGGATCTATTGCTACTTCTCTTACATTGCTTTAAGATAATTATGCTACTGGCATCAAAGAAAACCTCAATAGATTGAAGCCACAAATTCTTATAAATGGCTTACTGTTTAAAGTTAAAATTCTCAAATTAAGCTAGTATACAAAAAACATTTAAAGGCCCACTGAAGTGCCTTGCACTGAAATGCGCAGCATTATTCAATGTGTTGATGTCATTTCCTCTGAAACAGGAAAACAGGGCGGGACATATCAAACAGCCCCTCCCCTTTTTTAAATAGCCAATAGCGCTTCGTTTATATCACAGCTTGGCAGAGCCATTGAGCTCGGTAGTCTAATAGCATTTTGTGCAGAATTACAATGGGTCTTACGTTTTCTGGTATGCACAGACTCATTTAATGAGCTCTGTGCTATCGTGGCTGTGTCCCAATTCAAAGGCCACGCCTTCGAAGGCCGCGAAGGTTGGACTGAGCATTGTTAAATGGGACAATCTAGCCTACAGAGGATTGTTTTTGTCACATAGCAACTGTGACAGCTGCTGTTGATGAGTGAAAGTAACATTTGTACTAGACTTATTTGTCTGCTGTCTAAATATGTTCACCGCGGTCCATTTATATATATATAAAAGAGTAGGCTATAAACTATATATAAATCGCATCTTAGTAAGATATGAGTCAACATTTGAAAAGCTTTAAAAGTTGATATATATGTATATGTATATATATATATATATATATATATTTTTAATTTTTTTCAGTAAGCTGAAACCCAATACTTTTAAAAGTGTAATTCGGCAATTTCTCTCAAAAAATCCAGTCATCGTTTGTACGCAATGAATTCTGGGGTAGACAAGGCCACGAAGGAACCATCAGTTGTATCCTTCATTTCACAGGAAACAAAGGACTAATTGGAGGTTGCATTTGAAGGAGCCTTCGAATTAGGACAGCCTTCGTCGTGCAGTGATGACGCAATCGCCCTTTGAAGGATGCAGCATACGTCTCTGGACAAGTAGCAGACTGTGAGTGTGTGTGACACTAATGTGAAACCAAACTTCAATGGAAAGCATATTTACACTGTCTGAATTGTTCCCTATCCCCTATATAGTGCACAATGTGCCATTCACCATGTAGAAAATAATAAATGTAGTGTATGAACAAATGACCGATTTCAGCCGCAGCGTCTATTAAGGGAGCGGGAAAATTTAGATTTTAGAGAGCATTTAACGGGACAAAAAAAATCTGATGAGAAGCTGAAGTGCACAGTGATGTCAAAATAAATTTTGCGCATTTTGTCATTGTTTAGGAGCACACTAGCTTATAGATAACAGTAAGGATAACATATTCATACTTTTTTCGTGGGGACTTTAACATGGTAAAAATGTACACCTGACTGGTCACATCTACACAACGCAGGGCCTGCACAGCTTTAGATAAAGCACATATATAAAAGCCTCCTCCATCCAGTATTCAGCAGGTCATTCTCGGAAATGCCAGAGGAAACAATGCTCTGTTATCTATCCAAAAAACGGCTTAACCTCTGTGACAGCCCTATTCACGGCGCTCACTGCGCAAGGACGTTTGCAAACTTTGGAGTCTCAACAAAGCATCAAATTATGTCCCCATAGCAACAAATTCCACACATCCAGCTTTCCTTTTGCAGGGGTTGCTATGGTAACCGGCAATAGACATAAGTCAGTCATTTAAGGGGGTGTCTAGAAACCCCATTCAAACCCTGCAGTCTGCAATGTTTTTTTTTATTACAGACTGTGCATTGAGACAAAGGCTAATAGCGCAAGCAATCATGAGCATAATTTGGCAATGTCGCTATCAGGATTGCCCTTTCATTCAGGGTCCACAGAGATGAAATTTGCTGATATGTAGGTTTATTGCATCAAAAAGTCATCAAACTTTTGACCGTTAACTTCTACTTTCAAATCAAGGGTATATATATTTCAAGTTGTTGACCAGCTGGTTTTGGGACCCAAATTGGCCATTTTGGGGGGGATTTCTGTGAGATCAGCTTATTGGAAGTCTAGACCAGTGCTCAGCGTGAGCCCACACGCACTATCCCAAACACACAAGGATGTCAAACCATATGTTCATACAAACACAGCTTTGTAATCCTCCTAATGCACAGTATCAAACGCAAATGTTAAACAACAGTAAAAATGCACACATTTAAATGCCTGTGCCTTTTTTGCTTGTGATGAAAGCAAGCCACAATCCTTTTAAATGTGTCTAGAAAATGAAAAGCACAGCTCTGTCTCTAAGTGTCTTTGATGCAAAGCCTTTTATGTTCTTAAGTGCCACTGTGGCTGATGCGTCCAGGGTTACGATACCTCTGACCACACTCATCCGGAGCCGTATCAAAGCAAACGGGAATAATATCGAGCTACTGGGTAGTCTTTTTCATCCATAAATATAAACACACACACACACACACACACACACACACACACACACACACACACACACACACACACACACACACACACACACACACAGTATAAACCATCATTAAGTGTTTAGAAGACTTTCTAGATGTAAAAAACAAAGCAAAAAAAAACAAACACCTGAATGTTTAATTAGTTAGAAAATGTAGTAGGCCTACTAAAATGAGTTGCATGATAATGTTTAAAATACACTAAAACAAGATAAGAAATATAAAATAACCAATAGCATATCTCACATATATTATAAGTAAATCTTCACTCTTTGACACTAGAATATTCAACAAGTGGACTAACAATTACGTCATTCCTGCATAAAAGCAACAGGCTGGACTACTTACTTTCTGTCCACTGCAGAAGAAGAAACAAGACACATGCAACTAATCTGAGCCACACTGAACCCAAAACCGTAAGATCCATATCCATAGTTAGATGTCATTGTGATAGTGGGCAAGCTGACATGATCACGGTGTGTTCCTCAAGCATCCTCCAGTGTGTGTGTCTGTTTGAGGCTCTCTGAGTCTAGCATGCTCTCATTCACATACGCACCAATGAGGCGCAACTCTCTGTATCCTCAATACAAAGAGGCCTCTGGGGATTGGTGAAGACTTGAACAGAGAGAGGCCATCAGGAATGCTGTCTGAATATTAATCAGCAGGTGATGATTACATTGGATATTAAGTGAGCGACAGCAGACAAAATGCTACCAACGCAGTACTTTTCACCCTCTTGCAATCAAGGCCTTCCATCCACTTAAGTCTAATGACTTCTCTCAAAAAGCTCTTAGGGTTGATTTAATGCAAAATAGACCATGCCATCTGCCGGGATTCATGGGTAAGAATGTGCACTGCCTTCTGGTTAGTGTATAAACACCCAGTTCATTTGACTTAAAAGGCATTTCAATACTTTTTTTTTAATGAAAATAGTAAGGACTATTAAAAAGAATAATAATATTAAAGGGATAGTTCACCCAAAAATTCCGTCATCATTTACTCACCCTCAAGTTGATCCAAACCTGTATAAATGTCTTTGTTCTGCTGAACACAATAGGAAGATATTTTGAAGCATGTTTGTAACCGCCTTGGCACTTTGGCGCACCATTGACTTCTATAGTAGGAAGAAAAAAAAAAAGTCAATGGTGGCAAAACCATTTTTTCCACATTCTTCAAAATATCTTCTCTTGTGTTCAACCGAACAAATAGATTTATACAGGTTTGGAACAATCTGAGGGTGAGTAAATGACAGAATTTTCATTTTTGGGTGAACTGTACCTTTAAGAAAAAATGGAGATTCTTTTGAATTGTTACAAAAAGCAGAAAAAGTCTAATACATAGGCAATTTCTATAATAAGAATAAAAAAATCACCTTGAAGTTCTACACTTCCATAGTCTACTCATAAAAAGTAAGTAAATATATATTGTGCTGGGTAATCAATCAATTAATCGCATCCAAAATAAAAGTTTGTGTTTACATAATATATGTGTGTTACTGTGTATAATTATATATATATATATACATGCATATATACATTTAGTAAAATATGTTTATATATATATATATATATATATATATATATATATATATATATATATATATATATATATATCTCTCTCTCTCTCTCTCTCTCTCTCTCTCTCTCTATATATATATATATATATATATACACACACACACACATGCAAATATTTGTATATATAATATATTTCTTCTATTTATATATACACAAACATATATTATGTAAACACAAACTGTTATTTTATTAATCGATTGCCCAGCACTAAAATATCATAAAATACATCAAATGCATACGATATTATATAAGAATACATCTCCAGTTTTTAAATGTCAAATGCCCTCGAGATAAATAAATAAATATTAGAAAAACCTCAAAATTAAAAAAGGCTACTTAAGAAAAAAGTACAACGAAATGTTAAAAGACCGCATTGTAACACTATAATAGCTGCTGCAAAAACGTTTAGTATTCTCGTAAAATTATTTCCGTTTGTGGATATTACTTGGTAAACATACTTGCTGTGGACATGGGCGTGAGCGACAAAAAAAAAAGCTTTAAACATGCAACAACTAGTTAAATCCTGACAGGCAATCTGAAATAACACGGCAATGCGCATGAAGCGTCTTCCTGCATTGTGGGTGTGTGTACAGATTTTTTAAAGAAATCCTAAAACTTTGATTGGCTCGAGTTTGCGTTTCTGTTCAGTGATTGGACCATTCTGTCAGCTGCAACGATCTGATTGGCTGCCTGGTCTGTACTCAAATTCAAACGTGCGACTAGGCACACTAGTTTTAAACGGCATTTCACTACAGCTCAGAATCAATGACACATGGATTTACCGAGCCGTTGTTCATTTAGTTGAGTTAAACATGTCTTTTAAAATAGCGAAAGCGGAGTGTTTGGACTTCAGTCCAACATTTGATTCTCATTGTAGTCGCGATAAACCTGGCAAGGAAAACAACGCTTCGATTCCTGTGCTGAGTTTGCTTCAGTTTTCTAGGTCCCCTTTCGTGTCTTTTGGGACGATTAAATTGGGTTCGTCAAAATCTATGCCTTTGCGAATTGAAAATCCCACGGAGGATGCGACAACGACAGTCATAGTGGATAAAATTTCAGCATCCAAAGGATTTTCGGTTGATCAGGCGTCTTTCACGATACAGGTAAGAGTAAACGAGCTAGTGAGCTCGACAGCTAGACACCATGTTTGGGCAGCACAAATTAATGTGGTAACATCGTTTGCATATTGGAGTTATGGTAAAGTACAACTGCATCGTAGGACTGCATGCATTGTTTATTAATGTCGTCATTTATTCACGCAAATCTGTTTGAATTTCTCTGTGACACCCAGGAGATGTTTGGCATCCTGTTCATGTTCACGGGACTGAAGCTGTCAAGCTTTTAAACTGAAATAAATAAATAAAATACCATAACTGTATTATATATGACTCCGTAATGTATTATACTTGTCTTCTACAATATGAACATTTTCTGTGAGAAACAAAATTAAAGCTATTATTCACTGGAAACTTTCACGATACAATAGCTTTCACGTGATATCTGTGCAATTTAAATGTGCATATTCAAATTTGGTGTGTTGTAATTTACTTTAAACACGAGAAGCAACGGGATGTGAAACCTGATTTGACATCCTGACACACTGTATTTGAATATTCAAATGAAGAGCTTACCTGTGCAGAGAAGATTAATATGATATAAATTGAATATAAAATTAATATAACTGACATTGACATTGTGGCCTTTTTTTTTTTTTTTTTTTTTTTTTTTTTACCCAAAGCTATCGTCTTTCAAATACTTGAACATGAGTTGAATCTGGTCCTCTCTTATGCTGCTTTTTGTCCTAATGTCTGTCCTAATTTTGTCATTTGACTAGATATTTCCATTTGAGCTCCTCCAAAGAAAGTCCTCCATGTTTGGAACTGCATGAGAGTAAGCTGGTGGTTAAAAGTGCATTCTCTGTTTTTCAGCCTGAGGACAGCATTATTTTAACTGTCACTTGGACACCAGTGGAAGAAGGTGGAGTTCGAGAACTCCTCAGCTTTGTTGCAAATGGTATTGTCAAACATCAAGCCATATTGCTTGGGAAAGCAGAGGCGACAAAAAAGAAGAAGGTAATTATTGTGTGTGTGATATTTCTGTTTGTAGTACCGGTTAATCTCTTCTGCTCACCGAGGCTGTATTGGTCAATGACGTATAAGGATTTTCAACTGGCCACTTTTAAAATACAAAAAATAATATATATTGCAATTGGTCAAACATTAAGAATATTGTGTACACATAAATTCATATTAAAATTTCAAATGAATTGATTTTACTGTTTTTTTTCATCTAGATGAATTGGCTGTGGCCTTAAATGTCATCTTGATGCGACCGTGATTTATCTTAAAATAACATGCTTAACTTTTTTTTTTTTTTTTTTTTTTTACAAGTTCTCTTTAAAGTGGTTAAACGAAGTATTAGCATTTCTATTGGGTTTTTGCAAAAATGATCTCACATTTTTGTTTTTAATTTCAGAGTTGCCTTCTTAAATGTAGTTAACAGACTTATTTTTCTTGTAAATTGCATAAAACTGATAATACCATTCACTTAAGCGTTCTGTATCAGTGATTCCTATTTCAGCCATAGAAATTAGATATTTTAATTTTAGAAATTAATTTAATACAGTTATTGCTATTATTGGTCGCTCCAAATGACATGAAGATCTCGAATATTATTAAAAATATATTTAAAGAGATCAATAAACAATACATTTCATACGAAATTTATTTAAACTATATTTTATTAATTTTACAGAATTGTATTAATGAACATAAAGAAACATTTTATAATATTTTTAGAAAAATCAAATTGCAAAAAAAGTGCAACATTTCGTTTAACTTGACAACGGAGACGATGGAAAAATAATAATTTTGATTTAATTTTGATCAGAACCATGTCTAATCATGTAATATTCCTTGTCGTGAACAGTTTTAAGTCAATGCACATTTGTGACCCTAGAACACAAAACCAGTCATAAGTTTCACGGGTATATTAGTGGCAATAGCCAGCAATGGGTCAAATTTATCTTTTTTTTTTTTTCTTTATGCCAAAAATCATTAGGATATTAAGTAAAGATCAAGTTCTGTGAAGAATATTTTGTAAATTTCTACCGTAAGTATATACTTTTTTTTTTTTTTTTTTTTTTTTTTTTTTTTTTTAAATTATAAGTAGTAATATGCATTGCTAAGGACTTAATTTAGACAACTTTAAAGGCAGGGGTCCAGGGTCACACTTGTGGCCTTCTTGTGAACAAACATTTAATTAAACTTGACCATCATCATGCTGCTGATTTTATTAACACACCTTCCTATTCTCCTGGCAAGATACTCTGCTCTTGCTCTTGAGTTAACGCTGCCTATGGCGGGCAGTGCCATCTGTTAAAATAGATAAATAAATAATAAATTGCTAATAAATGCATAATTACTCAAATGAAATTAATACTCAAATTTTTTTTTTTCTCATAGTGTACAAAGATTACAAATAAACCGTCTGAAATGTTTGTAAATGACCCAAATTGGATAAATCTATTCCAAATAAAACTAAAATACTTTACATATATAAACCATCAATTGAATATAAAAGCACAAAACCTGCCAATCTAGGACATGTATCTATTATGGAAAACACTCTGCAGTGGTCGCACCACATGATATTTTTTTAAATTCGCTCAAAATTTACAGGCATAGAATTGGCCACCTAAACAAAACAAGCTCGATTCCCATAAAAGGTCATTATGAAATTTATAATAATCTAATATAAAATGTATATTTGTAGTAATAACTTAATACTCATTGTTTTTTTTTTTTTTTGAGCTCACACCACATGATATCCAAATGTGGTAACTACATACCGGCCGTTAAAAAGGTTATTTTTTTCCAAATTTGAGAGAGTTACAAACATGCTTGTTGCTTCAATGTGTCCTTGGCAAATTGTTATGATGCAACTTCCTGTCTCTGAATGGATTTCAACAAGTCCAAAAATTGGTAGTTTCTTGTTGGTCGGACCACATGATATTTCATAAAATGGACATCATTGGACAATGTTTGTTTGTATATTATGAAAGGGAAAAAAAATGCTTTGCAATTTTGTGCAGGATTACAAAACACTTTGGAAATCATGCCAAATAGTGGAGAAAATAAATTTGAATATATTTAGAGTAATTTCAAAGATGTTTCCAGAACAGAAGTTATGGCTGGATGGTCGCACCACATGATATTTTGACACTTTAAATAACAGAAAAATTACAAATAACAAATGTTTTTGAAAAATTAAAGTGAGTACATACATGGGAGAGGTACTACATATATATGGCATCTTTTCATGCATTTAAACCAGTTTTTAACTGAAAAAAATGCTATCGGACAGAAAATTTAGGCGTCACGTCATTGACCCATTTATTTGTGTTTGTATTAGTGCTGTCAAATCGATTAAATCACATGCAAAATTTGTGTTTACTGTGCAATTAAATATACACGCATGGATGTATACATTTAAAAAAATTTGTATTTATCTATAAAATATTTATTTATATGTAATGTATATTATATAAAAATATACTATATACATGTAAATATTTCTTAAATACATGTGTGTATTCATATATACATAATAATTCTACACAGTACACACATGTAAACACAAACTTTTATTTTGGATGCGATTTAATCAATTTGACAGCACTAATTTGTAATTATTAAATGCAGTAATATTGTAAAATATTATTACACTTTTTAAAGTGGCTGTTTTCTGTTTTAATATAATTTAAAATGTTATTTTATTTCTGTGATGTCAAAGCTGAATTTTCGTATCGTTACTCGATCAACGTCACATGATCCTTCAGAAATCATAGTAAAATGCTGATTTTGTGCTCAATTATTATTGGTGCTCAATGGTTCTTATTTTTATTAATGTTGAAAACCATTTTTGCTTGCTTAATATTTTTATGGAAACGGTGATACATTTTTGTCTGGATTCTTTGATTAAATAGAAAGGTAAAAAAAAAAAACAGCATTTATTTGATATAGAAATCTTTTGTAACAATATAAATGTCTTTACGGTCTATTTTGGTCAATTTAATCGTCTGCTGAATAAAAGCATTAGTATTTTTCATTATTTTATATATAACTTACCCCAAACCTTTACATGGTAGTGTATCATGGTTTCCACCACACACAGCATAAAAGCATAAGTAATGATGCTGAAAATTCATCTCTTCCATCAAAAAACACGAGAATCAGTACTGTGTAAAACAAAAAAATATTTAGTGTTTGGTATAATTTGAGTACTTACATTTGTTTTTCAGAAAACCCTATGGGATTCAATTAAATCCAAGAAGGGGCTCCCGGCATCCTCAAAAGAGAAGAAAGTGGCTTCAATGCCAATAAAGGCTGCAAATAAGACATTTCATGTGTCTCGCCAGTCGCAATACAGAAAAGAGAGCACGTCCAATCCATTGTCGCCATTGAACCATGAACGGTCTGCCTATGGTTCCAGTGGCACTAGGACGAATGCACCATCTTCCACTACTGAGATGTCAAAGCCTGACTTTGTGACAGAAAGTTTTGATGATGTGCATTTGCAAATAAACTCGCCAGTGGTTGTCTTAGTACCAGCAGAGAGATTGTTTGATACACCTGGAAAAAAGGATGTGCCTTGTTCTCGTAAACCAGAGTGCAGAGAAATTACAAGGGTTTTGAATAAAACGCTGTCTCCTGCTGGCACCCCAGTGCGGTTTGGAAACCCATGCTTTCAGAGCCCACTCCCCGTGATTGGACAAACTACAGAGAAGAAACATTCTCTGTCTGTAAAGGATGCTCTGGATGTAATAGGATCAGATCTATCGCATGCGGTGAGCCCACCGAATGCTTGCTCAAGCTTTGATTTTTCTGATTCTCTTGAGTCTGAAAAAACGGCTCCAATAACATCATTCAGAGTGACTGCTGTCATTTCGCCACCAGTTGAAAATCCTCACCCAAGGTTGACTTTCTGTGTGAAACCCAACAAAGTCATCGGCGTTGAATCAAATCACGATGCATTTAGGCTCAGGGCGTTGCCTTTTAGCACCGCCACGGTGACCAAGTCGAATAAAGTTGATGACGCCCTTGTTCCTGATGGTCCCAAGAAGTTTACTGTGAATTCTACCACAGTGACCAAAAGTAAAGTAGATGCCTCTGTCGAGAGTCCAGGCTTGCGTAAGAAGAAAACCTCAAGGCGCAGGCTCTTGGAGAAGACCTTGGAGCTCTCAGAACCTAGTAATGCAGAATCTAACACAAGTTCTCCTGACAGCATCTCCGCACTACCGGTCATTAGCTCAGATTCAAGTCCAGATGTGGCACTAGAGTCCAAATGTCCCGTATCTTCATTGTCGGCTACAAAAGAGAGGCTGACCTCATATGGATCCCCTCCTGAACAGCTTTTGTCCGCAATATCGCCCATACGACCTAAAGTTTTGCTCTCTGTTAGTAGCAGTCCGTTAAGTGGTTCGGAGTTGGCAGCCGGAAACGTCTCTGAGGAAGTGCAACCTCAGGAGCAGTTTCCTGTACAATGCAGGACATTTGTGCAGAGTAAAAAAAGAAAAAGTGATGAGTTTTTGCAAGGTCACTCGGAAGGTATGTCAAATGTCCAAGCGAAAAAGCGCCATGCGACAGAGCTTAAGAAACCAAGCCAAGAAAGAACGTTCACTTCAAGGTCCACATCTGGACCACAACAAAAACCTACAGGTAGGTCAAGTAAACTCTTCATGCATGTCATTCAGTATGTAGGTGATGAATCTAGTACGTATTATCAAATACCTACTTTGAGATGTTTGGACATTCTGCAAGTTGAGAATGTTTTAAATAAAAGCTCTTTTTCCTTAAAGCTCCACCAAGCTCCAGAAAGTTCATAAGACCTCCAGCAAAGAAGTCCTTTCCAAAAACAACCCAAAAAGGTAAGAAAACATTGTTTGTCTTTGAATAACGTGTCCTAAATGTTTAGTATGACCAGTGATGCCATTTTAAATGTATTTCACTGATGTAGATGGTCAGCCTGTGAAGTCACTGAGCAGTTCGACTCGAAAGTCTGTGAGGATAGTGGCTGTGGCGCAGGCCAAACTGACCTTTATGAAGCCGACCCAGATGGGTATGTTTTCACAGCTATATTCACATTCACACATTTTTAAAGGGTTACTTCACCCAAAAATAAATTCTGTCATTAATTGTCATTAACCCACCCTCATGTCGTTCCAAACCCGTAAGACCTTCGTTCATCTTCAGAACACAAATGAAGATATTTCTGATGAAATCCGAGAGCTCTCTGACCCCTCCATAGACAGCAATTTAATAACACTTTCAAGGGCCAGAAAGGTAGTAAAGACATTATTAAAATCGTCCATGTGACTCCAGTGGTTCAATCTTAATTTGATGAACCGACAAGAATACTTTTTGTGCGCAAAATAACGACTTTATTCAACAATTTCATCTAGCCTGTGGCAGACTAATGGTGCGTTCACACCAGAAGTGAATAAAGTGTTAAGCGTGAGTGATTTACATGTAAAGTCAATGCAAAGATGCGAACAGACATTCTGCGGCGCCATTCGTGCAAATGAGGTGGTGCGAATCGAGTGTTTCGGGTAAGTTGAAAAATCTGAGCTGGTGGATTTATGCGCCGCATTAACCAATCTGGAGCTTGCTCTAGTGTTGACAACGAGGACAAAATCACATGTGGATACCCGGAGCTGTACGTTATAGAAACAGGAATAAAAAGGATCTTGCTCAGAAGAAAGTGAGCGAGGAGGTTGGACAGTCTGGTAAGTTGTAAAAAATGCTCTTTACTCAATTTGAGCTATATATATATTGATACTACAAGCTAGCTAAAGCAGACAAATTGAGCTTATTCGCTGTGTTTTAAAACAATCCATGTCAGCCATTTTGCAGCGAGACTGGAGCCACCTGGCAGAAAAAGCAGAATTCGCGTCTGTTGTGATGCGAATGTCACGCGTGAATGAAGCAAGTAAAGTCAAAATATTCAAGCGTCCAACTATGCGTGAATAGCACAATTTATTCGCTCAAGTTGCGTCTGGTGTGAACGCAGTTGACGTAGTGTAAACAGTGCAACGCTTCCAGAACGCCGCATACCATTGGTCGACGCTGAGTCACGCTGAGACATTGAGTCGTTCTGCTGTAGAACTAGGAAACATTGCACTGTTTACACCATGTCACCAGCGTAAGAATCGCAGGTTGTGAGACCAAAAAAAGAACCACAAAAAGTATTCTTGTCGGTTCATAAAATTTAAGGTTGAACCACTGGAGTCACATGGACTATTTTAATAATGTCTTTACTACTTTTCTGGACCTTGAAAGTGTTTATTAAATTGCTGCCTATGGAGGGGTCAGAGAGCTCTCGAATTTCATAAAAAATATCTTAATTTGTGTTCTGAAGATGAACAAAGGTCTTACTATTTGGATCAACATGAGGGCGAGGAATTAATGACAGAATTTGTATCTATTTAAGTGGTGTAGTTGCTTAAGTTGTACAATCTTGACAGCCATTCCAAGGCACCCTATGCCATTTGCTGCAAAGAACATGTTTTATGATGAGCGATGGATTGAAAAGCAGGAGCAAGGCTTTACCTGGTGGGTGAATTATGTTCTCACTCCTGACGACTTCAAAGTTGCAACTGAAGTTACTAAAGGTGGGTGCTTTTGTTTTAGTTTTTAGCATCTTTCATTCGTCATTTTAAGTTAAATTTATGTAACCTCTTTCTCTTATTGTTTCTTCTTAGTGAATGCCTTGTCATTGACTATGGGCCACGACAAATTCAACATACCCAAAGCACCAACAAAAGAAGAGTTGTCTTTTAGAACTTACACAGCCCGTCAACGGCTAAACCGCCTTCGGCGAGCAGCGTGCAAGCTGTTTACGTCAGACACCATGGTGAAGGCCATCCAGAGGCTGGAGCTGGAAGTAGAAGCCAAGAGGCTCCTTGTGCGAAAGGACAGACATCTCTGGAAGGACATAGGTATGAAATGCCAAAGGATATATGTTTTGTCAATGCTCATGCTTGTAGAATACATATAAAGGTCGGTACACACTGTGCAAGTTCAGACACTCAAGTAGGCCTGTCACGATAACTACTTTTTGTTTTGCGATATATCGTCCCAGAAATAATTGCAATAAACGATATCATTGTCATTTTAAGACTATTTTATGCCACTGAATATATATATATATATATCTCTATCTATATCTATCTCTATCTATCCTAATAGAACAGCATAATAATGCAAGTAGACCTACACACTTTCAAATGACAACCTTTTAATTCTTTAGATCATGAAAATTAAGGGTAAAAATATTTTATACAAAAAAAAAAAAAAAAAAAAAATGTGTGTGTATATATATATATATATATATATATATATATATATATATATATATATATATATATATATATATATATATATATATATATATATATATATATATATATATATATATATATATATATATATATATATATATATAAAATTTTTCCCTTGTGAAACGGCTTTAACACTCGTCATTCTGCGTTGACATTTTTATGTGCACCAGAACAGGGCATTGTGGCTTTGAAATCTAGTCATAACCCGATAATCATGTCAAAGCAGCTGCTACACGGCACGGTGAGCCGTGGCCATTACATGGAGACTGGAGCTTTCAATGTTGCTTTTTTTAAATTTATTTTTTATTTATAAACTTGTTTAAAATTGTCAGGTGGTGCTCGTTTCCTCTCACCAAGGCTGCATTTGTTTAATCAACAATACAGTGTAAATGTAAAATGTAACTTTTTATTAATTTTTTTGTGCATTCTAAGTAATATCAATCAAACTAGTTGGGTTGTTTTAAGTAATAACTCAACAAAAAACAAAAAAACAAAACAAAAGGTAATTAAAGTTCATTGAATGGATGTGTATATAAAGCTGATAACTCCACATTTCATGTTTCAGAGTTAAACACATTCAAGTAATTGCATTTAAGTGCAATATTTAACATCCTTAAACTTAAAACAAGTAGGTAAAGAGCAGAAAAAGCCCATTAATGATCGATATTAAACATTATATAGATGACAGAATTCAGCAATCCAGAGTTTATAACAAGACATCATAATGTAATGTACACTTTCACAAGTTCAAGTTTGTCGAAATTATCCATCCTCGATCAATTTTAGTCAGCTTTGACAAAACTCTTTAGATAACTCCTCTCTAGCCTCTCTTTTGTGTCTTTTTTCGAGAGTGACTAGCAGCCTTGTCTTTTGAACGCACCATTTATCATTTTTGCAAATTAACTCTTCAATTTATTCCTGTGATAATTCAGTCGTCAATGTCACATGATCCTTCAGACATCTCTCTGATATGCTGATTTGGCACTCAAGTCAACATTTCTTATCCATGTTTAAAAAAAAAAAAAAAAAAAATATATATATATATATATATATATATATATATATATATATATATATATATATATTTTATATTTTTATATTTTATATTCCCCCTTTTTGGGGTGCTTGATGTGCTTTACAGCTGGTGTCACTGTTAATCTAATTTTTCACTTTTCATTTCTCAGGTGAGCGTCAGAAAGTTCTTAACTGGCTGATTTCATACAATCCACTTTGGCTTCGTATTGGACTTGAGGTATTTATTTTTTGTGAAAGCATAATATTCATTTGTTTGCTTGCTGAAAATATAATTTTACTACATTAAATAAAGCTACATTAAGATTTCATGTATGCCACATCTTTTGCTCATTAATTGTTTCAGACAATCTTTGGAGAGCTAATATCACTTGAAAGCAACAGCGACGTCATGGGACTGGCCATGTTTATTCTCGGACGTCTGCTGTGGAATCCAGACATTGCTGCTGAGTTCAGGCATGCTAAAGTGCCCAATTTGTACAGAGATGGTAATTTAATTTATAATGTTGTTGTGGTGTTTAAAAAAAAATATATATATTTATATATATATTTATTTATTTATTTATTTTTAATTTTTTTCATGGTCTTTGTATTATTGCAGGTAGTGTGTCTGTAATAACAGGGTTTTTTCTATTTTTTTTTTTTTTCTTCTCTCCACTCAGGCCATGAGGAGGCACTGTCTCGCTTCACTCTAAAGAAACTACTACTGCTTGTCTGCTTTCTGGATAAAGCCAAAGACTCCAGACTGATCGAACATGATCCTTGCTTGTTCTGCATGGATGCTGAATTTAAGGTGTGTGGGTTTTATTTTTCTCTGAAAAGCTGTCTCGCGATATTAGCATGGCAGTTGAGTTTGTGGCAAAACCTCTTACAGTGCTTTTACTGCATATGAGAATTCATACTCGGAATGTAGAACTCAAGTGACATTTGATTATAAGAGCACTACAGTGATCTACAGGAGGGGACACTAACTTGTGGCCTCGAGATCATTTTGTAGAGGTAGCGACATTGTTGTGGTCGCGCTATGTAAAGTTGTGGCCTCGATCATGTCGAAGGAATGATATATTTTTCTTGTGGGCACGAGTTCATATTTTGAGGGAACGACATCTATTCCTCATGGCCACAAGTTAAAATGCATAAACAACCATAGCAACCTGGAATTACCAGAAATGAATAGGCCTATAATATATATATTTTTTAATTAAGGAAAAGCGCAGAATTAATTATTTATATTAACATTTTGGTCCGTTCCATGGGCAATGCAATTTATTAAAAAATTAAGACATACATAGAAATACAATATACACAGATAAAAATATTCATAAATATAGCTATTAGAAAATGAAATTAAAATTAAAAAAAAAAAAGCATAAAGTGGGCAGATATTAAAGGTTAAGTGGACATTTGAATAAAATTTATTTTTGGCCGATATTAAACAAAGGATATGGTCATGTTTTTTTTTTTTCTTCCTATAGTCGAGCAAAGATCTGCTACTGGCGTTCTCACGAGACTTCCTCAGTGGTGAAGGCATTTTGTCACGGCACCTCAGCCACTTGGGCCTAGCAGTATCCCATGTTCAGACTCCTCTGGATGAGTTCAACTTTGCTGTGAAGAATCTTGCTGTTGACCTGAGATGTGGCATTCGTTTGGTGTACGTTTGATTTTTGCATGTTTATTGTTCCTGCATCAGAATAAAATGGCATTGCTGTTGTGCTTTAATCCAATGTTTAGATTTGGCATTTTAAAAAGGTCTCCAAATTCCCATGATATATACCTAACGTTTCTCTATTAATTGTCAGGCGGGTCATGGAGCTCTTCACTCTGGACTGGACATTATCTAGAAAACTGCGGATACCTGCTATTAGCCGCCTGCAGAAAGTGCACAATGTTGAGGTTGCACTGCAGGTTCTGAAAGACAAAGGTGTTGACCTTAAAGATGAGCATGGTGAGTGATTAATCTGTTTCTTGATGATAAATATCTAACGATTCATCATGAAGCACTTCATAATTTGGGCAAAAGCACACTAAATTTGTCTTAATTTTCTTGAAGGAGCGAACATTGACTCCAGAGACATTGTGGATGGACACAGGGAAAAGACCCTAAACCTCCTGTGGAAAATCATATTTGCCTTCCAGGTATCAACCAGGGCTGTGTACCATTATATCGTCCAGCACTATTTTTTGGATAATTCATTAGGATGACTGATGCTCATTTTAATCTTCTGGTATTATATCCATTTAATGTGTAATTCTTTAAATGTTACGGTATTTCTTTCGTCATAGGTGGAAGTGCTGCTTGATGAGAATCAGCTCAAAGAGGAAATCAGTTTCCTCAGGAAAACCTGGAGAACAAAACAGAAACTGGCGTCAATAATGGCTAACAAAGGTGTTGCAGTGACAAGAATGAAGGCGAGACGAGCATTTGAACATCCGAGCCAGAAGGTGGCGCTTCTTCTGGACTGGGTCAATGCTGTTTCTGAGTTCTACAATTTAAAGGTGAGTCGCATAAATGAAATGGTTTGCTCATGTATTCCCCCAAAAAAAAAAAAGATCCTTTAAACAATATCTCTCCATTATTTTTGCAGGCTGAAAACTTCACGGTGTCATTCTCAGATGGTCGTATCCTGTGCTACCTCATTCATCATTACCATCCTGGTCATCTTCCTGCAGAGGACATACAACAGAGAACAACTCAGACCATAGAGTGTGGCCATCGCGGCAGAGTGGAGCTCAATAACTCCTCGAGTGACTCGGACTGCTCTTTTGAAAATTTGCCCACAATACAATCTGGTACTTTTTTTTTTTTTTTTTTGTGTAAATCGCAGAATTTTTACTTTTAGGTGAACTATTCCTATAATAGTATGGCAGTCTGTACAATTTATCACTGTAAATGTTTTAGAACTCTGTTTTTTGCCTTTCAGAATCCCTGTCAGTGGACTTCAGAGAGCTACTTGAGAATGAGAGAAGGAACTTTCATTTGGTGAACACTGCCGTGTCTTCTCTTGGAGGGGTTCCTGCTATGATAAATCCAGAGGATATGTCCAACACTATCCCGAATGAAAAGGTACAAACATTTTCCCTGTCTACTAGAGCTACATTCTGGATGAAATGAGAATCACGATTTTTGTTTAAAATGGAGGTCACGATTCTTCCTCAAGTTGAAACTTCCTCATTTGAAATTGAAAGCAGCCTTCTGTCAGCGAGTTTCATATTTTTAATATATAAATCCACTGCATTACAAAAGACTGGCTTAATGCCTTCGTAGAGCATTTGTAAGGAAAATACAGATGGGCGAGACTGCGCACTGCAAGCGTAATATCAAACAAAGCGTGCGTTTCTCATAGTGGATATCCTGCAATGAAGCCTGCAAATGTCCTTGTAATCCGTTTCAGCCTTTCTGAACTTTATGAAAGACTATTTTATGGAAGGTTCCAGTGGTGTACGTGTGTGAAGAATTGGAAGCAAGCAGAATGCGGGTGTTTCTAAAGCACACTCATCGTCTTTGTATCTGGTTAAAAACTAAGCTCAGAATCGATTCTGAAGTTCTCTGAATCGATCCAGAATCGTTAGAGAGAGAGAATCGTGATGGATAGTTTTTTTTTTTTTTTTTTTTTTTTTTTTTTTTTTTTTTTTTACCAACCTTTTCCACTTTTGTCGCCATCTACTGGTGTAATGTAATCAATACAATCTTTATTAGAAGTGTCAAATTACTTTCAAAAGTGATATTTTGATCACTACCGTAGACATCATTGTTCATATCCGAACTATAAACTTTTAAACCAGTACTTCTTTGATGGTTAGAATTTTTGTAACAGAAATAATGATACTGTGTGGTTGAAAAGACTGTTTGTGAAGCTGTTTCATACTTGTCAAAAGTTTAATAGACATCCGAATTGTCACTTAGGAAAAAAAATTGCATGGGTGTTTTAATCGAGAGTGCAGTCTTTTAACGATTAATCGTGCAGCTTTACTATCCACGTTAGGTTAGCAGCAAAGCCAATTACTAGATTTGAACTTTGAGGTTGCATAGAAATACTTTTCGCATTAATCTATAATTCTCCCAGGTTGTCATGTGTTACCTTTCCTTCCTTTGTGCCCGTCTTTTGGATCTCCGCAATGAAACAAGAGCAGCCCGAATCATCCAGGGTGCATGGCGGAGATACAAGCTACAGAAGGACATTGAGCTTATTCAGGTAAGGGTATCATTTTTCTACCATGTCAAGCTGCTTGGAACTTTGATATGTTTAGATTTTTTTTTGTCTTATATTGAGTATGATCTGCATGTGCAGCAAAAGAACCTGGCCGCCACTAAAATCCAAGCCCTTGTGCGGAGGTTCATCTTGAGAAGAAGATTGATTCGACAGAATAAGGCAGCCATCAAGATCCAAACATTCTGGAGAGGATGCAGTGCACGGGAAAAATTGAGAGTGCTGAAAAAAGAAAGAGATTTTGCTCTTCAAAACGCAGCTGCAACTCTAATTCAGGTATGTTCAGGATTAGTACTGGTGGAAAAGTACCTATGCATGTTTCCAACTAGTTATGGGTTATAACTTAATTTATATTTTCTTGTCTTCACACAGAAAACATACAAAGCTTGGAGGGTTCTACATCTCCTGAAGAAAAACCGTGCCGCCTGTGTGATCCAGGAAGCTTTCCGGAAGTGGCATACGAAAAAAATTCTGGAAAAAAACACTGCAGCCTTACACATTCAAGCATGGTACAGAATGCAGCGTTGTAAAACCCAGTACCTGGATATGAAAAGGAAAGCAGTTTGTGTTCAAGCATGGTTCAGAGGTCACCTTCAAAGATGCAAGTTTCGGGCTTTAAAGAAAAGGCACAACGCTTCAATTGTTATTCAGAGTGCATTCAGGGCCTACGTTGTCAGACAACAGATATCTAAAATGGAGCAAAATGCAATCTTGATTCAGAGGTGGTTTCGGTCCTGCTTGCAAAGGAAAGCAGATCAGAAGAAGTTTTTTGAGATTAAATCGGCTGTTCTGGCTCTGCAAGCAGCTTTCCGTGGATGGAAGGTCCGTAGATCTGTGGCTCACCACCACCAAGCTGCACTTCTGATTCAAACTGCTTTCAGGCAGTTTACGGCTCAAAGGCACTTTTTGTGTTTGAAAAGATCAGTCATTGTTCTGCAACAGAGATACAGAGCTAAAGTATTTGGAGAAAAGTTACGACAAGAGTATATGGCTCTTAAATCCGCTTCAGTGACAATTCAAGCAGTGTGGCGAGGGAGAGCTGAGCGGAAGAAGTTCAGTGAACTCCACAGATTTGCCAGAATCATTCAGTCAAACTATCGTAGATATGCGGCACAGACACGTTTTTTGGAAATGAAACGAGCTGTGGTAGTCATTCAAAGACGGTACAGAGCCTTCAGAGATGGAGAGAAAGTGTACGTGGAATACACTGAAATTAAAAGAGCAGCCATTGTGCTACAGAGTGCTTATCGTGGCAAGAGAGTAAGACAAGAACTACAGAAGAAAAACAAAGCAGCAACTTTGATTCAGGCTGTGATAAGAGCACATAGTTGCCGTCAGCAGTTTTTAGCTCAAAAACGTGCTGCTGTTGTCATTCAGCAACGGCATCAGGCTTTTGTACTTGGACGGTTGCAAAGAAGCCATTATGTCCATTTGAGAAAGGTGACTATAAATCTTCAGGCCATATGTCGGGGGACCAAAGTGAGGCAAAATCTGAGACGACAGCATAAAGCCGCTACTATCATTCAAGCTCAATTCCGAATGCATAAAGTACGCATTGCCTTTGTTGCTGCAAAGTGTGCAGCTATCGTCATACAGCAACAATACAGAGCCTACAGAGTTGGCAAATGCATTCAAGCTACTTACTTGCAAATGAAAAATGCTGCTGTAGTTATTCAGTCAGCATTCAGGGGAACGAAAGTTCGCCACTACTTACGAAAATCACACCAAGCTGCAACAGTGATTCAAGCACATTTCCGTGCACATTCCCAACTCAAAAAGTACCAGAGACAACAGTGGGCCGCATCAGTTTTACAGCAGCGATTCAGGGCAATGATGACTAAAAATGCTGTCATGAAGCAATATAGTGACATAAAAACAGCTGCCATATGTATCCAATCAGCTTTCCGTGGAACGATGGTAAGAAAGGAGATGGCAGAAAGGCACATGTCAGCAGAAATTATCCAGAAGACGTATAGAGCGTACAAGCAACGTCATGATTACCTTGCTCTCAGAAATGCCACCATCTGTATTCAGCAACAGTACAGGGCAATTGTAAGTGCAAGGCAACAACATAAAAGGTATTGCTCCTTGCGAGCAGCTGCCATCACTTTGCAGTCTGTATACCGAGGGATGAGACTAAGAAAAGAAATCGATAGGAAGCACAAAGCTGCAACAATGATTCAGGCACATTTCCGTGGACATTCCCAACTCAAAAAGTACCAGAGACAACAGTGGGCTGCATCAGTTTTACAGCAGCAATTCAGGGCAATGATGACTAAAAATGCTGTCATGAGGCAATATAGAGCCATAAAAACAGCTGCCATATGTATCCAGTCAGCTTTCCGTGGAACGATGGTAAGAAAGGAGATGGCAGAAAGGCACATGTCGGCAGAAATTATCCAGAAGACGTATAGAGCGTACAAGCAACGTCATGATTACCTTGCTCTCAGAAATGCCACCATCTGTATTCAGCAACAGTACAGGGCAATTGTAAGTGCAAGGCAACAACATAAAAGGTATTGCTCCTTGCGAGCAGCTGCCATCACTTTGCAGTCTGTATACCGAGGGATGAGACTAAGAAAAGAAATCGATAGGAAGCACAAAGCTGCAACAATGATTCAGGCACATTTCCGTGGACATTCCCAACTCAAAAAGTACCAGAGACAACAGTGGGCCGCATCAGTTTTACAGCAGCGATTCAGGGCAATGATGACTAAAAATGCTGTCATGAGGCAATATAGAGCCATAAAAACAGCTGCCATATGTATCCAGTCAGCTTTCCGTGGAACGATGGTAAGAAAGGAGATGGCAGAAAGGCACATGTCGGCAGAAATTATCCAGAAGACGTATAGAGCGTACAAGCAACGTCATGATTACCTTGCTCTCAGAAATGCCACCATCTGTATTCAGCAACAGTACAGGGCAATTGTAAGTGCAAGGCAACAACATAAAAGGTATTGCTCCTTGCGAGCAGCTGCCATCACTTTGCAGTCTGTATACCGAGGGATGAGAATAAGGAAAGAAGTCGATAGAAAGCATAAAGCGGCTACTGTGATTCAGGCAATGTACAAAATGTACAGAACAAGAGTGCCATTCCATGCTATGAAACTGGCTTCATTGGTCATACAGAGGCAATACAGGTGCCATTTACTGAGAAAAGAGGCAAGAGAGAACTTTTTAAAGCTGCAGCGTAGCGCAACGGCGATTCAGGCTATTTACAGAGGAAACCGTGCACGCCGTGATCTTGCTAGAATGCATTTTGCTGCCACAGTCATTCAAAGGAAGTACCTTGCCTACAAACAAAGGAAGCACTTTTTGTCCGTCCGAGCAGCTGTAAAATTCTGTCAACGACGCTATCGTTCCATTTTGATAGCAAGACGTGTTCGGAGAGATTATTTTGCTAAACGCCAAGCTGTTGTTGCAATCCAGACAACTTTCAGGGGAATGCAGG
>CM031964.1:21832020-21863657 GCA_018749465.1 Paracanthobrama guichenoti
ATTTTATAGGTAAAAGAAATGGCTTGTGCTGCAAGACGTCATCGTTTCACAGCTGCCGTTTACCATCATCTTTGCGCAGTAAGGATTCAGAGAGCTGTGCGAGCGCACTGGGCTCTTAAATCAGCCAAGAAGAAAATCTCTTCAGTCCTATACATTCAGGTACATTTAATCCTATACATGTTTGTATATTAACATCTATACAGAAAATCTACACAGAAAATAATTTTGTAATTGAAACGCATGTAATTCACTACTAAATGCTGTAAAATTTAATTTGCTCCTCAACACAATTTATATAAATACTCTCTCATTTTATTGATGTTTTATATGCGTCATGAACTTGGGTAAATCACTTTTTTAAAAGTAAATTTTTTTTTTTTTAAGCCAGATGTAACATTGTGCAATAGAAAGTTAGCCACTAGCTTATTTCACATTTAGCCTAATATAAATGCTCTTCATTTAACTTTTACATCTTCTCTTCCTCTCCCCAAATTTCTAGCAAAGTTTTAGGGCAAAGCTGCAGAGAAAGAGATATCTTAAAGACCGAGAAGACATCATCAAGACCCAGAGGGCAGTGAGAACTTGGTTACTTCGTCGCAACAAAGCTGCCGTTACTATCCAGTGTGCAGTCAGGAAGCTTCTTCTTAGACGTCGCAAGGAAAAGCTACAACGTGGAATAATAAAGGCGCAGGTATGGAAGAAAGGACTTGATACATAATGCATATACATATTATGTAACAAAGTTTTCTTTGTGTATGTATTTTCTTGAGACCATAAAAGACAGTATGTTGATGTTGTTGTCTACCATACAATGAAAGTGTTTTAAATTTTGCGTGAACAACTTTTGCAATGTGATTAATTGCTTTAAGGCACTCTGGAGGGCTCATTGTTCAAGAAAACATCATGACACAAGCAAAGTTGTTTCCATGAGGCGACGTCTCGGGGAAGTAAATCGAAGGGTGAAGGAAGAGGACAAGCTGTGTAACAAGACCACAACCGCGTTGAGCTACCTGCTTGGGTTTCAGAATTATGCTTACATTCTTGCAGCCTTGAAACATTTAGGTAAGACGCTGGTTTAAAGATATGAGGTTGGCTGTATCATAAAATGTTAACTAACAATCTTTATATATATATATATATATATATATATTATTATTATTATTATTAATTTTTTTTTTTTTTTTTTTTTTTTTAATGGTTAAAGAAACTGCCACCAGACTTTCACCGGAGTGCTGTGAACGCCTTGTTGAAAGTGGAGCAACGCACACCATCTTCACTTTGATGAGGAGCTGCAACCGAAGTGTGCCTTCAATGGAGATCATCACATTATCCATCCAAGTCCTTCTCAACCTATCAAAAGTATGTTGCCTCATAATTTGGGCTGTCAAATTCCCTGATATGCTGATTAATTGCATATTGCAATATTTATTCTGATTTAAAAATAATAATAATTAAATGTATTTTTCAGTACAACAGAACCACTGATGCAGTTTATGACGTGGACAACTCTGTAGAAACCCTCCTGGATCTTCTGCAGATCTACCGTGAGAAAGCTGGAGATAAGATTGCAGAAAAAGGTGGCAGCATCTTCACCAAAGCTTGTTTTCTCTTGGTTCTCTTGGTCCAGGATGAAAGGAGAGCAATGGTGGGTATTTTCATAATAATAATAATCTTTATTTTTTTTATAGGGCCTTTAAAAGTTTTAAAAAGATAAAATAAAAATACATTGAAATAGACAAAATGAAAGTGTACATCATAACAATTTAATAGAAATGTATGCAGGGTTTGGAGGGTTACTTTTAAAATGTATTCTGTTACAGTTACTTCATTATAAAGTACATTTACACATTTGGCAGACGCTTTTATCCAAAGCGACTTACACGGTACACATTTTTACATTTTGTCAGTTATTGCTTTCCCTGGGAATCGAACCCATGACCTTGGCGTTGCTAGCGCTACTCTCTTATTGTTTGAGCTACAGGAAAGCTTTTAAAATTTTAAAGTACTCAGTAATGTAATCCAAGCACCATAATATGAAAGGAATCCAAAAGTGATCAGATTACATTAAAGTAAATAGTCAAGTAAAAAGCAATATCAAAGTACTTTTATATGAATTTAAAATAAAAACTATTAAAACTAAGCAATCGTGTCGTTTCGTCAACTAGAGATTACACAGCCCTGTTTACACATTTATATAGTGGCTACAGTATGGCATTACAAATGTTTTTATTATTTTATGTAAATTAACATGTGCAAGGAAAAAAATAGTTTATACATGATATTAAATGTCTGCACAATCTACATATTAGTCCATTTTAAAATATATGCTGATCAAGGCTGTGATCTTTCTTAATTTCACTGAATGACCCTGTGCGTCAGTGGTGGGAGTTCCCCTTTGTGGTGACTCTTGTTAATTTTTACATTTTCCAGCTCAATTTCAGCTAGAAACTTACATAAAACACTACATTTTGTAGTGCTAGTCGTTCCTGTGAATGTTTAAATTGGATGTTGAGTCCTTTGATAAAGAAAGCGTCTTCATAGTTGTATAGCGCAAACCATGCCTTCCAGCTATGATGTTTTCTTTTTCCTCTTTGAAAACAAAATAACTGGGAAATTTCCAGACATGAAAACGTTTTTCCCCATGGGAAGATCAAGCATCGTAATTATAACTTATGCGTCTCAACCTGCATCTGAGGAAAACGATTGTAGAACTAGGAACAAGAATCAAGCAGCGCTTAATATAACTGTCACAAATCACATATAAGCAAGAGAGTCTTGCAGTGTTTCTGACATGATTTTTTACAGTATTCAGGATCAAATATTAAATTTGCCTCAAGTATCACCCCTGGATGTTTGTTTTTTTTTTTTTTTCTCTCATTTTGTTTGAAACTCCAGAGCAGAGCCATCCACATTTAGGGTTAAAGATGGTGCGGTAAACCAATGAGCATTGCGTATTTGGTGAGGTGAACCAATGAGCATAACCTCAGTTTTGTCACGGTTTAGACAGACAATTTCAAAATTTTAGTTGTTCAAAAATAATCAAATTGGATTTTGGCTATCGGATTGGATAAAATCCTGAAAATGGGTTGTTCAAAAGAAAAAAAGGAAAAAAACAAAAGGATTCTGAAATCAGATTAGATCACAAAAGCCAAGCTTTGTTTTGATCTGGATCAAATCGTCAGTTTGTGTTCAAAAATCTTTAGTAAGATTGGGATTCCTTTGATCCCAAAAATATGGAGGGTGGATTTCAGGAGCAAAAATTCAATAACTTTAAATCAAGAGCAAAATAAAAACTTAAGTTTTTAAGTTAAGACCAGTTTTAGTTTAACTGTTAAAGTAATAAATTAGAAGTAGATTATTAAGATCCCTTATTACTTTCGGTAGCCTACAGTAAAGTAGAAAAAAGCTCCTTAAAATAATCCCCAAACAGCGGTAAATATCAAACAAAAATATATTGAATTTTAAGGTGTTTTTTAATCACTGTTTGTAAACCACATTGGCACAATTATAAGAGATGCCAGTCAAAATGCCTGCGTTCCCTTTTAACCAGAAGTCAAAAACTTGGGAGTGGGTTCAATAAAAGCTAAAAACAGCTCGTTCCTCAGTTTAAAAAGACCAAACAAAAAAAAGTGTTGCTTAACTTGTATTGAACTTATCATTTTCCTGAAATTAGCTATGGGAATCTTCTGTCATGAAAGTTTGCTCCATTGGCTTTTCATTTCATTATTTGAATATTCTTTTTAAACAGGAGGTCCGAAAGCTTCCAAAGAATTTGGATCGCATTCGTAGCATCTACCGACTCACGCTTCGAAAGTACAAAATGGATGCTGAGAGAAACAAAGTCAAACAGAAAATGAACACGTCTCTCAATGGAAGTTTCCTCCTCCAAGCCACCCCTCGGAAGTCAAAACCAGTGACCAGGTATGCAGTTCTCTGCTATCTGGAAAAGGTTTTGTCTTTGTGTTGTAAGGAAAATACTGATCCCGGCAATTTTTTTTTTTTTTTTTTTTTCCCTTAGGTTTGCTCCAGACTGGGTTCTTCGCCGTGACAAAATGAAGGACATTGTGGATCCTCTTTGTGCTATTCAGATGCTGGCTAACGCTCTTGCCCTTGTGCCTTGAAAATATTCCAGCAAGAAAAAGTTATAAATCCGTGTGCCGTTTAATTGTTGGTCAAAATAGTGCACTCTGTTGGCTTTGTAAATATTGTGTATTTTTTTTTTTTTTTTTTTTTTTGGTGTGTATATATTTTTATCCCTTATCTTTTAAATGTTGTGGACCGTTTTATTGCTGCATATTAGGGTCTGTGCTGTAAGATGGCACATGCTACTTTTAAGATGCTGTAAATAAAAGAAGCACAGTTTGGAATTTATTTCTTTGAATGTGCTGTAATTGGACATTCAACAACCACAGCTTTTCATATGTCCTGGTGCAATTTTTGACTGAAATAACAGTCTATAAGGTTACGTGAGTAAATTAGTAGGTTATGGTTATTCTTTTTATTATAATAATTGGGATTCTGAGTTTTTATTTATTTTTTTATACTGAAGTTGCAATAGTCTTTTCTTCCCTAATGTGACGTAGTATATCCGAGGCAAACGTCTTCAAGTAACTTGATTTTGAATTGAGTGACCGTTTGTCATGCCCTCGCTTCAGAAAACATGTCTACAGAGAAGAGATGTCACTGCAAGAGAGGGAGTTATTTTGTGAGAGTACGAGGGCACATGAATTATGAAAATAATTAAGTGCACGGATAAATCATTTATGATAAATGCTGCAGTATTCCATAGAATTGGTTTTAAGTCGTCTAGACGGGTGTTCCATACCGTGTTTGCCATTCATTTTGTGGGAAGGAGTCGTATATAAAATTAAATTAAGATGACCAACTGAATCCCTCCATTGAGCTCTACTGGTTTTCCTATTCTGGGATGCGACAACAGGTATTTGAAGAACTTTAAAAGCACCCTATTGCTCTTATGCCCCAAAGTACCATTGGTGGGAAATATATTTCAATATTGCCCTGTTTCTTCGCGGTCTCTACTATACAGGTAAGCTAATAAAATAATTGAAACCCAGATCATTCTATCTTCAAGTAGGGGAAGAGTGGGCCATCATTTTTTTTATTACTTGGGCTATGTGGTTTTCAAGATAAGGAAAAATGAGGCAAAAGTACAAAGAAGTGTTTGTAAGAAGAACGTCACATACGCCTTGGATGACTTGAGGACTTGTAAATCATGGGGCAATTTTCATTTTGGGGTGAACTATCCCTTTAAACAACAAAACCAAGCAAATGAAGTTGAAATTTCAATATCTTTAACTGTTTGCATTTCTGAAACAAGAAGTTGTAACCTTTCCAAAAACAGACTAAACCGATTACAGAAACCAGTTACATAATATTACATTGAAAATAGATCAGTTTATACTTCAAACATTTAACTTAACTACAGTGCCCTATGATGGGGTAAGTTAAAATGCTGGCTTGCATCATTTGGCTCACTTTGCCCCATAGCTGCAATTTTGGGCTGCCATTGGTTTTAAGACGACTTAAAACTGATTCTATGGAATACTGCAGCATTTATCATAAATGATTTATCCGTGCAATTAATTATTTTCATAATTCATGTGCCCTCCTACTCTTACAAAATAACTCCCTCTCTTGCAGTGACATCTCTTTGTAGACGTGTTTTCTGGCGCGAGGGCGTGACAAACGGTCACTCAATTCAAAACTAGCTGGCTAATCAGAAAACTAGCTAGCTAATCAATTTAGGCTAATATTTAGCTAAATTATATGCATGCTTTTATACATTACTAAATCACCAACATGGATCACAAATATGTTTAGACCTTTGATGTTGATAAAATTATGTCATGATAAAAATTTTACTTTTTACAAAAACTACTAGTTTTTAAAGTAAATGGGTGCCTTCTACTCCCATGTATTTCTCCTTTTCATAGTCTGGCAGAAATATATGGTCAAATCAAATAACTATAAAAGTATTCAGCTGCCACAAGGAAGGGGGTGGGTCAACTTACCCACTGGCTAATTTTTCCCCACTCTCTCCTAGTCGCAAAATATGTGGGAGAACGTACAGTCAAGCGACCATTATAGCAAAATCCGCTCCCTCAGGATAATACGAGACTTGATAGCCCTGTCAGGATTTACTTTGCTATAATAAATAACCAACTGACTGTACATTTATCCCTTGCATATTGTGCTTACTAAACATGACACGGACAGACATTAGACAAGGTGAAATAAATCATAATTAAAGACAAAGGGAATATATTTATGCAAACTTTTCATTTGCCACATAAAGTGGCAGTGACATACAGCGTTGTGTAGGGTGTACCAAGCACATGAGACTTACAGCAATTACAAGAATCTAACAAACACAGTGTAGGCTAGTTATTTTGTCAGTGCTTTTGGATTTTTATTTTATTATTTAGTCAAATGAACAAACTTTGTCAGTTACACAACGTTGTTAATGGAGTGTTGATATTATGCACACCGAGGCAGAAGCATCACTCCATTTTCACATATTTGTCTTAGGGTAGTTTCGTCTTTTAAGTATTTTCTCCACTGACATGCAAAGGTTATTCTATCCTCATGTGGTGAGAATATCTTTTGCCGTCCGCCCCACTTCAGCTGTATACCTCTTTTATCCATTTCATCCACCGTCACTGTACAGGGCTCTGAAACAAACACATCTTACTGTCAGTGTTACAATATACATTCATTGATTTATCAGCACAACCTACTTCAGCTACTAGATTAAGATCAAACTGCAAATGTACAAAAAGAAAATGGAGTGAGAAAGTTTTGCACATCTTTGATAGCCTGTAGTGTAGCGTGTCCATACTTAAGTAAACACGTAAAATATGCTTTCCATTTCCAATATGCCTTGCACACAGGTCAAGTAGGGGGAGCCTTCCATTGTGAATTTATTGTAGCACATGTATTGAACTTTCTCCCCATAACAGTATTCATTTTTGGTAGTTCTACTCTATCTGCATTTTGCTGGTCTGGTGGTGGCCCACATTCAGTTCTCACTGCAGGCAAAGCAAAAACATCTCTTCTTTTTTTTTTTTTTTTTAGATAGCATTCAGTCAGTATCTCAATGTTATAGATTATCAATTTAATGCACAGAATCAAGCAGTCTTTAAAAAATGACCGTTATAACCTGTGTTGAAACGCTGATGGCTAAAAGTTGGTACTTAGGGTTAACGTTTTGTTAATATGAAAGCACCTCTAATATAAAAATAAGTTATTAGCACTTTACACAATTTATATTTAAAAGCTTTTACCCTTTGTGGCCTTACTTTCACAGTTCGGAAATGGTCTACTCCATTCTCCATTTGAAAGGCATGTGATTTCTTGTGTCCTTTCAAAATCGGACCTTGTCCATCACATGCTAGATTTAATGTGTGTCCAGGTGTGATTGCAACTTTGGACTCTATGATCATTTTCCCTATGAGGTTTGCAACACATACTACCTCTAAACAGAAAAAAAGGAAAACGAAAAACCAGGGGCCTGTACCATGATGGTAGTTTAACAAACTCAGGATTAGTTTCCAGTTGACAAAACCAAACCAATCTATTTAGGCTTTGTTGTTCCCATGCTGCTGATCATCAGCTTTCTCTGTCAACTCAGGCTTCGATCCTGAGTTTAGGAGTTTAGCTGTTACATCACTAGCGAACAGCCAATCACATGCTGTGGATCAGTGAAACTGAGATTCATTTCTTGCAAGAGAAGTCTCTCTTCTGCAGAATATTACATGTATTAAGAATATCACATATATTAAGAATTTAAACAGTTTACACAGGAAGAATAAAAGAGCTGCATATGAAAGAGGACAACTTAAAGAAAAATAAAAGTCATGAAGTTAGCTTAGTTGATATATAGAGAATTGAACATTTAAGTTCACATGTAGTCATTTTTATAGCTTTATTTATTGATTTTAAAGCTTCTTTGTATGACCTTTATATAGTCTATTTAGATAAATTTTAACTAAGTGCCTATTAATGATTAACTAAAATGATACATGTGTCATTGATTAAGGCCCTGATCACACAGAATGCGTTTTGGCAGTGAGAGGTGCCTTTTTTGAATAGATTTCAGTTGGCAGAGAACGTTTTGCGCACTGCTTATGCACCCCGGGCGCCTCACGTTTTCATCCCCTGCTGCGCCTCGTGTTTTAGAAGGAGCGCTCTGAGCGCACGGTTGAAAAAAAAATCAACTCTGAGCGGAAAAGTGTCCAATTGTCCAATCAAATGAATGAAGAGACGGGCCTTCAGTTGTGGTGACTGTTACCTTGATTAGACTGACAGGACAGCTGATTCAGGGATTTTGGAAGTCCATAAGTCCATGTGGAGCAGTTACATGATGGACAGATGCACTTTTATGGACTTCAAAAATGACCCAACAAGTCACTGCCATTATAAAGCTTGTAAGAGCCAGGACATTTTTAATATAACTCTGATTTTATTCGTCTGAAAGAAGAATGTCATATACACCTAGGATGACCACTTTTCATTTTTGGGTGAACTAACCCTTTAATTTCACAAAAGGTTTCGTAAACTATTAAACCATATTCCTTATTATTAATTTCCACTTGACAGGCATTCAATTGTTTGTTGGCCGTACATCTTCAGGTTCACATCTGTGCATTGGAAAACTAAGATATGTCCAGGTTTATAAGGTGAAACGATACATGGATACCCAACTACTATGTCAACATTGCTAAGTTGTTCGCACTCACAGGTAACTTCTGTAGAAAAGAAGCAAATAAAGTTTTTAGTTTTATTCTATTTTGGAACAAACAACCGTATATTAACAATAAAGGTGTGTTGTGGGATGCATATGAGCTCATTCGCACATTTACTTACAAAAATTCAACTATTTTAAAAAAGATAGCTGCTATAATTTTGCTGGGATAAAGAGCAGTTTAATAACATCTAATATTGACTAATGGAATAAAATAAAAAAAAGTCATACTGGATTGTATTTGAAGTACCCTATGGTGTATGTCATGAGCAACAATCACTGTATTCAGACATGCATTATAATTTAACATTTGCTAATGAAAATGACATTTTTTTATAAAATATTAATGAATGTTTAAATGATCTGCTTTTAGCTAATTTGTGTTTCTTTGTGTTACCTTTTGTTGAGACATCCATGATCATTAATTGAAGAAAGAGAAATATATTACATTTCATTTTAGGCTGTAAACACGACAGATGCTTAGTACACACTAGGGCTGTGCGATGTTGAAGAAAAATGCGATATGCAATACCTTGTTAAATAATGCGATATGCAATGCGATATTGCTATTAGTGTGTAAAATCTATTTAAATTATATATTTTTAAATATTTAAAAACTGAGAATGATACCATTTATGTGTTTCACATTCTTTCTGGGAAAAGAAAGCATCGCTACAACTTCTGAAAGTGACCAGCAGTGTTTTAGCAAAAATTAATGTCACAAATCTGACAATATTTATCACTGTAAACAAACAAAAACTATGTGCTTGACTTGGTAATATATAGTTATATCAACCTAAAACTTAACATCAAGAACATCCAGGTAAACAAAGACACCTAGGGGTGAACGATTATTTTTGTTATTTTAATTTATCTTTTAATTTAACTAAAAACAGTAGTATTCACATTAATTAAATATACACTGATAAATAATGAAGCTACAAAGGTTATTCAGCCAAGAGCAGTGATCTTCTCTTTTCTTTTTGTTGTTTGACAGACAGTGGTAGGTTTACTGTATTAGCAGGTTTACTGTATCAGTAGGTTTATTGTATTAGCAGGTTTACGTATCAGCAGATTTACTGTATTAGCAGGTATACTGTATCACCAGGTATCAGCAGGTTTACTGTATTAGCAGTATTACTGTATCAGCAGGTTTACTGTATCAGCAGTTTTACTGTATTAGCAGGTTTACTGTATCAGCAGGTTTACGGTATCAGCAGATTTACTGTATTAGCAGTTTTACTGTATCAGCAGGTTTACTGTATCAGCAGGTTTACTTTAGCAGTTTTACTGTATCAGCAGGTTTACTGTATCAGCAGGTTTACTGTATTAGCAGGTTTACTGTATCAGCAGTTTTACTGTATCAGCAGGTTTACTGTATCAGCAATTTTACTGTATTAGCAGGTTTACTGTATCAGCAGTTTTACTGTATTAGCAGGTTTAGTGCATTAGCAGTTTTACTGTATCAGCAGGTTTACTGTATTAGCAGGTATAGTGTATCAGCAGATATCAGCAGGTTTACTCTATTAGCAGGTTTAGTGTATTAGCAGTTTTACTGTATAAGCAGGTTTACTGTATTAGCAGGTTTACTGTATCAGCAGTTTTACTGTATTAGCAGGTATACTGTATCAGCAGGTATTAGCAGGTTCACTGTATTAGCAGGTATCAGCAGGTTTATTGTATCAGCAGGTTTACTGTATCAGCAGTTTTACTGTATCAGCAGGTTTACTGTATCAGCAGTTTTACTGTATTAGCAGGTTTACTGTATCAGCAGGTTTATGGTATCAGCAGATTTACTGTATTAGCAGTTTTACTGTATCAGCAGGTTTACTGTATAAGCAGGTTTACTTTAGCAGTTTTACTGTATCAGCAGGTTTACTGTATCAGCAGGTTTACGGTATCAGCAGATTTACTGTATTAGCAGTTTTACTGTATCAGCAGATTTACTGTATCAGCAGGTTTACTTTAGCAGTTTTACTGTATTAGCAGGTTTACTGTATCAGCAGGTTTACGGTATCAGCAGATTTACTGTATTAGCAGTTTTACTGTATCAGCAGTTTTACTGTATCAGCAGGTTTACTGTATCAGCAGTTTTACTGTATTAGCAGGTTTAGTGTATTAGCAGTTTTACTGTATCAGCAGGTTTACTGTATTAGCAGGTATAGTGTATCAGCAGATATCAGCAGGTTTACTGTATTAGCAGGTTTAGTGTATTAGCAGTTTTACTGTATCAGCAGGTTTACTGTATCAGCAGGTTTACTGTATTAGCAGTTATACTGTATCAGCAGGTTTACTGTATCAGGAGGTTTACTGTATTAGCAGGTATACTGTATCAGCAGGTATTAGCAGGTTTGCTGTATTAGCAGGTTTAGTGTATTAGCAGTTTTACTGTATCAGCAGGTTTACTGTATCAGGAGGTTTACTGTATTAGCAGGTATACTGTATCAGCAGGTATTAGCAGGTTTGCTGTATTAGCAGGTTTAGTGTATTAGCAGTTTTACTGTATTAGCAGGTTTACTGTATCAGCAGGTTTACTGTATCAGCAGGTTTACTGTATTAGCAGGCTGTCACTTTAAGACCTAATGCACAGATCCTATTGACACTCATTCGGTTTCTTTCCCCAACTGATATCGTTCACTTAAAGCATAACCGACTGTGTTTACATGAACACTTGTCAAGACAGCCATTTTGACATAACTGTGTGTGTATTTGACATTTTGAGTGTGTAACAAGACACAAAACAGAACTGAAGGGATCACACGATTTCAGAGAGGCGGCTTGTGTGCACATTTCGGTGTGTGTGTCAGACAGCGTGAGACTGCAAAGAGTTGTTTTTCGCGAGTTATTGCGTTTAATAACTCTTTTTAACGTCAAGCAAGTCACATAAGTAACAGTCACGTGCCCAGTCTATTCTCCGCTATATGCATTGACCTAAAACATATACTTTTCACAATGTTGAAGTAGCCTATTAAAATCATTCAGATATTAAGTGCAATCAGAATATGCATATTGCGATATTTCGATAATTTTTATATATTATGCAGCCCTAGTACTCACTGTAAAAATTAATCATTCACAAAATAAATTGTGTATATTTTCTTAATAAAATTATGGTTCAGTGTTGTATAGAAAATATTGAGAACATTTCACTAATGAAACCAAGAGATACATTTTCCTAATTTGTTTAAGGAAATCTTAACAATTTTGAGGTTTGAATTGAGGAACCGGTTAAGCTGATAAAATTAAGGGGGAAAAAAACAGCTACCTATTTATTTTAAGAGAATTAGCTCAATTGTGCAGTTTTATTTAGAGACACCATTGTTAGTTCCCAGCATGCTTTGCATATGGCTGGAAATAGAGAGTTGATATTGAAAATAAGTGCTATTTTATGTGTTTTTGAGTGTAAGGAAACATCTAGCTTATGGTTAGGTTGTGCATAACTGCATGTATACTAATATTATAAAGTATGTTGTTTTGTTCAGTGATCAATAACTTGCTAATGCCAGTGCAGTAACAAGTTTGATTCTGCTTGTGCTGCGCTAACCGCATACAGTCTATTAATAGTATAACTCAAAGTCAAATATAAGCAGGTCATTTCCATTCACTCTAATTTATACCCGTTTTTAAAGTCAACATAAAAAAATAAGTACATTTCACTAAAAATATTAAGTTCATTGTTTCATAGACTAAATAATTAAGCAGATTTAACATGATTTATTCAGGTAGATTCCATTAAAAACTACTAAAAATATTATGTGTAATATTGTTACCATCATTTTTAACATTTTTACAGTGCAATTTACAAGGGTAATAGTATCAATTGAATTGTCTGCCAAATATGGAGTATTTAAAGAGTGACTAATTTATGCACAGATGCACAGATTTATTTAGTATTAAACACAATCTAGTACTTATGAAAAACACTGATTACCTGCTTTCCAAAAGATATATTCATAAACACTCTTAAGACCGGTTCCTCCGCCCCATCAAACAGAACTTCATGATAAAAAAAACCAGATGACTTTTGTTCCTGGGTGACCTTGTTTTTTTTGTTTGTTTTTGCCGTGTTTGTGTGTTAATATTAGCTAAAGATCCATTTAATTCCATTGGTAACATTTGTGAACAACATTTACTTTAAAGTTTGAAGAGTCTAAAACATTATTTACTTAGACTTGTCAAATGAAGTCGGTCTTGATTTCATGTGAACATTTTACATGGCTGCTATAAATACTTGCATGACCAGGGCTGTTTCTGTTTAAGTCTCTAAAAGATAAATTAGTAATTGATTGAGTCACATTATAAATGTTATAAAAGTTTCATATGGGTTGTTTAATGAGTAAAAATGCATGCATTGACAGTATCTTGCAAAAATGTAGGTTAAAAAGAGTTAATATTGCTTTTATACATGCACAGCTTAAACATGCTAATTTTAGCATTTTTCTTGCAAGAAATTCCAAACAGACAATACTGAATTGGGGGAAATTTATTTTTATTTTTATTGGCTTTCTAGTAAAGCTGATGCACCAGTGATGTTTTATTCTCCTTGTCACTCACACTTAGGTAAAATCATCACTCCATCATTACATGTTTGTATTAGATCATTGACTGTTAGGTATTTTCTCCACTGACATGCAAAGGTTATTCTATCCTCATGTGGTGAGAATATCTTTTGTCGTCCGCCCCACTTCAGCTGTATACCTCTTTTATCCATTTCATCCACCGTCACTGTACAGGGCTCTGAAACAAACACATCTCACTGTCAGTGTTACAATATACATTCATTGATTCATCAGAACCAGAACTTCAACTTCAACTACAAGATATAGTAAGAAAAGCTTCACATGTATTTGATGTAGATGGTGTAGATGCTCATACTTACTTAAACACTTAATATTCCCTCTCCATTCGCCTTGATCACAGGTCAAGTATTTGGAGTAGGGGTAACGCTGATCCAGTGTGTATTTAAAAAAGCAGATGTATTCAACCCTCTCCTCTGAATCATATTCATTTTTTAGCCGTTCTATTGCATCTGCAAAATCCACGTTTGGTGGTGGCCCACATTTCCCTAAAGGCAAAGACATTATTTTAAATAAAATAAAATGCTTGAAGAAAATGTATTTGAAGAGATCTGGGTTAAATATAATATATAGATCTGAAGGATCCCGTGCGTTGTAGGCAGTGGCTAAAAGCTACAGAGAATCATAAATATGGAGAGAACACAGAGACAGAAATCTGAAAAACCTCTATGTCTGTAGTCTACCTTTCAAACAGGATGACTACGAACACAGTGTTTAAGGACAAATGGAGGCGAAAAACTAAAAGACCGCTCCATTTCTCTCCAGCCCCCTGAAGGAATACACCGTCACGGACAGAAAGCTGTTTCCATATTGTTCCATTTTTACCATAATGCTGTTTAAAAAGTACAACACACAATACAAATTTCAGATATAAATCTGTTCTTACAATAGCTGTTCTGTTAATAACCCTCTGCTGCTCCGACTGTTTGTGGGTGGGGATAAAACAATGCAATACAATACAAATTTGATGCCTGCTACAGGTCTCATAAAAGTTGGCACAGGGACAACAAATGGCTGAAAAAGCTGGGAGAACATCTAGCAACTAATTAATTGATATCAGGTCTGTAACATGATTAGCTATAAAAGGTATGTCTTAGAGAGGCAGAGTCTCTCAGAAGTAAAGATTGTGGAATACTTTAAAAACAATGTTCTCAACTTCAAATTGCAAAGGCTTTGCAAATCTCATCATCTACAGTGCATAACACCATCAAACGATTCAGAGAAACTGGAGAAATCTCTGTGCGTGTGATAACCCTTTATTGGATGCCCATGTTCTTCGGGCCCTCAGATGACACTGCATCACTCATAGCCATGATTGTGTCAATGACATTTCTAAATGGGCCCAGGAATAGTTCCAGAAACCACTGTCGGTAAACACAATCCGGCGTAACATCTGCAGATGCCAACTAAAGCTGTCATGCAAAAAGGAAGCAATGTGTGAACATGGTCAGAAGCACTGTCGTGTCCTGTGAGTCAAGGCTCATTTAAAATGGACTATTTCAAAGTGGAAAAGTGTTCTATGGTCAGGCCAGTCCAAATTTGACATTCTTGTTAGAAATCACGGACACCGTGTGTCCTCCGGCTAAAGAGGAGGGAGACCTTCCAGCATATTATCAGCGTTCAGTTCAAAAGCCAGCATCTCTGATGGTATGGGGGTGCATAAGTGCATACGGTATAGACCTGATCTTTCACCTATGGAGAACATTTGGTGCATAATTAAACAAATAAAAATGTCAAAGACGACCACAAACTCTTCAGTAGCTGAAAATCTATATCAGGCAAGAATGGGACCAAATTCCACCACCAACACTCCAGAAATTCATAACTTTGATGCCCAAACGTCTCCCAACTGTTGAAAAGAACAGGAGATGCTACACATGCCCCGCCCTAACTTTTATGAGAAGTTTGAAATGAGCTCAATTAGTGGATAAGTGTAACATTTCTCTGTTCTCATAACTTTGTTATGTTATCTATGTTCTATTTTATTCACAATATTGGCTCATGTGATTTGAAAGTCTTTTAGTTTTTATTTTATTCAAAATTTAAAAACGTCCCAACATTTCTGGAATTCGGTTGTAATGAATATTATGAATGAATATTATAAAATAATTAAAGCACATTTTTTGTAGCAATATGCAAAATAGTATATACAAATAGTTTATTTATTTATGCACACATACATACGTACTATGTTTTTTTTGTCCCTTTGCCCATTCAACTGGCAGGTGATTTCTTTTGGCCCTTGTAAAATCAGACCATAACCAACACATGAAAATGTCAATATCTGTGTCCATATCTGATTAATTCATCATAATCAGGGAGAAAAAAAGTAAAAAAAGTCTGAGGGTTCATGACCTCAGACCACCACCACCACTAGCTGAGGTGTCTGAGGTGTCTGAGCACCAGGTCCCTGTGTTCACACAACTGATCCCTGGACTGTGCTAGAATGAGCCAGTCGTCGAGATAGTTGAGGATGCAAACGCCCTGTTCTCTCATGGGCACAAGGGCCCCTTCCATGACTTTCGTGAAGACACGGGGGGACAGGGACACCCCGAAGGGCAGGACTTTGTACTGATATGCTCGACCCTCGAATGCAAAGTGCAGAAACGGGGAAGGAAAGTACACAGCCGGGCGAACTGAATCACATAGCCAAGCCTGATGATCCGAATGAACCAGTGAGACGGACCGGGGAGCGCTAGCCAGGCTCCCAGAGACCGCATGCGCGGACCATAGGGACCACCGGCGCACCCACCGTGGGGCAGCAAGGTGGAATGCAGGTACCGGGCTGGGGTGGCTGTCTCATGGAGGCAGTCCACAGTGAAGTGCGAGTGTGCTGTGCAACACTTACCTGATTCCACAGGTGGGCAGCAGGAACGTGTAGGCTCTTTCAGAAGGACGCCTCCTTGCTGAAGCACGCAGGGGGAGGGGTCGCGCGCGACACAGTCAGGGATAGTGCAGCCTGACGTGCGCACTCTCTTACATGAAGGCGCTTTCTTACCAGCCGTAGGAACGGCTTTTAGCGCTCTCCACCTAGCGCACCGAACTAGCTGTGAGAACAGCACTTATGATTGTTCTGACAAACAACAAAGAGAGATGATCAAAAAACACGACCCGCTGCTGTGCCGTCACACCAACACTGACTGAAGAGATCGCTTCCAAAAGGCGGCTTCCGTCTTCAGTCAGGACTGCGAAGTAAGGAGTGATATCTGGCCATTTACCACTCGCCATCTACCACTCGGCTCTGAAGCAAAATGCTGATTTGATGCAATCACCTGTGTCTCATTTATACCCGCGCTGCGTGGCATGAGCACCTGGTGCAATCATTGCATGCCAATGTGCATTGGCTCATTTTAGTTACACTCGAAGTAGATTGGCTCGCGAGCGAGATTCCTATTCGTCGGTATTCGACGTGGCGCCGAGAGTGACCGACTGAATGGGAATCATAACTTTTGCACCTTTAAACTACTACTAGTAGTATCAGTAATCTGGTGGATTAATCAGGTTAAGAATGGATTTAGATTTCTGAAAAGAATACCAATGCTTTGTTTAATAAAAAAAATTATAATAATGAATAATAATAATAAATTGCATGCATATTTAAATCTGTTGCATTTCGTGGGTAGTTTAAGACTGGATTTAGATTTTTAAAAATAAGGGAATGCTAATATTTTTTATGTTTTTGGTGAGTTTATAATACATTTCTTATATGTAAAAATTGTTATTACATTATGAGCTCAAGATTTTATTACATTTTGAGAAAATTATTACATTATGAACATTTTATTACAATAATAATGTAATACTTATTACATTATGTGCTGTTTTATGTGCAGTTATAATATTATGAGTTGCTACATATCACTAAAAATACTGACAACCAATGAAATGCTTTTACCTAATGTGACATTTAGGAAATAGGACTCTGGGCTGTTTTTGAGTGTTGGCCGACTTTCAAAATGTTTTTTAAAGGTGAAAGTCATATTAGTTTACAAAATTAACTTTGCCAACCACCAAAATGTCTAGTAAATTTCCAAATTGCACTAGCATCTCAACTTTTTAATTTTCGCTGTGTAATCTAGACTGAGGCTTTGTTAGTTTAACTCACACTAAAGTAAAGCAAGACAGCAAACAAAATCTTTAAAAGGTTTTTTGCCAGTTTGGCACAGAGTTCATGTGTGTATGTATTGAATGGTTGATGTTTTAATGAATCAAGCATAGAATAACACATTACTTTTTTTTTTGTATAAATTACAATTTTGATATTTTTTCAACATTATACATGTACAAACGAACCTTTAAATATTTTAATCAAATATATTATGGTAGTATCTCTTCATACCTCCACATTTCGGATATGGGTTATCCCATTTTCCACTTGACAGGCATTCAATTGTGCGTTGGCCGGACATCTTCAGGTTCACATCAGTGCATCGGAAAACTAAGATATGTCCAGGTTTATAAGGTGAAACGATACCTGGATGTCCAATTAAAATGTCAACATTGCTGAGTTGTTCGGCCTCACAGGTAACTTTGGCAGAAGAAGAAATAAAATTATTTTAATATAAAAAAGATAGTAGTTTACTGGAATAAAGAACAGTTTAATAGCATCTGATATTAAACAAAGGCATGGAAAGGAGGAAAACATTCTCTAAGACATCAAAATCGTACTGGAGTGTATATTTGAAGTACCCTAATTAGGGTGTATGCCATGCTAGTATACTACTAATAAAATCAATGATACTCGCTTTATAATTTCACTTCAGTTATTGAAAATCAAAATAATTTAGGATATTCAAAATATAAAGAAAAATTATAGTATATATCCCGCCTCCCACGCCAGAGACAATGGTTTGAATCCCGCTCAGGGGTGCGTTTCCCGAAAGCATTATCAGCCAACTTTGGTCGCAAGTTCTGTCGTAATCAACATAGTTCAACAAGAAACCATCGTTCCAACAAACATTCACAAACAGCATTGCAAAGTTGTGTGGTTGGAACAACGGCTCTTGAGCTGTGGTTAGAAGCATAGTTTCTTGTTTGCATGACATGTGGACTCAATAAATTCTTATATTGAGCAAAATAAGCAAGCTGACATTCAGTACGACCTGTATCTTTTATTTAGAATACATACAAATGTCATTTACATCTTTTAGTTTGCCAAGAGATTTAAAGCACCGTTTTTGAAGAGTGCGCATGTGCATACGTGCTTCTAGTGCGTAAGAACGAGCCTATGATTGAATCTGGAAATAAAGCAAAATAACAGTCCTCAGATGCCATGTCTGGAATTTATAGAAAACATCTGCCATTAATTCGATCTCAAACAGATTCATTAAAAGAAGTTATTACTCCACCATGTGCGTGACATCATTAACCAGCGTAGTTGAACAACCAATTTGCGACATTATGGTTTCGGGACGAATCATCGTACTATGGTAGTTCAGCAGAAAGTTGCATCATTGTACGTCGTTGTAATGGAATATATATATATACAAACCCGATTCCAAAAAAGTTGGGACACTGTACAAATTGTGAATAAAAAAGGAATGCAATAATTTACAAATCTCATAAACTTATATTTTATTCACAATAGAATATAGATAACATATCAAATGTTGAAAGTGAGACATTTTGAAATGTCATGCCAAATATTGTCTCATTTTGATTTCATGAGAGCTACACATTCCAAAAAAGTTGGGACAGGTAGCAATAAGAGGCCGGAAAATTAAATGTACACTTTCACTGTTCATATTATTGCTCTATCATGTTTTGTCTTTAATTTAATAGCACAGTGAATATTTAGCTGCTCCAGCAGGCCTCAACCAGTCAAGAGCAGTGAGTGATTTTGTTAGATTAACATTGAGGAAAAATACAGCAGTTATCTGCTCGTATTCAACATACTGGTGCAAACACATTTTCTTTTCAACTGTTTAAGTTCACTTAAGACATAACCGATTCAAGATTCAAGAGTTTTATTTGTCTGGGGGAAGAAGCTCCTCCTGAGTCTCTCAGTTTTGGCCATAAGGCTACGGAAGCGCTTACCAGATGGCAGCAGTGTGAAATGAGGGTTTGCAGGGTGATTAGAGTCCTTGATGATCTTAGTAGCTCTACCTTTGCAGCGCTTTGGTGTAGACGCCCTGCAGAGACGGAGAGCTGACCCTGAGATACGCTCGGATAAGCACACGACTCTTTGCAGGGCTTTGCAGTCATGACTGGTGCTGTTCCCATACCACGCTGTGATGCACTGAGTTAATACACTTTCTATCGCCCCTAAATAGAAAGTTTTCAGGATAGCTGGTGAAACCCTGAATTTCCTCAGCTGGCGCAGGTGGTACAGTCTTTGCCTGGCTTTTTCACCTGTGTCTGAATGTGTGCAGTCCAGGTCAGGTACTCGGAGATGTTTACACCCAGGTACTTGAAGCTGCTCACTCTCTCTACTGGTGACCCGCTGATCATGAGGGGGGAGTATGTTCGTTGCTGTCTCTTCCTGAAGTTCACAATCAGTTCTTTAGTCTTGCCAACATTCAGAGAGAGACAGTTGTCCTGGCACCATGATGTTAGATGCTCCACCTCTTCCAAGTATGCCGTCTCATTGTTGTTGGAAATGAGGCCCAGGACAACAGTATCATCAGCAAATTTGATGATAGAGGTGGAGCTGTGTGTGGACAAACAGTCATGTGTGTAGAGCGAGTAGAGCAGGGGACTCAGAACACAGCCTTGTGGAGCTCCCACACTCAGGGAGATGGAGGTGGAGGTGGACTGGCCTATTCTCACCACCTGAGGCCTGTCAGTGAGGAAGTCCTCAATCCAGTGGCAGAGAGAAGGATTCAGGCCGAGATCCAGGAGTTTGAGGTTAGCTTGATGGGAACTATGGTGTTAAAGGCTGAGCTATAGTCAATAAATAGCAGCCTTACGTAGTTCCCACTTTTGCTTTCGATGTGAGTGAGGGACGAGTGGAGGACATGAGAGATGGCATCTTCAGTCGATCTATTGGGATGATAGGCAAACTGAAGAGGGTCCAAAGTGTCAGGAATGAAGGCGCAAATGGTGTTTTTAATGAGTCTCTCAAAGACCTTCATGACTATAGACGTGAGAGCCACTGGACGGTAGTCATTTAGGCAAGAGGGTTTACTGTTCTTAGGGACAGGGATGATGGTGGATTTTTTGAAGGAGGTGGGGACCACAGGTGTAGCGAGGGACTCATTAAAGATAGATGTAAACAACCCGGCGAGCTGATCAGCACAGGACCGCAGAACACAACCTGAAATACCATCCGCCCGGCAGCTTTCCTGACGCCCACACGCTTGAGTGCTCTCCGAACTTCATCCTCCGAGACAGAGATCACGTGATTGTTGCTGCTCTGAGTAATTTCCTCTAACGCGCCACTTGGCGGAGTCGCGTGCTGCACGGTTACAGTCAAAGCGCGAGTAGAAAGAGTTTAACTCATTCACAAGCGACGGATCATCCTCTGCAGAGGATTTAGATCCAAAGGAGCAGATAGACCTCAGACCTTGCCACATGCGCCATGAGTCGCTGAGTTGGAAATGAGACTCCACTCGGTCTTTGTAACGGAGTTTTGCGGCTTTAACTGCACGCCTGAGAGCATAACAGGATGATTTGTATTCAGTCATATTCCCTGAAAGGAGACCGCATTGTAAGCGGCAGTGCGTGTGTTCACTGCAGCGCCGGATTGAATTGTCCACCCACGGTTTCTGATTTGAGAAGGACGTTATTGTTTGCGTGGCTTGCTCTGTAAGCGTGTTGATGAAGCAAAGCGCCACATCCGTGAACTTGCTGACGCCAGCTGAACTCGCTCAGAACATGTCCCAATCCACATCGCCCAGAGCTGCCTGTAGCGTGGTCTCTGAGTGGGGCGACCAGCGCTTAACTTCCTGCCTTACCGGGGTTCCTGAACGAGCCTTTGTTTGTATTCGGGTGTGAGGAAAATGGCGGCATGATCCATTTGCCAAACGCTGGAAGTGACTGCGCTTTTATAGGCGCTTCTTAAACGGAGAGTAGCAATGATCCAGCGTGCTTGCTCCTCGTGTAGGACAGGAGATGTGCTGGTGAAAGTTTGGCAGGACTTTCTTTAGGTTTGCTTTGTTGAAATCGCCCGTGACAATGAGTGCCGCGTCAGGGTGTTTGTTTATGATGCCGCTGGCAACATCATGAAGGCCAGATAAAGCCAGCGCTGTGTCTGCCTGTGGAGGAATGTAAACAGCGGTCGCGACGACCGCAGAAAACTCCTCGGCAGATAGAATGGGCGGCAAATGATTGTTAAATGTTCCAGATGAGGCGAGCAGGACCGCGAGAGAATGTTCCTGGATCGCACCATTTCTTGTTGACCATGAAGCATACTCCACCGCTTTTGGATTTACTGACTCGCTGTTCTGTCCATCCAAAAACAGAGAAGTTCTCCGATGGCGCCATAGCTGTGTCCGGGACCGCGGGCGTGAGCCATGTTTCGACAAACAAAAGATGTTACAGTCTCTCATGTCCCGTTGAAAACTTATCCTGGCTCTAAGATCGCCCATCTTATTCTCCAAGGATTGAACATTTGCTAGAAGAATGCTCGGGAGAGGAGGGCTGAATGCCCTTTTCCTCAGTCTGTTTCAATCCCAGTGCGCTTTCCGCAGTGTTTCTTGATTCTTTGCCTTCGACTGCCTGTCCATTGTTCAACTCGACGTTGCAAAGAATCTCAGATGGCCACAGTGGATCGGTGAAAGTGTCCTGAAACAGTCCAGTGTAGAGGTAACCAATGTCCAAAAGAGTTTTGCTGTCATAGCAGATCAATGCAGTTGATAAGTTTGTAAAAATTGAGAGTAAAAGAAAGTAAAATAGTAAATAAAAGCACAGTCTTCACGGAGCGACCTGAACGGCGACCGAACACGGCGGCGCCATTTTGAGAGTGTATCCGATTATATCTTGAAAACACAGAAAACTTCTTGATAACATAATTTGATACTGTAAAGTATACAGTAATAACATAAATATACTTGGAAAACTTGATAACATAAATATACTGTACATATTATGGTAGTATCTCTTCATACCTCCACATTTCGGATATGGGTTATCCCATTTTCCACTTGACAGGCATTCAATTGTGCGTTGGCCGGACATCTTCAGGTTCACATCAGTGCATCGGAAAACTAAGATATGTCCAGGTTTATAAGGTGAAACGATACCTGGATGTCCAATTAAAATGTCAACATTGATGAGTTGTTCGGCCTCACAGGTAACTTCGCAGAAGAAGAAATAAAATTAATTCAATATAAAAAGATAGTAGTTTACTGAATAAAGAACAGTTTAATAGCATCTGATATTAAACAAAGGCATGGAAAGGAGGAAAACATTCTCTAAGACATCAAAATCGTACTGGAGTGTATATTTGAAGTACCCTAATTAGGTGTATGCCATGCTAGTATACTACTAATAAAATCAATGATACTCGCTTTATAATTTCACTTCAGTTTTATAATCGATTTATATTTTAATCCACATTTTGATTTTATGGAAAATGAACAAAAAGTTATTTGTTTATAAAAAAAAAAAAACATTATTATTTTTTGTACAACATATAAAACATGCTTTAGCTATTTTTTTTTTTATATTGTTGTGTTACCTTGAGCATTTGTTGAGACCTCCACGGTCGTTAATAGAAAAAGAGAAATATCTTAGAATATTTCATTTTAAGCTGTAAAACATGACAGATTGCTTAGTACAGTTTACAAGGCTGGACATGGACTATTTAAAGAATTACACTTTCCTGATTTTAAATAAATCAATGCAAAATATTAAACATAACATAGCATGGATAAAAAAATTCTGATACCTGTTTTCCAAAAGATATATTCATGAACACTCTTAAGACGCGATGCAATCTTAACTCGGTTGCGATATGAATCTTTGAAGTCTGTGTAATGTAGATAAAAGCAACAGCTCCTTCCCTCCGCCCCATCAGCCCCTCCCACCATTGATTTGTTGAGAACTTGACAGTGTTCTTTTATTTAAGGACTAGAACTGTATTTTTGTAGCCTGGATGCCAGCCGAACTTAGCCCCGCCCACAACATTTGAGGTCGGGAATTTTGGTCTGGACTTGATCTGTTGTGGAGCAACTATTCTCAAACCAGAGCTGTTAGGACCAATCAAATTGTCAGGGCGGGCTTTACACGATGATGGACAGATAACGCAACTTAATCATCTACGCCAACAAAGAGCGCTTTGGGTTGAATTTGTCTAATCCTAAACTGAGAAGTTGTTCATATATGCATTCACCTTCAAAAATGATGATCGTGTTGGTAAGTACTCTGTGTATCCATAAATTCTTTTTACAACACGGGCAAAGATCGTTTACACCACTGATCTCTATATAGATCAGTGGTTTACACTCATTTTCTTCTCCTACTTCTTCCAGCGCATGCGTGCAGTTGAGTTCTGTTGACAACTATGCGCCGCTCAACATACGTCACTTACTCCGCTGCTCTGATTGGTTGTAGGTCTATCCAATTGAGTGCAGAGGCATTTTCTTTCCTGGTTCAGTTGAAACACGCCCATAATCACAGCTCAATGGAGCAGAATCAGACTCATATTCTAACTAGAATCTGAGTATGACGAAGTCAGGCTAGTTTTTTTGCATTATTTTAGACAATAATTTGAGATGTACTGCACAAGTTCACATTCCAATTAAACTTGGCGACTTTAAATATTGAGTTTGAATGTAAAAAGTAAACAGCACAGAATTGTAATTTGTTTTGTTTGTGCACTAATATTAGCTGAAGTTTTGCAATTTAATCCATTTAATTCTGAACAGTCTAAAAAGAGTTGATTGATTCTTTTTGGACTTTTTTTATTGTACAATACACATATGATCACTTAGCTGGCATTAAATTAATCAATGTCATTTTTATACATGCACATTTTTAAACATGTTGCTTTTATCATTTTTAGTTGAATTACTTGGAATAATTCACAAATAGAGAGATTGTATTAGGTAAAATCTTTTATTTTGATTTGTTTTGGCTTATTAGTAAAGCTGATGTTTTATTCTCCTTGTCACTCACACTTAGGTAAAATCATCACTCCATCATTACATGTTTGTATTAGATCATTGACTGTTAGGTATTTTCTCCACTGACATGCAAAGGTTATTCTATCCTCATGTGGTGAGAATATCTTTTGTCGTCCACCCCACTTCAGCTGTATACCTCTTTATCCATTTCATCCACCGTCACTGTACAGGGCTCTGAAACAAACACATCTCACTGTCAGTGTTACAATATACATTCATTGATTTATCAGCACAACCTACTTCAGCTACTAGATTAAGATCAAACTGCAAATGTACAAAAAGAAAATGGAGTGAGAAAGTTTTGCACATCTTTGATAGCCTGTAGTGTAACGTGTCCATACTTAAGTAAACACGTAAAATATGCTTTCCATTTCCAATATGCCTTGCACACAGGTCAAGTAGGGGGAGCCTTCCATTGTGAATTTATTGTAGCACATGTATTGAACTTTCTCCCCATAACAGTATTCATTTTTTGGTAGTTCTACTCTATCTGCATTTTGCTGGTCTGGTGGTGGCCCACATTCAGTTCTCACTGCAGGCAAAGCAAAAACATCTCTTCTTCTTTTTTTTTTTTTTTTTTTTAGATAGCATTCAGTCAGTATCTCAATGTTATAGATTATCAATTTAATGCACAGAATCAAGCAGTCTTTAAAAAATGACCGTTATAACCTGTGTTGAAACGCTGATGGCTAAAAGTTGGTACTTAGGGTTAACGTTTTGTTAATATGAAAGCACCTCTAATATAAAAATAAGTTATTAGCACTTTACACAATTTATATTTAAAAGCTTTTACCCTTTGTGGCCTTACTTTCACAGTTCGGAAATGGTCTACTCCATTCTCCATTTGAAAGGCATGTGATTTCTTGTGTCCTTTCAAAATCGGACCTTGTCCATCACATGCTAGATTTAATGTGTGTCCAGGTGTGATTGCAACTTTGGACTCTATGATCATTTTCCTATGAGGTTTGCAACACATACTACCTCTAAACAGAAAAAAAAAGGAAAACGAAAAACCAGGGGCCTGTACCATGATGGTAGTTTAACAAACTCAGGATTAGTTTCCAGTTGACAAAACCAAACCAATCTATTTAGGCTTTGTTGTTCCCATGCTGCTGATCATCAGCTTTCTCTGTCAACTCAGGCTTCGATCCTGAGTTTAGGAGTTTAGCTGTTACATCACTAGCGAACAGCCAATCACATGCTGTGGATCAGTGAAACTGAGATTCATTTCTTGCAAGAGAAGTCTCTCTTCTGCAGAATATTACATGTATTAAGAATATCACATATATTAAGAATTTAAACAGTTTACACAGGAAGAATAAAAGAGCTGCATATGAAAGAGGACAACTTAAAGAAAAATAAAAGTCATGAAGTTAGCTTAGTTGATATATAGAGAATTGAACATTTAAGTTCACATGTAGTCATTTTTATAGCTTTATTTATTGATTTTAAAGCTTCTTTGTATGACCTTTATATAGTCTATTTAGATAAATTTTAACTAAGTGCCTATTAATGATTAACTAAAATGATACATGTGTCATTGATTAAGGCCCTGATCACACAGAATGCGCTTTTGGCAGTGAGAGGCGCTTTTTGAATAGATTTCAGTTGGCAGAGAACGCTTTTGCGCACTGCTTATGCACCCCGGCGCCTCACGCCATCCCCTGCTGCGCCGTGTTTTAGAAGGAGCGCTGAGCGCACGGTTGAAAAAAAAATCAACTCTGAGCGGAAAAGTGTCCAATTGTCCAATCAAATGAATGAAGAGACGGGCCTTCAGTTGTGGTGACTGTTACCTTGATTAGACTGACAGGACAGCTGATTCAGGGATTTTGGAAGTCCATAAGTCCATGTGGAGCAGTTACATGATGGACAGATGCACTTTTATGGACTTCAAAAATGACCCAACAAGTCACTGCCATTATAAAGCTTGGAAGAGCCAGGACATTTTTAATATAACTCTGATTTTATTCGTCTGAAAGAAGAATGTCATATACACCTAGGATGACCACTTTTCATTTTTGGGTGAACTAACCCTTTAATTTCACAAAAGGTTTCGTAAACTATTAAACCATATTCCTTATTATTAATTTCCACTTGACAGGCATTCAATTGTTTGTTGGCCGTACATCTTCAGGTTCACATCTGTGCATTGGAAAACTAAGATATGTCCAGGTTTATAAGGTGAAACGATACATGGATACCCAACTACTATGTCAACATTGCTAAGTTGTTCGTGACTCACAGGTAACTTCTGTAGAAAAGAAGCAAATAAAGTTTTTAGTTTTATTCTATTTTGGAACAAACAACCGTATATTAACAATAAAGGTGTGTTGTGGGATGCATATGAGCTCATTCGCACATTTACTTACAAAAATTCAACTATTTTAAAAAGATAGCTGCTATAATTTTGCTGGGATAAAGAGCAGTTTAATAACATCTAATATTGACTAATGGAATAAAATAAAAAAAAAGTCATACTGGATTGTATTTGAAGTACCCTATGGTGTATGTCATGAGCAACAATCACTGTATTCAGACATGCATTATAATTTAACATTTGCTAATGAAAATGACATTTTTTTTTATAAAATATTAATGAATGTTTAAATGATCTGCTTTTAGCTAATTTGTGTTTCTTTGTGTTACCTTTTGTTGAGACATCCATGATCATTAATTGAAGAAAGAGAAATATATTACATTTCATTTTAGGCTGTAAAACACGACAGATGCTTAGTACACACTAGGGCTGTGCGATGTTGAAGAAAAATGCGATATGCAATACCTTGTTAAATAATGCGATATGCAATGCGATATTGCTATTAGTGTGTAAAATCTATTTAAATTATATATTTTTTAAATATTTAAAAACTGAGAATGATACCATTTATGTGTTTCACATTCTTTCTGGGAAAAGAAAGCATCGCTACAACTTCTGAAAGTGACCAGCAGTGTTTTAGCAAAAATTAATGTCACAAATCTGACAATATTTATCACTGTAAACAAACAAAAACTATGTGCTTGACTTGGTAATATATAGTTATATCAACCTAAAACTTAACATCAAGAACATCCAGGTAAACAAAGACACCTAGGGGTGAACGATTATTTTTGTTATTTTAATTTATCTTTTAATTTAACTAAAAACAGTAGTATTCACATTAATTAAATATACACTGATAAATAATGAAGCTACAAAGGTTATTCAGCCAAGAGCAGTGATCTTCTTTTTTCTTTGTTGTTTGACAGACAGTGGTAGGTTTACTGTATTAGCAGGTTTACTGTATCAGTAGGTTTATTGTATTAGCAGGTTTACGATCAGCAGATTTACTGTATTAGCAGGTATACTGTATCACCAGGTATCAGCAGGTTTACTGTATTAGCAGTATTACTGTATCAGCAGGTTTACTGTATCAGCAGTTTTACTGTATTAGCAGGTTTACTGTATCAGCAGGTTTACGGCATCAGCAGATTTACTGTATTAGCAGTTTTACTGTATCAGCAGGTTTACTGTATCAGCAGGTTTACTTTAGCAGTTTTACTGTATCAGCAGGTTTACTGTATCAGCAGGTTTACTGTATTAGCAGGTTTACTGTATCAGCAGTTTTACTGTATCAGCAGGTTTACTGTATCAGCAATTTTACTGTATTAGCAGGTTTACTGTATCAGCAGTTTTACTGTATTAGCAGGTTTAGTGCATTAGCAGTTTTACTGTATCAGCAGGTTTACTGTATTAGCAGGTATAGTGTATCAGCAGATATCAGCAGGTTTACTCTATTAGCAGGTTTAGTGTATTAGCAGTTTTACTGTATAAGCAGGTTTACTGTATTAGCAGGTTTACTGTATCAGCAGTTTTACTGTATTAGCAGGTATACTGTATCAGCAGGTATTAGCAGGTTCACTGTATTAGCAGGTATCAGCAGGTTTATTGTATCAGCAGGTTTACTGTATCAGCAGTTTTACTGTATCAGCAGGTTTACTGTATCAGCAGTTTTACTGTATTAGCAGGTTTACTGTATCAGCAGGTTTATGGTATCAGCAGATTTACTGTATTAGCAGTTTTACTGCATCAGCAGGTTTACTGTATAAGCAGGTTTACTTTAGCAGTTTTACTGTATCAGCAGGTTTACTGTATCAGCAGGTTTACTTGTATCAGCAGATTTACTGTATTAGCAGTTTTACTGTATCAGCAGATTTACTGTATCAGCAGGTTTACTTTAGCAGTTTTACTGTATTAGCAGGTTTACTGTATCAGCAGGTTTACGGTATCAGCAGATTTACTGTATTAGCAGTTTTACTGTATCAGCAGTTTTACTGTATCAGCAGGTTTACTGTATCAGCAGTTTTACTGTATTAGCAGGTTTAGTGTATTAGCAGTTTTACTGTATCAGCAGGTTTACTGTATTAGCAGGTATAGTGTATCAGCAGATATCAGCAGGTTTACTGTATTAGCAGGTTTAGTGTATTAGCAGTTTTACTGTATCAGCAGGTTTACTGTATCAGCAGGTTTACTGTATTAGCAGTTATACTGTATCAGCAGGTTTACTGTATCAGGAGGTTTACTGTATTAGCAGGCATACTGTATCAGCAGGTATTAGCAGGTTTGCTGTATTAGCAGGTTTAGTGTATTAGCAGTTTTACTGTATCAGCAGGTTTACTGTATCAGGAGGTTTACTGTATTAGCAGGTATACTGTATCAGCAGGTATTAGCAGGTTTGCTGTATTAGCAGGTTTAGTGTATTAGCAGTTTTACTGTATTAGCAGGTTTACTGTATCAGCAGGTTTACTGTATCAGCAGGTTTACTGTATTAGCAGGCTGTCACTTTAAGACCTAATGCACAGATCCTATTGACACTCATTCGGTTTCTTTCCCCAACTGATATCGCTCACTTAAAGCATAACCGACTGTGTTTACATGAACACTTGTCAAGACAGCCATTTTGACATAACTGTGTGTGTATTTGACATTTTGAGTGTGTAACAAGACACAAAACAGAACTGAAGGGATCACACGATTTCAGAGAGGCGGCTTGTGTGCACATTTCGTGTGTGTGTCAGACAGCGTGAGACTGCAAAGAGTTGTTTTTCGCGAGTTATTGCGCTTTAATAACTCTTTTTAACGCCAAGCAAGTCACATAAGTAACAGTCACGTGCCCAGTCTATTCTCCGCTATATGCATTGACCTAAAACATATACTTTTCACAATGTTGAAGTAGCCTATTAAAATCATTCAGATATTGCGTGCAATCAGAATATGCATATTGCGATATTTCGATAATTTTTATATATTATGCAGCCCTAGTACTCACTGTAAAAATTAATCATTCACAAAATAAATTGTGTATATTTTCTTAATAAAATTATGGTTCAGTGTTGTATAGAAAATATTGAGAACATTTCACTAATGAAACCAAGAGATACATTTTCCTAATTTGTTTAAGGAAATCTTAACAATTTTGAGGTTTGAATTGAGGAACCGGTTAAGCTGATAAAATTAAGGGGGAAAAAACAGCTACCTATTTATTTTAAGAGAATTAGCTCAATTGTGCAGTTTTATTTAGAGACACCATTGTTAGTTCCCAGCATGCTTTGCATATGGCTGGAAATAGAGAGTTGATATTGAAAATAAGTGCTATTTTATGTGTTTTTGAGTGTAAGGAAACATCTAGCTTATGGTTAGGTTGTGCATAACTGCATGTATACTAATATTATAAAGTATGTTGTTTTGTTCAGTGATCAATAACTTGCTAATGCCAGTGCAGTAACAAGTTTGATTCTGCTTGTGCTGCGCTAACCGCATACAGTCTATTAATAGTATAACTCAAAGTCAAATATAAGCAGGTCATTTCCATTCACTCTAATTTATACCCTGCTTTTAAAGTCAACATAAAAAAATAAGTACATTTCACTAAAAATATTAAGTTCATTGTTTCATAGACTAAATAATTAAGCAGATTTAACATGATTTATTCAGGTAGATTCCATTAAAAACTACTAAAAATATTATGTGTAATATTGTTACCATCATTTTTAACATTTTACAGTGCAAATTTACAAGGGTAATAGTATCAATTGAATTGTCTGCCAAATATGGAGTATTTAAAGAGTGACTAATTTATGCACAGATGCACAGATTTATTTAGTATTAAACACAATCTAGTACTTATGAAAAACACTGATTACCTGCTTTCCAAAAGATATATTCATAAACACTCTTAAGACCGGTTCCTCCGCCCCATCAAACAGAACTTCATGATAAAAAAACCCAGATGACTTTTGTTCCTGGGTGACCTTGTTTTTTTGTTTGTTTTTGCCGTGTTTGTGTGTTAATATTAGCTAAAGATCCATTTAATTCCATTGGTAACATTTGTGAACAACATTTACTTTAAAGTTTGAAGAGTCTAAAACATTATTTACTTAGACTTGTCAAATGAAGTCGGTCTTGATTTCATGTGAACATTTTACATGGCTGCTATAAATACTTGCATGACCAGGGCTGTTTCGTTTAAGTCTCTAAAAGATAAATTAGTAATTGATTGAGTCACATTATAAATGTTATAAAAAGTTTCATATGGGTTGTTTAATGAGTAAAAATGCATGCATTGACAGTATCTTGCAAAAATGTAGGTTAAAAAGAGTTAATATTGCTTTTATACATGCACAGCTTAAACATGCTAATTTTAGCATTTTTCTTGCAAGAAATTCCAAACAGACAATACTGAATTGGGGGAAATTTATTTTTATTTTTATTGGCTTTCTAGTAAAGCTGATGCACCAGTGATGTTTTATTCTCCTTGTCACTCACACTTAGGTAAAATCATCACCCATCATTACATGTTTGTATTAGATCATTGACTGTTAGGTATTTTCTCCACTGACATGCAAAGGTTATTCTATCCTCATGTGGTGAGAATATCTTTGTCGTCCCACCCCACTTCAGCTGTATACCTCTTTATCCATTTCATCCACCGTCACTGTACAGGGCTCTGAAACAAACACATCTCACTGTCAGTGTTACAATATACATTCATTGATTCATCAGAACCAGAACTTCAACTTCAACTACAAGATACAGTAAGAAAAAGCTTCACATGTATTTGATGTAGATGGTGTAGATGCTCATACTTACTTAAACACTTAATATTCCCTCTCCATTCGCCTTGATCACAGGTCAAGTATTTGGAGTAGGGGTAACGCTGATCCAGTGTGTATTTAAAAGCAGATGTATTCAAC
>CM031964.1:21907768-21918440 GCA_018749465.1 Paracanthobrama guichenoti
ATTTCTATAATAATTTATTTTAATTTGTTTTCATTGTGCAATATGGTATATTCATCTCTCTTAATTCAATATATATATTGAATTAAGAGCGATAGATGGGCAGATGTGCATGTGCTGAACAAGAGAAATGATTGAAGGCAGAAACGCTGTAGAGGACATTGCTCTGTGAGTTTGCTCTGTGTGGCGGAGGGATGGACAGATGGATGGACGGGTGAATGAATGGTTTGTTCGAGTTATTGCTGCATGTTGCTACATATGGATCCAGGCCACCCCACTCTCCACTGCAAATGTCATGTTCCATCATCGTCACTGGGCAACACGATACCACACACACACACACACACACACACACTGAGCTGCACTTCAAAGCTACCTTTTCTATGATGGCATGTTATTACAGGCCCATGGAGACCCAGTTTTGTGGTTACTTGCATTAGCTTTCAAAGTGAGGAATTTTAGTGTGCATAATGAATGAGATTTAGAGAGTGTGCAAATGTGGTTAGGTTTGTTAGTGTGTGCTGTTTTTATCAGTGTGTTTAGCAGACAGTATGTGGTAATACATAATGACTGTGTGTGCTGCTGATGATCTGACTCCAGTGGGCAGCTTCTGTCTGCTCTCAAAACCCTGTCGGATCTGATGCAGGACGCTCATGGCCGCGTTACACCTGGGATTAACGTCTCCCTCTGTGATCCGATCCAGTGTTATTTTAGTATCATTGAGATACTATTATAGTTTTTATAAATATTTGGAATTGATCCGATCTGATCACAAGTGTAAAGTATAGGGATCGTAGTTGATCCATGCCGCATTTTCTGTGCACACACACAGAGCCGCGCAGACAGCACGTGGACACCGAATTCAGTTCTCTTTTGCTTTCTTTTGAGCTTAAACGGACACGTGCACACAAAATCATAAAGTCAAAATGGCGAGTATCCTCCTAATCACAGTCGGTTATGTGTTGTAAACAATTGAGAAAGAAAACGGATGCTTATATTGAGTCCATGCATTCATCTTAAAGTGACAGCAGCCTAATATACCTGCAGCTGTTTGTCACAAGGGATGTAAAGTTTCCAGAAACTTCCCAGGACTTTCCCAGAAATTTACCGGAAATGTTGAGCCCCTTAGTAACCCTGTTTGCCACCAATGTTAATCAAAGAACAAAAGAGAAAGATAAAATCACTTTTGTAGCTTTAATTCATTAATTATACGGTAAATACAGTGTTATTTTACATTTGATTATTCAATTTCTGTACCTGAATACTGTTACTTACCTGAAATTTGTTATATTGTATTCATCTATGCTTGTAATTTGTTTATTATTTTCTATGCAGATGCACGCAATCACCTCAGTCACCCTAGGATTATTAATTCTTTACAAATTGAGCTATTCAAATCATGTTTTCATATTGCAATATATATAGCAGAAAAACAAAATATCACAATACAAGTTTTTTCCCAATATCGTGCAGCTCTAGTTACCACGGTATAAAATGTCTTTCATTAGAGATTTTGCTATATTGCGTAGATCGTATGTAAATATATAGCACTATTGACACTTCAGAGTGATGAAACGCATGAATGAGAATATAAAGAGCAGTACATGATGTATCTTAAAAAGAGCAATGTATCCTGAAAAACAGCTGAAAGCTGCCTCTCTCAGAAGGCGATCGTGAATTTGGGATGTGCTCGATGTTAAAAGGTTTTAAGCACCATAAGCAGTGAAAGAGAACTCAATGCGGTACACAGGAACGCCAGCGTAAGCGCGTGCACAGAAAGCTGCGTCTCTCAGCATGCAGTCACAAATTCAGTTCTTTTTCACGTCTTATTGTGCTTGAATGGTTGAATACACATGCATTTCAAAATGCCCATTGTGTGGAGTATTCATGCAAACACAGCCGGTTATGTCTCGAGTGAAAGTAAACAGTGATCAGGGATCTGTGCATTTTGCATTATTATTAATTATGCAATATTTTATTTTACTTAATCTCCTATTGTGAGATCTCGTGCCACGTACATAGTGCACAGCACGGATCATGTGACGAGAAGACTGATGGGACCATGGAGGAGGATTCGTTGCACAACAGAAGCGTCAGACAGATAAAATGCGTGTTCAGATTCAGTATTCACAGAGTACACATGATTGCGAAAATTGAAAGTGAAAGTAAACGGGAGCACGCATTCAAACGCAATTTCAATTTGCTCCCTGTGGCTCCCTGAGGCATGCAAATATCTCCTAAAACTGTCTAGTTATAACCATCTCTCAGCTCTGTCATGCTTGAAGAAAAATGTGGTCTCTATTTGCACTTTGAATCTTAGGAATATTGAGTACTTTGATTATGATTGCACTTTTTTTTGCACTTGATCTTTGATCAATTTGTGGGGAGGAGTTCAGTTAGGAGGTCAAAAGTTGCAGAAGCTCATAAATCATGCGCAGTTCTAAGGTCTGAAGAGACAATAAAAAAAAAAGAAGAAAGAAGCCAGTCAGTTGAGTTTGTGCAAAACCTTTAGTGCTTGAGTATTGTTGTCTTTTACTGCACGGCAAATTCATACTCAGAAAGTAGAACTGAAATGACATTCATTACAAGATGACGAGTTAAAACATTTTAAATGCACCTGCAAACATTTTGTCTAGTCTTGTATTTCATCATTGAGGATTTCTTAAAAATACTACGTAAAAATCTTGCCTCGTTCTCGTGAACCCGATCTCGTGTCTCGTCTCGTAAGGTATGTGTCTCGCCACACCCCTAATGTTAAAAAACCTATTGTACCTGAAAAACATATTTTGTTTAATTCATATTTCTTTATATGTTGTATTTGTCCTATTGTTTGTAATTTGCTTCTTTTTTTTAATTTTTAATAGCAGAAATGAGATCAAATAACACAAAATAATAACCGTGATATACTGTATAAAACAAATAAAAATGTTCATATCGCCCACCCCTAGATTTGTTTCCTAATTTTCCCTGATAAGCACAGCAGATGATTGACAGTTGAATATGCAGCCCTTATATATAATATATATACAATATCTGCTCAAATTACAATTTATAGTCATCATTGGTTGCAATTATAAAAACAATATATTATTTATTGAAAGTATTTAGACAGATATGTGTATTTAAAGTGCAGGGAGACTCAATCATGCCATTTGCAATGCTTCATGAGCTCTTTTGTTGTTGGTGGATCTCATATTTTATTGTTAAACAGTTTCTGCTACTTTCGGTACCGTACGGTTGCACTCTCTTTAGAGCTGTGAATTTGTGATCGGATCACATGAGTGTGACGTTTATACCAGATGCGAGCCTCAGACATGAAGCAGCGTAGTGTGAACGAGTGTAAGAGAGATGTAAATGTGTGTGAGGATGCCTGTATCTTTCACCATCTGTGCGGTGTTTACTGTTGCTACTTTGGTGTTAATGATCAGATCTGTCACACTTAACATATACATAAAACTGCACACACACACACACACACACACACACACACACACACACACACACACACACACACACACACACACATAGGGTTTAAGATCTCTCAAAGGCCCACCCTGTCATTTTTTACATGCACATTTTCATTAGAATTAATTATGATTTGCTGGTTAACTAATTGAATTAATGATAAATTACTTTATATATTTTCAAATGAGGAGCATACTGTAGAAAATGGATATTTAGACATTTTCTTAACCCTAAAACACAATGTAATGCATAAATCAGGGTAAACCTGTGAAATTCCTCATAATTAATCACATATATGGTTGTCAAAAGAACGGGTACTTTGGTACCAAGTCGGTAACTGAAATTAAAAAAATTAAATACATTTCTGCATTCAAACACTCCCGTGTGTATTTGTTTAAGCACTCTGTGAAGAGTCTCAAAGGTTTCTATTTACAACATTTTTAAAGCGTTTATCATTTTAGCCAATCACAGACATACCTGTTGAGCGCATGAACACCGTGGCCAATCAGAGGTGTTTGAGTTAGAATCCAGGCATCACCGTTCAAAACGCCAGTTTTAGTTCACTGCATGCTTTGGAGTTCTGCACTCTCACGAATCCTTTCATTATTACCAACAGAGTGCAAACATGATGTAAATAAGGCCCTGTTTACACCTGGTATTAAGATGTGTTTGGATCGATCGGATCACAAATGGACAACACTAAATCCAGCTGTAAACGGGGTCTAAAACGCTTTGAGCTTGTCCAAGTCAAGTCATCTTTATTTATATAGTGCTTTTTACAATGCCGATTGTTTCGAAGCAGCTTCGCAGTGTTAACAGGAAAATAATGCAACAGAATTTGATTCGGCTGTATAGCCGCTCTGGTGAAAACAGTGATGTTATCCAGCTCAGTTCAATTATCATATAGTGTTCACTTTCAACCACTTCCAGAGGGATTCAGAAACACATTCGACCGGATTGCTTTCGTAGTGTAAACGCTCATGTGGTCGAATGTGTTCGGACAGCCACAAAAGACCGTCTGCTCTCCCCCTACTGACCTAATGCATAAACATTATGGGATGCGTGCCAACCAGTAGGGTTGGGAATCGAAAATCGATTCCAATTCTGGAATCGAATACCTGAGGTCAGGAACTGGATACTTATTACTAATAAATTCACACAATTTTGTTTCCACTTATCAATTCTTTTGTATGCATTTTAATGACTTTAAGCCATTCAAGCGCTGTTTTCTGTGCTCTGCACACACCCAGAGCACGCTCACAGAAAAAGCCTGATATTCCTGCTGCCGTCTCTATAATAACACTAATCAAACAGACAAAGAGAAAATTCACTCGCTGCTCTTGACTGAACAACTTTATGTTTGTAATATGTGTTATTTATAAAGTGCAGTGTTATTTTACATTTGATTACATTCTGTAGACCTGTTTATTTCAGTCGTATCTTTGTTCGGTTGTTTATTTGTTGCTGAAATGTATATTAGTTAGGTTGTTTTTGCTATGTTATTCTTAAACCACAGGCAAAGGTTCCTTGTGTTATTTAGCCTGTTCATTTTTGTTCATGGTATTCAGCTACACTGAAATGTTTTGCTATAAGACTTAAAATAAATGTGAATGATATCTAAGGTTTTTTACCTTTATTGGAATCGAAATTAGGATTTGATAAGAATCTAAATCGGAATCCGAATCATTAAAACTCAAACGATATCCAACCCTACTAGCCAAATGGGATTTAAACTTTGTCGACTGGAGACTCTGAAGATGAAAAAACGTACCAAGCACAATGTTCTCTCTCCACTCCTGATTTCTAACACACACACACACACACACACACACACACACACACACACACACACACACACACACACACAGACAGCATTCGGCTGGTCCCGCGGCTGTCAGAGCAGAAACGTAAGATGTTTTCCCCATCGTTTCCTGGCATGTTCATATGTAAATTGCACAAGCTTATTTTGACCATTAGACCCTCCCCTCGAAGAAAAATCAGGACAGAAGTGTTTGAAAGCGGACAAAAGAGACCAGGTGGAAACAGGGCCTGAGAGATTCATTGTGAAGTGTAGACAGCTTTGTTGATTATTGCAGGAGTTTCCGCAGGAGTGTAGATCTCAGTGAGTGAGTGACTACTAATCACATACATCAATATTTGCTGAGAAAAGCCCACAAATAGAAATCATTCGAGACATCACTGACCTACAGTTCACAGCAATATTTTTCACTATTGAGATGTCAAATAGCAGAGAGAGGAACTGTTTGCACAGGATGTGCTTTTGCCTTCAGTCTGCACTATAATTTTTATCTGTGTGTGTACATACGTATGTGTCAGGAAGACGGATTTGGTCATTGCTTCACACCTAACAGTTTCGCACCATCAACACTATTTTCAAGACTTATGTCTTGAACTTTGAACATGCATATTAACTCATTCTGTGCCGTCTGCTCTCTGTAAATGTGGTTTGGTGAAACCAAATGACTGTAAAGCGTGCAAAAATGTGCTGTACATTTAGATAGTACTTCAGGCTTGAGTTTCACAGCTGGCAAGAAAATTCCTGATTATGGAATGTATTGCATAAATTGTTAATGTGCATTAATTTTGCATTACTTTTTTATTGTTATTAATGTCACCAAATTGGGATGATAAATGAGCGTCAGCATGTGTGTGTGTTGGAGGCGACGCTGCATGGTGTCAGTTCTCATCAGAGCAGTATTGTGTATCGAGGCCTTAACAAGCTGCTCATCAGAGCTGATGTACAGTACGGCTGCAGTCTTCTGGAATGAGACGATCGCTCCGAACAGATGTGCTTGTTTTTTCCCTCCCGAACTCTTCTGCTTTTGCCAATAGCAGCAATCGGCGCAGGAAGCATGGATCGGGAACACAGCAGGTTCATGTGTCGTTTGCACACACACGGCTGTTACTGCTCTTGTATTTGTGCCACATGTGCTGAATATTTCAGCAGCCTACGGTTATTCACGGCTCTGTGATTTCCCCCCCTCCCCTCTCCGTCTCTATCACTCGTCTGAAAGTGCCCTGCACAGTAAACAGTGTGAGATAGATGACTGCGTTCTTTCAGGGCTGGTGTGAGAGGAACAGTCTGTGTGACAATTCATGGCTCTGTCACGCTGTACTCGGCTCTCTGTACAACACCCTCTTGTTTCCTGACCAAAGCCTCAGTCCTATGGTTATCGGCTCTTCACCATATCCCAGCATGCACTAAATATATAGAAGTGCCTGCTGGGATATATATATATGGAATTATCTAACAGACAAATAGTTATTTTATTTTAATGCAAAAGGTGTAGTGCAAGTCCTAACAGACTATTTTGCTGTCAATATCTAACAGACACATTTAAAAAATATATATATTTTATTTTGTTTTGTGCAAGAGGGTTTGTACAATTCCATACAGAATCACATTTGACTAAATGTTATTTTATTTGTTAATTTTATTATATTGTAATGCAAAAGCCATACAGTATCATTTGCTGGTGTTGTCAAACTGACTACATTTTGTTTTGTTATTTTTCATTTTATTTATTTATTTATTTTATTTTGATTTAGTGCAAGTCCATGCAGCATCATTTGTTGGCTTTGTCTAACAGACAAAATGTATTGCATTTGATTTAATTACAGAAGGTATAGTGCTGTGTACTCAATATAGCATCATTTTGTTGTTGTCTAACAAACAAGTTCTTATAGTTTGTGAGAAGTGATGGTCTGGTTATCAGGGCTCATATTAAAGTGAATAATGAGTATGTGCCCGCAGTCAGTCTCGTGTTTTTGATAAAGTTGACAAAATAAAGCGTTTATTGTCAGTGGCAGGACAGTATAAAGTGTCTCTTTACTCATGCGTGAAGCCCCCTTTGTATGGTCAGCGTGTGTGTGTGTGTGTGTGTGTGTGTATCAGAGGATTCGATTGTGTATTCCCGCTTCCCTTAAAGGTATTTTTAATATTTAAGTTTATCATGACACGTGATGAATTCTGTCTGGGATTGACTCAGCCATACACTCTAAAAAATGCCAAGTTAAAAACAACCCAAGTTGGGTTGAAAATGGACTAACCCAGCTATTGGGTTGTCAATAAAGCAAACATTTAACCCAACTGCTGGGTTAAAACAACCCAATCGCTGGGTTAGTCCATTTTCAACCCACCTTGGGTTGTTTTTAACCCAGCATTTTTTAGAGTGTATACACAATCCTTTTCTTCTCGTTTTAAACTCTTAATGGCATTACCTGTATTTAATTCAGTATTAGAGTGAGGTTTCAGAATGTAGCTAAAGCATGATAAGCAAAATTGCAATGTTAGTTTTGATTAAATCTGAGCGGTTGAACTTTATTGTGTGGGTTGGGTCACGGTCGGGTTGTGTCAGTGCTTTGTGATGGTTTAGTGCACTGATGGTTAAAATGCATTAATATAATCAGATTAGTTTTTTCTTCTGTAGTTTAAGAGACTGCTCTCTATTTATGCTGTTAATTGTGTGTTCACATGTCCATTGCACCTGCTTTCTTTTGGATATTATCGGCCGATATCAGCTATAGCATGAGAAAGGCCTATAAAACAAACTGATGGTTTATTAATTAATTGCATGAAGGCACTGAGTTGAATAATGTCTGTTGCATAATCCAGCATTTTTATCTGGGTAAAATAATGAAATACTTGCTAAAACAAAATTGACCATACGGACTGCCCGGGCCAGCGTGAACGATGCGTGGGACCGTCGACAGAACTGTCTGTCCTGATCAGGCCAGTGCTGTATCTTCACAAAAGTTATCCTTTGCACGAATTTAAATATAATCATATGCAAGAAGACGTGAATGAGAACTAAATTCTTCTCACTGCGTGAGAAGTTTTGTGTCTGCACACATCCAAAGCACGTGCCCGCGCCTGTCGGTGCATCCCTTGTTACCACACATGCAAATTTAAGTGAGACAACGTCATTTAATTGCTCATTTCCTGTTAAGGCCGTAACATAAAGGTACCACAGTATCTCTGTGGATTTCTGGCCATGATTCAATGAAAATGCACACACAAACTGAAAGGATAAAATCTACACTAAAGTTTGGAAACATTGATATTTTTAATGTTTTTGAAAGAAGTCTCTTTGCTCATCAAGGCTGCCTTTATTCAATCAGAAATACAGAAAAAAGCAGTTATTTTGTGAAATATAACTACAATTTAAAATAATGCAAAAACATTACTAATTTCAGTTTATTTTCATTTGTATTTTCACTTTCACCAACAAAGACATATAGCAATAGCATAATTGGCAATATAGCAATAGCATGATAGCAATATTTAAAAAAATCTGCTGTTTACATCACAATATTAACTTCCAGTTTTGGGTCCAGATGTCTATTGTCAATGCAAGAGTCCAGCACTCTGTAAAGTCTCCTCCAGCTCATCCCAAAGACTCAGAGGTGCATCAGTTCATGTGTGAAAATGATTCTTCATTCTTTCACAATCTGAGCCTGATGAATCTTGACATTGTCATCCTGGAATATGGCCATGATGTGTCTTCCTACATGGTTGTTTAAGAAATGAAAAGCTACACACTCCGTCAGTTAGGGTGAGAAGAACTGTTGCCAAACATATAACATGCTAGAAACATAATAATCACTGCAATAATGATCCAATCATAGACTCTTGAGCATTTGCCTGTTTAAATCCAAACAGCGACTTATTTTTGGCCGGGCAGTGTAGAGTGTGTTTTGTATGGTAAATAAACAGAATTGAAAGTACAATTTGCCATCTATGCTTGTATTGTCTTCCTGAGATTACCTAACATGATTACTCCATGCAGAGTAATTAGCAAGGTAATCCTATTGCAATGTAGAAATAGTAATTAATAGGCCGTTTTGGAGTGACGACCCTCACACCGCTCATGTGTTTACAGGCTCCGCTGGTGTCAGGCCACGGCGGCATGAAGTTCACAGTGCTGGAAACACTCGACCACATAAAAGAGGAATTTCAGCTGTTCCAGGCCCAGTATCACAGGTACACAATTTCACTGACATCCATGAGGATTCGTCACAATCTCTCCAAGCTCAAGCCTAAACACAAAGCAGTATCAAAAAGCTCCCCATGTTCCTTGATGTTGACTTGATTTTCTATAATTGCAAATACATTTTATTCAGTTATGTTGTGATTTAGATCTGTATAGATGATCTACTTCCTCTCTGAACTGCAGTCGGGATCACCTGAGCAAAGCTGATGAGATTATCAAACTGTAATGCTCTAAAATCACTCCAGCGACTAGAAACGCCTGTATTAGCTGACACAGACTATTAGCCAGCTATCCAGTTAGCCTAATCTCATTAGGAGCAATTACGAAAGCTACTGAAAGTCTTTCTTTAGAACAGTAAACATCAATGTACATTATAAAAGGTGATCGGGTTTAAGAATAAAATATAAGCATATAGTTGAAAAACAAGTATTTAAAGGGTTAGTTCACCTAAAAATTAAAATTAGCCCATGATTGAGCCAGGATATTTTTAATTTAACTCTGACTGTGTTTGGCTGAAAGAAGAAAGTCATGTGCACCTACAATGGCTTGAGGATGAGTACATTATGGGAACAATTTTGGGTGAACTATCCCTTTAATCTAGAGGTTGTTGTATTTCATGTTGGAGAGGTTGATATTGCGGTGTCCTTAACTGACCAATGAGAGCTGTACGAGGACAACGCGTCACATGACTTTCTGAGAGGAACTCACGATTTGTGTTGTTTTCTGTCTTTCAGTCTAAAGCTAGAATGTGAGAAGTTGGCGAGTGAGAAAACAGAGATGCACAGACATTATATCATGGTAAGAGTGATTTCCAACTACATGATTTGCTATTGACCGTATACACGTATGTATACCCTAGAAATAAATATACCAAAATGTATTTGAAATACATTTATTTTATGCTAAGTATACTACAAATACGTTTACATATGTATGCACTTGATATAAATACCCTGCAATTGTACTTTTGTTATACTAAATTGATATACTTAAAGTCTGCTAATTTGGAACATTTAATTTTGCTCTTAATGCACTTGAGTTATCTGGAAATAGTGCTGAGGTCCAACTAAACATATACTTGGGTTTATTTGATTGCGCTAAAGTGGAACTACTGCAAGTATACTTTAGGTACACTTTAAATATAAAGACTGATAGTATACAGAGATCATACTATCCTTACTAAAAGTGATATTAAA
>CM031964.1:21974041-22027259 GCA_018749465.1 Paracanthobrama guichenoti
TATATTTTAAATATTTGTTAGATGGCATCTTTTATAGATGAGGCCATTATCACTGATACTAATGTCTGAATGCTGTCTCTATGATATCCCCCCACCCCCCATTTTAAGCATTAATTATAGCCGTTCAGCATTTACAGTGTAGCTAGACACTTTAACATTTATTAGGCTTCAATCTTCAGCTTAAACAACCCTCTACGTGCTCATGTTACCTGTGCCTTACATCAACGGTGGGAAATAGGCTGGGAAATTGGAAATAAAGTTATCAGAGCAGTCTGCACCATAAATTATGAATTAAATATAGATTAAATCCTTATTAAAGCTACAAAGTTCTATGATCAAGAGCAGTGAGTGATTAACATTAATGACAGAGGCATGGCTTCCCTTTTCCTCACAGCTCTTTAGGATTAGTTTATTTCCAGTGGTGTAGTGGTGCCTAGAGAAGTGGCTATACTCTTCATTGTACCCCCAATTTGTTTGTTTTAAAAGCGTACAGCAACAGATGAGCGTCCTGTGTTATAAACAGTGACATATAAGACTAGACTTACTGTATTTACTTAGCCAGTAGTATTTGCACATTGTCTCTTAACTTTTGCTGTAGCCTCAGTAGGCCCAATCTTAAACCACATTATCAGCGGATTCACTCGAAGGGCCAGGCCTGCTTTGGGGCCATCTGCTCCAGTCGTTTACATCAAACCTTACAGTAAAATCTCCTCCCAAATAACTTTGCTTAAAAGATACAGAAAATAAAATCTTGGATTCTAGATTCAATCTTTAGAACAGTATTTTGTTATTTCAAGTTATTATTGAGGGCATAACAATGCTAATACAAAATGTTAAAGTGTCTTATCTTCCTCTAGTAATATCCATCTACACACAGTCATCTTTTTTCATAATGTAATATCGCCTGTAAATTTATCTTGTAAAATACGACCCCTGCTGATCGATTACTGCCAGGTGACAGCCAGATCTCTTTTTAACATTGTGCGTGCAGGATGGAGTCCTCTGGCTGTGATGCTATCTCTTGCCTTGTTCCCTGAGTAAGAGCCACATGAACAGATCCGTCTCTGCAGAGTTATTACAGTGGATGTGTTTTATTTAAACACCTCCTCTTGATAGCCTTATTTAAGCTAGCATGTACGCTGGCGCCGCCATTTTTAGTTCGTGCACTTGGTTCGTCGGATCTAATGGATTCTTACAACACGTAGAATCATCAATTTCTCCCGAAATACATAAAGTAGAGTGGCAGTGAACTGGGGAGAATAACAGAGAAACTTCTGATGTAAATAAACTTGTTATCTAAGTTTCATAGTGTGTGTGCGCTTTGTAGACATCAGTGTATTTTACAAACTCTAAATGTTATTTTGCTGGTACTTGGAAATTGTATTTTAATGAATGTCCGAACCTAAAATGAACATTATCGCGGTTGATGGCGGCTGAATGGTTGTTGTATGCCGGCGAGCGCGTCTGTCTGGCGCGCCAGTGAGCCGTTGATCCCGTGATGCACAGCCGTTCACAATCCAACGGTGTTATCGTGCGCTCCAGAGACCAGCCAAGGCGGATCACAGATTTGATACGTGTACTAAAGGGTTACACTAACTTCACAAAATAAGAGATGCTGTCCACTTTTCTGCTTAGATTATGTAATCATTCGTGCCAATAGCAGCGCTGTGTTTGGATAATAGCATTCTGAGTAATATGACTGTTACAGATTTAAGAAACAGTATAATAAGTGTTGAAAAGCGTCAGAGTTTGCACATTACGTATAAATGTTTCATACATTTTATATTTCATTGTGCAGAAGTATAACAGAGCATTAATATAAAAATCGCAGCCTGAATTTTTTATTTACCCGTCATAGAGAAACAAAGAGTCTTGTCAGGGTTATATATACTCCCACGAAAGCTCGTTGTTATTTGTTGGTGTAGGAGATCAGGCTTTGTGGCATCCCGGCACCCCATTGATCTCCATCACGTGCGTCGGATGATCTGGCTGGCTAGATTGATTGTCTCACTTATTTTTTTATACCATATATTTTATTATTAATATTAAATTAAATAAATCTGAAACTAAACCATTAAAAAAAATAAATGAAGAACAAAATACTGTATTGTAGCTGCAAGCGCTGTCAAACAACATTTTCCACTTTAGCCCATTAACTTGACATACTACAATAAAATTAATAAAGCTCTATAGACATTTAAACAATACTTCTTATTTTCTGTCATTTTACAGATTTTTATTTTTACAGTGTATCTATATGTTAAATTGTAATAATATTTTGCAATTGTACCACATTTTTACTGTATCTTCCTCACAAATGCAGCTTTGGTAGGCATAGGACTTCTTTCAAGGCCTTAGATCACCCAAAGCACTAAGGGAAGAAGAACAACAGCGCCGATATTCAGAATGGAAATGTTTAGCTATGAAATGTGGCCTATTAGTCTGTTTTCTCATTTCGCAATTTTCTGTGAGCTTAGTGATAGTCAAACTTAGCCTATACAAAGCTTACCGTCACGGAATAAAGTATATAATTGCAGCTTTATCTCTCAATTCTTACTACAGGACTATATGGCTATAAGTTATAAAGAGTTATATGAAATAAGCCCGGCCAGAGTGCAGCGTAATAAAGTCAGAATTGTGAGATATAAACTCGCGAATTGAGAGAAAAAACGTCAAATTGTAGGACAAAAATCACAATCACCTTTTTATTTTTATTGATGGTGGAAAGCTTCCATAATCTCTGTCCTCAGAGCAGGAATAGACTCAGTTGGGTAACATGGAAGTAGAAATGGTAGGTGCGTTCTAACTGATGTAAGAGCATTCCCAATCCACTTAATACAATTTCTAAAGCTTTGATAGATTTTTGCCCATGTTGGTCTCCAGCATTGAAAGAAATGGGACACAGGGGTTTTGCCTGTGTGTGGGCTGTATTCTCTATGTTCCTATGTTTAACATATGGGACCAGTCTTCCTATAAAGAATGAGTTTCTGCTAAGGGTCTTGGGGCTCAGGAGGCCTGGATGTTGGACCAGGAAATTACCATACTTTGGACATTTTTCTATGCATCCATCCCTATACCCTAGGCTGTAGGATCTTACTCTCTCTCTCATTAGTTAAACCTTTTCACCCTTATGTTCTTTGCCTTATATAACCACTAATTCTACATCAAATAAAGTGAGATCTTACCTCTCCTCAGCGCTGAGTATTGTTCATTCAATTGCCAATGCAGAAAACTGGGGATGAGGCACGAGAGAGGCAAAAAACCCTAACAATAATTTAGGGCTCAATCAAGTTTCTCAGACAGGTAAGAAATAAAATGCTTAAGTGCATCTACTGTCTGTTGAGAAGTCAGTCCTTATATTTTAAATTGCCGCACTTTTTCATATTTTGTTAAAAGTAGGATCCTCGTATTTTTTGATAAATCTGGGAAGAGTGAAAAGGAATGATCAACCTTTCATTTTGAGTATTATCTCTGAGTTTTTTGTGCATTAGGAGAGAGATGAATAGATGAGTTTGAGTTGAAGATTTTCTCTCTCTCTCTTGAGTCCTATTTCGACTTGTAGTATCCTCGATCCTTGTTGGCAGTTGAATGAATAATATTGAATAAAATGCTTATTATTTAGGTCAAATAAAAATACAAAAGTATAAAAGTTAATATAAAGCTGCAGACTTTTTACTTTATTTGCCAATTTTCTAAAATTGTGAAACACATTAAATAAAGGAGAAATCTTTGTTGGCGCTGTCAAATGGTAACCACGATTAGTGACCATTAATGTGGAGGGAATCTCAAGTTTCATGGATGCAATAATAAAAGTGTTTACACAGAACCCTAGCTCTAATCCATGTGGGATGGTCAGAAGGAAAATGCAATTGGATCAAATTTTCCCCTTGATGGTTCATACAAGGATGAAAATATCGTGCCGCCAAGATATGATCTACTTTAATTCCTGAAATTGACCCAGATGAAAAATTATATGAAGATTAAGTATAAAATTTGGATTAGAGATGAAAACTTGGCTGGGATAAAGGCAGGATGAGAAGAGGCTCTCTCTCTCTCTCTCTCTCTTTCCTCTCTCTCTCTCTCTCTCTCTCTCTCTCTCTCTCTGCGCTCTCACAAAACCTCTGCGGCTCTCTGGCTCTCTCTCTCTGCTCCTCTCTCTGCGCTCCTCTCCTCTCTCTCTCTCTCTCTCTAGCTCTCTCTCTCTCTCTCTCTCCCTCTCTCTCTCTCTCTCTCTCTCTCTCTCTCAGCTGCAGCTGAAATCTGAGCGTCCACTCCTCGTATAGATATGTTTCTGCTGGGGTCAAAGCCCTTAACTAATCAGTTGTATCCATGATTACCAACCACAGCAAGTTTTTCCATTTGTACAAATTCCTGATGGATTTAAAATCACTCCATTAGTGTGACAGGAAGCAGTGGTGGTGCCAGATCTGCCCGGATCAGCAAAACACCACACCAATTGCAGTACTGAAGCGGTTAACAGCTACAGTCCCAGCTGGCCAGGCGAGATTATCGTTTTATTTTGGCTTAAGAACACTGCCTGCAGAAATTACGGAGGAAAATGATTAGGAAATTGATTACTTGACCCCATATATGATACACAGCCTACGTCAGTACTTAGTGTCTCAGGAAGATACTAAAGCCCCTTGGTTATCCCTAAGCAATCAGGTGCTTTTATTTGCTGATTCTGATGATGATGAAACGATGCTGATTAGGTATGGCCAGCTCAGAGTAAACTCAAAGAATTTTTTTAAACGGTGACTGCTTTTTGCTGCAAACAAGACATTTCATACAGCCAATACCGACAGAGAACTGGAAAGCCCTGTTGCATTTGCTAACAGATTTAGGCCTTGCTTGGGTGGAGATCTACGATTCAATTGATCAAAATTATCCATTGTTCTTAAATCATTCTCATGCATCTGGAACTGAGACCTGCATGAAGATAATTTGCATAACTACTCCAAATATTATTTCTAATTTCTGTGTTGATGGGTCGGGGCTGACACTTGCGTGAGCTTTCCTCCGCTACGACCTTTGATGTCTCCAGGCAAGACTCCTGCAATGCTTCAAGTTAATGCTGCTGTGAATCCTGGCCGCAGCAGTCTGGAAATGTGAGATGCTGTTTTTATTGGCAAACCAGGGCCATTTCAAAGAGACTGTAGGAAAAGAGTGGGATTTGAGCAGAAGTCAGAAGAGGCAGAGAAAAAGGGCTCTGGTGGCACCTAAGCCAAAGGTAATGGCCTGCTGCAAAGACAGCAAACTAAATCCAGTCTATCCCATTTCCTGGCCACAATGGCTCAGCTCAGTTCAACTAAATCCCTTCTTTTTGATAATTTTTCACCAGTTTCTTTAAGTTATCCAGATATGTCAACACGTTTTGCCATTTATTGAGTTAAATGTGGCTTGATATAAACCCCTATATCTTTCTCATTGACAGTGATTTACCTTCATCTCATCTATATCTTCACTTGTTTATAAGCTAAATTACAGGAAAACATGTAGACTCGGTGGAATCAGCGGTAGTACCTATAAAATGCGAAATGGCACCAACAGTTCGAATACTTCTAATGATATCCCATCATTGTTTAAAATGCATGCACACCAGTGCAATTCTCCATTTCCTGCCCTTTTGAGTGAGATTTGATGCATAAATTAGGTATTCAACTTCCCTTTGATGCTGACTCTCTACAGCTTATATTTCCTGCAGCCTACTCTCGCAATGATGCAGAAATGCTCTCCTCGAGACCCAGTCTGCAGCTGAGCTCAAAGGAATTGAAGTGTCCACCCCCCAAATTTTAGGCTGACCCATAAAGGATATTTTAGGATTCATTGATGTCAGCCCTACTGCTAAGCTAATCACAGACAAACCTAATATCAAGAGCAGTACCCCTCTCTAAAGAAAGGTGGAGAGGGTATTCTTTAAATCCTCCTAGAACACTAAAGACATCAAGGCGACAAGGATGGGATTCGAACCCACGCATACAGGCACAAAGGATTAGCGATCCATCACGCCCAACCCGCCATTTTCGTCACTCCTGCCCAGCGCACAAAACTGGGCTGGTGTTTTGCCTTCTGCAGGATGATGGCGTTTTGCGATCGTGGGTAGCCACGATACTTCAAGCGGCCTTGCGATGCGCTCTCGAACACTAAAGACATCAAGCGTGAGGGATGGGATTTGAACCCGCAGCGTGCAGGCACAATGGATTAGCAGTCCATACCGCGCCAACGCACTCAGCCACCTCGTCATTCTTGTCCCTATCTGGACACCAGGCTGACCATGCCATCACGGCCTCCTGCTGCGATAAGGTATTATCGTGCTTTTCAGCTACTACTCATTAACCGACAGAGATAAAGTTCACCCATAATGTATTTGTAAAGGTTAGTCCTGATGAGAGCGACCCTTTGGGTGACCTGCAAGGAGCATTGGATTCTTTTAGTTGGGAGACTCACAATTGTGTTGATGGAGATGTGTATATTTCTTTTTGTACTGCTTGCTTTGTTTAGAGGAAGAATCTAGAGAGAGCAGCCTGAGTCTGAGAAAGGCAGCATAACTGGCATTAGTCCTACCTCAGAGAATCTGTTTGCAGTGTCCTTGTATAACATTTATCCTACAACCTCGTGAGGGCTTGCTGAATCAGTCCAAACTCAGAGTATGTTTTTCAGACTATTAGGCTTATTATGGCTCAGCCCCTTTTGCAGCCAGGATACCGCAATTCTCTGCCCCAGATTTACAAGTGATGCTTTTTGGTAGAGAGAGGACAATAAATAAATCTTTTGTGCATTTCCTCCCACCTGTTTAATCAGACACACACCATGCAGCCATCAGTGCCGTGGTTGCAAATGGGTGAAAACTTGATACCACCCTATCAGGTCCACGTCCAGATAGGTACTGAAGGTGTCGTGACCTCCTGCAGTATTCTTTTTGCAGAGGCGATATTGGAGCCTATGAGGTTTATCCGAGCGTGATCATTGCTGGTTAAACTTTGCAATACCCTGCCAGGATGACTTGAAATACAGTCAGCCTTGTTGGCAATTTATTAGTCTCTTTGGAGCTTAATAGCTTATTGAAAAAATAGTATTTTCTTTCTTTTTTATTATGCTGTTTCTACCTTCTCAGCGTATGTTTGGAGTGTTTTGTATTTCCTAATGAGTCATGTCCAAGCGCAGAGTTGTTATGATCCTGTCCTCAACAATGTTTTTGGATGCCAGACACAGAAGGCTTTCTGCTGCTATCGTTAAAAGCGATGCAGTTAAATTTCTTCATGACGTATTTGGCAAACGGTTGGATAGATGCAAGCGGCATCCCTGCGGTTCGACCTTTTCACTGGGCTCTCTGTGACACTCAGACATCAAACAGCAAGGATGAGGTCGAACCCATGCGTGCAGAGCACAATGGATTGTGATCCACCGCCTTAACCACTCAGCCACCTCGTCTCACTCGCCTGCAAGTGACTAGGCTGTAGTGTATTTCTGCAGCTATATTTAGGATGTTAAAGTTTTGAAGCAAGATGCGCTTAAACGGTCTTGCTAGGCACTCTAAGACACTAAAGACGTCAAACAGCAAGGATGGGATTAGAAACCACACGTGCAGAGCACAATGGATTAGTGATCCATCCTTTAACCACTCCAGCCACCTGCGTCACTCAAGCCTGCCAGCGCGCGAGCTGGGCTGTGAACAGTATTTCTGCAGCTATGTTTAGGATCTTAGAGGATTTTCAGAGCAAGATGCTAAGCGGTCTTACTAGGACACTCTCGAACACTAAAGACATCAAACAACAAGGATGGGATTAGAAACCACCGTGCAGAGCACAATGGATTATGATCCATCGCTTTGCCACTCGACCACCTCGTCCCTTTGCTTCGCAAGCGCCTGAAACTGGGCTGTGATGTATTTCTGCAGCTATATTTAGGATGTTAAGTTTTGGAAGCAAGATGCTTCAAGCAGTCTGCTAAGAACTAAAGACATCAAGCAGTGAGGATGGGATTCGAACCCAGTGCAGAGCACAATGGATTAACCAGTCCATCGCCTTAACCTCTGCATAAAGTAGCTACTCCATCTGTGACATCTGGTTTATGCAAGTTTATCAAGAAGTGGCCAGCATTTTAAAAAGGAATTTTAAATTTAAAGTATAAAAGTTAAGTTGGAAATGTGTGTAAATTACAGAGCGTAAGCTGAGTTATTGGCTGGTATTAAACTATTGTACACACATGTTGATACATCTGTTTATACAATCTTTTTCTAAAAAATTTTCAGAAGCTAAGATAAAATTGGGAGAAGCTGAACAGTAATTACTAGGATCATATACGATTACCTTTCTTGTAATGGAATGACCTTTGCTAATCTTGCTTTGCTATGTATCTCTTTCTTCCCTTCTCAAGTGCTTGTGGCATCTCTTGATCTTTTCAACTATTAGGCTACATTTTCTCTCTCTTTCTTTCAGTCTCACATTCATATACAATTAATTTATACATATTATTAATTCCAGTCATCATACATCTACTTTGTGGCCATTTCAGAAGTTTAATCTTTTAATTACATTAATAAATACCTTCTTTTACAAACTGTACTATTTCTTTTGATTTTACATCATTTTAAAGGTACCTGTTGAATTACAATATACTCCATTCTACAGCAATGCCCTTCCCTTTTATATTTTCTATTCTAAATTGTGTGCTTTTAACCTGTATAAGTAGAGAGATGGTAATACACACAAAAGTATGCTTTATACCATTGTGTACTCTCCATAGTTATTCAGCGTCTGGCATGAACCAGCATGCCGCGTTGCCACTGTTGCCGTGGATTGCCACAGCCACAAGCTGTGGAGGTCAGGTTCTCTGTCCCAATCCTGCCTGCAGACCAGCATCAGCTGACAGGAGCGGTCTGCACATAAGGGCAGCCAGGTTCTGGACATGGAAATGGATGTGCAACATGGTCACAGAAACCCTCATCTGTACCCAAGTGTAAAGCCTAAGCATGTCTTGAGTCACTGTCCTGCAACAGCTGGATCTAGACCATCGATCTGATTGGGTCCATCCTCACACGGAGTGAGTACACTTTCATTCCATTCAGTTGATATAGATACAAATATATGATATAAATGTAGTTTTACTTTTCCTAGGTATGCCTGTGATATAGGGTCATTCGGCTGCTGCAGGCGTGTATGCAACAATCCCACCAGGTCGCCGGGACAATACGCGAGAACCACAGTGAGGAGTTGCTCTAGTCTGGCCAGTACACCACATTATGTGGACTTCCTCAATGGACCTGAGAGTGTGCCAGTAAATTTCAGGAACCCCCAGAGCCTGCCGTGGTGCCAAGCTGCAAGTGGCTGCTTACAGTGTATAGCCAAGACATCCTGACAAGGCTGGATAGAAATCCATGCCAGGAGATTACATCCACCTATGGCTCTGTCTTGAGATGGATTCCACTAAAAGGTTTAATTTTTAATTTATGTTATTTGTTTATTATATCAGCATGAGACTCTACTCCTGTAGTGTACAGTTTGATACATTTACAGCATCGCCCTTATATATATGTGCAAAGTCACCAAAAGAGCTGGCTGCACAAGACAGCAAGGAGATGGGACTCTAGCTAACCTCTGGGCTCAACGAGGATTTGTGAGTGCTCACTCGTGTGCTTACAGCCCAGGAAGGAGCAGGACTGAGACATTTATGGTAGATGGTCTGGTGGCGGTACCAGAGGCTGATGTGGACCCACCTGCTGTATTTATTATGGACTATGGCTGCTGCACTGGGGTCGTGAGACCAAGCTCAAAGCCAGATTCAGAGGTGTGAATCTCATGAATGCGCTTGGACATCTAGATTTTATGTGCAGGATTGCCTGCGGGTGTACAACACAGTACCCATCAGCTTAGTATCCATCTTTATGTCCGCGGCTGTCAGCATGTTTTTGGTACAGGATCATTCAATGTTTCTGAGCTTACAAAGCAAAGAGAGCAGTTGATATCCCAGGATGGCCTGTGCTGACAGATGGGGATGTCAACAAGCATCTTACCAGGAGGTGGAGCTGGCTCTCCCATTTGCGGAGGAGGACCCATGGAGGAGACAGCCATCCCTTCTCAGGCTGCTTACAGAGCTCACTGAGCCAGCAAGGCAAAGACTCCCTAGGTGGCACCTCTCCTGGACAGAAAGGATGAGCGCATCTGGAATGTCAGAAGAAGCATCTTAAATGCATTTCGGGCCTCCTGAGTATTTATGCTCTATACAGAGGCGGGGAGCTTAACCAAGGCATCCTTCTGAAGGCGTACTGTAGATGTACGGAAAATCCAACCTCTGAGTCCTTTCATTTACATCTGAACCGTTTTCATCCCAGGCGTATCTTTGCTCACACACAATGTGCATGTGTAAAGAAAGAGCATTAGAAAGTGTCTTTGTGTGTTTCTTTAGCACCCCCATATGCTTGTGTCTATTTGGGGACAAGTGCAAACATTCCCACAGATTTTCAGATTTATTTGCTGGAGGGTCTACACGGGTGGAGACAGGGACCAGGCTGCTTCTCTATAGTCATCAGCTGTAGCTAGGAGAACTTATTCTGAAGTAAACACCAATTATGAAAGCTGTTTGGCAGGAAAGTAGTCCTCACATTGTTCCCTGCATGTTACACGGTGAGAGGAATTTATTGTTGTTAATGAATTTTACCTTCTGTGTAATCTCAGTCTATATAATTAGATTTAACCCTATAGTCTACTGTATCATATTTTACACATTTACATTCATGCATTTGGCAGATGCTTTTATCAAAGCGACTTACATTTGTATATTTTATATGCAAATTTCTAAGACCTCCTAAACTATAAACTAGAATAGTCAAAACTTTTCTGGGAGACAGCACCCTCTATGTAACTAGTTAGTCCACAAACCAAGTTTATAGACCAGAGTGCAGTTAATCAAAGAAATATCAAACCATAAAACAAAGACTTGTAACACAAGAAACATAGACTTATGGCATGGCTAAACATAAACACCACCAACAGCCAAGTTATAGCGTTACATTCAATACTAGACAAAGACACCAGGGCGTCTAGCCCTGCGTGTCTATCCCTCCCTGTCTACTGAGGCTAGGCATGAGGCTAAAATCCACCACAGTGAGAGAGAGCTCACAAATTCCACAACGCAATCCTCTACTGTGCGTGGCCTTCAGCGAGAGGGCGCGGGGCGAACTGCTAGGTTCATAGACAAGACACACCTGTGAACAATGACAAACCAGAGCCTGACAGAGAACATGGCAGTGAACGCGAGTATGCCCTGTTAACCCGAGGAAGTGTAACAAATTAATTGTAAATCAAGCGGCGTAAGTAAAGGCTGTTTTCTTTAGATAAAGGCGTTAAGAGGATCTGCAATATCCCTTTAGTCAAAATCCGAGTGTTGAATAAAGCGGCGGTGCCCCTGGCGATGGGCAACTCATCAACCCTTGGCATTGGATATCGTCGAATTTCGACTGGCATTCACCTTGCGATAATCCACACAGAACCGAACTGGGCCGTCCGTTTAGGGACTAAAACTATCGGGCTGGCCCAATCACTGTAAGTTCTTCTACTCCATGTCCAGCATTACCTCTAATTGCCTGAACCACTTTTTCTTGTGCTAAAGATTGCAATCTGCATGGCGACCTACGAACCCTACGCCAGCTCTGCTCGATATAGTGCTGGATAGAGTTAAATCCGACCAGATGCTGGCGAGAACACATCCATAAATAAACTAACTGGGGCTATATCAGTGAGCTGCAGCGAGAGATGATCCCCTGGGGCCAGAGCGAGTGATGTACTTTTTGTGTTCACCTCTGGCCGAGATCCTCCTCGCTCACTGCCGTGCCAACATCACTGACTCCGCCTCCTCCACTTCTTCAGGAGGTTAGGTGGTAATATTTGATGTACCGCTCCTATCCGGCGGGAATCACCTCCCTTATTAAAGAAGTTTCCTGTGCGTGCTGACCACAAAGGAGTCCCTGCCATGGCGAGCAATTTGGAGCTAAGTACAGGGGAGTATTGCAAGCACTTTATCTCCCTGTGAAAATTCACGCAGTTCGTTTCCCTGTTGTACAGCGGCTTTGTTTGTCCCTGGGCCTGTAACAGATTCTCCATGGATGGCCGCCCCAGTGTGGCGGGTTTTGTTTCTCAGAGTCCACTGACATACTGAATTTAGTTTTTTAGCTGCGAGTCCGTCCTCCCAACCCTCTCTGAGAGCGTCCAGCACTTGCCAGGGCGGCTGGCGTCAAGTAGAGGTTTGAGCAGGAAAACCCGTGGAGCTTGCGGGACCTCGCGTACCAGCGGGCACTAACAAGAGGTTCTAACCATTTATCCCAATTCTTGGCGTCTTCTGTATGAACTTTCGGATCATTGTCTTCAAAGTGAGTTAAATCGTTCCACCAACCCATCCGTCTGTAGGTGATAGGCGCTAGTGCGGATCGATTTAATGCCCAATAATCCGTATAGTTAACGTAGTGTCACGTGGCATAAGCGCGTGCCTTCCAGTCAGTGAGGATCTCTTTAGGATCCCCACTCGGAGGTCGGCTAAACAAAGCCTGTGACAGCACTTTTTGGAAATGCTCGGAGGCAATTTGCTTGAGGTATCGTATTTGCATAATCCACTTCGGACCAATGCAAAGCGATGCCCCGTGCGAGATCGCTCAATGGTCGATAGAGTCCATGCCAATTCTCGAAGAGGACCTGCATAAGCGGTAGAGGCGCCAATGGCGCTTTTGGAAAACGGTGGATTCCTGGCGGCATTCCGCGACGCGGCCGTACCATCTAAGCGCGTTCTGCGTGAATGCCCGGTAAAAAACCGGACCATCAAGCGATTCCAGTGTGGCGCTTGCCCGATGACCAGCCATGGATTAGGTGACGCCTGCTGACGTTTCGGCGGCTTTTGGAATCAACAGCTGGGTCGTATCTTGTTTGGCTAGGTGTCTGGGTCCTCAAATTACAACCTGTCTTTTAATGGCAAAATAAGGATAAGAGGTAGTTTGTTCAGGATGGAGAACCTGTCCGTCGTCGTCGAGGACCTGTGCAAGCGCATTTTTGGCGACTCATCTTGGGGCTGTTCCAGAGGAAAATCATGCAGTCAGTTGAGATCCAGCCTCCTACCACTCTGTTCCTCTGGAACGGTGCCCGATAGTCAGCTCAGACTCCCCAACCCAGACCACTGCTCTCTCTCCCGCCCTCTTTTTGTCCCAAGGACATCGCACACAAATACCTCAATAATTTAAATGCGGGCAATTTGTACCCAAAATAGCGGATGCCAGAGAGCGGACTTCTTACCACCTTCACTTTATGTTTTTGTCCCCGGAGTTGGTGTGGCCGTCACCAATGGATAACTCTACATCCCCATTACACACCGTACATAGCAGGCGGCCTTTATCAATGCCAATGATTATCAGGCTTTGGTGGATAGAGGATTTGCCGTTACACCTAAGATCACCAATGCCGGATAGAAATTTGCACCCCCTGAATACTCCACTGGTGGCTGGTACATTCCGGCAAACCCAGTCGAGGCAGCCTGTAGTGTCGAGACCCGGATCAGTATTCCTATCTCCATCACGGTTGCCGATCTATAAAGTGGCCGAGTCCCCACGCCAACAGGCCGGCCCAGACCGGAGCTGGATGGGACCGAGTCTCCGTCCTCGGGAGGGCATCCGATCAGAGGGCTCCGCCTGGAGTTGCGTCGAGGAACCTCCTCGGGGCGGGTACCGTGAGCCAGAACCCTCCCCTGCGTCCGGGCGCTGGTGCGATCGATGGGACGAGAGGAGAGGAAGCTGCCGGTAAAGGTTGCGACCCCTGGGCGCCGCAGTTGATCTTCGCCAGCTCGATGGCTTTGTCAGCCCGGCGCGGCCCGCATGTGGCACGCTGGACCCATTGCGGTCTTCCTGGGCAGCAGCATGACCAAACTGCTCCAGCGCCACTTTGCCGGCCAGTCTGAGTGGGCTGTAGGCTGGTCGGCCATCGGCCATCTACGGCAGGCATCCCCGGGCTGGGCGTTGGCCATCACAAAGGGCCGGGTGTTCTCCCCTAATGTCAGCGGCAGAAACCGCTAGTGATGTTATTCGAGAGAGCCAGAGCCGCTGGAGGATGGCCCGTCGCGGAGTGCGTCATAGACCAGGAGGTTCTGGACTGGCAGTTGTTGGGCGCTATCTGCGCCTCACACCGATAACAAGGAATGAGTGCACGGCCGAATCCAGTCGCTGCACCCCACATGCCTCCATGGACTGCTCAAAACCGATCCAAGGAGATGAAAGCTGGATGCGTCCCTGCGGCCCCATCTTTTATGAGCTGCATGTGGGTGGTTTGGCGGGATAGATGTTTCCCCGGCGGAACCCCGGTCGATGCAGCTCCGGGCGGGCGCAAGATCCTCTTTGCTGGGCCAGGAAGAGACGCCTGAAGCGCCGCTCCTGCTCTTCCCGGATCTCAGCATCCGATTGATGTTGCTCTGATGCAGGCCCGCGGCGCCTGTATGGCGTCCGCCCAAATGGCGTTGCTGGCCCGGTGTTTGCATGGCAGTAACTCAGTCTTTACTTCCTATCCAGTTTTTCGGCACCACTGCAACAGATATTCACTCGTGCCAGGGAAGAAGACGAAGGGGTAGGCTTTCTACTGGGATTCGTGGAGTTCTCTTTGCTTTACTCCAATGTACTTTCCATCAAAAACATAAAACAATAATCTCTTTGTATACGGCGGTTTGGCCAGTTTTCCGTCCAGCAGTTCCTCTCATCTCCAGCAGAGTCCAACTCCTCTCTGCATGCTCCCTCGAGTCCCAACTACTCTCTCATAAATGAAATCGCCTGGGCTGCTTATATCCTGTCTCTCCATGCCAATCACTGGAAACAAGACAGGTGATACTCCTTTGACCTTGATTCACTTCGTGCACTTTCGTTCCCTGACTCTCTCCTGTCACAGACTTAGCTAAACCACTTCGCCATGTGAGAATGAGCCACTATAAAAGCCCTAATGTATTTAATTTCTGTATTTTTGTGTTTTGTTCCAGGTGAGCTCATTGGGATGCAGTATCTGTTCCAGCAGACTGGTTAGTCACTGCAGGACATGAATCCAGACTCTAAGGCAGACCCATGGGAGCTTCATTGAGGACTCCTCATTAAAGGGACCTCAGTGTGGAGCGCGAGATGAAGAGATGAAGATGAAGATGTAATTGTATATATATGACATCGCGAGATCACACCATTACAGATCTGAGCTGTTCTTATGCGCATCCTCACACTGACACTGGGTTTCATCCGCCTGAGGTCACCAGCGGTGCCACGTCTGTACTGGGCTCCATCCCCTTCACTGGTCCCTGAGCTGTTACACATGGCCTCACACAGTCTCAGCACATCAGCTGGACCCTCAGGGACTGCATCTCTCCTTTCCCCTCAGAGCCAGAGGATGCTGGTCAGGATGATGATAGTGATGAAGTGGTAGTAGTAGTGAGTAGTAGTATTGATGGAGGATGATAAATACCCTCCTTTGTATTTCCTTCAAATCAAGTATAAAATTCAAACAGTGATGAATTAACATCCAGTGCTTTAAATCCAGACTTTCCACATTCTAAATTTAAAAATGTAATAAAAGCCCTAAAGCCTAAAAGTCATTAGTAAGCAGCAAATATGCATCAAGTCAGCTTTATTTCTGTAGCTTTGTACTATACAGATTATGTCAGAAGAGCTTTATAGTGATAAACAGGAAATAACAGGGTATGCATCAGACAGATGCCCAGTGTAATTATTTATTTTGTTTGTGTTATTTTAATAGGCTGTGGCTACCAAAATGTCCAGGAGTTATCAGCATGTGGACAGGCTGGCAGAATATCTGGTGGAGCTCGAGAGTCACACAGCCCTCCCAACTGACCAACCAGGAAGCCAACACCATAATTGCTCTTTAGCAGAACCTGGAGGAACCTCCAAAGAAAAAGGCAAAGAGGCCCTGTCAGGATAGTCTCTGATCCTGCAAGACTATATCGCAGGATAAGGCAAACATACTGGGCAACAGCTTAGTGATGGGAAGGCGTCAATGCAGCTGGTGGAGGTTAACCAGAACACCCTAATTCAGTGACAACAACCAGACAGAAAAAGCAGAGACATCTGTACTGCTTCAGAAGCATTCAGTTGCCTCAGCCTCCCTGAGCTCAAGAGCCTCTCCAAGAACATAGCGCCTATGGACTGAGCCAAATTGGCCAGAGACAGCACCAGTATAAGCTGCAAGAGGCACAGCAGGTCAGGCCCAAAGCAGAGCGGACTTCTGTTGGGAGCCCCTCTCAGACAAAGACTTAGCGCAGAGTCAGATGTTAGTTACACCATCAGCACCTGGATCAACACTGCAGATGGTGCCGAATATTGCTATCCCGGCCAGCACCAGGTTTCCAGGGTGTGCCAGTGGCTTTCAGGCTGTGCCAATGTTCCAGGAATCCCGATGGTTCAAGGAGTCAGATGGTCCAGGGTGCCAATGATGATGCAGCCACTGTTACAGCCTACAGTGGTGGGGCACCCAGCTCCACACCCTGCACACCAGCTGCCAATCCAGAAGCCATACCCAAAGAAGGGCTATGAGGGGTGAACATGGGCAATTCAAAACACTAAAGTGCAACAGGACATAGCCAGTACAGGGGCAGGGTGCTTGACGCACAGACTGAGACTATTTACAAAGAGAGTGTAATTAGAGAAATGGAAAACCATTTTCAAATAATGTATACATTTTTTTTTGTATATAGTATTGTATATAGTGTTTCAATAGGCTACCTTTGTAAGTATACTTGTATTTCAATAATATTTAACATTTTTGCATCTTCTAGTTTCATTTTGAGTTCCTTTTGCAACATTCACATCACCTTCCACAGCCATAGTTGCGGCTGAAACTCAAGTCTAAGGCAGTCATCCCGTTTCAGGGGACTACTCTGGCTTTTCCCAGTACAAGTGGCATAAGACATTTTGATACTGGTTATGAGATTGGAGGTAACTTACAGTCCCATACTACCCTAGCTCTTTCGCATCACAAAGTGATGTAATTTAGTGATCTTCCACAACACCCAAATTTTCAGGCTTATTACTATCATCAAAGTGCCAGCTAGTCCTAACTCTGTAAGCCATCACCTGCCCTTAGATCTCATCATTTCATTGAGATTATTTCATCCCACCCCCTTACTTCAAACAGACCTTTTGCAAGTTTGCGCCAGCCTTGAGAACAAGCGAGGAAAGAGAACCTAGTGGTCATAGATGGAATTGACTACAGAAGGATTGTTAGATGCGTGGGAGCTCTGTTAATGGCGGCTGTCGGAAGAGTAAAGAGACATCCTTTTGAATATTCCACTGGATTCAGTGCCTCTCAAGAGGAGGTTTTCTCTGTCCAAGTCAGCTGTTTTTCACAAAGAGAGGGGCTCCTGTAACTTTCCTGGAGATACCCTCAGGACTTCAAAGCTGTTGCTCATAATTTACTCAAAGTAAATCCTCCTAAGTGCATCGTCCCTGAGGTCTTAATGAGCTTAGTTACTTCTTCCGACCACAGATTTGAGACAATGTCAATAAAAACTTCTGATGGGTGCTCAATGACTTACTAGGCTGTCGTTCAAATTATCAATTCCTATTTGCTAAAACCAGAGATTGGCAATGCCCAGAGGATGATCGGCACCAAAAGATGGGCTTGTTTCCATCCTGTAGACTTCAGTGGCGATTCGCGTCCTGCAGCCCACCACAGAAATCGAAGAAAGTCACGATGATGATTTTGAACTTTCGCACCTGATAATGCTGCCAATGTCTGCCATTATTGAAGTGCACCTTTCTGAATTTAAGCAGAACACCAGAAGTGGGTTGCTGAGATCAGGACCTTGGAGAATTCGGAGTTAAGAGCACCAGCTGTGTGAGATGAACAATCAAAACAGCTCAAAGTTTTTCCCTTCTTCTTGTGGTACACCCCATGATGTAGTATATACCGCCACACTGACCATCATTCCTTTGAACTTATTCTTGTGGCACCTTTTCTGTAGCCCATCCTTTCCTCACTTTGCATCCTCCATGAACACACTATACTCATTTGCATAAGCCAGGATCCTTCTTGAATCTCTTTTGCAAGGTTAAATTATGCACGATTGTGCTGTCACTTCATAGTTGTTAGGTAGGGTTGCATCTTTTGCTATCACGAAGCGGTGAGGCGAAGTGATGTGCCCATTTTGATTCCAGTAAAGTCGTTGCTATGTTCATGAATATTTTGTCTTCAGCTGACATTTCTCTTTTCCTCATAATCCTTTTTCAGGGAGAGTCCTTGATTATATTGCCTGATAGCAGATCTTGAAGATTCTCCACAGAGATCTCACGATTGCCCATCACTGGCCCAGTGAAATCTCGTTTTAAATCCATGGGGACAAGAATTGGGTTGGCCATTAACCACCCACTCTTTCAGTCTTGACCACATATGGTCATTTCAATGACTATTCCCACTGTTTTCCCACCAGTTCCATAGCTTTTGGAACATTAATTCCAGTCAAGATTTCAATCTCCAGCGCTGAAGTGCTTTTAGGTTCAATTTCTTTCAAATAAGGCCATTTTCAAGATCATGGTAGGTAGGTAGGTTCTCTCTTCACAGCACAGGCATCTTGGGATTTAGATGTATACTTTAGGCAGATCTATGCCATACACCTCATTCAAACTACCTGCTTCTAGTCCTGTGAGCTCATGGCTCTGCAGGTCTCTCCACCTTTGCTCGTTCTCAGAAGAATTTCCAGTTCTACGACCTTTAGCATTCTGGCTGATTCGTAGGATTCTCAGTGCAGAGCGTTGCCGAGACTATGGATCAAAGAAGAGCGTGAGTTTCATGATCTTTGCACCTTTATAACTTGCTTGGACTATCACGGTGCTAGTACATTCCCTCACTAGCCCCTGTTGCACGAGCAGCTGATACTAGTGCACTGTGACTGGCGTTCCTTGCCCAGTTCTGTGAAGTTGATTTTGGTAAAATCTATGCTTTTGAATTTCCATTGTCAATGTAGACAATGTAGGATGTTTTTCGTTGACATATCTGGCAAACCATTTTCTGTGCAATCTTTGCTCCATGTGACCCTTTTAAGCATCCAGAACAGTAGCCATTCCTTTTAGATACTCAGCCTTTGTCTGGGATTCAGGTTTTAATGTTTTGCAGTCAGTTGAGTGCACATGTGGTTACCATATCAAAACTACATGAGACAACCCAACATTAATTATCTGCTTTTCTGCACTTTAGATGCTCTCTCTTGTCTGCTCATCAGCCTGTGTTATGTGCTGTAGTATTAACAAAGCTGCTGCCCCTCTGCATTATCCTCAAGCTGGTTATTTCTAGGTTTTACAACTGTACCTTTAACAGGGGTTGGAGCTTGATATCTCAAAGACTGGATGAAGTAAAATTTCAGACTGAGTTTAGAAATTCTCTAAGATTTCTAAATCTAATACAAGTATTAGTTTTTAGGACTCAAAAGTTACTGTCCTCCACCTTTCACAGAGCTTATGTAGGGTTTAGATACAATCAATTTCAGGTTGATACAACGTCCAGTTCGTCATCAATAGATCTTGCATGACATTGCAACATTCCTAAGAATTATAGAGCATAGGCATGAAGTGATTTTCCATCATCAGTTTTAATAGCTGTCAGTTAATTGCACCTTTTCTATAAGCATTGCAATCTTCATTTCATTGCCAGTGTTTCTTTAAAAATTGCTGAGCTTTAGTATATCCTCACCCAGCTTCATGTGCAGACAGCTCCCGAACAAGATCTCTGGCTTGGCAGCAGTGAACTATTCAAGAGAAGTAGAGTCTATCCTGACTATGCTGCTAGTCTTGTCTTCAATCAGATATTTAAAGCATGAAGAAGAAAGGGCGAGTAGGACTGGTGGGTCTCCATCAAAGCAAGAGTGCCACTTCTCTCTTAGGCAGCAGAAAGATGTTGCTGCATAATCATAAGATCAGTCATTTCCTTTTGCCTTTGAACCATTAAGCAAGCCTTTTATTACTTGGACCATTACTGACCTCAGTGTGGACCAGTAGACACGGCCACTGCTGCGGAGCTTCTCTGCGTGACTAACTGCTCTCTGAGTCTCTTAGATGGCTGTCACGGATGGGATTCTATTGCAAAGTAGGTTTCAACCATTATCTTCCATGTTTGCATCATAATAGTCATTCACCAACATCACCTTGTGACTCAGAATTATTTGTCAGCACTTTGATCTTTGCATCTGCCTGCACCATTTGTATTTACAATTCTACCCAATTTCAATCTTTGATTTTATAATGGCCTTCTTCCATCTACAAAGGCTTGTATATCAGAGCGATTTTGCGCTGAAGGAATAATAGTTTAAAATGTTGAAATTATGTTAAATGTTCTTTTCCGTTCCAAACATAAAGTTACTCTTTTAATTCTGCGCTGAAACCTTTTCCCAGCTAAGGAACAAGGACAATGCACTCCAGGGTAAGAAAGTCCAAGACTGCCAACTGTGGCTGTATCTGTTTACTAGAAAGTTACAGAAAGAAGGATGGGGCAAGGGTTCTTGCATTCTTGTGCAGACTGCTGAGATTAGTATAGAGTAACCTGAGATGAAGAAATCTACCTGATAACACTGTTTGCTATAACACGCAACCAATGAGAAATCCCAACACAACAGCAGTGGACTCGGGGAGGAACTAAAAGTCAGAATAAACTGTTTGCAAATGCTTGTAGAGACATTCTAGACTGCCCAGATGTCAGCTTTTGGCATTGTGGTCCTGTAATCCTGAGCTCAAGAGCTCTTTTGATTCTCTATTAAATCGATTCCATTTATTTCACGAGTAGCGTCACTGTGACTTGGCAAATCAGCGGACTGAGAGGAAGAATATATTTCCAACAAAACAAAAATAAATGTTAAATTATAATAATTATGCTTTCAGACATTAAAAAAGAAAGAAAAAAATGTTTGCTACAAGTACACAATATAAGTTAGAATGGATCACACTATAATAACACATAGAAACAAATGCAACGATCACTTTTCCACTACTTGAAACAGGACTTGGGTGAAATACCTAGTAAGTCAAAACTGATACAATACCTTTTCCCACAGTTGTTAAGGCGCCTGTTGTTCATCCCATCGTCTGGGATTTCAAAAAATGGCTTTCTGCCGTTAAAGGAAGATCCATTGTGACAAAGCACTAAACAGCTTTAAGTTGTCTTCCACTAGTATAACACTAAGCGTAATCTTTTCTCAAACGCACAATATATTATTTAAATTTATCCCAGCATACAAACAGAAATCTGCCTGGTAATGTTAAAAATAGTGAATTAAATTATATTTGAGTAATCGAATGTGTGACAACAGTGCTGAGGAAATATATCAGTACCATGTGATATGCCAGGACAGAAGACTACTAAATAATAACACAAATAAAATGTGTGATTTAGTAGTAATTAAATATTATAAAATCAAAAGGCACAAAAGTATTATTTTATTTAGCATCTTGAAGCCAGTACCAGGCCAGTAACTGCAGTTCTCCGGGTTCCTCTATAGCCTCTTCCACGTGCTTGAGAGCCCCAAGCAAACCACGCAGAATGATTAAGATCGCCCATGGCGTACAAGAGCACCACCGCAGCGGCCGGGCAGGTATAGTAAGCTAAGCGTCGGAAGAAGCAGAAATAGAGAAGCGACATACGGCGAAAAACTCAGAAAAAGTCAGTAAGCGGCAGCGATGGGACCAAGAAAAGAGCGAGCGAGGCGTGGGCGGCTCCGATAGCAGACACAGAGAAACTGGCAGAAAGAACTTATCACGCTGGCGACTTTGATCTTAAGATATTTCCTCCTGCAGACAATCGTAGGCAGCGCAAATTCATTGAGCTGTGTAGTGCAGAGATCGTGAAGTGAATGTCAACTGATGTATATATGCCCATAGGTAGCGGGGCCTTACTGGGCATTGCCTCACTTACTCTGCCTATCTTATCAGACTTAGGTACAATTGGATGCTTCACTGCCCAGAGAGTCCCGTCACACGGATGCCTTGCCCAAAAGGTGGATCTAATTGTATACAAAAATGATTAGCTGCAATATAAGATGCATGTTGTCTCATTTGTAGTTGTAATACAACCAAAAGTTGCTTACTAGTACAACTTTAGTTGGACTAGCAAGAAGAAGTTATAAGTGGCCCATTATGTGCGCACAAGAGAAATACAAATCAGGCCAGGCAAAAAATCCTTGAGGTAGACACCACTGATCTATAAACACCCACTTAACTTTCAAGGTAAAACAAACAAACAGTGGTTCTCCAGTGGATATGTGGAGAAGAAACATTTATTAAGCATTTTATTAAGTTTTGCCCCTTAAATTTTCTCATCAGTTTTCTATTGTTTGGCAATTGAATGAACAAATACTCAGCGCTGAGAAGTGTAACATCTCACTTTATTTGATGTAAATTAGTGAATTTATACAAGAGATACAAGGGTGTAGAAAGGTTTAACCAATGAGAAATTACATTCCTAGGCTCAGAGGTATGAGGATGCTTGATGCATATAGAAGAGCAAGTCAAGTATGGTACTCTCCTGGTCAGCATCCAGGCTCTCAGCCAGGCTCCTGAGACCCTTAGAAACCTATTCCTTACTGGGGACTGGTCATATATTAAACATAGGAACATAGAATGCAGCTTCCCACACACAGGGCAAAAAGGCCCTGTGTCCATTTCTTTCAATGCACAGACCAATATAAAATCTATCAGTCATGTGGCGCGCTGGCATGTCTTCACAATATCAGTAATATCTACAAGATGTGTCATTTCATGTATTGTCTATCTGTAGCCCACCAGTTGGCTCTGGGTGGGCCGAATACATGTAGTCTGCTTTTGTTGAGTGTTGTGCATTAATAATAGAAGTATTTTCATTACAATTTAACTGTATGATTATACACTATATTATTTACATCTATATGATGATATTCAGCTGAAAGTGCAGGGGTCTACAGGAGATTGGAGGCCACCCCTCAGTGTTGGAGTCAAGTCCATATATGGACATAGTGCTGGACTCAAGCCAAGTTAAGACATGTAGGAAAGATAAACAATGACGTAGTATGTTTTGGAATGTGTGGAACTGCCTATATAATGAGATTTCCTGAGTCATCAGGAGCTCTGCAGAATCGACTCGGTTTTGTTTGAAAGAATAAAAACCTATATTCTGGCATCAAAGACTGAGTGAAGTGTTATTTCCAAAGAGAGAAACGGCATCATTTTAAACCCGCAACATTTGGCACCCAGATGGGACTTAGAAGGGCTAGAGTGGGTGATCCATGACTGGAAGCAACTGGGTAGCCAACACAAACTCTAACTAGCCAGAGTAAGTAGATTTTGTAATTTGCTATTTAGTATTCAGTTTGCCTAAATAGTGAGACACTTTAAGCTTCTCCAAAATTAAAGACTAACTAATTGGGAAGAGGTCTTTGATTCCAGAATAATTGTATGAGTGAGGCCTTATCGATATAGTATGTGTTGTTAGTCAGGTCTGTGTTTGTACGGATAGCGTCAGGAGTTAGTTACACTTTGTATGTAACTTAAGGGTTAGTCTGCGAAGGTTTGCTCGATAGCTGACTAAAATGTTCTATCTATGTTCCGATCTGATACACGCTCAAGCTATAGATTGAGGGCTGCCATGGAAGATGGAAACTAAAATAGGTGATTAAGTTATATCAGCGATACCGCTATCTTCACGATGAGACTTGTGAGAATGAAATGATATTTCATTCTCATCTCACTACTCCTGGCCAGCGGATGGAGTCTGTCATGGGCGATTTATAGAAGTTCTCTTAGTGGATACCGCACATGGCGTACGCAGAGGGCTGAGCGGACGGAGGAGTGCGAATTAAACTTCCTTTTATTTGTTACTGTTCTATTTGATAGAGCTGTTCAGACAAAGGTGCATTTGTCGGAATCTAAACATTCGATTAAATTAGAAATTCCCTGTGATACCCGTCTCAATTAATATAGATTGAGAGACTGCAGACAGAGTATTATGTTGTTTAGTTAAATTATGGCAATTACTCCGGAATTAAATCCTCCCGTTTTGTAGGTAAAAAGTCTTATGAATTTACCACTCAGCACGCTGATCACGTGGCTCAGAGTTTGCTCAGGTAAGCAAAATTTGGTGTGTGTATTTTATTTATTTTAAGCCAAACTGTGATAAAGAAAGAGTTTTGGGCTTAGTGGGAGTAGAGGCTGCCATGTGTGTGTGTGTGTGTGTGTGTGTGTGTGTGTGTGTGTGTGTGTGTGTGTGTCTGTCTGTGTGTGTGTGTATGTGTATGTAGTGTAGGCTCTAAGTGTGTGTGAGTGCGTAAAACCCACCAAATTCTTCTACCACTTGACCTGCATGACCCCTCTCCTTGGACAGAGGTGAGGGTTCTGCTGGACATCCGAGGGAGTTAGTGATTAGATGTACTGAGCTCCTTGGGACAAGATTTTACATAGGCCCTAGAGAACCATGAAGAATGAATATGTAGCTCCTTGGGGACAGAATACCAGGCCCTAAGAGGCGTGTGTAAAGCAAATAAAAGATTTTTATGAATGGTGAATGTTGAGAGAGAAGTTTGTTCAAGAAACAGCCTTATAAATTATAGACTAAAATAAAGCATAGAACTAATTTAAGTCAGTAAAATAATTATTAACTATAATACATTATAAATAAAACAAATAATAAAGTAGAAATAAATCTATTAGTTTATTAAGATAAGAGTTAATACAAAAGAAATAAAATAAGAGAATAAATAGATAAATAAAGAGATCTTTAAATGCAAGTAATATTTGAAAGATATAAGAAATGAGTATGTCATTGGAATAAAAGAAATGGATAGAGAAATGAATTACTGATTGAATCATTAGGGAAAAGTACCGATATGTAGTGAAATAATAGGAAAGATATCAAACAAATGGCAAAAAGACTAGACAGATGATGACAAAATGGCCAAAGAGGACATTTGATATCATTGTGTAGAAGAATGAAACTTTGATAAAAAACTGCACAAGAGAAGGTAAAGTTTAAAGAAACAACAAAGAGAGCTAGAGAAAAGAACCCAGGCAATACAGCATTTAAAAAGAAGGAGAAAATGCCAAGAATATAAAACAAGCAAGAAAAGAATTGAAAGAGACAGAAAAGAAACATTAGAAAAGAAGAGATGTATTTCAAAACTAATGACAAATGCATCTTTAGAAGGTCAGTTTCAATGGAAGGGCTTTAGAGTAAGAAAGGAGAATAGAATTGGAAGGAAGTAATTAGAGATGAAACAAGAAACAAGGGGCTTAGAAATTAAAACAAAAGATAGAACAAACAATCTGAGAAAAGTTTGCCTTTAGATTGTATGAACAAACTAGAGGAAAGCATTAGAGGGAATGAGAAAACACAGTATGAAAGGCTTAGTAGGAAAGGCAGAAGATAGAACAATTGAGGCAACAAAGACGGAAATAGAAGAAATAGATAAAATTAAGAAACACAAATTAGTAAAGACACGAACAAATTGGTGAAAAGTAGAAATGAGCCACAAATTTGCACTTAGAGCCAAGTGAGGAGAGTCATCAGTGGGAGAGCTAGATGCAGGGAGAAAGGGAGGCTTAGATCTAAAGTAAAACAGCTCCTAACAATCAAAGGGTGCACAGGGCAATATGTACCTAGGCCACACAGGTTCTCGAGGAATTTAGTCGCTCGTCTGCAGGAAATCAAGATGGGGCTGGAAAGTCGTTAAAGCATTTGAGAGAGACAATGGGCAAAATATTATCTGTGGGGACAGTAGCTCTTCTAGCAAAGAATCATAGGAGGCCCAAAGATGGGAGAAATTCTTAGGAAGCATCTGAACAGACCAATTTCTTGGCTCTATTATATGGATGGGACTGGCCTGGATGCATGATCAGCAGTATGGCAAGCTCCCAGAGGATGGTTTGGCAAGATTGATCCTAAAGCGTTAAAGGAGGCAGCTGGAGGATGGATAAGCGATCTTATGGCAAGACAATTAAAAGATGGGTAGGGACTGAAGGAATCCTGCAGAAAATGACCACGTTAATGTCAACACTGTTCAGAAATGCCGTGGTGAAGCAATGCCTCAAAAGTAAAAGCAAACTAGAAAGTGTAGTTGGTCTAAAACTCTAAATCACACAAAGAGTTCTGCGACCATGTCTCATGCTGTAGAACAATACAGAAAGAATCAGCAGAGACAAAAACTCAAGAAAAAGAATTACAAAGAAAATTAGCTCAATTGCAGAAGCAGACAGCTGACAAACAGTAATAAGAAAGAAGATCAAGCTACAGTCAAAGTGAGATGCAGAGACAAATGTCTATGGCCAAAAATATGCAGATGCTCCACCACAAACTGTACGTCTGCCTCGGCTGCAGCAGCCTCTTCAAGCGCCAGACAGATGCCTGTGGCACAGCCCCAATGTATATGCTCAACAACGAAATTGTGAGATTTGGAAGGCAATCCATCACAAGGGGAGGAAGAGGTCAAGGCTGGACTAATAATACTCCTTTGGGAGAATGCTGGACATGTGGTCAGTTTGGACGCAACAGAAGAGACTGCCCCTAATAATCCATAGCAGCAATGTCCCGCATATGGGTAGGGAAGAGTTGGCAACGCCCCTCTAGGAGTCCATGTTATGAGTCAGTAAGCCCTTGAAGTCCAAATCAAGGATATTAGAAGTGCCAGAGAAATTCTGAGAGAATCAAATGCAATTTGCTGTACTGCAATCAAGAACCAATACTAAAGTTAAATAGAAGGTAAAACAACACAATGCTAATAGATACAGGAGCAGTTTATACATGTGTAGAGATTCAAATTCATAGCTTCTCATCTCCTCTGTCCCCAGCAAATTTGCAGACAATAGGATTCTCGGGACAAAGCAGATTAATTCTACTGTGACTCCTGTGTGTTTAGAAGCCTAAAACAAAGTGCAGCCATTCCTGTCTCGTATCAGATCAAACTCCTGTTAATCTAACCCAGGAGATGCATTACTGTGGAATTAGGACTTGGAATTTGGTGCTCTCCTGATGATGTCATAGACTTCAAGGGATAGGAACTCAAATGACAATGAATAAGCAGTGTGCTTTGAAGCTCAGGACAGGTGAAAATGATGTAAGACAAATAATTGTACATAGGAAAGTTGTTGAAGCACGATTTCTGAGCAAAGTTGCCCAAGTCAGAGTTTTGCTGTACTATGATATATGATCACAACAGGATGCAGAAATACAACAAGATGGCAAAAGGCTTTAGAAAAATAAGGTTGAACTTATCTTCAGAGAACATCGCAATAGGTAAGCCAGGAGCAATGATGAGTATAACTGAGAATGAATTCATAAAGAAGTGGTTCAGTCTTACCCAGGAATCCTATTTCCCACATGTGTCTTTATATAGCAGGAAAGAATTTAGGAAACAAAGACTTAGGGCCAATGATGAAAAGCTAGACAGTACCAGTGGGAGCCAACCATAAATCAGTTAATTTTCATTCAAGTAGCCAAATTTCATTAAGGTATGTGGCACCTTGCAGTGATGAACTCCTCAGGAAATAGTCAGCAGTAAGAAAAAAATACAAAACAGATGACAGCCATTTAAAACAATGAATGTGATATTTAAACTTTTTAATGAAGCAGAGCAACAGAAGTGCCTGCACAAGATTATGGTCTCAACATGGCGATGCAGATGTAAGGATTAGTAAGATCAGCTAGCCCTATAATCATCCAGCTAAAACCAGGTACAAGTTTGCCTAGAAAATATAAACCCTCATACAAAGCCTAAACAGAGCAGGCATTAAGAATACTATTGAAGATCCTCTAAAAGCGAGAGTATTAGTAGAGAAACAAATAACATGCCAACCTCCCAATTCTTTCTCATTAAGCCAGACAAATCTAAATGGCGTCTTGTACTTGGTTAAGGCAATTAATGGCTATAGCAGAACTGGCAGCTGATGCCAAATCCATACGCTGCTATAGTACCCGGATGCTAAATATTTCAGTGAGTGATCTCTGCAATGCCTTTTTAGCATTCCTGTAGAAGAAAAAGTAGACATTTGTTTCGTTTATGTAAACAGTACATATGCTCCAGACACAGGTTGAAAGCATTAGCGCATATTTTTAATCAGGTTCTCAAGGCTGATTTAGAAGACCTTATGATGGAAGTACTCTGTTGTATATAGATGATTTGATGGTTGTTCAACAACACGAGACAATTGTGCGAATTCTATTAAGTACTTACAAAGTTAGTGAGAGGACACAAGGCTTCTAAAAGTAGACTGCAGTACTGTCAGTGCAGTTTGAGTATTTAGGAAAATTGATATCATAGCACAAGCTATAGCTCCAGCTCAGTTCAGAGGTATAGAAAGTGAAGCCTTTTACTTACAGTTTCTCAAATAAATGATAGCTTTTTGGGAATGACAGGGATTCAGTGCTGATTGGATGGGGACTGTATACAATAAAAACTGGCTCCATTGGGAGAAATAATGAAACAGGACTGCAGAAATTGGGTAATCAGCTAAAATGGAATACAGATGGCACAATAGCATTTGAATCTATAAAGGAAGGAATTACAGAGAGAGCACCCAGCACTTGAAATCCTGATTACACAAGAGAGTTTATTATGCAGGCAGAAGATGGATGCATCAGCTGTTCTGATGCAGGAGACCTATGATGGCAGGAAAAAGCAGCCTATTGCATGTATAATTACTAAACTGACATTGTAGCTCAGGACATCTGTGCACCAGGGTCTGCAGTGCACTATGCATATGAAAGCATCTACAATTCTATAGATTATCAGTAGCTGTTATTGCATCATAAAGATTATGGAATTGATAGAACAAGGCTTGCACCCAGCTCAGAGCGCGTATTTTAGCATGTGCCATCATTGACATATCAGATGCTGGCCAGGGTCATAATACAGTAGATCCAGCTGAACTGATTCCCTTTGCAGCATGAAGGAGAGCCGCATGATTATGTAGCGGATTCCTAGCATTGTACACCACTAGATTACGTCAGATCACCAGATCTACCATTGCTGAAGCAGAAGTGATCTACTTAGATGGTTCAAGTTATAAAGTCATTTGAAATCATGCAGGATATTCAGTAGTAAAAGAAAGAGAGAGGGAACTTTGGGCCTGCTGTTATCTCAATGCACTGTACACAGCCATACTCTGTAATTAGCAGAACTAGCTCTTACGGCTGCATGTCAAAATTGCAAAAGGACAAATAAGCGAAGATATCTTTACAGATTCAGCTTATACTCATGGTGTGTGTCATTTGTTTGGAGCATGTGGGAAGCAAAGAGGGTTCAAAGAGTGATGGAACTCCCATCAGCATGCTGAACAGATATGAGTTGATTTCTGCTGTAGTGCTGCAAGCGATTCGCCCATCATTCGATATCAGGCTCATAAAAAGGAAATGGCTTTTTGTCGTCGAGAGGTAACAACATGGCAGACTTGGAGGCTAAAAGGCGCCGGGATGTCAAGTAGCAATGTAACGCAGTAGTTCTCTCCTTAGAACCACAGCAACCTCAACTGGATGCGTGTGTTAGAATGCAGCAAGCTGGCCCACATTATGGACATTCAGTGTGGAATCAAAGGGGCCACACAAGATAGAAAAGGTCTTTAGCGCTCACATGATGGACAGATTGTTGCATCAACAGCACTTTTAAACATCCTCATTTTGGATACATAGTTTTGTGTTGTGCCAGGGAGGTGATAAGAGAGAATAAAATCCAGGATATTAGTCTCCATATTTATGTGCAATGGTAGACAATTTTCTGTCCACATATGAAATTTGTGCCAAAAATAATGTTAGAAGGAACAGCGACGCAATGAGTTGCATACCAGTACAGAAGAGACCATTCAGTATCTGGTAATGGTTATGGTTGTCAAAGAAATTACAAAGTAAAAATTTGTATACTTGCCGATAATAGACAGATTGTAGATGGAGTGACAACACCATCAGCAGATGAAGGAGCAAGGAACAGTTATTAAATTTTCTGACTAGAGAAGGTAGTTCCTGATTGCACAGACTACTGTGAAATAAGTTGGACAATGGATGTCAAACATTTATTAAAACTATAAAACAAGTTTTACAACAGTTAAGAATAAAAACAGAGACTGGGATTGTATACCACCCAGAATCCTGAGTTGTGTAGAGAGGGTGAATGGGACTCTCAAGTAAAGCTAACAAATTGTGTGAAAGTACTAAACCAACTGGATTGTTTACCACTTGCATTGTGGGATTATATATAGGCTAACAGTACGCATCTAGCACACATGATGCTACAGACTGACCATACTGTACCTTATTACCCAGGAAGTTGCACAAGGACCTCCTTGGAGTCAATTACAGCTGGAGTTGAGATGCATTATGTGAAAAACTAACTACAATGCATATTATGTTGCAGGAAATGAAAGCAGCCCAGAGGAAGCGGAACCTTGTCCCAGTTGTTCCAGGTGATCAGGTGTATCTGGGGTGTTGTTAGGAGAAAGTGGATGAACCTAGGAGAGGACCATTACTAAGTGGTGACAGCCCCTATGACAGCCCAGTCCAAGTGGAAGGCACACTGATATCATCTGAATCCTGCACAAAGAGTTCCCGAGGAGGAAACAGGGCGCCAAGATGAGAAAGGGGTGCAGTATGCTGAAAGCTCAGAGAAGCAAGGAGCTGAGCCAAAGCAAAGAGTTGGGAGAGAGAGGAAGTCAACAAAGAAGAAAGATGGTCAATGTGTCCCAAGTATTAGTGCGTCATAAAACATGCATCAGCCAATTTCAAGTGCAAGGATTAGCAACCATTTATAAGTTTTTCTCTTCCAAGCTCAAGCGGTACTCAACGACAGGCTTCCCTGCGGTGATTTTTGGCCTCAGATAAACCAGTGACAACTCAACAGCTAACACTGATAGAACAAGAATTGACTAATAACCACAATATCAAAGCAATAAAAATGTTGATGAGAAAAAATCAGTGAGTAGCAGAGAAGATATTTTAGAAATATTGTTTTAAAATAATAGTTTAATTTACAAATGACAGCATTTACAGCAAGAGAAGTGAGTATGGATAATTTATTTTAGTATGTCTTTAAATCGCTCTAAATAAGGTAATAGCAGTTCAAATCCATGTTGTGTCATGTACTAAATTAATGAATTTGCCATACAAATGAATTGTGCTTGTATTATTCAGCAGAGTGTTTAGCTTTTTGGGTAGTTCAAATATCAGGATGATTGTAGACCTCATTAGGAGACTAGGTAGATACTGGGATAGTGAGCATGAGTAGAAGAAGTAAATACCAAAATGCGTTTAGCACTTTAGTCAGAACCAAAGAATACAGGTGTTTTAATAAATCAGAAGGAATGTATGGTTAGGAGATTCAATGGAAATATGCTACTATTTGGAACATGGGCCAGAAAAGAGTGCCAGGAATTCAAATCGCCAGTAAGAGCTCGAGCTTCAGCGCTAGGAACTTGAAATGGGGAGAAAAATAAATCCGAAAGAGAAGAAAACTGTAAAAATCAAACTATAGCATTGCCATCAATAGAATTGTGTAGAGAATCAAACAAAGGTAGTAGCAGTTTCTTTTGGAAACATGGAAAGACAGACTTCTAGCATTTTGCCTTCAAGATGGAAAGGAATGTACTTTAGAGTCTGGCCCAGTCAAAAAAGAGTAACCCATTGTACAATGGGATTCAGAGCAACGGTGAGAGATAACAATAGGACTAAAGAGCTTATGACAGATCTAAAGTAACTATAGTTGATTGGGTCAACCCAGAGGTATACTAATAAACCAAAACCAAGAGATGAGGTAAAGCAAGTTTGAACCAATATTCATATGGATCCCCCTTAAATAAAAATGCAGAATGGATCAACTATATTTATTATGATAGCAGAGATTTAGTAGATTACACTGATGATGCTTTAGCCGCGATGGGAGAGAAAGCAATTACATAAGAACAAGTAAAATGACATGGCAAATAGGCAAGCACTGGATTGAGATTAACTAGCAGACAAAGGAGGTATGTATTTGGAGATAGTCACTGTACCTTCACTTACTAATAATACAGCTCCAGAGAAATTATGAGCTATGAATAAAATAAAAGAATTAAGAATAGAGCTTAAAGAAAATGCTGGAAGGATTAAGAAAATATAGGATTAGTTGGATCTAAAATTTGGAAATTAGAGGCATGACACTAAAATTAGGAATGTTTTAAGGTTACAATAATAATAGGAGGTTTATTGTTCTATTTATGTATACTTCCTATCTTAAGATCACTAGTAATCAAGCCACAACTAATCAAATGGAAATGTTAAGATGTCATGATAATGAAGTAAGTAATTCTGGAGGGCAACCAAAGTATATATTGCCAGGGTGTACTTAGGAAACCGAGGCTGGAGTTAGGAGCGATGGAGATTGATTGACGCACCTCAATGGGGGCCAGAAGAAGATGAATAATGATGAGCCCAGACCCTGGGTGCATGTATAAGCCTAACCCCGCTCCCCAAAGGTGACCTTCGATACTGCAAAGTATCTGGGTTAGAATACAGTGCAAAGAGTTTTTAAATATATATAACATAGTGCTTTCAAGTATATTTTACATAACTTTCATATGACAACCACAGGCAAGGCTATACCCAAGACAGAAATGCATGTGACAATGTTTAATTTTGAAGAGAGGATTAGGGAGAGTTGAATCTTTTACTCTTTTTGGAAAAAGAAAAAAGCCTGAAAAGAAAGAAGAAAAAAGTCTGAAAGAGATGTTTGGTTCTACTTCTCCTCTGAATTAGTTGCAATAATCTGGTCGTGGAGAAATGAAACTAAGTGACTTGATTTGAATTTATGGCATAACTGGGAGGCTGGATTTTAATTCACTCTGGGTAAAGAATAGTGAAAGTGAGGCAGTAAGCCTCAGGGAAATGTTAAAGTATTTATTGCATTAATATTAAGTATTTTATTACAATTAACATAAGTTATATATTGTTTACATCTATGACAATGCTCAGCTGTGAGGGGGTGCGGGGGTCTGCTGGGGACTGGAAGACCACCCCTCACGGTGTTGGAGTGTTAAGTCCATATGGACAATTGTGGATATTAAGTTCCAGACATGTAGGGAAGATCAGAAACAATGACATAAGTATCTTTGGGTCTTAGCAGGAACTGCCTATATAATGAAGATTCCCTGAGTCATGAGGAGCTCTGAGATGGGCTAGGTTTTGTTTGAAAGAATAGAAACCTATATTCTGGCACTCAAAGACTGGTGATGTTATTTCCAAAGAAGAGGAAAACAGCATCGGCTAAACCACAACACTTTTAGCCCCACCCCATTTTATAGCGTTTGAATTAGTATTAGCTTTGCTGTCCACATAACATTCCCACAATTTGAGTTAAATAAAATATGCAATCACAACCATTACGCTAGATGGCAACTGTAGCCTGTACTACAGCAGCGCCAGATCTAAATGAAAGACATTTCTGTAGTTTGAGTGATGTTTTTACAAGAGGAGAACAACAATGGCCAATGACAAGCGTTAGGACATTCTTTGGCATATAGTATCTGTGTTTCGTTTTTACATGTATTCGTATATACATTATTTGTTATAGTGTGGAACCGTGAGATTTTAGCTAGTAACATTGAAGCCATGTTATGGTTAGCTTAACATACTGCATACACCTGCTCCAAAGGTATCTTCAAGGATAAACATGAAATATGTACCACCTATTATAATTGAATAATAATGGAGTACAAATATCATTTACTCTGGATCATTAAAAAAAAAAAAATATATATATATATATATATATATATATATATATATATATATATATATATATATCATGTAATGAAGAAAGCGTCAAGATTCGTTTAGAACTATTCAACAAATGTATTGACATTCGGTTTATGCACTCATCTGCTGTACTCTTGTCATCCTGTGTATTTACACCTGCATTCAGGCACATTTTAGTGCTGTAACCGTGTTATGAATTCTGACTGAACATAGCCAGAGCCACCAGCTATCTGTTGAGAGGCAGTGATTCAGACACTTGAGGAATATTTTCTGTGTGAATCTAAAGAGTTTGGAGCTTTTCTGAGGATTTCTTGGGGACTTTTTTTAGAAGGAGACAGGCATTTATTTTCTTTTACATAGATTGATTTGTATTGTTCTGAGAGAGATTTTATTTTATTTACTATTTTCTTATTTTAGGCCAGATTTGAGTTTTGTTATTTTATTTAATTTAATTTTATTTTAGTATTTCTAGGAGTTCATATTTTATTCTCTTGTTTATTTTGTGTTTTGTGTGTTTCTGCTTGCAGGTTAGATGTCGGTAGGCTCACACTTGATGGCTGAAGAGGAGGTGAGAGGTATTTTATCTTTGGATTAGTTTTTGAGTATGTACTGAGTGGTCTGATGTTGTACAGTTGGCTAAATGTAGAAAAAGAAAACCTGCTAAATTAACCGTTTGCTTTTTATTTAATGTATTTGATTCCTTGCATATGAAATAAAACTTTTCAATTTTGTGCTTCTCTTAGACAATTTGTAATTATTACTGACATTTGATTAGTGAAGTTCTATAGAAACAGCTACTGAGTGAATTGATGTTGGGAGATTCGGTTCACGATGGCCGCGATCAGGATCTGCTGCCAGACCAGACCAGACAGTGAGCCAGGATCTCCTGGGATATTTAGCTCTTCTATGGCTTTCTGGGTTGGTTGTTTCTGTCATGAGTCCGGCTGACAGGAAGAGGAGAGAGAGGCAGGCCAGCAGCCAGGAGGGTCAGATGAAGACCTGCTAAGCGCTTTCGCCAGAAGTCAGAATAAGCTTTATTGAAGGCATTGTACTCAGTTAATAAATTGTTATCACTGAAAATATAAATTGAAAACAAAAAGTAACTTTATTTGATATGGCAGAACCAGTAGAAATTGATTGTGATAATGTAAAACTGTTTTGATGTTGGCTTTGTTCAGTTTCAGCACTCCAGATCAGCAGAGCCGCTTCCAGTCAATGGTTAGAGATTCGGTTCCGGGAGTTTCCACGCGTCAGGATCTCTTTGCCAGACCCACAGCCAGACAGTAGGCCGGAGCTCTTGGGATATTTGGCTCTTCTGCTTTCTGAGTTAGTTTATTTCACCGTATCCATAGGTCCGGCTAACTAGGAAGGAGGAGAGGCAGAGCAGCAATAGGAGGTCAGATAGAAGACCTCTCTTGGCCTTTACTTGGAGAGTCAGAATAAGCTTTTGTAGAGGCGTTATTGCTCAGTTAATAATAAATTATTTGTCACTGAAAATGAAAGTTGAAAACATAAAGTAACTATTTGATGTAGAACCAGTGACATTGATTATTTAGTAATAATAATAAAAACAGATTTTCTGATGTTTGAAATATTCCAGTCTCATGACAAATGGGATTATTTATATAGCACATTCATACTGTGGCAATTCTAAATTGCTTTACATATAAATTAATTAAAATAGTGATAACATATGCATAAGAAATAAGAATACCATGTGTAAAATTAAAAATAAAAACAAGGATAATTAAAACTAGTTGGAAGAGAATTTGAAATAAAATGGTGATAAATGAGTCCTATCGCACAGTTCTCTAAATTCAGGTAGCATTACCCCTATCTGAGATGGAAGAGATGGAGGCAGGTCGCAGATTTCCTGGACCTTACAAGTCCGGTCCAGGCAGGCTCCTGTGAGGACATTACCTGTGCCCATAGACCTCCCCTCTTGAGTCCACTTCTTTGGAAGCGAAGCACACTGCTCTCCTTTTCCAATCTCTTCCAGTCAGACCCAGCCTAACCAGAAATAATTTCAAGCTGCTCCAGATCCCAGCAGGCTGCTTCCAGTCAGTGGAGCTCTGGGATATTTAGCCTTCACAGGTTGGTTGTTTCTGTATCCGCCCCAAGTCCGGCTGACAGGAAGAGGAAGAGAGGCAGAGCAACGACAGAGGTCAGATGAAAGACCTGCTAAGCGCTTTGTGAAATTCAGAATAAGCTTTTGTGAGCGTTATTGCTCAGTTAATGGGTGTTGTCACTGAAATATAGGAACCAGAAACGCCAGTAACTATTTGATGTAGCCTAGACAAGTGACATTGATTATTGATATTAATAAAACTGGCACGATGTTGGCGTTTCCAGCTTCAGAAAGCGCTCCAGATCCAGCAGAGCGCTTCAGTCAATCGGTTGGGAGATTGCGGTTCCGGAGATTCGCGATCAGGATCCGCTGGCAGACCCATTGAACAGTAGGCCAGGATCTCCTGGGATATTTATCTTCTGCTTTCTGAGTTAGTTATTTCTGTCCATGGAGTCAGCTGGCAGAGGAAGAGAGGAAAGAGAGCGGAAACGGCAGCCAGGAGAAGTCCAGATGAAGACCCTCTTTTTAACCTTTCGCAGAGGTCAGAATAAGCTTTATTGAAGAGCGTTATTACTCCAGTTAATAAATTATTTATCACTGAAAATGAGAAAGTTGAAACCACGTTGACAGTGCAAGAATGAGAGAGGACCAGGACCTGGATTTTATGTTGTATTTTGTGTGTTTTGTAAGCGGCAGTCGTCCGTGAGGGGTTACCATGCGTTATTCTTATTTCTTTATTTATTTTTGATTAAAGTTTTAAATGTTAGCGGTTCCCGCCTCCATATTCCCTGAATATCTGAACTTCATTACATCTGTCATCTGTCACAATTAGGCAGGTGCATGATTTACCATAGTTTATCCGTCTACAGGTTGCCATCAGGGCCGTCTCTAAAGAGACAGGACCCAGAGAGCTGGAAGTTAAGTTTCAAGCGTGGATCTGTTATTCACGTTTCATCCGTTTGGATATAATGGGGCATTTGCCCCTGCAGGTGGGGTCTGCTGCCGCTGGTGGCATTGATGATCCCGAGTCAGGTCGGCTCCTGCCTGCCCCAGCAGCTTGTGGAGGTGGTTTGAGCGACACACAGACTCTGGCATGATCCTGGAGCAGCCGGTTCCCTGCCAAGATCTGCAGAGTTTCTGCGAGAAGAGCGGCTGTCTGGATGGGAGCTTGGCCAGAAGTGCTGGTGCAGCTGATCACGCTGAAGCACTGTGAAGTCGCGGAGTCCTGCACCGGAGGCGTCAAGCCAGAGAACCTGCTGAGTTCCACAGCTTCCTATGACATCAAGCTTCTGGACTTTGGTTGTGGAGATCTAGCACAAAGGACTTCAGCCTACACATCCCTTTGTGCTGGTAGAGTTTGCTCTCATGGATGTTTACCAGACTTTTAGTCAAACAAAGAGGAATTTATTTAGGTGGAACCACTCAGTGGATGGTTTCTGGTCTTCTTACATCTCTCAGGCACTCTTGAATCGCCCACTCCCGGTGGTTTTTGATCAGGCACATGTGCTATCGCCTGGGGACCGGCTACTGTTTAGTCAGTGGGGTGACGACTCTCGACATACTTTCCCTTCAAGTCGCTGCAGGATCTCCTTAAAAGCAGCCTATTCATCCCTAGAGCTATCTGCAGAGCAGAGATAGCAAACATTTAGAAGATAAAACCCGGAAAGTTTGTTGTTTTGTATTTCCTGAAGACTATGTTGTATGTTACAAGGTGCCATCAGTTGATTAAGCTGGGTGTCTCAGTGGCTGTGTGGATCGTCCCAGTTTGGAGATTGCCATTACAGTTTTTATTGAACAGGTGGCCAGTGACATTACACTTATCTGAATCACAGCATTCATGGCTTGGATTGTATTGTTAGGATGTAGTGGATAAGCGGTTGATTTATTTGTACAGAGGTGAGCCAGGGTAGCTGGGCACTGCAGAGGCTTCCTGATCACCCCTACAGAAGAGGGTGGACCACAGACTACAGTTTACATCCTCTGTGAAGCTCGGTGTGAGCCATTTTGGAGGGCTGAACACATGACTGTTATTTTAAATATTTTAATGTGTTTTTATGATTCTTTTAGATTTTATAACCACCTCAACTAGAGCCACTTTCGCAACAAATACATTTAAAAAATAAATAGATAAATAGATAAAAGATAATAAATAGATAAAATATGCCGTTAATTTTATAACAAACAGTGTTACAATCCAATAAGGTCTACAATTCAATTTAGCCGATATTTATATATGACTCACAGCTAGTCAAAGTCTTCAGCGCACGCCAACAATATAAATTAGCCTACACAGCGCCAGCTGAGCAGGAGCAGATGGGCCAGAGATGCTTTCTACCCAATAGACTCTATGCATAAGCCTTTGCTAACGTATTTCCTGCAGAATCTCAATGACGACTTCCCACTTCTGTATACGCTAAGTGTACTGGCAGCAGGCTCTTTCTAAAAAATGCACTTCTGACAAGAAATAATTATGCAGTATTTTTCTAGATAAAATATTATTATAAATACAAAATATATAACATGTCACTCTAATTATTGCTTCCTGAAGTTTACATATCAACAGTGAGAAATGGTAGTTTTGCAGAACATTGCAATAAATTTGTGTGAAAGGGCTGTACTCACCTCATTCTAGAAGGAATATCTACTTCATTTCAGCTCAATGACCTTAATAAAAGCATGTGCTAGGTGTGTGAACACTAGAGCAATAAAGTTATAAAATTATGACTATTACGAACCAACAAATCAATTATTAATTTACAAGCTTTAAAATGTATTTGATTTGAAGTGGAGTTTTTATTTTACTGCACAGGCGATGTATAAAGTATATAATAATTTACTTCAAACTGTATTCAAATATTTGAAATAAGAGAGAGTATAAACGAAGAGGAATCCATGTTTAAAGAAATGCAGTCAAGAACTAAGTAACAAAAATAGATGTATATCTGTCAAAGGGAGTAAAACAATGGAATCATTTTGAGAAGGAATTCTAAAACTATGTAATTCATTTTATAAAATGTAAAGAATGTTTAAAAACAAGGTGATAATTTTATATCACAATGATAATTGAATTAGTGTACAATATACTTCATCTGTTATATTAATATCTGAAATGTGTACATTTATATATGATCTTTATAATTATCCTGGTACATTTTTGGAAAATGCTCTCATGTAGCTATATTATTTATCTTGTACTAATCAATCCATTAGAAAAAATAGTCTCATTGATAAATATATATAAAGGTAGGCATAATAAATGAGTGATTTCAGCTACCTTGCCCAGAGAGTTCTCATGTATATTTTTGCTGTTTTATACTGTCTTTTTCTGTTTTATTTATTGTACTGGAAGAAATTGTTGCATGAGACCAGAAGTAACAATATTCAATTCAAAATCAATTCACTTATGACAGACTTATTTCTCACAGGTTTTATATCCTTAGCTGTTCCTCAGTGCATTCACACTCTTACAACAATACAAAAGCACAGCACAATACTGAATTAAAATAATATTTTAGTGGAAATTGTGGATGGAAGAATTTGCATTTATTCATACATATGGGTGGCTGAGCATAAATATAAATTATAAAATGTATCTGTGGTGGCATAGCAGTTCAACTTTTCAACCAAACACCCCAAAAACGGTACATTTAAGTTTACAAAATGACCAAAACTGTGTCTTAAAATAACCTTTGGAGCCTTGGTGCGCTGTGGCTCAGGATTCAGTTTAACACAGTGCTGATATGGAACTACTAAAGTTGTAAGAATGAGCCATACCACTAGTCAATTACAATGAATGTTTTAGTTCTATTCTACAAGCAATCCATGACAGTGGAAATTGTTGCATTTATTGACATTTGTTGCATGGCTAAAATAATAGACCATATAGTAATTTTTACTGTATTAAGATAAAAATTACATCATGAGTAGTTTCATTTTGAATAAAAGAGCAACTGATTGTGTATTGTGCATTCTCAAGCGAGGAAGTCATGACACATAATTTTAAAAACACTTTTATTTAAACACATTAACACACACTTTACCGCAGGTCTTAGGATCCCAGAAAAATCAAAGTTTGGATTTGCTCATACAATCCCAGTATTAGCAACACTGCAAGTGGCACACATTCAATCATAGATACTGTATTGTAGCTCATAGCTCAAACAACGATTTTCACTTCATGCAATTAACTTGACATACTACAATAAATTGTGGCTCTATAGACATTTAAAAACAATACTTCTTATTTTCTATTTATTTTACAGATTTTATTTTTACAGTGTATCCCTATATGACTAAATTGCCAATAATATTTTGCAATTGTACCATTTTACTATATCTATCTGCAAATGCAGGTTTGGTAGGCACAAGACTTCGCACCAAAACCTTAGATCACCCAAAGCACTAAGGAAGAAAAACAACAGCGCCGATATTCAGAGATAGAGATGTTTAGCCTGTAAATATAGCCTATTAGTCTGTTTTCTCATTTTTATAATTTTCACAAACATTGATCCAAACTTAGCCTATACAAAGCTTACCGTCAGATAAAGAGTATATAATTTACGACTTTTTATCTCTCATTCTTACTAGGACTATATATAGCTATAAAGTTATAAAGAGTTATATGAAATAATAGGCCAGAATTGCAATAAGTCAAATTGTGAGATATAAACTCATGGTGGAAAGCGTCAAATTGTAGGACAAAAGTCACAATCACCTTTATTTTTTATTCAGTGGTAGAAGCTTCCCACTAATCTCTATCCTCTGAAGCCAGGGAATGGAAGCAATTTGGGTAACATAGAATAGAAAATGGTAGTGCGTTCTAGCAATGCTCAAACATTTAAATAACCAATACAATTTCTAAAGCTTTGATGCGTTTATATTTGGTCTCAGCATTGAAGAAATGGGACAGAGGGTTTTGCCCTGTGTGTGGAAGCTGTATTCTCTGTATTTCTATGTTTTAACATAGGACCAGTCCTATAAGGAATGAGTTTCTGCTAAGGGTCTTGGGAGCTCAGAGCCTGGATATTTAGTTCAAGGAGAGTACCATATTTGGACTTGTTTTCTATATGCATCACATCCCTATACTAGGCTATAGGATGTATACTCTCTATCTCTCTCATTAGATTTGTCAAACCTTTTCCTACACATATATTCTTTGTATATAACCACTAATTCTACATCAAATAAAGAGTGAGATGTATCTCCCTCAGCGCTGAGTATTTATTTCATTCAGTGCCAATGCAGAAAACTAGGATGAGGCACGAAGGCAAAAACCTAACAATTTGGGGGCTGCGTCAGGTTTCTCAGACAGGTAAGAAATAAAATGCTTAAATTGCATCTTACTGTCTGTTGAGAAATTGATCCTTATGTTTTTAAATTGCACTTTTTCATGCATTAAAGTGGGGATCCATAAGTATTTTGTCGTACGGAAGGTAGAAAGGACCAAATCAACCTTTCATTTTGAGTATTATCCTCATGGATTTTATTAGGTAGGAAGATGAATAGATGAGTTTGAGTTGAAGATTTTCTCTCTCTGAGTCTATTTCATTTGTGGTATCCTCAGTCCTTGTTGGCAGTTGAATGAATAATATTGAATAAAAATATGTGTACGGTCAAAATAAAAATACAAAAGTATAAGAAGTTAATATAAAGCTGCAGACTTTTTATTTTATTTGGCAATTTTTCTAAAATTATAGGCTTGCATTAAAGCAAAGAGAAATCTTTGTGCTTTGTTTCAAATGGTATTAAATTAGTGGCCATTAATGGGGAATCTCAAAAGGATTTTCATAGATGCAATAATAAGTATTTTACACAGAACCACAAGCTCTCTAATCTCGCGGGATGGTCAGAGGAAAATACAGGTGGATCGTTCTCGCGATGGTTCGCTAAGGATGAAAATATCGTGCCGCAAAGATATGATCTTTAATTCCCATAATTTATTAGACTGGCGAAAAATTATATGAAGATTAAGTATAAAATTTGGATGAAAGTAGAAACTTATTGGGATAAAGGAGGCCAGAGATGAGAAGAAGGCTCTCTCTCTCTCTCTCCTCTCTCTCTCTCTCTCTCTCTCTCTCTCTCTCTCTCTCTCTCTCTCTCTCTCTCTCTCTCTCTCTCTCTCTCTCTCTCTCTCTCTCTCTCTCTCTCTCTCCTCTCAAACCCAGCTGGCTGAAATCTGAGCGTCCCTCCTCGTATGGTAATGTTTCTGCTGGAAAGTTGAGGCCCTTAACTGTCCCGATTGTATCCGCGATTTACCAACCACAACAGAGAGTTTTCCGGTATACCAAATTCCTGATTTAAAATCACTCCATTGGAGTCTTGACAGAAGCAGTAGTAATTTATAAAGATCTGCTGGATCCTTCTAAAACACCACCAATTTGTAGCAGTACAAAGTTGTAGCCTACAGTCAACTGGCCAGAAGTAGAGATTATGAATTTTATTTGGCTAAAACACTGCCTAGAGAGTACAGAGGAGGAAATGATTGGGAGGTGGTTACTTAAACCCCATATATGATGCACCGCCTGCACGTCGTAGCAATGCTCTAAAGGAAGATACTAAGCCCCTTGATTTGTCTAAACAATCCACGAGTGCTTTTATTTGCTGATTCTGATGATAGTAGAGATGATGCTGATTGGTACCACTGGGCTGGCTCAGGTAAACTCAAAGAATTTTTCGACAATTGGCTGCTTTGCTGCTAAACAAGACATTTCATGCAGCCAATGCCAAACAGAGAACTGGAAAGCCCTGTTGCATTCTTTAACGATTTAGACATTATTACTTGGGTGGAGGAATCTACGATTCCAATTGATCAAAATTATCCGTTGTTCTTAAATACGTTCTAAATATGAACAAGGACACTGCACAGTTAATTTGCATAACTACTCCAAATATTAATTTCTATTTGATGGGTCGGGGCTGACACTTGCGTAGGCTTTCGCTGATATCTCGGGGCAGAAGACTCCTGCAATACTTCAAGTTAATGCTGTAGATCTGGCCCGCAACAGTCTGAAATATGAGATGCTATTTTATTGTAGAGCAGGCCATTTCAAAGGAGACTATAGGAAAAAGGTAGGATTTGGGAACCTTGGGTCAGAAAGGCCCAGAAAAAGGGCTCTGGTGGCACTAAGCAAGGCCAATCGCGCCCCCTGCTGCAAAGACCCAGTAAACTAAATCCAGTCTATCATTTCCTGGCCACAATGGCTCAGCTCCAGTTCAACTAATCCTTCTTTTGATAATTTTTCACTGATTTCTTTAAGTTATCCAGATGTGTCAACCCGTTTTGCCATTTATTGGGTTAAATGTGGCCATAAACCCCTATGTCTTTCTCATTGACAGTGGGTATACATCTCATCTGTATCTTCACTTGTTTACTTAGAAAGCTTTCGATTACAGGAAAACCTTAGTAAGACTCGGTAGGAATCAACGGTGTACCTATAAAATCTGAAATGACACAACAGTTCGAATACTTCTAATGATATCCCATCATTGTTTAAAATGCTTTTGCAATTACGATTCTCCATTCTGCCTTTTGAGTAGAGATTTGATTACATAAATTAGGTATTCAACCTTTGATGCTGACTCTACAACTTATATTTCCTGCAGGCCTCTCTCACTGTTGATACAGGAAATGCTCTCCTCTGAGAGGCCCAGGTCTGCAGCTGAAGCTCAAAGAGGAAATTGAGCGTCCACCCCAAATTTTAGGCGGCCCATAAGGATGACACAGGATTCATTGATGTCAGCCCTATGCTGCTAAGCTAATGCAGACAAGCCTGTGCTCAAACAATACCCCTCTAAAGAAAAGGTGGAGGTATTCTTCCCGTCACTCTCAGACACTAAGACATCAAACGACAAGGATGAGTTCGAACCCACGCGTACAGGCACAATGGATTAATGATCCATCACACTTAACCCTTTCGGCCCACCTGTCCATTCCACCTGCCAATGCACAAAACTGGGCTGTAAGTGTTTTCTGCTGCTATGCAGGCTGATGGCGTTAAAGTGGTGGCAAGATACTTCAAAGCGGCCTTGCCCGTGCGCTCCTCGAACACTAAAGACATCAAGCAGCGGATGGATTAGAAACCACCTGTGCAGAGCACAGTAGTTATGATCCATAACTTCGCCACTCCAGCCACCTAATCTGCTCGCCTGCCAAGCGCACCGAAACTGGGCTGTAGTGCTGGCTGCAGCTATGTTTAGGATGTTAAAGTTTAAGCAAAGATACTTCAAGCGGTCTTGCTGGGCACTCTAAGACACTAAGACATCAAACAACAAGAGGATGGGATTAGAAACCACAGTGCAGGGGCACAGTGGATTGTGATCCATCGCTTTAACCCTCCAGCCACTCGTCCCACTCAAGCCTGCCCAGCGCACGAGGAAACTGGAAAGACATGGTGTATTTCTCTGTATATTTGGGATGTTAAAGTTTTGAAGCAAGATGCTTTAAGCAGTCTTACTAGGGCAGCTAAAGACATCAAGCAGCGAGGGATGGGATTAGTTACAGTACAGAGCACAATGGATTAGCAGTCCATACGCCCTTAACCACTCGGCATAGAAATTATTTCTCCATCCTGCCCATCTAGGTTTTATACCAAGTTTGTCAAAGTACAACACATTTTAAAAGAATTACAATTTTAAAGTATAAAAGTTAAGTTGAAATGTATTAAATTACAGAGCGTAAAAAGCTGAGTTGTTGGCTATTATTAAACTATTATTGCACACATGTTGATACATCTGTTTTATACACAATCTTTTCTAAAATTTTGAAGCTAAGATAAATTGAGACTAGACAGTAATTTACTGGGGATCATATCATTACCTTTCTTGTACAGTGAATGACCTTTGCTAATCTTGCTTTTTGCTATGCTCCTCTTTCTTCCCTTCTCAAGTGCTATGGCGCTCTCTTAGTCTTTTCAACTATTAGGCTACTTTCTCTCTCTTTTTCTTTCAGTATCTCATTTCCACTTGCACAATTAGTTATACATATTAATTCAAGGAGTCATCCATGCATCTAACACAGTAGCCATTTCAAGTTTAATCTTAGTACTGTGTCAAATGCTTCTTTTTACAAACTATACAAACTACTTTTGATTTTACATCATTTCAAAGGTACCTGTTGAATTACAATATACTCACATTCTGGCAATGCACTTCGCACATATTTTCCTATTCTAAGTGTACTTATTTTACTTATATATAGAGGCTAGAGAGGGTATTAGCCACACACAAAAGATTTACTTTATACCATTGTCCAGCACCTCAGTTATTCAGCAATCCTACAACATGAACCAGCATACCTGCATTGCCACTGTACCGTGGATGCCATACAAGCTGTGGAGGTCAGGTTCTCTGTCCCAATCCTGCCTGTGGATAGCATCAGCTGACAGGAGGCGGTCTGCACATAAAGGGCATACTTGGGTTCTGGACATCGATAGGATGTACAACATGGTCACAGAAACCCTCATCATGCCAAGTGTAAAGCCTTGCATGTCTTGGAAGTCACACTGTCCTGCAACAGCTGGATCTGGGCCATGATCTGAGTTTGGGTCATCCTCACACGAGTGAGTACACTTTCATTCCACATTGAGTTGATAGATACAAATATATAAAATATATAAATGTAAGTTTTACTTTTCCTGAGTAACCTGTGATGAGGTCATTCGGCTGCTGCGCGGCGTAGCCTTGGCAGCAGTCACCGGGTCATAAAACAACTCTTGCCCGGGAGCCACAGTACGAGTGGCTCTGGCGTCTGGCCCAGTTACACCACACATTGTGTGGACTTCCTCAATGGACCACAGGGTATTGGCAGTAAAATTTAGGAACCCCAGGCCTACCGGTGGTGCCAGAGCTGCAAGGTAACAACACAGTGTAGCCAAGACGATGTCTGGCAAAGGCTGGATGAAATCCATGAGTTACATCCACTATGGCTCTATCTTGAAGATGGATTCCACTAAAAGGTTAGTAGTGGATTTTTAATTTTAATTTATATTTATTTGTTATTATATCACAGCATGGAACTCTATCTGCAATTGTATGATTTTATTTACATTTACAGCATGCTTCATATCATGTATATTGCAGTCACCCAAGAAGCTGGCACCAGGACAGCAAGGGAACAGGACTCTGAGCGGCTAACCTCTGCCAGGTGTGGTTTGGCCAGGTGCTCCATAAGTGTCTTACAGCCCAGGAAGAGGCAGGACTGGGCATTATGGTAGATGGTCTGGTGAAGCGGTACCAGAGGCATGTAAGACCACCTGCTGTATTGTATGGACTGTGGCTGCTGCACTGGGGTAGGCGAGACCAAGCTCAAAGCCAGATTCAGAGGTTGGCCAGATCTCATGATCGCATGGACATCTGGAATTTTATGTGCAGGATTGCCTTAGGGTGTACAACTGGTGCCCATCAAGCTGTATACCCATCTTTATATCATGACTCATCACTGCATTTTGGAGTGGGATCGGCCCAGTGTTTCCTGAGCTTCACAAAGCAAGAGAGAGCGAGTTGATATCCAGGGTTGGCCTGTGCTGACAGATGAAGATGTCAGCAAGCATCTTACCAGGGGTGGAGGCTGGCTCCATTGCAGAGGAGGACCCATGGAGAGAGACCATCACTTCTCCTTGAGCGGCTGCTTACAGAGCTCATAGGCAGCAAGAGCAAAAGACTCCTAAGGTATTCCTCCTGGACAGAAGGATAGAGCACATCTGGAATGCTCCAGAAAGAAGCATGTTAAATGCATTCAAGACCCCTAGTATTGTGCTCTACAGAACAGGAGCTTAACCAAGGCATGCTTCTGAAAGGCGGCTGGATGTGCAGAGGCTCCCCACTTCTCTCGAGTCCTTTCATTTACGTCTAAACAATTTCATCCCAGGCATGTCTTTGTCACACACAATGTGCATGTGTAAAGAAAAGAGCATTAAGTGTCTTTGTGTGTTTCTTTACTTTATATGCTTGTGTCTATTTACAGGGACAAGTGCAGAGCAGTCTAGTTTTCAGATTTATTTGCTGGAGGAGTCTGCAGTCGGTCAGGACCCAGGAGGCCTCGCCCTGTCATCGGGCCATCAGCTTTGCGTAGCTACACAGGAGAACTTGTTCACTGAGTAAACACAATTATGAAGCTATTTGGCAGGGAAGGTCCTCACATTTTGTTCCCCTGCATATTACACGGTGGGAGAATTTATTGTGTTAATGAATTTGCAACTTCTGTGTAATCTCAGTCTATATAATTAGGTTAACCTATAGTCTACTGTATCATAATACCACATTTACATTCATACATTTTGGCAGATCTACTTTATCAGCGACTTACACATTGTATATTTTATATACCAAATTTCTAAAGGCCTCTAAATTATAAACTGAAATAGTCAAAACTTTCACAAACATGCCCTCTGTAACCAGTTAGTCCACTGAAGCCAAGTTGCTAGACCCAAATTGCAGTTTAATCAAATATCAAACCATAAAACAAAAAGACTTGGCAACTTTAAAGAAACATAGACTTGTGGCTAAACATAAAACACACAACAGCAGGTTACAACGTTACAGTCAATACTAGACAAAGAGACACAGGGCGTCTGGCCTAAATGTCTAACCCTCTATAGGGGCTAGGCATAGAGCTAAAATCCACCTGATGAGCTCACAAGAATTCCACAACATAATCCTCTACTGTCGTGGCCTTGGCGAAGGCGCGGGAGCAGACTGCTGGGTTCATAGACAAGACACACCTGTGAACAATGACAAACCAGGAAACCTGACAGAACATGACAGTAGACATAGTATACCCTGTCCCAAATACTCCTCAGCTCTATATTCTCTTGTAAATCACACTATATAGGCTACTAAAAATCTAATTTATCAAATATCAAACACAACATTATATTTAATTTCTGCTTGTTTTTGTGTTTGTTCCAGTGGAAGCTCATTGGAGTGCAGTATCTGTTCCAGCTTAATTGGTTAGTCACTGCAGGACATGAATCCAGACTCTGGGCCAGACACGCCCAGAGCTCATTGAGGACCCTCATTGAGGACCTCAATTGTGGAGGCGGATGAGATGAAGATGAAGATGTAGTGTATATATATGACATCAGCGAGGATCACACCATTACAGATCTGGGGCTGTTCTGTCACCATCCTCACACTGACACTAGGTTCATCCACCTGGTCACCAGCAGTACCACGTCTGCCTGGGCTCCACATCGCCACTGGTCTGGCCCCACATGGCCTCACTGATCTCAGCCTCCAGCTGGACCCTCAGGGACTGCTGTCTCTCTTTCCCCTCAGAGCCAGGGGATGGTCAGGATGATGATGGTGATGGTGATGGTAGATGATGATGATGATGATGATGATGATGATGATGGAGATGGTAAATACCACTCCTTTTGTATTTCATTCAAATCAATGCCAGAAATTCAAACAGTGATAGATTAACATCCAGTGCTTTAAATCCAGACTTCCACATTCTAAATTTAAAAAGTATTAAAGCCTAAAGCTAAAGTCATTAGTAAGCAGCAGATATACCATCAAGTCAGCTTTGTTTCTGTAGTCTTTTGTACTATTACAGAATTGTGTCAAGAGAGCTTTATAGTGATAAACAGGAAAATAACAGAATTATGCATCAAACAGATGTGATGTAATTATTTATTTTTGTTTGTGTTATTTAATAGGCTATTGACTACCGAGATGTCCCGGGTTATCAGCATGTGGACAGGCTGGCAGAATATGGTGGAGCTCGGGGTCACACAGCCCTCAAACGACCAACCAGGAAGCCAAACGCCAACATAATTGCTCTTGCTTGGAACCTGGGAGAACCTCAAAGAAAGGCAAGAGGCCCTGGCAGGGGATGGTCTCTGATCCTGCCAGAGACTATGGCAGGATGGGCCCAGCTTATGGGCAACAGCTTCAGTGATGGAGGGGCGTCAATGCAGGCTGGTAGAGATTAACCAGAACACTAATTCCAGTAGTACAACAACAGACAGAAAAAGCAGGAACTGTCTGCTGCTTGGGGCATTCAGTTGCCTCAGCCCTCCTGAAGCTCAGAGCCTCCAGGTTGCCCAGCCTACAGACTGGGCCAGAACAACCAGAGACAGCACCAGTGTAAGCTGCAGAGGCACAGCAGGTCAGGCCAAGCAGAGGCAGACTTCTGTTAGGGCGGCCCCTCTCAGACCCAGGCACCAGCGCAGAGTCAGATGTTGGACACACCATCAGCACTGGATCAACACTGCAGATGGTGCCGAGATATTCTTATCCCAGCAGCACCAGGTTTCCAGGGTGTGCCAATGTTTTGAAACTGTGCCAATGTTCAGGAATCCCGATGGTTCAAGGGAGTCCAGATGGTCAGGAATGCCAATGATGCAGCCACTGTACAGCTTACAGTGGTGCAGGGCGCAGCTCACCCTGCTACACCAGCTGCCAATCCAGAAGCCATGCCGAGAACTGTAAGAAGGTAGGTACTTAGGCAATTCGAAACATAGTGCAACAGGACACCACTTAAGCCAGTACAGGGGCAGGGTGTACCCACAGACTGAGACTGTTACAAAGAGGAGTGTAGTTAGAGAAATGTGAAAGCCATTTCCAAATAGTATAAATGTTTTGTTGTATATAATATTGTATATAGTGTTTCAATAGAGCTCACCTTTGAAGTAATCTTACATATGTTCAATAATATTTAACATTTTATTTTGCATCTTCAGTTTCATTGAGATTCCTTTTGCAATATTCTGTCCACCTTCACATGCATGGTGCGGCTGGCTCCAAGTCTAAGACGATCATCCCATTTTCAGTGGGACTACTCTGAAGCTTTTCCCAGTACGATGAGCATGAACATTTTGATACTGGTTGCTGGTTTGAGTAACTTAAATCCCTTACCTAGCTTCTTTCGCATCCACAAAACTGATATAATTTGTGATCTTTACAGCACAGAATTTTCAATTCTTTCCTTTCTGAATTTAAGCCAGAACACCAGAAGTGGGTTGCCAGGATCAGGACAGTGGAAGTTCAGATTAAGGCTTTGCCTTTGTATATGAAGATGAGCAATCCAAAAACAACTCAAAGTTTTCCCTTCTTCTTATGTGGTACACCCCATGGTAGTATATTCCATGCATGACCATCTCATTCCTTTGAACTTGTTCTTATGGCACCTTTCTACGTATCTTTCCTCAGCATCCTCCGCCCAGGCACTATACTCATTTGCATAGACAGGTCCTTCTTGAATCTCTTTGCAAGAGTTGAAGTGAAGTTAGAGTTAAAGTTTATTTGTCCCCATTTACACATGTACAAGTACAGTACTCATGAAATTAAGTTTGGAGCAAACCTCGGGCCGCGGCCGGTGAGGCGCCACCACAGCTCTCCAGAAATACAAGAATGCAGTTTAGCAAACATTACATATGAAACCACAACAAAGCATAAACATAAATGACACAGTGCAGTAATTCACGTGGTCAGGATTTTTGTATGGAGTGGGAGGAGATAGATAGAACAGGCAGGCCAGTTGTAGTGGGGGTGGGATCTGGGTAGGTTGTGTATGAGTGCGAGTGAGTCAAGTTGTATTTGTGTAGGGAATGTTAGCCACATAACTTCAGATGTTTTGAGTTCAGTTCTATGGTTGTGTTCAGTTCCGATGGAGCCTCTACCCTGCATATCATGATCCGGACTACGTTATTGCAGTTCAATTCTCAGTTCACTACTCACTCTCTGATCCCCTAATTTCAACTAGCGGTCACACGGCCCAGGCATTCCTTGTTTCCACAGACGGCTGGGTAGATTTGCCCGGCTGTCTTACAGTCTTCCGATAGTCAGGGCAATCCAAAGCCAAGAATGAACCCCGCCAGCAATAATCCAATCACGTATAAATCTTCGCATCCTCCACGGACCAGAGCCTCCAGGCACAGGACTTGCAGTTGTTCCATCACGTCCCTCCGTACCCTGCAGCAAAGGTCCGTCCGAATAGTCGTTTCTCAGGCACCCTTCCTTTGCAGAAAATCTTATCGATCAGCTGGTCTATTGGGGTGCTAATCTAATTCCATTTCAGTATTTTCAGAGTCCAGCTAAACAGCCAGGTCAGAGAAAAAGAAGAGACAAAACACTGGAGCCTGCAAAACACTGGGCGCAAGAGCACAGCGGGAGCAGAGTGGCTCACGTCACGGATTGAAGGACAGAACAGGAGCGTGTCACGTTGGCGCTTGTCTTCATGGTGTGGGCAGGTTGCATCTTTATCACGAAGCAGTAGGAAGTGGTAGTAAATGCCCATTTGAAGTTCCAATGAAATCGTTGCTATGTTCGCCAGATATTTGCTCTTACCCTGAGCATTTCCTCTTTTCTCCTCATAATCCTTTTCAGGAAAGTCATGATTATATTGCCACGATAAGCGGAAGCGAAGATTCTCCACAGAGATCGATTGGCCATCACTGGCGTTAATCTGGATTTCATCCACCATAGAGGACAAGAATTAGGTTGGCCATTAACCACCACCCCTAGCACAGTCTTGACCACATATGGTCCATTCGTGACTGTTCACTATTTTCACGGTTCCATGGCTGGAACATTAATTCCAGTCAAGATTTCAATGCTCCAGCACTGATGCTTTGCAGTTAATTTCTCAAATAAGGCCATTTTCAAGATCTCATAAGCAGTGATGCATTAGGTTTCTCTTCTGACACAGGCATCTTAGGTTAGATGTATACTTTAGGCAGATCTATATATACACCTCCATTTAAACTACCTACTTCTAGTCCTGCAGGCTCCTTGGCTCTTAACAGGTCTCTCCTGCCCCATCGTTCTCAGAGAATTTCAGTTTCTCTGACTTTGGCATTCAGCTGATTCATGAGATTCTGGAGTGCAGAGCGTTGCGAACTGCCTGGATCAGAAAGCGTAGGTTTTGTGAATCTTACTGCAGCTAGCAACTTTAACTTGGATGTGCGATTGCTGGTGCATTTCCTACTGGCCCCTGCTGCAGGCAGCTGATACTGATGCACTATTGACTGAGGCGTTTCTTTTAGTTCTGAAGTTGGGTTTGTAAATCTGCTTCTTTGAATTCCATTGTCAATGTGGAGCAATGTAGGATGTTTCAGTTGACATATCTAGCAAGTCCATTTCTTATTGCAATCTTTGCTCCTTATGACCCCTTTTTAAGCATCCGAAACAGTGACCATTCATACTAGATCTCCAACCTTTTTGTCTGGGATTCAGATTTTAATGTTTGCAGTCAGATTCAGTGCATAGTTACCATGGCAAAAACTTCACATGAGACAGCAACGGTAGTATCTGCTTTCCTGCACTTTAGATGCTCTCTCTGCTTGTCTGCTCATCAGCTCGTGTCACTGCTCTAATGCTCAGCTGCTGCCTCATAGAGTATCCTCAAGCACTAGTTTATTCTAGGTTTTAGCTGTACCTTCTTGCAGAGGGTTGGGCTTGATATCTCAAGAGACTGAATGAGTAAAATTTCAGACTGAGTTTGCAGAGATTCTACAATTTCTAAATCTAATACAGTATTAGTTTTTGGGTGACTCAAAAGTTACTATCCTCCACCTTTCACAGAGCTTGTATGGGGTTTTAGATGCAATCAGATTTCAAGAGTTTGATACAGCGTCAGTTCATCACATCTATTCCCTGGATCTTGCATGACATTGTAGCATTCCTAAAGTATAGAGCATGAGGCGTAGTGATTTTCCATCATCAGTTTGTGCTGTCAATTCCAGTGCCTTTCTGTAAAAGCATTTGCAATCTTCATTTCATTGCCGAAATCTTTCTTTAAAAATTGCTGGGCTTCAGTATATCCTCTGCACCAGCTTCCATGTGCAGACAGCTCTGAACAAGATCTCTGGCTTGGCCAGCAGTAGAACTGTTCAAAGAGAGAGAAGTAAAGTCTATCCTGACTATACTAGTCTTGTCTTAATCAGATATTTAAAGCATGGAGCCCAGTAGGACAGTGGATCTCCATCTGGCAAATTACACTTCTCTCTTAGGCAGCAGAAGATGTTGCTGCATAATCATAAGATCAGTCATTTCCTTTTTGCCTTTGAACCCATTAGCTTGGCCTTTGTATGAACCATTACTGGCCTCAACTGTGGACTTGATGAACTTGCAGCCCACTGCTGCAGGCTTCTCTGCCTTGACTAGCACTCTCTGGAGTCTCGTATAGCTGTCATGGAGCCAGGTCTGTACGAAATCTGGTTCAACATTATCTTCCTTCCATCATAATGATCATTCATAACATCCTGTATGACTCAGAAATTGTTGTCAGCACTTTGATCTTTGCATCTGCTGCTGCCATTTGTGTTGCAATTCTGCCATTTCAATCTTTGATTTTATAATGGCTTCTTCCATCTACCAGGAGAAGCATATATCAGGCAGAGTTTGGCGCTGAAGGGATAATGAATTTAAAATGTTCAGAATTGTATTTGAAGTGTTTTATTTCTAATGATAGTTT
>CM031964.1:22027359-22054519 GCA_018749465.1 Paracanthobrama guichenoti
CGACTTTATTTTCACAATTCCAAGTTTGTTTCTTAACATTCAATCTTATTTGTCGCAGTTCCGACTTTATTTCGCCAGTTCCACTTCGACTTTATTTTTCACAATTCCAAGTTTATTTCTTAACATTCAATCTTATTTTTTCACAATTCCGACTTTATTTTCTTAATTCCGACTTTATTTTTCACAATTCGACTTTGTTGTCACAATTATGACTTTGTATCTCACAATTCCAAGTTTATTTCTTAACATTCAATCTTATTTATCGCATGAGTTCCGACTTTATTTCTCGCAGTTCCGACTTTATTTTTCACAATTCCGACTTTATTTTTCACAATTCCGACTTTATTTCGCAGTTCCGACTTTATTTCTCACAATTCCGACTTTATTTTTCACAATTCCGACTTTATTTTTCACAATTCTAAGTTTATTTTTCACAATTCCGACTTTATTTTTCACAATTCCGACTTTATTTGTCACAATTATGACTTTGTATCTCACAATTCAAGTTTATTTCTTAACATTCAATCTTATTTTTTCACAATTCCGACTTTATTTCTCGCAGTTCCGACTTTATTTTCACAATTCTGACTTATTTCTCGCGCAGTTCCGACTTTATTTCTCGCAGTTCCGACTTTATTTGTCACAATTATGACTTTGTATCTCACAATTCCAAGTTTATTTCTTAACATTCAATCTTATTTTTCACAATTCCGACTTTATATCTCGCAGTTCTGACTTTATTTTTCACAATTCTGACTTTATTTCTCATGATTCCGACTTTATTTCTGCGCAGTTCCGACTTTATTTGTCACAATTATGACTTTACTTTTCACAATTCCAAGTTTATTTCTTAACATTCAATCTTATTTTTCACAATTACGACTTTATATCTCGCAGTTCTGACTTTATTTTTCACAATTCTGACTATTTTCGCAGTTCCGACTTTATTTTTCACAATTCGACTTTATTTCTTAACATTCAATCTTATTTGTTCACAGTTCGACTTTATTTCGCATTCCGACTTTATTTTTCACAATTCAAGTTTATTTCTTAACAATTCAACTTTATTTGTCATGATTCGACTTTATTTCTTCGCAATTCCGACTTTATTTCTCACATGATTCCGACTTTATTTTTCACAATTCCAACTTTATTTCTTACACATTCAACTTTATTTCTCACAATTCGACTTTATTTCTTAACAGTTCTGACTTTTTTTTTCACAATTCCGACTTTATTTTTCGCAGTTCCGACTTTATTTCTTATTCGCATTCGACTTTATTTCTCGCAGTTTATTTCTTAACATTCAATCTTATTTTTCGCAGTTCGACTTTGTTTTCGCAATTCCGACTTTATTTTTCACAATTCAAGTTTATTTCTTAACATTCAATCTTATTTGTCTTGATTCGACTTTATTTCTCGCACTTCCGACTTTATTTTCCACAATTCCAAGTTTATTTCTTAACATTCAATCTTATTTATCGCCAGTTCGACTTTATTTCTCGCAGTTCCGACTTTATTTTCACAATTCCGACTTTATTTTTCACAATTCCAAGTTTATTTCTTAACATTCAATCTTATTTTTCACAATTCCGACTTTATTTCTACTTAGTTCTGACTTTATTTTTCACAATTCGACTTTATTTCTCACAATTCCGACTTTATTTCTTAACAATTCAATCTTTATTTCTTAACATTCCGACTTTATTTTCACAATTCCGACTTTATTTCTCACAATTCCGACTTTATTTCTCACAATTCGACTTTATTTTATCGCCAGTTCCGACTTTATTTCTCGCACTTCCGACTTTATTTTTCACAATTCCAAGTTTATTTCTTAACATTCAATCTTATTTGTCGCAGTTCCGACTTTATTTCTCGCACTTCCGACTTTATTTTTCACAATTCCAAGTTTATTTCTTAACATTCAATCTTATTTTTCACAATTCCGACTTTATTTTTCACAATTCCGACTTTATTTGTCACAATTATGACTTTGTATCTCACAATTCAAGTTTATTTCTTAACATTCAATCTTATTTGTCGCAATTCCGACTTTATTTCTCGCAGTTCGACTTTATTTTTCACAATTCCGACTTTATTTTTCACAATTCCGACTTTATTTCTTCACAATTCCGACTTTATTTCTCACAATTCCGACTTTATTTTTCACAATTCGACTTTGTTTTCACAATTCGAGTTTATTTTTCACAATTCCGACTTTATTTTTCACAATTCCGACTTTATTTGTCACAATTATGACTTTGTATCTCACAATTCAAGTTTATTTCTTAACATTCAATCTTATTTTTCACAATTCCGACTTTATTTCTTGCAGTTCCGACTTTATTTTTCACAATTCTGACTATTTCTCGCAGTTCGACTTTATTTTCGCAGTTCCGACTTTATTTGTCACAATTATGACTTTGTATCTCACAATTCCAAGTTTATTTCTTAACATTCAATCTTATTTTTCACAATTCGACTTTATATCTACGCAGTTCTGACTTTATTTTCACAATTCTGACCGACAGTTCCGACTTTATTTCTACGCAGTTCCGACTTTATTTGTCACAATTATGACTTTTTTTTCACAATTCCAAGTTTATTTCTTAACATTCAATCTTATTTTTCACAATTTCGACTTTATTTCTTCTACGCAGTTCTGACTTTATTTTCACAATTCTGACTATTTCTTCAGTTCGACTTTATTTCTTAACATGATTCGACTTTATTTTTTATTTCTTAACATTCAATCTTATTTGTGCAGTTCCGACTTTATTTCTCGCAGTTCCGACTTTATTTTCACAATTCCAAGTTTATTTCTTAACATTCAATTCGACTTTAAGTTCTTTATTTCTCATGATTCCGACTTTATTTTCATGATTCCGACTTTATTTTTCACAATTCCAAGTTTATTTCTTAACATTCAATCTTATTTTTCACAATTCCGACTTTATTTCTCGCAGTTCCGACTTTCACAATTTTATTTTACGCCAGTTCGACAGTTCGACTTTATTTTTCACAATTCGACTTTATTTCTTAATTTCAATTTATTTTTTCACAGTTCGACTTTATTTCTCGCAGTTCGACTTTATTTTTCACAATTCAAGTTTATTTCTTAACATTCAATCTTATTTTTTCGCAGTTCGACTTTATTTCTTCGCAGTTCGACTTTATTTTTCACAATTCCAAGTTTATTTCTTAACATTCAATCTTATTTGTCGCAGTTCCGACTTTATTTCTCGCACTTCCGACTTTATTTTTCACAATTCAAGTTTATTTCTTAACATTCAATCTTATTTGTCGCATGATTCCGACTTTATTTCTCGCACTTTCGACTTTATTTTTCACAATTCAAGTTTATTTCTTAACATTCAATCTTATTTGTCGCAGTTCCGACTTTATTTCTCGCACTTCCGACTTTATTTTCACAATTCCAAGTTTATTTCTTAACATTCAATCTTATTTGTCACAATTCGACTTTATTTCTCGCCAATTCCGACTTTATTTGTCACAATTATGACTTTATTTCTCACAATTCCAAGTTTATTTCTTAACATTCAATCTTATTTGTTGCAGTTCGACTTTGTTTTTATTTCGACTTTATTTTCGCAGTTCGACTTTATTTTTCACAATTCGACTTTATTTCTGTAATTCCGACTTTATTTCTTCGCAGTTCGACTTTATTTCTCGCAGTTCCGACTTTATTTTTCACAATTCCGACTTTTTATTTTCACAATTCTAAGTTTATTTCTTAACATTCCGACTTTATTTTTCACAATTCGACTTTATTTCTGCAATTCCGACTTTATTTTCACAATTCCGACTTTATTTCTCACAATTCGACTTTATTTTTCACAATTCGACTTTATTTTTTTCACAATTATGACTTTGTATCTCACAATTCCAAGTTTATTTCTTAACATTCAATCTTATTTTTCGCAGTTCCGACTTTATTTTTCGCAGTTCCGACTTTATTTTTCACAATTCCAAGTTTATTTCTTAACATTCAATCTTATTTTTCACAATTCGACTTTATTTCTCGCACTTCCGACTTTATTTTTCACAATTCCAAATTTCTTAACATTCAATTTATTTCTTCACAGTTCCGACTTTATTTTTCACAATTCCGACTTTATTTTTCATGATTCCGACTTTATTTTTCACAATTCCGACTTTGTTCACAATTCCAAGTTTATTTCTTAACATTCAATCTTATTTCTTAACATTCGACTTTATTTTTCGCAGTTCGACTTTATTTTTCACAATTCCGACTTTATTTTCTTAACATTCGACTTTATTTCTCACAGTTCCGACTTTATTTTCACAATTATGACTTTGTATCTCACAATTCCAAGTTTATTTCTTAACATTCAATCTTATTTTTCACAATTCCGACTTTATTTCTCGCACTTCCGACTTTATTTTCACAATTCCAAGTTTATTTCTTAACATTCAATCTTATTTGTCGCAGTTCCGACTTTATTTCTCGCAATTTCGACTTTATTTTTCACAATTCCAAGTTTATTTTTAACAATTCAATCTTATTTTTCACAATTCCGACTTTATTTCTTCACAATTCGACTTTATTTTTCACAATTCTGACTTTATTTTTCACATTTCGACTCTATGATTCGACTTTATTTTTCACAATTCCGACTTTATTTATTTCAATTCCGACTTTATTTTCTCACATTTTTCAATTCAAGTTTATTTCTTAACATTCAATCTTAACATTTATCTTATTTTTCACAATTCGACTTTATTCTCGCAGTTCTGACTTTATTTTTCACAATTCTGACTTTATTTTCACAGTTCCGACTTTATTTTTTCACAGTTCCGACTTTATTTCTCAATTCAGTTTTCACAATTATGACTTTATTTTTTCACAATTCAAGTTTATTTCTTAACATTCAACTTTATTTTTCACAATTTCGACTTTATTTCTTGCATTCTGACTTTATTTTTCACAATTCTGACTTTATTTCAATTCCGACTTTATTTTCTACAATTCCGACTTTATTTTTCACAATTCAAGTTTATTTCTTAACATTCAATCTTATTTTCGCAATTCCGACTTTATTTTTCTCGCACTTCCGACTTTATTTTTCACAATTCAAGTTTATTTCTTAACATTCAATCTTATTTTTCATGCATTTCGACTTTATTTCTCGCAATTTCGACTTTATTTTTCACAATTCCAAGTTTATTTCTTAACATTCAATCTTATTTTTCACAATTCGACTTTATATCTTCGCAGTTCTGACTTTATTTTTCACAATTCTGACTATTTTTCACAGTTCCGACTTTATTTTCAGTTCGCAGTTCATGACTTTATTTTTCACAATTCCGACTTTATTTTAACATTCAATCTTATTTTGTCATGATTCCGACTTTATTTTCACAATTCCGACTTTATTTTTCACAATTCAAGTTTATTTCTTAACATTCAATCTTATTTTTCATGCCATTCGACTTTATTTCTCGCACTTCGACTTTATTTTTCACAATTCCAAGTTTATTTCTTAACATTCAATCTTATTTGTCGCAGTTCGACTTTATTTCTCGCAGTTCGACTTTATTTTCACAATTCAAGTTTATTTCTTAACATTCAATCTTATTTGTCGCAGTTCGACTTTATTTCTCGCAAGTTCCGACTTTATTTTTCACAATTCAAGTTTATTTCTTAACATTCAATCTTTATTTGTCGCAGTTCCGACTTTATTTCTCGCAATTCCGACTTTATTTTTCACAATTCAAGTTTATTTCTTAACATTCAATCTTATTTGTCACAGTTCGACTTTATTTCTCGCACTTCGACTTTATTTTTCACAATTCCAAGTTTATTTCTTAACATTCAATCTTATTTTTCACCATTCCGACTTTATTTCTTTGCAATTCGACTTTATTTTTCACAATTATGACTTTATTTCTCACAATTCCAAGTTTATTTCTTAACATTCAATTTATTTCTTAACAGTTCGACTTTATTTCTTGCAGTTCGACTTTATTTTTCACAATTCGACTTTATTTTTCGACTTTATTTCCGACAGTTCCGACTTTTTTCACAGTTCCGACTTTATTTCTTAACATTCGACTTTATTTTTCACAATTTCGACTTTATTTCTCACAATTCGACTTTATTTTTCACAATTCAAGTTTATTTCTTAACATTCAATCTTATTTTTTCACAATTCCGACTTTATTTCTCGCAATTCCGACTTTATTTTTCACAATTCCAAGTTTATTTCTTAACATTCAATCTTATTTTCAGTTCCGACTTTATTTCTCGCATTCGACTTTATTTTTCACAATTCCAAGTTTATTTCTTAACATTCAATCTTATTTTTCACAATTCCGACTTTATTTCGCACTTCCGACTTTTATTTTCGACTTTATTTTTCACAATTCAAGTTTATTTCTTAACATTCAATCTTTATTTTTTCACAGTTCCGACTTTATTTCTCACAATTCGACTTTATTTTTCACAATTCAAGTTTATTTCTTAACATTCAATCTTATTTTTCACAATTCGACTTTATTCTCGCAGTTCTGACTTTATTTTTCACAATTCTGACTTTATTTCTTAACATTCAACTTTATTTCTCGCAGTTCCGACTTTATTTGTTTCGACTTTATTTTTCACAATTCAAGTTTATTTCTTAACATTCAATCTTATTTTTCGCAATTTCGACTTTTATTTCGCACTTTCGACTTTATTTTTCACAATTCAAGTTTATTTCTTAACATTCAATCTTATTTCTCATAGTTCCGACTTTATTTCTCGCATTCCGACTTTTTTTTTCACAATTCCAAGTTTATTTCTTAACATTCAATCTTATTTGTCGCAGTTCCGACTTTATTTCTATCAGTTCGACTTTATTTGTCACAATTATGACTTTATTTCTCACAATTCAAGTTTATTTCTTAACATTCAATCTTATTTTTTGCAATTCCGACTTTATTTTTCGCAGTTCCGACTTTATTTTTTCACAATTCGACTTTATTTTTCACAATTCCGACTTTATTTCTTACAGTTTCGACTTTATTTCTCACAATTCGACTTTATTTTTAACATTCAATCTTAACAGTTTCGACTTTATTTCTCACAATTCCGACTTTATTTTTCACAATTTCAAGTTTATTTCTTAACATTCAATCTTATTTTTTCATGATTCCGACTTTATTTCTCGCAATTCCGACTTTATTTTTCACAATTCAAGTTTATTTCTTAACATTCAATCTTATTTGTCGCAGTTCCGACTTTATTTCTCGCAATTCCGACTTTATTTTTCACAATTCAAGTTTATTTCTTAACATTCAATCTTATTTGTCATGATTCCGACTTTATTTTCTCGCAGTTCCGACTTTATTTTTCACAATTCCAACTTTATTTCTTAACATTCAACTTTATTTCTGCACATTCCGACTTTATTTCTCAGATTCCGACTTTATTTTCTTCACAATTCGACTTTTTTTTTTCACAATTCAAGTTTATTTCTTAACATTCGACTTTATTTCTCGCAGTTCCGACTTTATTTTTCACAATTCCGACTTTTATTTTCACAATTCAAGTTTATTTCTTAACATTCAATCTTTATTTTCACAATTCGACATTTTCACAATTCCGACTTTATTTGTCACAATTATGACTTTATTTCTCACAATTCAAGTTTATTTCTTAACATTCAATCTTATTTTTTCACAATTCCGACTTTATTCTCATGCAGTTCGACTTTATTTTTCACAATTCCGACTTTATTTCTTAACATTCGACTTATTTTTCGCAGTTCGACTTTATTTCTCGCAGTTCCGACTTTATTTTTTCACAATTATGACTTTGTTTCTCACAATTCAAGTTTATTTCTTAACATTCAATCTTATTTTTTCACAATTCCGACTTTATTTTCACAATTCCGACTTTATTTTTCACAATTCGAAGTTTATTTTAACATTCCGACTTTATTTTTCACAATTCCGACTTTATTTCTTAACAATTCAATCTTTATTTTTCACAATTCGACTTTATTTTCACTTTGACTTTATTTTCACAATTCCAAGTTTATTTCTTAACATTCAATCTTATTTGTCGCAGTTCCGACTTTATTTCTCGCACTTCCGACTTTATTTTTCACAATTCCAAGTTTATTTCTTAACATTCAATCTTATTTATCACAGTTCCGACTTTATTTCTCGCACTTCCGACTTTATTTTCACAATTCCAAGTTTATTTCTTAACATTCAATCTTATTTTCACAATTCGACTTTATTTTTTCACAATTCCGACTTTATTTTTCGCAATTCCGACTTTATTTGTCACAATTATGACTTTGTATCTCACAATTCAAGTTTATTTCTTAACATTCAATCTTATTTGTTGCAGTTCCGACTTTATTTCTCGCAGTTCCGACTTTATTTTTCGACTTTATTTTTCACAATTCTGACAATTCCGACTTTATTTCTTAACATTCAATCTTATTTCTCGCAGTTTCGACTTTATTTTCACAATTCCGACTTTATTTTTCACAATTCCAAGTTTATTTCTTAACATTCAATCTTATTTTTCACAATTCCGACTTTATTTCTCGCAGTTCCGACTTTATTTTTCACAATTATGACAATTATCTCACAATTCAAGTTTATTTCTTAACATTCAATCTTATTTTTCACAATTCGACTTTATTTTTCACAATTCGACTTTATTTCGCAGTTCCGACTTTATTTTTCACAATTTTGACTTTATTTCTGCCAACATTCGACTTTATTTTTCACAATTCCGACTTTATTTTTCACAATTATGACTTTGTATCTCACAATTCAAGTTTATTTCTTAACATTCAATCTTATTTTTCACAATTCCGACTTTATTTCTCATGATTCCGACTTTATTTTCGCAATTCGACTTTATTTTTCACAATTCCGACTTTATTTCTTAATTCCGACTTTAGTTCGACTTTATTTTTCACAATTCCGACTTTATTTGTCACAATTATGACTTTGTATCTCACAATTCCAAGTTTATTTCTTAACATTCAATCTTATTTTTCACAATTCCGACTTTATATCTCATGATTCTGACTTTATTTTCACAATTCTGACTTTATTTTTCACAATTCGACTTTATTTCTCACAATTATGACTTTATTTGTCACAATTATGACTTTATTTCTCACAATTCAAGTTTATTTCTTAACATTCAATCTTATTTTGTCACAGTTCCGACTTTATTTCTCGCAGTTCGACTTTATTTTTCACAATTCAAGTTTATTTCTTAACATTCAATCTTATTTTTCACAATTCCGACTTTATTTCTTCGCAGTTCCGACTTTATTTTCACAATTCCGACTTTATTTTCGCACAATTCCGACTTTATTTTTCGCAATTCGACTTTATTCTTCACAATTCAAGTTTATTTCTTAACATTCAATCTTATTTGTCGCAGTTCGACTTTATTTCTCGCAGTTCCGACTTTATTTTTCACAATTCGACTTTATTTCTTAACATTCAACTTTATTTTCTCACAATTCCGACTTTATTTCTTCATGATTCGACTTTATTTCTTCGCAATTCCGACTTTATTTTTCACAATTCGACTTTATTTCTTAACATTCGACTTTATTTTCACAATTCCAAGTTTATTTCTTAACATTCAATCTTTTATTTCTTCGCAGTTCGACTTTATTTTTGCAGTTCGACTTTATTTTTCACAATTTCAACTTTATTTCTTCACAATTCAATCTTATTTTTCTTGCAGTTCGACTTTATTTCTCACAGTTCGACTTTACTTCGACTTTATTTTTCACAATTCCAAGTTTATTTCTTAACATTCAATCTTATTTTTCACAATTCCGACTTTATATCTATTTTTCGCAGTTCTGACTTATTTTCACAATTCGACTTTAATTCACAATTCCGACTTTATTTGTCACAATTATGACTTTGTTCTCACAATTCAAGTTTATTTCTTAACATTCAATCTTATTTGTCGCAGTTTCGACTTTATTTCTTGCAGTTTCGACTTTATTTTCACAATTCCAAGTTTATTTCTTAACATTCAATCTTATTTGTTGCAGTTCCGACTTTATTTCTCGCAATTCCGACTTTATTTTCACAATTCAACTTTATTTCTTAACATTCATTCCGACTTTATTTCTCGCAGTTCCGACTTTATTTTCTTCCGACTTTATATTTCCGACTTTTTTTCTTCACAATTCAAGTTTATTTCTTAACATTCAATCTTATTTGTCACAATTCGACTTTATTTCTCGCACTTCCGACTTTATTTTTCACAATTCCAAGTTTATTTCTTAACATTCAATCTTATTTTCTCGCAGTTCCGACTTTATTTCTCGCAATTCCGACTTTATTTTTCACAATTCCAAGTTTATTTCTTAACATTCAACTTTATTTCTCACAATTCGACTTTATTTCTTCGCATTCCGACTTTATTTTTCAATTCCGACTTTTTTTCACAATTCTGACTTTATTTTTCACTTTATTCCGACTTTATTTTCACAATTCCGACTTTATTTCTCACAATTATGACTTATTTCTCACAATTCAAGATTTCTTAACATTCAATCTTTTTCACAATTCCGACTTTATATCTCGCAATTCTGACTTTATTTTTCACAATTCGACTTTATTTTCACAATTCCGACTTTATTTCTCACAATTATGACTTTGTATCTCACAATTCAAGTTTATTTCTTAACATTCAATCTTATTTTTCACAGTTCCGACTTTATTTCTAATTCGACTTTATTTTTCACAATTCCAAGTTTATTTCTTAACATTCACTTTATTTTTCACAATTTCGACTTTATTTGTTTTCTCTGATTCCGACTTTATTTTTCACAGTTCCGACTTTATTTCTCACAGTTTCGACTTTATTTGTCACAATTATGACTTTGTATCTCACAATTCAAGTTTATTTCTTAACATTCAATCTTATTTTTCACAATTTCGACTTTATTTCTGCACAGTTCCGACTTTATTTTTCACAATTCCGACTTTATTTCTTAACATTCGACTTTATTTGTCGCAGTTCCGACTTTATTTCTCGCAATTCCGACTTTATTTTCACAATTCCAAGTTTATTTCTTAACATTCAATCTTATTTTTTCACAATTCCGACTTTATTTCTCATGAGTTCGACTTTATTTTCACAATTCCGACTTTTTTTCACAATTCGACTTTATTTCTGCAGTTCCGACTTTATTTTTCACAATTCAAGTTTATTTCTTAACATTCAATCTTATTTGTCGCAGTTCCGACTTTATTTATTTCGCAATTCCGACTTTATTTTTCACAATTCCAAGTTTATTTCTTAACATTCAATCTTATTTTCACATTCCGATTTCGACTTCCGACTTTTTCTCGCAATTCGACTTTATTTTCATGATTTCGACTTTATTTTCACAATTCCAAGTTTATTTCTTAACATTCAATCTTATTTTGTCACAATTCCGACTTTATTTCTCGCACTTCGACTTTATTTTTCAATTGACTTTTTTTTTCACAATTCTGATCTTATTTCTCATGATTCCGACTTTATTTCTCGCATTCCGACTTTATTTTTTCACAATTCCAAGTTTATTTCTTAACATTCAATCTTATTTGTCGCAGTTCGACTTTATTTCTCGCAATTCCGACTTTATTTTCACAATTCCGAGTTTATTTCTTAACAATTCAAGTTTATTTCTCGCACATTCCGACTTTTTTCGCAGTTCGACTTTATTTTCACAATTCCGACTTTATTTTTCACAATTCCAAGTTTATTTCTTAACATTCAATCTTATTTGTCGCAGTTCCGACTTTATTTCGCAGTTCGACTTTATTTCTTGACATTCGAATTTATTTTTCACAATTCTGAGTTTATTTCTTAACATTCGACTTTATTTTTCACATTCGACTTTATTTCTCGCAATTCCGACTTTATTTTTCACAATTCAAGTTTATTTCTTAACATTCAATCTTTATTTTTCACAATTCCGACTTTATTTCTTAACATTCAACTTTATTTTCAATTCCGACTTTATTTTTCACAATTATGACTTTATTTTCACAATTCAAGTTTATTTCTTAACATTCAATCTTATTTCACTTGTTCCGACTTATTTCTTCATGCATTTCGACTTTATTTGTCACAATTTTGACTTTATTTCTCACAATTCCAAGTTTATTTCTTAACATTCAATCTTATTTCTTTGCAGTTCACTTTATTTTTTTGCATTCCGACTTTATTTCTCGCAGTTCGACTTTATTTTTCACAATTCGACTTTATTTCTCACAATTCGACTTTATTTCTTCACATTTCGACTTTATTTTTCACAATTCCGACTTTATTTTTCACAATTATGACTTTATATCTCACAATTCCAAGTTTATTTCTTAACATTCAATCTTATTTTGTCGCAGTTCCGACTTTATTTTTCACAATTCCGACTTTATTTTTTCACAATTCCGACTTTATTTTTCACAATTCCGACTTTATTTTTCACAATTCCGACTTTATTTTCACAATTCCGACTTTATTTCTCACAATTCCAAGTTTATTTCTTAACATTCAATCTTATTTGTCACAATTCGACTTTATTTTCGCAGTTCCGACTTTTATTTTCACAATTCCAAGTTTATTTCTTAACATTCAATCTTATTTTCGCAGTTTCGACTTTATTTCTCGCACTTCCGACTTTATTTTTCACAATTCCAAGTTTATTTCTTAACATTCAATCTTATTTCTCGCCAGTTCCGACTTTATTTGTCGCAGTTCGACTTTATTTCTCATGATTCCGACTTTATTTGTCACAATTATGACTTTGTATCTCACAATTCCAAGTTTATTTCTTAACATTCAATCTTATTTTTGCAATTCCGACTTTATTTCTCGCAGTTCGACTTTATTTTTCACAATTCCGACTTTATTTTTCACAATTCCGACTTTATTTCTCGCAATTTCGACTTTATTTTTCACAATTATGACTTTGTTTTTCACAATTCCAAGTTTATTTCTTAACATTCAATCTTATTTGTCACAATTCCGACTTTATTTCTCGCAGTTTCGACTTTATTTTTCACAATTCCAAGTTTATTTCTTAACATTCGACTTTATTTCTCGCAGTTCGACTTTATTTTTCACAATTCCGACTTTATTTATTTTTCACAGTTCCGACTTTATTTTTCACAATTATGACTTTGTATCTCACAATTCCAAGTTTATTTCTTAACATTCAATCTTATTTGTTGCAGTTCGACTTTATTTCTTGCAATTCCGACTTTATTTTTCACAATTCGAAGTTTATTTCTTAACATTCCGACTTTATTTGTCGCCATTCGACTTTATTTTTCGCAGTTCGACTTTATTTCTCACAGTTCGACTTTATTTGTCACAATTATGACTTTGTCCTCACAATTCCAAGTTTATTTCTTAACATTCAATCTTATTTTTTTCACAATTCGACTTTATATCTCGCAGTTCTGACTTTATTTTTCACAATTCTGACTATTTCTCGCAGTTCGACTTTATTTTCGCAGTTCCGACTTTATTTGTCACATTTATGACTTTATTTTTCACAATTCCAAGTTTATTTCTTAACATTCGAATCTTATTTTTTCACAATTCGACTTTATATCTAACAATTCTGACTTTATTTTTCACAATTCGACTATTTCTTCTGAGTTCCGACTTTATTTCTCGCTTGATTCCGACTTTATTTTTCACAATTCCAAGTTTATTTCTTAACATTCAATCTTATTTGTCGCAGATTCCGACTTTATTTCTCGCACTTCCGACTTTATTTTTCACAATTCAAGTTTATTTCTTAACATTCAATCTTATTTGTCGCAGTTCCGACTTTATTTCTGCATGATTCGACTTTATTTCTCACAAGTTCCGACTTTATTTTTCACAATTCCAAGTTTATTTCTTAACATTCAATCTTATTTTTCACAATTCGACTTTATATCTCGCAGTTCTGACTTTTTTTTTCACAATTCTGACTATTTCTACGCAGTTTCGACTTTATTTCGCACAGTTCCGACTTTATTTTTTCACAATTCGAGTTTATTTCTTAACATTCAATCTTATTTTCGCAGTTCGACTTTATTTTTCGCACTTCCGACTTTATTTTTCACAATTCAAGTTTATTTCTTAACATTCAATCTTATTTTTCACAATTCGACTTTATTTCTCGCACTTCCGACTTTATTTTTCACAATTCCAAGTTTATTTCTTAACATTCAATCTTATTTGTCATGATTCCGACTTTATTTCTCGCACTTCCGACTTTATTTTTCACAATTCCAAGTTTATTTCTTAACATTCAATCTTATTTGTCACAGTTTCGACTTTATTTCTCGCACTTCCGACTTTATTTTTCACAATTCAAGTTTATTTCTTAACATTCAATCTTATTTTTCGCAGTTCGACTTTATTTCTCGCACTTCCGACTTTATTTTCACAATTCAAGTTTATTTCTTAACATTCAATCTTATTTGTCACATTCGACTTTATTTTTCGCAATTCCGACTTTATTTTTCACAATTCCAAGTTTATTTCTTAACATTCAATCTTATTTTGTCGCAGTTCGACTTTATTTCATGCATTCGACTTTATTTCTCACAATTATGACTTTATTTTTCACAATTCCAAGTTTATTTCTTAACATTCAATCTTATTTTTCACAATTCGACTTTATTTCTCGCAGTTCCGACTTTATTTTTCACAATTCGACTTTATTTTTCATTCATCTTATTTTCTTGATTCCGACTTTATTTTTTCGCAGTTCCGACTTTTATTTCGCACATTTCGACTTTATTTCTTAACATTCAATCTTATTTGTCGCAGTTCCGACTTTATTTCTCGCACTTCCGACTTTATTTTTCACAATTCAAGTTTATTTCTTAACATTCAATCTTATTTGTCACAATTCGACTTTATTTCTCGCAATTCGACTTTATTTTTCACAATTCCAAGTTTATTTCTTAACATTCAATCTTAGTTCATGATTCCGACTTTATTTCTACGCATTCCGACTTTATTTTTCACAATTCAATTCCAAGTTTATTTCTTAACATTCAATCTTATTTGTCACAATTCGACTTTTTTTTTCGCACTTCCGACTTTATTTTCACAATTCTGAGTTTATTTCTTAACATTCAATCTTATTTCTCGCAGTTCGACTTTATTTCTCGCCATTCGACTTTATTTTTCACAATTCCAAGTTTATTTCTTAACATTCAATCTTATTTGTCACAATTCCGACTTTATTTCTCACAATTCCGACTTTATTTTCACAATTCAAGTTTATTTCTTAACATTTTCACAGTTCCGACTTTATTTTTCTCACACTTCCGACTTTATTTTTCACAATTCAAGTTTATTTCTTAACATTCAATCTTATTTGTCATGATTCCGACTTTATTTCTCGCACTTCGACTTTATTTTTCACAATTTCAAGTTTATTTCTTAACATTCAATCTTATTTGTCACAGATTCCGACTTTATTTCTCGCAATTCCGACTTTATTTTTCACAATTCAAGTTTATTTCTTAACATTCAATCTTATTTAACATGATTCCGACTTTATTTCTCATGATTCCGACTTTATTTCTCACAATTATGACTTTATTTCTCACAATTCCAAGTTTATTTCTTAACATTCAATCTTATTTTTCGCAATTCCGACTTTATTTCTTGCAGTTCCGACTTTATTTTTCACAATTCCGACTTTATTTTTCGCAGTTCCGACTTTATTTTCTTCGACTTTATTTCGCAGTTCGACTTTATTTCTCTCACAATTCCGACTTTATTTCTTAACATTCAATCTTATTTGTCGCAGTTCGACTTTATTTTCGCACTTCCGACTTTATTTTTTCACAATTTCAAGTTTATTTCTTAACATTCGATCTTTATTTGTCGCAGTTCCGACTTTATTTCTCGCAATTCCGACTTTATTTTTCACAATTCAAGTTTATTTCTTAACATTCAATCTTATTTTTTCGACTTTATTTTCACAATTCGACTTTATTTCTCACAATTCAAGTTTATTTCTTAACATTCAATCTTATTTTTCGCAATTCCGACTTTATTTCTCGCAAGTTCGACTTTATTTTTCACAATTCTGAGTTTATTTCTTAACATTCAATCTTATTTCTCATGATTCCGACTTTATTTCTCGCAATTCCGACTTTATTTTTCACAATTCCAAGTTTATTTCTTAACATTCAATCTTATTTGTTAACAGTTCGACTTTATTTCTCTCACACTTCCGACTTTATTTTTCACAATTCAAGTTTATTTCTTAACATTCAATCTTATTTATCGCAGTTCCGACTTTATTTTTTCATGATTCGACTTTATTTTCACAATTATGACTTTTTCTCACAATTCCAAGTTTATTTCTTAACATTCAATCTTATTTGTCACAATTCCGACTTTATTTCTGCAGTTCGACTTTATTTTCACAATTCGACTTTATTTTTCACAATTCGACTTTATTTCTTAACAGTTCGACTTTATTTTCACAATTTACTTTTTTCTTAACAGTTCCGACTTTATTTTTCACAATTATGACTTTGTATCTCACAATTCCAAGTTTATTTCTTAACATTCAATCTTATTTTTCGCAGTTCCGACTTTATTTCTTCACAATTCGACTTTATTTCTCACAATTCCGACTTTATTTCTCACAATTCCGACTTTATTTTCACAATTCCGACTTTATTTTTCACAATTCTAAGTTTATTTTTCACAATTCCGACTTTATTTGTCACAATTTGACTTTATATCTCACAATTCCAAGTTTATTTCTTAACATTCAATCTTATTTTTCACAGTTCGACTTTATTTCTCGCACTTCGACTTTTATTTTTCACAATTCCAAGTTTATTTCTTAACATTCAATCTTATTTGTCATGATTCCGACTTTATTTCTCGCACTTCCGACTTTATTTTCACAATTCCAAGTTTATTTCTTAACATTCAATCTTATTTTTCGCAATTCCGACTTTATTTGTCGCAGTTCCGACTTTATTTGTCGCAGTTCCGACTTTATTTGTCACAATTATGACTTTTATTTCTCACAATTCCAAGTTTATTTCTTAACATTCAATCTTATTTTTGCAGTTCCGACTTTATTTCTTCGCAGTTCGACTTTATTTTTCGCAATTCCGACTTTATTTTTCACAATTCGACTTTTTGTTTCTCACAATTCCGAGTTTATTTCTTAACATTCAATCTTTTTGTCGCAATTCCGACTTTATTTCTTAACACTTCCGACTTTATTTTTCACAATTCCGACTTTATTTCTTAACATTCGACTTTATTTTTTTGTCTTTACATTTTATTTCTGCAGTTCCGACTTTATTTTCTCACAAGTTCCGACTTTATTTGTCACAATTATGACTTTGTATCTCACAATTCCAAGTTTATTTCTTAACATTCAATCTTATTTTGTTGCAGTTCCGACTTTATTTTCTCGCACTTCCGACTTTATTTTCACAATTCCGACTTTATTTCTTAACATTCAATCTTATTTTCGCAGTTCCGACTTTATTTTCGCCAGTTCCGACTTTATTTTTTCACAATTATGACTTTATTTCTCACAATTCAAGTTTATTTCTTAACATTCAATCTTATTTCTTAACAGTTCGACTTTATTTTCACAATTCGACTTTATTTTCGCATTTCGACTTTATTTCTCACAATTCCGACTTTATTTTTCACAATTCGACTTTTATTTTTCACAATTCCGACTTTATTTTTCACAATTCCGACTTTATTTTTCACAATTATGACTTTGTTTCTCACAATTCCAAGTTTATTTCTTAACATTCAATCTTATTTTTCACAATTCGACTTTATATCTCTTGATTCTGACTTTATTTTTTTCACAATTCCGACTTTATTTTCTTAACATTTCAATCTTATTTGTCACAATTCCGACTTTATTTCTCACAATTATGACTTTATTTCTCACAATTCAAGTTTATTTCTTAACATTCAATCTTATTTGTCGCCAGTTCCGACTTTATTTCTCACACTTCCGACTTTATTTTCACAATTCCAAGTTTATTTCTTAACATTCAATCTTATTTTTCACAGTTCCGACTTTATTTCTACGCCAGTTCCGACTTTATTTTCACAATTCCGACTTTATTTCTTAAATTCAACTTTATTTGTCACAATTCCGACTTTATTTCTCGCAGTTTCGACTTTATTTTTCACACATTCAAGTTTATTTCTTAACATTCAACTTTTCGCAATTCCGACTTTATTTTTCACAATTCCAACTTTATTTTTCACATTCAATCTTATTTTCACAATTCGACTTTATTTCTCGCAGTTCCGACTTTATTTCTTCACAGTTCGACTTTATTTGTCACAGTTCCGACTTTATTTGTCACAATTATGACTTTGTTTCTCACAATTCCAAGTTTATTTCTTAACATTCAATCTTATTTGTCATGCAGTTCGACTTTATTTCTCGCAGTTCCGACTTTATTTTTCACAATTCCAACTTTATTTCTTAACATTCAATCTTATTTATCGCAGTTCGACTTTATTTCTCGCAGTTCGACTTTATTTCTCACACTTCCGACTTTATTTTTCACAATTCCAAGTTTATTTCTTAACATTCAATCTTATTTTCTCACAATTCGACTTTCTTTTCACAGTTCCGACTTTATTTCTTAACAATTCGACTTTATTTGTCACAATTATGACTTTTTTTTTCGCAATTATGACTTTATATTTCACAATTCAAGTTTATTTCTTAACATTCAATCTTATTTATTTTTCACAATTCGACTTTATTTGTCGCAATTATGACTTTGTTTCTCACAATTCAAGTTTATTTCTTAACATTCAATCTTATTTGTTGCAGTTCGACTTTATTTTCTTGCAGTTCCGACTTTATTTTTCACAATTCCGACTTTATTTCTTAATTCGACTTTATTTATCGCCCAGTTCCGACTTTATTTCTCGCAATTCCGACTTTATTTTTCACAATTATGACAAGTTCATTCAATTTAAGTTTATTTCTTAACATTCAATCGACTTTTTTGCCAGTTCCGACTTTATTTCTCGCACCTTCCGACTTTATTTTTCACAATTCCAAGTTTATTTCTTAACATTCAATCTTATTTGTCGCAGTTCCGACTTTATTTCTCGCACTTCCGACTTTATTTTTCACAATTCCAAGTTTATTTCTTAACATTCAATCTTATTTGTCGCAGTTCCGACTTTATTTTTCACAATTCGACTTTAGCAATTCCGACTTTATTTCTTAACAATTCCGACTTTATTTTTCACAATTCCGACTTTATTTTTCACAATTCCGACTTTATTTTTCACAATTATGACTTTTATTTCACAATTCCAAGTTTATTTCTTAACATTCAATCTTATTTTTCTAATTCGACTTTATATCTGCAGTTCTGACTTTATTTTTCACATTCCGACTTTATTTGTCACAATTCCGACTTTATTTTGTCACAATTATGACTTTGTATCTCACAATTCAAGTTTATTTCTTAACATTCAATCTTATTTGTCATGATTCCGACTTTATTTCTCAATTCAACATTTTATTTCTTAACAATTCAATTTATTTTTCACAATTCCGACTTTATTTCTCACAGTTCCGACTTTATTTCTCATGATTCGACTTTATTTTTTCACAATTATGACTTTATTTGTCACAATTATGACTTTGTATCTCACAATTCAAGTTTATTTCTTAACATTCAATCTTATTTGTTGCAGTTCCGACTTTATTTTTCTATGCAGTTCCGACTTTATTTTTCGCAATTCCGACTTTATTTCGCAGTTCGACTTTATTTTATGCAGTTCCGACTTTATTTCTCAGTTCCGACTTTATTTTTCACAATTCCAAGTTTATTTCTTAACATTCAATCTTATTTGTCGCAGTTCCGACTTTATTTTTCGCCAGTTCCGACTTTATTTCTCGCAGTTCCGACTTTAGTTTTCACAGTTCGACTTTATTTCTTAACATTCAATCTTATTTTCTTCATGTTTCGACTTTATTTCTTACAGTTCGACTTTATTTTTCGCAATTCCGACTTATTTCTCACAATTCCGATTTTTAATTTCTTATTTTTCAATTCCGACTTTATTCTACACAGTTCTGACTTTATTTTTCACAATTCGACTTTATTTTCACAATTCCGACTTTATTTGTCACAATTATGACTTTGTATCTCACAATTCCAAGTTTATTTCTTAACATTCAATCTTATTTGTACATGATTCCGACTTTATTTCTCACACTTCCGACTTTATTTTCACAATTCCAAGTTTATTTCTTAACATTCAATCTTATTTCGCATGATTCCGACTTTATTTCTACGCAGTTCGACTTTATTTTTCACAATTCCGACTTTATTTTTCACAATTCCAACTTTATTTCTTCACATTCGACTCTTATTTGTCACAGTTCCGACTTTATTTCTCACAATTCCGACTTTATTTCTTCACAGTTCGACTTTATTTTCAATTCCGACTTTATTTCTTAACATTCAATCTTATTTGTATGCAGTTCCGACTTTATTTCTCACAATTCCGACTTTATTTTTCACAATTCCGACTTTATTTCTTAACATTCAATCTTATTTTCGCCAGATTCGACTTTATTTCTTCACAATTCCGATCTTCTTTTTCTTAATTCCGACTTTATTGTTCGACTTTATTTCTCACATTTTCACAAGTTTATTTCTTAACATTCAATCTTTATTTCTTAATGATTTCCGACTTTATTTCACAATTCGAGTTTATTTCTTAACATTCAATCTTTATTTTATGCAGTTCCGACTTTATTTCTCGCAATTCCGACTTTATTTTTTCACAATTCCGACTTTATTTGTCACAATTATGACTTTATTTCTCACAATTCAAGACTTTATTTTCCACAATTCCAACTTTATTTCTCAACATTCCGACTTTATTTTTCACAATTCGACTTTATTATTTTTCACAATTGATTTCTTAACATTCAACTTTGTTTTCGCAGTTCGACTTTATTTTTCACAATTCGACTTTATTTTCACAATTCCGACTTTATTTCTCACAATTCCGACTTTATTTATTAACATGATTCGACTTTATCACTTCGACTTTATTTCTCACAGTTCCACTTTGTTTTTCTTTCATTCTTACTCAGTTCCGACTTTTATTTTGCATTCGACTTTGTTTTCACAGTTCCAAGTTTATTTCTTAACATTCAATCTTATTTATGCGCAGTTCCGACTTTATTTCTCAGCACTTCCGACTTTATTTTTCACAATTCAAGTTTATTTCTTAACATTCAATCTTATTTTTCGCAATTCCGACTTTATTTTTCTAATTCCGACTTTATTTTCACACAATTTGACTTTATTTCTTAACATTCAATCTTATTTGTCGCAGTTCCGACTTTATTTCTTCATGATTCCGACTTTGTTTTCACAATTCCAAGTTTATTTCTTAACATTCAATCTTATTTGTCGCAGTTCCGACTTTATTTCGCTTTACTTTCTACGCACTTCCGACTTTATTTTCACAATTCCAGAGTTTATTTCTTAACAGTTTATTTCTTAACATTCAATCTTATTTGTCGCAGTTTTTTTTTCACAATTCAAGTTCCGACTTTATTTTTCACAATTCTGACTTTGTATTTCTCACAATTCCAAGTTTATTTCTTAACATTCAATCTTATTTGTTCGCAGTTCCGACTTCACTTCCACTTTATTTCTCAGCAGTTCCGACTTTATTTCTCACAATTCCAAGTTTATTTCTTAACATTCAATCTTATTTCGACTTTATTTCCTCCAGTTCGACTTTATTTCTCGCAATTCCAACTTTATTTCTTAACATTCCAATCTTATTTCTTAACATTTCGACTTTATTTCTTGCCAATTCGACTTTATTTCTACTTGATTTCAAGTTTATTTCTTAACAATTCGAATCTTATTTGTTCCAACTTTATTTTTCTACAGTTCCGACTTTATTTCTCGCAGTTCCGACTTTATTTCTTAACATTCAATCTTATTTGTGCAGTTCCGACTTCATTTCGACTTTACTTTCTGCCAGTTCGACTTTATTTTCACAATTCCAACTTTATTTCTTAACATTCAATCTTATTATGTCGCACAGTTCCGACTTTATTTCTTAGTTCCGACTTTATTTCTTCGCATTCGACTTTATTTATCATACTTCCGACTTTATTCGCCAGTTCGACTTTATTATTACTAACATTCGACTTTATTTGTCTGCAGTTCGACTTTATTTCAAGTTCAACTTTATTTCTCGCAATTTGCTTTATTTATTAGCAATTCTACTTATTTAGTCGCCAGTTCCACTTTATTTCTAGCAATTCGACTTTATGCCACTTCATAAGCGTTCATGACTGCCTATTTTTCACAATTCAGACTTTATTTAAATACACACACCTCTTCGAGCTAATGTCACAATGATCTCCGCAAGAACAGATTATTTTTGTACCAATAATCTCGTTTTATTGTGGTGCAAAGTGAAGGACAGTGAGATTAAAGTGATTTATGTACCCGTCCCCATCATTTCTTCCAACACCAACAGCTAAACTGAAACACTGTGATAAAAATACAAACACAACTATCAGAACATCCTCACTGTGACCGGAACTGTTCATAGAGAGTGAAAACCTGCAGAACAAACAAACATCTGGAAGATTGCGTGCCTGAAGGAAGTGTGAACAAACCTCAGGAGTGTTTGGACTGATGAGAAGTGAGATCAGTAGTAGTGCTTCTGAGCGATTACAGTAGTGATGCAACAATGACTAGAAGACCAATAAATACAAGCTGCAGGATCCAAGTCCTTCAGCAGCAGACTTTGGTGACGTTACAATTAAAACAAAAAACACAACCATTATAAAAATGGTCAAGCAGCAACAGTTGCACATGCAAATGACAACGTAATGCGGGTAGAAAATCACCTCCAGTTCATCTCAGATTGAGTGTCGTTTCAGCTCCGCATTCACACAAAACAGCTCGCATTTAATCAGACACGTAATGAAACTATGATTCAATGAAAATAATAATAATAAAAAAAGAGCACTTCATTTGTTTGATGCATTCAAGGCATCCCAGCATTCAGAGTTTGGTTTGTGATGAGATGTCTCACAGATGATTGACAGCTGTCAGAGGATGGATGATTGAAGGCACTGAGTGTTTTAAGTGCATTCACATGCACGTACCTGATGAACACGAAAAGCTACCGTACAACATTAATAAAACCCTCAAAACATCATTAAAGAAATCAAAACATTGATCTACTTCATTAGACTAGTTCGTTCCTGCGGCCCAATCAAGGCGCAACTACATACTGACTTCGGCGGGTCAACTAAAAATAAGCGACAAAACCTCCTCTAAAGATAATAAAAACGCTTCCCTATAAATTTTGATTCTCGTTCTCAGCGGGGACGAGTCCCTGCAAAGTGCTGAAAGAGAAATAAACTGAAGCATGAAGGCCTGCGTCCCGATTAGGCCACTGACAGTTTGTGAACTGATCGTCTGATTGTTCATCTGGGCTGCAGGCGGGCCTGATCCTCGGCAGCGTGCGTGTTAAACTGTCTCTGCTGGGCCAGGAAGGACTGGCTCGGAACCGGAACCCGGATCCGGATGCTCTCCAGCGACCTTCTGATGAAGAGCCATTCCTGAGAATCACACGAAGCGGACACAGTGTGCGTTGCAATGACAGGAACAGAGGATGTCGAGCTCGAGTTGAATATTAAATGCACAACTTGCAGCATATCTGTATGAACTGCTGATGATTTTAGAGAAATTCATCTTGAAGCATTCTCAGATCTCGCATTTCGACTTTATACATTTTAATTGCAAGATATGAAGTTGGAATTGCGAGAGATAAATTCTGGAGATTGTAAGATATATTCCAATTCGACTTCATATCTCACAAATTAAACTTTAAATCTTTATTTCTCACAATTCTGACTATATCTGCATGAATTCAGATTTTAAATCTCTCAATTCTGTCAATTCCTGACTTCATATCTTGCAATTAAAATTTATAAAGTTGGAATTGCGAGATATGAAAATCGGAACAGAATTGAAGATTTTAAATAAACTCTAACAAGTTTGCAGGTAACAATGATGTATAAGGATCGGAGTGGAGTCTCATTTTCAACTCAACGACTAAAAGCGGTAGCATGTGTGAGAGTCTGAGGTCCATCTGTTCTTTTGGATCTAAATCCTCTGCAGAGGTGGCGCTGATCGGTAAACTTGTGAATGAGTTAAACTCTTTCTCGCTCGCTTTGATTGTAATCGCGGCAGCGCTGACTCCATCAAGTGGCGCGTCAGAGGGAATTACTAAAGCGCAGCAACAACCCACGTGATCTGTCTCCAGTGGATGCAGTTAGGAGAGCACTCAAGCGTGTGGGCGTCAGGAAAGGCTGCTGGGCTGGATGGTACTTCGGGTCGTGTTCTGCGGTCTGTGCTGATCAGCTCGCCTGGGTTGTTTACATCTATCTTTAATGAGTCCCTACCGCTACATCTGTGGTCCCCACCTCCTTCAAAAAATCACCATCATCCCTGTCCCTAAGAACATTAAAACCCTCTTGCCTAAATGACTATCGTCCAGTGGCTCTCACGTCTATAGTCATGAAGGTCTTTGAGAACTCATTAAAAGAACACCATTTGCGCCTTCATTCCTGACACTTTGGACCCTCTTCCAGTTTGCCTAGCCGTCCCAATAGATCGACTGAAGATGCCATCTCTCATGATCCTCCACTCCTCCCTCACGCACATCGACAGCAAAAGTGGGAACTACGTAAGACTGCTATTTATTGACTATAGCTCAGCCTTTAACACCATAGTTCCCATGAAGCTAACCTTCGCCAAACTCCTGGATCTCGGCCTGAATCCTTCTCTCTGCCACTGGATTGAGGACTTCCTCACTGGCAGGCCTCAGGTGGTGAGAATAGGCCAGTCACCTCCACCTCCATCACCCTGAGTGTGAGGGCTCCACAGGGCTGTGTCCTGAGCCCCCTGCTCTACTCTCTCTACACGCATGACTGTTTGTCCACACACAGCTCCACCTCTATCATCAAATTTGCTGATGATACTGTTGTCCCTGGGCCTCATTTCCAACAACAATGAGGCAGAGCATCGCTTGGGCGAGGTGGAGCATCTAACATCATGGTGCCAGGACAAGCTGTCTCTCTCTGAATGTTGGCAAGACCAAAGAAATGATTGTGGACTTCAGGAAGAGACAGCCAGCGGAACTCTCTCCCCCTCATGATCAGCGGGTCACCAGTAGAAAGTGAGCAGCTTCAAGTACCTGGGAGTAAACATCTCCGAGGACCTGACCTGGACTGCTCACATTCAGACACAGGTGAAAAAGCCAGGCAAAGACTGTACCACCTCGCCAGCTGAGGGAAATTCAGGGTTTCACCAGCTATCCTGAAAACTTTCTATTTAGGGCGATAGAAAGTGTTTTAACTCAGTGCATCTGGCGTGGTATGGGAACAACACCAGTCATGACACTTAAAGCCCTGCAAAGAGTAGTGCGCTTATCCGAGGCGTATCTCAGGGTCAGCTCTCCCGTCTCTGCGGGGCGTCTACACCCAAAGCGCTGCAAAGGTAGAGCTACCAAGATCATCAAGGACTCTAATCACCCTGCAAACCCTCATTTCACGCTGCTTACCATCTGGTAGCGCTTCCGAGAAACCTGATGGCCAAAACTGAGAGACTCAGGGAGGCTTCTTCCCCCAGGCCATCAGACTTCTGAACTCAGTCATCATCCATTGACTTCACGTCCAGGATAAGCTGTCGATACACTGACATTGCACTGCACTTTCTGTTCTCGTTGTTGCATAGTGTAACAACCTGTCATAAACCTGTTTGCACATTATACTCTTATACGTTTGTTAACCACATATTTATAAGTCTACAGTTTACTCACTGCAAAGTCTACTTCAATTATTTTTTATTCCACTTTATCCTTATTTATTTTTTCTACTTGATTTTATTTATAAATTCTACAAGATATATACATATATATATATATATATATATATATATATATATATATATATAGATAGAGTACTTTTTTATATCTATTTCTATTATAATTTCCTCCTTGTGTTTTTAACTGTGAATTTGCACTGTCCATGGGCGGACCTGTTTACATTTCACTGCCGGTTGTATATTCTGCCTGTATAACTGTGTATGTGACAAATAAAACTCTTGAATCCTGAGCTTATGAGGTGCATGTTTAACGTCTTGCAACTATGACAGTTTCATAAAAGTATAATCATTTCGACAATTTCACAATATTCACGTACACTGTCAAATGGTACATTTTCTCCCAAAATGTCAGCCCTATAATATAATGCCATAACAAGAGTTCATATTAAATGCATATCAAATGAATTCTAATTTTCCTCAATATAATAATGCTGAGTCATAATTATGGCAAATTCTGACCTTTACAATAATGCTTTCATTAGCTACATTACAACTTAATGAACAATGCTCTACAGCGCTTATTAATCTTAATTTCCACATTTACATAAATACATTTTTAAATTGGTCAACATTATTAGGGTTAATAAATGCTCTAAAAATATACTTCACTAACGTCAACAAATCAGCTCTCATTGTCAAGTGTTACACAAAGTTTCTCATTATTCATATGACCAACCTTCGACTGTAAAACTACATCTATATCAAACCCATGTCACAACTACGTACAAATAACGCTGGTAAAAAGAATGAATAGTTAATGCAAGTGCTTTAACAAAATATGAGTGACATTTGAGCTTCAGAACCCTCCGGGCGCGTGACTCCCACTGTAAGATGTATTTACTGTAAATGTGTTTTAATGTTTACACTTACACACACACTGAAGGATGAATGACTTCCTGTAGTCAGCAAGAGCATATCACAAGCTTAGGGTTGACCTAGTTAGCAAAAACTAAAACTGAAATAATAATAATAAGATGACAAATACTGGTAACATTACAATAAGGTTTCTTTTTTAACATTTGTTAATAATGCTAAAGATGAACTAATACTGTAACAAATGTACTGTAATGTTAGTTGTTAATATTTTTATTAAATACGTAACAATAAGGTCCCATACCTCATTGTTAAGTGTTACTAA
>CM031964.1:22058799-22113450 GCA_018749465.1 Paracanthobrama guichenoti
TGGATAGATACTTTTATGATGATAGATGCGCGCCCATGATGATGTATGCGTATGATGGATGGATACTACTTTTATGATGGATGGATGCACTTTTATGATGATAGATGTACTTTTATGATGGATAGATGCACTTTTATGATGATAGCATGCACTTTTATGATGGATGGATGCCTACACTTGATGGATGGATGCACTTTTATGATGATAGATGCACTTTTATAGTGATATATGCACTTTTATAAGATGGATGGATGCACTTTTATGATGATATATGCGCTTTACTTGATGATAGATGCACTTTTGCCATGATGGATGAATGCAGTTTTATGATGGATTGATGCACTTTTATAATGGATAGATGCACTTTTATGATGATAAGTGCACTTTTATGATGATATATGCACTTTATGATGGATGGATGCACTTTTATGATGATATATGCACTTACTATGATGGATGGATGCACTTTTATGATGGATGGATGCACTTTTATGATGGATATATGCACTTTTATGATAATGGATGCACTTTTATGATGATAGATGCACTTTATGATGATATATGCACTTTTATGATGATGATATATGCACTTTTATGATGGATATATGCACATTTATGATGGATGGATGCACTTTTATGATGGATAGATGCACTTTTATGATGGATAGATGCACTTTTATGATGATATATGCACTTTTATGATGGATAGATGCACTTTTATGATGATATATGCACTTTTATGATGATAGATGCACTTTTATGATGATAGATGCACTTTTATGATGGATAGATGCACTTTTTATGATGGATGGATGCACTTTTATGATGATATATGCACTTTTATGATGATAGATGCACTTTATGATGGATGAATGCAGTTTTATGATGGATTGATGCACTTTTATAATGGATAGATGCACTTTTATGATGATATATGCACTTTTATGATGATATATGCACTTTTATGATAGATGGATGCACTTTTATGATGGATATATGCACTTTTATGATAATGGATGCACTTTTATGATGATAGATGCACTTTATGATGGATATATGCACTTTTATGATGATAGATGCACTTTTATAATGGATGGATGCACTTTTATGATGGATATATGCACTTTTATGATGATAGATGCACTTTTATGATGATAGATGCACTTTTATGATGGATGGATGCACTTTTATGATGGATATATGCACTTTTATGATGATAGATGCACTTTTATAATGGATGGATGCACTTTTATGATGATAGATGCACTTTTATGATGATATATGCACTTTTATGATGGATGGATGCACTTTTATGATGGATATATGCACTTTTATGATGATATATGCACTTTTATGATGGAGTGATGCACTTTTATGATGGATATATGCACTTTTATGATGATAGATGCACTTTTATGATGATATATGCACTTTTATGATGGATGGATGCACTTTTATGATGATAGATGCACTTTTATGATGGATTGATGCACTTTTATAATGGATAGATGCACTTTTATGATGATAGATGCACTTTTATGATGATATATGCACTTTATGATGGATGGATGCACTTTTATGATGATATATGTACTTTTATGATGGATGGATGCACTTTTATGATGGATGGATGCGCTTTTATGATGGATATATGCACTTTTATGATAATGGATGCACTTTATATGATGATAGATGCACTTTTATGATGATATATGCACTTTTATGATGATATATGCACTTTTATGATGGATATATGCACGTTTATGATGGATGGATGCACTTTTATGATGGATAGATGCACTTTTATGATGGATAGATGCACTTTTATGATGATATATGCACTTTTATGATGGATAGATGCACTTTTATGATGATATATGCGCTTTTATGATGATAGATGCACTTTATGATGATGAGATGCACTTTTATGATGGATAGATGCACTTTTATGATGGATGGATGCACTTTTATGATGATATATGCACTTTATGATGATAGATGCACTTTTATGATGGATGAATGCAGTTTTATGATGGATTGATGCACTTTTATAATGGATAGATGCACTTTTATGATGATATATGCACTTTTATGATGATATATGCACTTTTATGATGGATGGATGCACTTTTATGATGGATATATGCACTTTTATGATAATGGATGCACTTTTATGATGATAGATGCGCTTTTATGATGGATATATGCACTTTTATGATGATAGATGCACTTTTATAATGGATGGATGCGCTTTTGCAGTGGATATATGCGCTTTTATGATGATAGATGCACTTTTATGATGATAGATGCACTTTTATGATGGATAGATGCACTTTTATGATGGATGGATGCACTTTTATGATGGATATATGCACTTTTATGATGATAGATGCACTTTTATAATGGATGGATGCACTTTTATGATGATAGATGCACTTTTATGATGATATATGCACTTTTATGATGGATGGATGCACTTTTATGATGGATATATGCACTTTTATGATGATATATGCACTTTTATGATGGAGTGATGCGCACTTTTATGATGGATATATGCACTTTTATGATGATAGATGCACTTTTATGATGATATATGCACTTTTATGATGGATGGATGCACTTTTATGATGATAGATGCACTTTTATGATGGATTGATGCACTTTTATGATGATTGGATGCACTTTTATGATGGATATATGCACTTTTATGATGATAGATGCACTTTTATGATGATAGATGCACTTTTATGATGGATATATGCACTTTTATGATGGATGGATGCGCACATGATGATATATGCACTTTTATGATGATAGATGCACTTTTATGATGATAAGATGCACTTTTATGATGATATATGCACTTTTATGATGATAGATGCACTTTTATGATGATATATACGCACTATGATGATATATGCACTTTTATGATGGATGGATGCACTTTTATGATGATAGATGCACTTTTATGATGGATTGATGCACTTTTATGATGGATGGATGCACATTTATGATGGATAGATGCACTTTTATGATGGATAGATGCACTTTTATGATGGATAGATGCACTTTTATGATGATATATGCACTTTTTATGATGGATAGATGCACTTTTATGATGATATATGCACTTTTATGATGATAGATGCACTTTTATGATGATAGATGCACTTTTATGATGGATAGATGCACTTTTATGATGGATGGATGCGCTTTTATGATGATATATGCACTTTTATGATGATAGATGCACTTTTATGATGGATGAATGCGGTTTTATGATGGATTGATGCACTTTTATAATGGATAGATGCACTTTTATGATGATATATGCACTTTACATGATGATATATGCACTTTTATGATGGATGGATGCACTTTTACCAGTGGATATATGCACTTTTATGATAATGGATGCACTTTTATGATGATAGATGCACTTTTATGATGGATATATGCACTTTTATGATGATAGATGCACTTTTATAATGGATGGATGCACTTTTATGATGGATATATGCACTTTTATGATGATAGATGCACTTTTATGATGATAGATGCACTTTTATGATGGATGGATGCACTTTTATGATGGATATATGCACTTTTATGATGATAGATGCACTTTTATGATGATAGATGCACTTTTATGATGATATATGCACTTTTATGATGGATGGATGCACTTTTATGATGGATATATGCACTTTTATGATGATATATGCACTTTTATGATGGAGTGATGCACTTTTTTTATGATGGATATATGCGCTTTTATGATGATAGATGCGCTTTTATGATGATATATGCACTTTTATGATGGATGGATGCACTTTTATGATGATAGATGCACTTTTATGATGGATTGATGCACTTTTATGATGATTGGATGCACTTTTATGATGGATATATGCACTTTTATGATGATAGATGCACTTTATGATGATAGATGCACTTTTATGATGGATATATGCACTTTTATGATGGATGGATGCACTTTTATGATGATATATGCACTTTTATGATGATAGATGCACTTTTATGATGATAGATGCACTTTTATGATGATATATGCACTTTTATGATGATAGATGCACTTTTATGATGATATATGCACTTTTATGATGATATATGCACTTTGCCATGATGGATGGATGCACTTTTATGATGATAGATGCACTTTTATGATGGATTGATGCACTTTTATGATGGATGGATGCGCTTTTATGATGGATGGATGCACTTTTATGATGATAGATGCACTTTTATGATGATAGATGCACTTTTATGATGGATGGATGCACTTTTATGATGATAGATGCACTTTTATGATGGAGTGATGCGCTTTTATGATGGATAGATGCACTTTTATGATGGATGGATGCACTTTTATGATGATAGATGCACTTTTTATGATGATATATGCACTTTTATGATGGATGGATAAACTTTTATGATGGATGGATGCAGTTTTATGATGGATATATGCACTTTTATGATAATGGATGCACTTTTATGATGATAGATGCACTTTTATGATGATATATGCACTTTTATGATGATATATGCGCTTTTTATGATGGATATATGCACATTTATGATGGATGGATGCACTTTTATGATGGATAGATGCACTTTTATGATGGATAGATGCACTTTTATGATGATATATGCGCTTGCATGATGGATAGATGCACTTTTATGATGATATATGCGCTTTTATGATGATAGATGCACTTTTATGATGATAGATGCGCTTTTATGATGGATAGATGCACTTTTATGATGGATGGATGCACTTTTATGATGATATATGCACTTTTATGATGATAGATGCACTTTTATGATGGATGAATGCAGTTTTATGATGGATTGATGCACTTTTATAATGGATAGATGCACTTTTATGATGATATATGCACTTTTATGATGATATATGCGCACTTATGATGGATGGATGCACTTTTATGATGGATATATGCACTTTTATGATAATGGATGCACTTTTATGATGATAGATGCACTTTTATGATGGATATGCACTTTTATGATGATAGATGCACTTTTATAATGGATGGATGCACTTTTATGATGGATATATGCACTTTTATGATGATAGATGCACTTTTATGATGATAGATGCACTTTTATGATGGATGGATGCACTTTTATGATGGATATATGCACTTTTATGATGATAGATGCACTTTTATAATGGATGGATGCACTTTTATGATGATAGATGCACTTTTATGATGATATATGCACTTTTATGATGGATGGATGCACTTTTATGATGGATATATGCACTTTTATGATGATATATGCACTTTTATGATGGAGTGATGCACTTTTATGATGGATATATGCACTTTTATGATGATAGATGCACTTTTATGATGATATATGCACTTTTATGATGGATGGATGCACTTTTATGATGATACATGCACTTTTATGATGGATTGATGCACTTTTATAATGGATAGATGCACTTTTATGATGATAGATGCTTTTATGATGATATATGCACTTTATGATGGATGGATGCACTTTTATGATGATATATGCGCTTTTATGATGGATGGATGCACTTTTATGATGGATGGATGCACTTTTATGATGGATATATGCACTTTTATGATAATGGATGCACTTTTATGATGATAGATGCACTTTTATGATGATATATGCACTTTTATGATGATATATACTTTTATGATGGATATATGCACATTTATGATGGATGGATGCACTTTTATGATGGATAGATGCACTTTTATGATGGATAGATGCACTTTTATGATGATATATGCACTTTTATGATGGATAGATGCACTTTTATGATGATATATGCACTTTTATGATGATAGATGCACTTTTATGATGATAGATGCACTTTTATGATGGATAGATGCACTTTTATGATGGATGGATGCACTTTTATGATGATATATGCACTTTTATGATGATAGATGCACTTTTATGATGGATGAATGCAGTTTTATGATGGATTGATGCACTTTTATAATGGATAGATGCACTTTTATGATGATATATGCACTTTTATGATGATATATGCACTTTTATGATGGATGGATGCGCACTTTTATGATGGATATATGCACTTTTATGATAATGGATGCACTTTTATGATGATAGATGCACTTTTATGATGGATATATGCACTTTTATGATGATAGATGCACTTTTATAATGGATGGATGCACTTTTATGATGGATATATGCACTTTTATGATGATAGATGCACTTTTATGATGATAGATGCACTTTTATGATGGATGGATGCACTTTTATGATGGATATATGCACTTTTATGATGATAGATGCACTTTTATAATGGATGGATGCACTTTTATGATGATAGATGCACTTTTATGATGATATATGCACTTTTATGATGGATGGATGCACTTTTATGATGGATATATGCACTTTTATGATGATATATGCACTTTTATGATGGAGTGATACACTTTTATGATGGATATATGCACTTTTATGATGATAGATGCACTTTTATGATGATATATGCACTTTTATGATGGATGGATGCACTTTTATGATGATAGATGCACTTTTATGATGGATTGATGCACTTTTATGATGATTGGATGCACTTTTATGATGGATATATGCACTTTTATGATGATAGATGCACTTTTATGATGATAGATGCACTTTTATGATGGATATATGCACTTTTATGATGGATGGATGCACTTTTATGATGATATATGCACTTTTATGATGATAGATGCACTTTTATGATGATAGATGCACTTTTATGATGATATATGCACTTTTATGATGATAGATGCACTTTTATGATGATATATGCACTTTTATGATGATATATGCACTTTTATGATGGATGGATGCACTTTTATGATGATAGATGCACTTTTATGATGGATTGATGCACTTTTATGATGGATGGATGCACATTTATGATGGATGGATGCACTTTTATGATGGATAGATGCACTTTTATGATGGATAGATGCACTTTTATGATGATATATGCACTTTTATGATGGATAGATGCACTTTTATGATGATATATGCACTTTTATGATGATAGATGCACTTTTATGATGATAGATGCACTTTTATGATGGATAGATGCACTTTATGATGGATGGATGCACTTTTATGATGATATATGCACTTTTATGATGATAGATGCACTTTTATGATGGATGAATGCAGTTTTATGATGGATTGATGCACTTTTATAATGGATAGATGCACTTTTATGATGATATATGCACTTTTATGATGATATATGCACTTTTATGATGGATGGATGCACTTTTATGATGGATATATGCACTTTTATGATAATGGATGCACTTTTATGATGATAGATGCACTTTTATGATGGATATATGCACTTTTATGATGATAGATGCACTTTTATAATGGATGGATGCACTTTTATGATGGATATATGCACTTTTATGATGATAGATGCACTTTTATGATGATAGATGCACTTTTATGATGGATGGATGCACTTTTATGATGGATATATGCACTTTTATGATGATAGATGCACTTTTATGATGATAGATGCACTTTTATGATGATATATGCACTTTTATGATGGATGGATGCACTTTTATGATGGATATATGCACTTTTATGATGATATATGCACTTTTATGATGGAGTGATGCACTTTTATGATGGATATATGCGCTTTTATGATGATAGATGCACTTTTATGATGATATATGCACTTTTATGATGGATGGATGCACTTTTATGATGATAGATGCACTTTTATGATGGATTGATGCACTTTTATGATGATTGGATGCACTTTTATGATGGATATATGCACTTTTATGATGATAGATGCACTTTTATGATGATAGATGCACTTTTATGATGGATATATGCACTTTTATGATGGATGGATGCACTTTTATGATGATATATGCACTTTTATGATGATAGATGCACTTTTATGATGATAGATGCACTTTTATGATGATATATGCACTTTTATGATGATAGATGCACTTTTATGATGATATATGCACTTTTATGATGATATATGCACTTTTATGATGGATGGATGCGCTTTTATGATGATAGATGCACTTTTATGATGGATTGATGCACTTTTATGATGGATGGATGCACTTTTATGATGGATGGATGCACTTTTATGATGATAGATGCACTTTTATGATGATAGATGCACTTTTATGATGGATGGATGCACTTTTATGATGATAGATGCACTTTTATGATGGAGTGATGCACTTTTATGATGGATAGATGCACTTTTATGATGGATGGATGCACTTTTATGATGATATATGCACTTTTATGATGATATATGCACTTTTATGATGGATGGATGCACTTTTATGATGGATATATGCACTTTTATGATAATGGATGCACTTTTATGACGATAGATGCACTTTTATAATGGATGGATGCACTTTTATGATGATAGATGCACTTTTATGATGGAGTGATGCACTTTTATGATGGATGGATGCACTTTTATGATGGATGGATGCACTTTTATGAATGATAGATGCACTTTTATGATGATATATGCACTTTTATGATGATAGATGCTTTTTTTATGATGGATGGATGCACTTTTATGATGATAGATGCACTTTTATGATGGAGTGATGCACTTTTATGATGGATATATGCACTTTTATGATGATAGATGCACTTTTATGATGATAGATGCACTTTTATGATGATATATGCACTTTTATGATGGATGGATGCACTTTTATGATGATAGATGCACTTTTATGATGGATTGATGCACTTTTATGATGGATGGATGCACTTTTATGATGATAGATGCACTTTTATGATGGATTGATGCACTTTTATGATGGATGGATGCACTTTTATGATGATATATGCACTTTTATGATTGATAGATGCACTTTTATGATGATAGATGCACTTTTATGATGGATGGATGCACTTTTATGATGGATGGATTCACTTTTATGATTGATAGATGCACTTTTATGATGATATATGCACTTTTATGATGATAGATGCACTTTTATGATGGATGGATGCGCTTTGATGATGATAGATGCACTTTTATGATGGATGGATGCGCTTTTATGATGGATATATGCGCTTTTTGATGATAGATGCACTTTTATGATGATAGATGCACTTTTATGATGGATGGATGCACTTTTATGATGATAGATGCACTTTTATGATGGATTGATGCACTTTTATGATGGATGGATGCACTTTTATGATGATAGATGCACTTTTATGATGGATTGATGCACTTTTATGATGGATGGATGCCCTTTTATGATGGATGGATGCACTTTTATGATGGATAGATGCACTTTTATGATGATATATGCACTTTTATGATGGATAGATGCGCTTTTATGATGGATGGATGCGCACTTATGATGATAGATGCACTTTTATGATGATAGATGCACTTTTATGATGGATAGATGCACTTTTATGATGGATGGATGCACTTTTATGATGATATATGCACTTTTATGATGATAGATGCGCTTTTATGATGGATGAATGCAGTTTTATGATGGATTGATGCACTTTTATGATGGATAGATGCACTTTTATGATGATATATGCACTTTTATGATGATATATGCACTTTTATGATGGATGGATGCACTTTTATGATGGATATATGCACTTTTATGATAATGGATGCACTTTTATGATGATAGATGCACTTTTATGATGGATATATGCACTTTTATGATGATAGATGCACTTTTATGATGGATGGATGCACTTTTATGATGGATATATGCACTTTTATGATGATAGATGCACTTTTATGATGATAGATGCACTTTTATGATGGATGGATGCACTTTTATGATGATATATGCACTTTTATGATGGATATATGCACTTTTATGATGATAGATGCACTTTTATGATGGATGGATGCACTTTTATGATGATAGATGCACTTTTATGATGATATATGCACTTTTATGATGGATGGATGCACTTTATGATGGATAGATGCACTTTTATGATGATAGATGCACTTTTATGATGGGTGATACACTTTTATGATGGATATATGCACTTTTATGATGATAGATGCACTTTTATGATGGATATATGCACTTTTATGATGGATGGATGCACTTTTATGATGATAGATGCACTTTTATGATGGATTGATGCACTTTTATGATGATTGGATGCACTTTTATGATGGATAGATGCACTTTTATGATGATAGATGCACTTTTATGATGATAGATGCGCACTTTTATGATGGATATATGCACTTTTATGATGGATGGATGCACTTTATGATGATATATGCACTTTTATGATGATAGATGCACTTTTATGATGGATAGATGCACTTTTATGATGATATGATGGATGATGATAGATGCACTTTTATGATGATAGATGCACTTTTATGATGATAGATGCACTTTTATGATGGATGGATGCACTTTTATGATGATAGATGCACTTTTATGATGGATAGATGCACTTTTATGATGGATGGATGCACTTTTATGATGGATGGATGCACTTTTATGATGGATAGATGCACTTTTATGATGGATAGATGCACTTTATGATGGATGGATGCACTTTTATGATGGATAGATGCACTTTTATGATGATAGATGCACTTTTATGATGATAGATGCACTTTTATGATGATAGATGCACTTTTATGATGGATAGATGCACTTTTATGATGGATGGATGCACTTTTATGATGATATATGCACTTTTATGATGATAGATGCACTTTTATGATGGATGGATGCACTTTTATGATGGATTGATGCACTTTTATGATGGATGGATGCACTTTTATGATGATAGATGCACTTTTATGATGATATATGCACTTTTATGATGGATGGATGCACTTTTATGATGGATATATGCACTTTTATGATGGATGGATGCACTTTTATGATGATAGATGCACTTTTATGATGGATATATGCACTTTTATGATGATAGATGCACTTTTATGATGGATGGATGCACTTTTATGATGGATATATGCACTTTTATGATGATAGATGCGCTTTTATGATGATAGATGCACTTTTTGATGGATGGATGCACTTTTATGGATATATGCACTTTTATGATGATAGATGCACTTTTATGATGATAGATGCACTTTTATGATGATATGGATGCACTTTTATGATGGATGGATGCACTTTTATGATGGATAGATGCACTTTTATGATGATAGATGCACTTTTATGATGGATAGATGCACTTTTATGATGGATGGATGCACTTTTATGATGGATAGATGCACTTTTATGATGATATATGCACTTTTATGATGGATGGATGCACTTTTATGATGATAGATGCACTTTTATGATGGATTGATGCACTTTTATGATGATGGATGCACTTTTATGATGGATGGATGCACTTTTATGATCATAGATGCACTTTTATGATGATAGATGCACTTTTATGATGGATATATGCACTTTTATGATGGATGGATGCACTTTTATGATGATATATGCACTTTTATGATGATAGATGCACTATGATGATAGATGCGATGATATATGCACTTTTATGATGATAGATGCACTTTTATGATGATATATGCACTTTTATGATGATATATGCACTTTTATGATGGATGGATGCACTTTTATGATGATAGATGCACTTTTATGATGGATTGATGCACTTTTATGATGGATGGATGCACTTTTATGATGATGGATGCACTTTTATGATGATAGATGCACTTTTATGATGATAGATGCACTTTTATGATGGATGGATGCACTTTTATGATGATAGATGCACTTTATGATGGAAGTGATGCACTTTTATGATGATAGATGCACTTTTATGATGGATGGATGCACTTTATGATGATAGATGCACTTTTATGATGATATATGCACTTTTATGATGGATGGATGCACTTTTATGATGGATGGATGCACTTTTATGATGGATAGATGCACTTTTATGATGATGGATGCACTTTTATGATGATAGATGCACTTTTATGATGGATGGATGCACTTTTATGATGATATATGCACTTTTATGATGGATAGATGCACTTTTATGATGGATGGATGCACTTTTATGATGGATAGATGCACTTTTATGATGGATAGATGCACTTTTATGATGATATATGCACTTTTATGATGGATAGATGCACTTTTATGATGCACTTTTATGATGATAGATGCACTTTTATGATGATAGATGCACTTTTATGATGGATAGATGCACTTTTATGATGGATGGATGCACTTTTATGATGATAGATGCACTTTTATGATGATAGATGCACTTTTATGATGGATGAATGCAGTTTTATGATGGATTGATGCACTTTTATAATGGATAGATGCACTTTTATGATGATATATGCACTTTTATGATGATATATGCACTTTTATGATGGATGGATGCACTTTTATGATGGATATAGATGCACTTTTATGATAATGGATGCACTTTTATGATGATAGATGCACTTTTATGATGGATATATGCACTTTTATGATGATAGATGCACTTTTATAATGGATGGATGCACTTTTATGATGGATAGATGCACTTTTATGATGGATGGATGCACTTTTATGATGATAGATGCACTTTTATGATGGATGGATGCACTTTTATGATGGATGCACTTTTATGATGATAGATGCACTTTTATGATGGATGGATGCGCTTTTATGATGATAGATGCACTTTTATGATGATATATGCACTTTTATGATGGATGGATGCACTTTTATGATGGATATATGCACTTTTATGATGATATATGCACTTTTATGATGGAGTGATGCACTTTTATGATGGATATATGCACTTTATGATGATAGATGCACTTTTATGATGATATATGCACTTTTATGATGGATGGATGCACTTTTATGATGATAGATGCACTTTTATGATGGATGGATGCACTTTTATGATGGATAGATGCACTTTTATGATGATAGATGCACTTTTATGATGATATATGCACTTTATGATGGATAGATGCACTTTTTATGATGATGCACTTTTATGATGATAGATGCACTTTTATGATGGATATATGCACTTTTATGATGGATGGATGCACTTTTATGATGATATATATGCACTTTTATGATGATAGATGCACTTTTATGATGATAGATGCGCTTTTGATGATATATGCACTTTTATGATGATAGATGCACTTTTATGATGATATATGCGATGATGATATATGCACTTTTATGATGGATGGATGCACTTTTATGATGGATAGATGCACTTTTATGATGGATGGATGCACTTTTATGATGGATGGATGCACTTTTATGATGGATGGATGCACTTTTATGATGATAGATGCACTTTTATGATGATAGATGCACTTTTATGATGGATGGATGCACTTTTATGATGATGGATACACTTTTATGATGGAGTGATGCACTTTTATGATGGATAGATGCACTTTTATGATGGATGGATGCACTTTTATGATGATATATGCACTTTTATGATGATATATGCACTTTTATGATGGATGGATGCACTTTTATGATGGATATATGCACTTTTATGATAATGGATGCACTTTTATGATGATAGATGCACTTTTATAATGGATGGATGCACTTTTATGATGATAGATGCACTTTTATGATGGAGTGATGCACTTTTATGATGGATGGATGCACTTTTATGATGGATGGATGCACTTTTATGATTGATAGATGCACTTTTATGATGATATATGCACTTTTATGATGATAGATGCACTTTTATGATGGATGGATGCACTTTTATGATGATAGATGCACTTTTATGATGGAGTGATGCACTTTTATGATGGATATATGCACTTTTATGATGATAGATGCACTTTTATGATGATAGATGCACTTTTATGATGATATATGCACTTTTATGATGGATGGATGCACTTTTATGATGATAGATGCACTTTTATGATGGATTGATGCACTTTTATGATGGATGGATGCACTTTTATGATGATAGATGCACTTTTATGATGGATTGATGCACTTTTATGATGGATGGATGCACTTTTATGATGATATATGCACTTTTATGATTGATAGATGCACTTTTATGATGATAGATGCACTTTTATGATGGATGGATGCACTTTTATGATGGATGGATTCACTTTTATGATTGATAGATGCACTTTTATGATGATATATGCACTTTTATGATGATAGATGCACTTTTATGATGGATGGATGCACTTTGATGATGATAGATGCACTTTTTATGATGGATGGATGCACTTTTATGATGGATATATGCACTTTTATGATGATAGATGCACTTTTATGATGATAGATGCACTTTTATGATGGATGGATGCACTTTTATGATGATAGATGCACTTTTATGATGGATTGATGCACTTTTATGATGGATGGATGCACTTTTTATGATGATAGATGCACTTTTATGATGGATTGATGCACTTTTATGATGGATGGATGCACTTTTATGATGATATATGCACTTTTATGATGGATGGATGCACTTTTATGATGATAGATGCACTTTTATGATGGATTGATGCACTTTTATGATGGAGTGATGCACTTTTATGATGGATGCACTTTTATGATGGATAGATGCACTTTTATGATGGATGGATGCACTTTTATGATGATAGATGCACTTTTATGATGGATGGATAGATGCACTTTTATGATGGATAGATGCACTTTTATGATGGATAGATGCACTTTTATGATGATAGATGCACTTTTATGATGGATATATGCACTTTTATGATGATAGATGCACTTTTATGATGGATGGATGCACTTTTATGATGGATGGATGCACTTTTATGATGATAGATGCACTTTTATGATGGATGGATGCACTTTTATGATGGATGGATGCACTTTTATGATGGATAGATGCACTTTTATGATGGATGGATGCACTTTTATGATGATAGATGCACTTTTATGATGGATAGATGCACTTTTATGATGGATGGATGCACTTTTATGATGATGGATGCACTTTTATGATGGATGGATAGATGCGCTTTTATGATGGATAGATGCACTTTTATGATGATTGATGCACTTTTATGATGGATGGATGCACTTTTATGATGATAGATGCACTTGATAGATGGATGGATGCACTTTTATGATGGATGAATGCAGTTTTAGGATGGATTGATGCACTTTTATGATGGATGGATGCACTTTTATGATGATAGATGCACTTTTATGATGGATAGATGCACTTTTATGATGATGGATGCACTTTTATGATGATAGATGCACTTTTATGATGATAGATGCACTTTTATGATGGATGGATGCACTTTTATGATGATAGATGCACTTTTATGATGGATAGATGCACTTTTTATGATGGATGGATGCACTTTTATGATGGATGATAGATGCACTTTTATGATGGATGGATGCACTTTTATACTTTTATGATGGATAGATGCACTTTTATGATGGATAGATGCACTTTTATGATGATAGATGCACTTTTATGATGGATGGATAGATGCACTTTTATGATGGATGGATAGATGCACTTTTATGATGGATAGATGCACTTTTATGATGGATGGATAGATGCACTTTTATGATGGATAGATGCACTTTTATGATGATAGATGCACTTTTATGATGGATAGATGCACTTTTATGATGATAGATGCACTTTTATGATGGATGGATAGATGCACTTTTATGATGATAGATGCACTTTTATGATGGACAAATGCACTTTTATGATGATAGATGCACTTTTATGATGGATGGATGCACTTTTATGATGATAGATGCACTTTTATGATGGATATATGCACTTTTATGATGATAGATGCACTTTTATGATGGATGGATGCATTTTTATGATGATAGATGCACTTTTATGATGGATATATGCACTTTTATGATGATAGATGCACTTTTATGATGGATGGATGCACTTTTATGATGGATGGATGCACTTTTATGATGATAGATGCACTTTTATGATGGATGGATGCACTTTTATGATGGATAGATGCACTTTTTTATGATGGATGGATGGATGCACTTTTATGATGGATAGATGCGCTTTTATGATGGATGGATGAACTTTTATGATGGATGGATGCACTTTTATGATGATAGATGCACTTTAATGATGGATGGATGCACTTTTATGATGGATAGATGCACTTTTATGATGGATGGATGCACTTTTATGATGGATAGATGCGCTTTTATGATGGATGGATGCACTTTTATGATGATAGATGCACTTTTATGATGGATGGATGCACTTTTATGATGATAGATGCACTTTTATGATGGACAGATGCACTTTTATGATGGATGGATGCACTTTTATGATGATATATGCACTTTTATGATTGATATATGCACTTTTATGATGGATAGATGCACTTTTATGATGATAGATGCACTTTTATGATGATATATGCACTGTTATGATGGATGGATGCACTTTTATGATGGGCCGGATGCACTTTTATGATGGACATATGCACTTTTATGATGATAGATGCACTTTTATGATGATATATGCACTTTTATGATGATATATGCACTTTTATGATGGATGGATGCACTTTTATGATGGAGCGGATGCACTTTTATGATGGACATATGCACTTTTATGATGATAGATGCACTTTTATGATGATAGATGCACTTTTATGATGGATGGATAGATGCACTTTTATGATGGATAGATGCACTTTTATGATGATGGTGATGCACTTTTATGATGGATGGATGCACTTTTATGATGATAGATGCACTTTTATGATGATGATGGATGGATGCACTTTTATGATGGATGAATGCAGTTTTAGGATGGATTGATGCACTTTTATGATGGATGGATGCACTTTTATGATGATAGATGCACTTTTATGATGGATAGATGCACTTTTATGATGATGGATGCACTTTTATGATGATAGATGCACTTTTATGATGATAGATGCACTTTTATGATGGATGGATGCACTTTTATGATGATGATGCACTTTTATGATGGATAGATGCACTTTTATGATGGATGGATGCACTTTTATGATGGATGATAGATGCACTTTTATGATGGATGGATGCACTTTTATACTTTTATGATGGATAGATGCGCTTTTATGATGGATAGATGCACTTTTATGATGATGGATGCACTTTTTTATGATGGATATAGATGCACTTTTATGATGATAGATGCACTTTTATGATGGACAAATGCACTTTTATGATGATAGATGCACTTTTATGATGGATGGATGCACTTTTATGATGATAGATGCACTTTTATGATGGATATATGCACTTTATGATGGATGGATGCACTTTTATGATGATATATGCACTTTTATGATGGATGGATGCACTTTTATGATGGATGGATGCACTTTTATGATGGATATATGCACTTTTATGATAATGGATGCACTTTTATGATGATAGATGCACTTTTATGATGATATATGCACTTTTATGATGATATATGCACTTTTATGATGGATATATGCACATTTATGATGGATGGATGCACTTTTATGATGGATAGATGCACTTTTATGATGGATAGATGCACTTTTATGATGATATATGCACTTTTATGATGGATAGATGCACTTTTATGATGATATATGCACTTTTATGATGATAGATGCACTTTTATGATGATAGATGCACTTTTATGATGGATAGATGCACTTTTATGATGGATGGATGCACTTTTATGATGATATATGCACTTTTATGATGATAGATGCACTTTTATGATGGATGAATGCAGTTTTATGAAGGATTGATGCACTTTTATAATGGATAGATGCACTTTTATGATGATATATGCACTTTTATGATGATATATGCACTTTTATGATGGATGGATGCACTTTTATGATGGATATATGCACTTTTATGATAATGGATGCACTTTTATGATGATAGATGCACTTTTATGATGGATATATGCACTTTTATGATGATAGATGCACTTTTATAATGGATGGATGCACTTTTATGATGGATATATGCACTTTTATGATGATAGATGCACTTTTATGATGATAGATGCACTTTTATGATGGATGGATGCACTTTTATGATGGATATATGCACTTTTATGATGATAGATGCACTTTTATAATGGATGGATGCACTTTTATGATGATAGATGCACTTTTATGATGATATATGCACTTTTATGATGGATGGATGCACTTTTATGATGGATATATGCACTTTTATGATGATATATGCACTTTTATGATGGAGTGATGTACTTTTATGATGGATATATGCACTTTTATGATGATAGATGCACTTTTATGATGATATATGCACTTTTATGATGGATGGATGCACTTTTATGATGATAGATGCACTTTTATGATGGATTGATGCACTTTTATAATGGATAGATGCACTTTTATGATGATAGATGCACTTTTATGATGATATATGCACTTTATGATGGATGGATGCACTTTTATGATGATATATGCACTTTTATGATGGATGGATGCACTTTTATGATGGATGGATGCACTTTTATGATGGATATATGCACTTTTATGATAATGGATGCACTTTTATGATGATAGATGCACTTTTATGATGATATATGCACTTTTATGATGATATATGCACTTTTATGATGGATATATGCACATTTATGATGGATGGATGCACTTTTATGATGGATAGATGCACTTTTATGATGGATAGATGCACTTTTATGATGATATATGCACTTTTATGATGGATAGATGCACTTTTATGATGATAGATGCACTGTTATGATGATAGATGCACTGTTATGATGATAGATGCACTTTTATGATGGATAGATGCGCTTTTATGATGGATGGATGCACTTTTATGATGATATATGCTTTTATGATGATAGATGCACTTTTATGATGGATAGATGCACTTTTATGATGGATTGATGCACTTTTATAATGGATAGATGCACTTTTATGATGATATATGCACTTTTATGATATATGCACTTTTATGATGGATGGATGCACTTTTATGATGGATATATGCGCTTTTATGATAATGGATGCACTTTTATGATGATAGATGCACTTTTATGATGGATATATGCACTTTTATGATGATAGATGCACTTTTATAATGGATGGATGCACTTTTATGATGGATAGATGCACTTTTATGATGATAGATGCACTTTTATGATGATAGATGCACTTTTATGATGGATGGATGCACTTTTATGATGATATATGCACTTTTATGATGGATATATGCACTTTTATGATGATAGATACTTTTATAATGGATGGATGCACTTTTATGATGATAGATGCACTTTTATGATGATATATGCACTTTTATGATGGATGGATGCACTTTTATGATGGATATATGCACTTTTATGATGATATATGCACTTTTATGATGGAGTGATGCACTTTTATGATGGATATATGCACTTTTATGATGATAGATGCACTTTTATGATGATATATGCACTTTTATGATGGATGGATGCGCACATGATGATAGATGCACTTTTATGATGGATTGATGCACTTTTATGATGATTGGATGCACTTTTATGATGGATATATGCGCTTTTATGATGATAGATGCGCTTTTATGATGATAGATGCACTTTTTATGATGGATATATGCACTTTTATGATGGATGGATGCACTTTTATGATGATAGATGCGCTTTTATGATGATAGATGCACTTTTATGATGATAGATGCACTTTTATGATGATATATGCACTTTTATGATGATAGATGCACTTTTATGATGATATATGCACTTTTATGATGATAGATGCACTTTTATGATGGATGGATGCGCTTTTATGATGATAGATGCACTTTTATGATGGATTGATGCACTTTTATGATGGATGGATGCACTTTATGATGGATGGATGCACTTTTATGATGGATAGATGCACTTTTATGATGGATAGATGCACTTTTATGATGATAGATGCACTTTTATGATGGATAGATGCACTTTATGATGATATATGCACTTTTATGATGATAGATGCACTTTTATGATGATAGATGCACTTTTATGATGGATAGATGCACTTTTATGATGGATGGATGCATACATGATGATATATGCACTTTTATGATGATAGATGCACTTTTATGATGGATAGATGCAGTTTTATGATGGATTGATGCGCTTTTATAATGGATAGATGCACTTTTATGATGATATATGCACTTTTATGATGATATATGCACTTTTATGATGGATGGATGCACTTTTATGATGGATATATGCACTTTTATGATGATGGATGCGCACATGATGATGATAGATGCACTTTTATGATGGATATGCACTTTTGTGATGATAGATGCACTTTTATAATGGATGGATGCACTTTTATGATGGATATATGCACTTTTATGATGATAGATGCACTTTTATGATGATGCACTTTTATGATGGATGGATGCACTTTTATGATGGATATATGCGCTTTTATGATGATAGATGCACTTTTTGAGTGATAGATGCACTTTTATGATGATATATGCACTTTTATGATGGATGGATGCACTTTTATGATGGATATATGCACTTTTATGATGATATATGCACTTTTATGATGGAGTGATGCACTTTTATGATGGATATATGCACTTTTATGATGATAGATGCACTTTTATGATGATATATGCGCACTTTTATGATGGATGGATGCACTTTTATGATGATAGATGCACTTTTATGATGGATTGATGCACTTTTATGATGATTGGATGCACTTTTATGATGGATATATGCACTTTTATGATGATAGATGCACTTTTATGATGATAGATGCGCTTTTATGATGGATATATGCACTTTTATGATGGATGGATGCACTTTTATGATGATATATGCACTTTTATGATGATAGATGCACTTTTATGATGATAGATGCACTTTTATGATGATATATGCACTTTTATGATGATAGATGCACTTTTATGATGATATATGCACTTTTATGATGATATATGCACTTTTATGATGGATGGATGCACTTTTATGATGATAGATGCACTTTTATGATGGATTGATGCACTTTTATGATGGATGGATGCACTTTTATGATGGATGGATGCACTTTTATGATGATAGATGCACTTTTATGATGATAGATGCACTTTTATGATGGATGGATGCACTTTTATGATGATAGATGCACTTTTATGATGATGATGCACTTTTATGATGGATAGATGCACTTTTTATGATGGATGGATGCACTTTTATGATGATAGATGCACTTTTATGATGATATATGCACTTTTATGATGGATGGATGCACTTTTATGATGGATGGATGCACTTTTATGATGGATATATGCACTTTTATGATAATGGATGCACTTTTATGATGGATAGATGCACTTTTATGATGATAGATGCACTTTTATGATGATTGATGCACTTTTATGATGGATATATGCACATTTATGATGGATGGATGCACTTTTATGATGGATAGATGCACTTTTATGATGGATAGATGCACTTTTATGATGATGGATGCACTTTTATGATGGATAGATGCACTTTTATGATGATATAGATGCACTTTTATGATGATAGATGCACTTTTATGATGATAGATGCACTTTTATGATGGATAGATGCACTTTATGATGATATATGCACTTTTATGATGATATATGCACTTTTATGATGATAGATGCACTTTTATGATGGATGAATGCACTTTTATGATGGATTGATGCACTTTATGATGGATAGATGCACTTTTATGATGATATATGCACTTTTATGATGATATATGCACTTTTATGATGGATAGATGCACTTTTATGATGGATATATGCACTTTTATGATGGATGGATGCACTTTTATGATGATAGATGCACTTTTATGATGGATATATGCACTTTTATGATGATAGATGCACTTTTATAATGGATAGATGCACTTTTATGATGGATATATGCACTTTTATGATGATAGATGCACTTTTATGATGATAGATGCACTTTTATGATGGATGGATGCACTTTTTATGATGGATAGATGCACTTTTATGATGATAGATGCACTTTTATGATGGATGGATGCACTTTTATGATGATAGATGCACTTTTATGATGGATGGATGCACTTTTATGATGGATGGATGCACTTTTATGATGGATAGATGCACTTTTATGATGATAGATGCACTTTTATGATGGAGTATGCACATGGATATATGCACTTTTATGATGATAGATGCACTTTTATGATGGATGGATGCGCTTTTATGATGGATAGATGCACTTTTATGATGATAGATGCGCTTTTATGATGGATTGATGCACTTTTATGATGGATAGATGCACTTTTATGATGGATAGATGCACTTTTATGATGATAGATGCACTTTTATGATGGATGGATGCACTTTTATGATGATATATGCGCTTTTATGATGGATGGATGCACTTTTATGATGGATGGATGCGCTTTTATGATGGATATATGCACTTTTATGATAATGGATGCACTTTTATGATGATAGATGCACTTTTATGATGGATATATACCGCCGCATGATGATAGATGCGCTTTTATGATGGATATATGCACATTTATGATGGATGGATGCACTTTTATGATGGATAGATGCACTTTTATGATGGATAGATGCACTTTTATGATGATATGTGCACTTTTATGATGGATAGATGCGCTTTTATGATGATATATGCACTTTTATGATGATAGATGCGCACATGATGATAGATGCACTTTATGATGGATAAGATGCACTTTTTATGATGGATGAATGCACTTTTATGATGATATATACGCACATGATGATAGATGCACTTTTTATGATGGATGAATGCAGTTTATGATGGATGATATGCACTTTTATAATGGATCTGATGCACTTTATGATGATATATGGATGATGATGCACTTTTATGATGATAGATGCGCACATGATGTGGATATACTTTTATGATGATTGATGCGCTTTACATGATGGATGGATGCACTTTTATGGTGGATATATGCACTTTTATGATGATAGATGCACTTTTATGATGATAGTGGATGCACCTGATTAGATCTGCGATGGATAGATACTTTTATGATGATGGATGCACTTTTATATGATGGATGGATGCACTTTTATGATGGATAGATGCCACTTTTGGATGCGCGATGATGATAGATGCACTTTTATGATGATATATGCACTTTTATGATGGATGGATGCACTTTTGGATATGTGCACATGGATATATGCACTTTTATGATGGATATACATGCACTTTTATATGATGGATGATAGATGCACTTTATGATGATAGATGCACTTTTATGATGGATGGATGCGCACATGATTTGCGCACATGATGGATTGCACTTTTTGATGATTGGATGCACTTTTAGTAGATATATGCACTTTTATGATGATAGATGCACTTTTATGATGGATAGATGCACTTTTGCACTTTTATGATGGATGAATGCACTTTTATGATGATATATACTTTTATGATGATAGATGCACTTTTATGATGGATGGATGCACTTTTATGATGATATATGCACTTTTATGATGGATTGATGCACTTTTATGATGATCATGAATGCACTTACATGAGTGATATATGCACGCTTTTATGATGATAGATGCACTTTTATGATGATAGATGCACTTACCATGATGGATTGATGCACTTTTATATGATGGATGGATGCACATTTATGATGGATATATGCACTTTTATGATGGATAGATGCGCACATGATGATAGATGCACTATTTATGATGATATATGCACTTTTATGATGGATAGAGATGCACTTTTATGATGATATATACACTTATGATGATGATGCCGCACATGATGATATGCACTTTTATGATGGATAGATGCACTTTTATGATGGATGGGTGATGCACTTTTATGATGGATGGATGCACTTTTATGATTGATAGATGCACTTTTATGATGGATGAATGCCACTTTTATGATGAATAGATGCACTTTTATAATGGATAGATGCACTTTTATGATGATATATGCACTTTTATGATGGATAGATGCACTTTTATGATGGATATATGCACTTTTATGATGATAGATGCGCGCATGATAATAGATGCCGCTTTTATGATGGATAGATGCACTTTTATAGTGGATAGATGCACTTTTATGATGATAGATGCACTTTTATGATGGATGGATGCAGCACTTTTATGATGGATATGCACTTTATGATTGAATTGATGCACTTTTATGATGGATGCGATGCACTTTATGAGTGATGGATGCACTTTTATAATGGATATGCACTTTTATGATTGATAGATGCGCTTTTGTGATGGATTGATCTGCACTTTTATGATGATGGATGCACTTTATGATGATGGATGCACTTTTATGATGGATATATGCACTTTTATGATGGATGGATGCACTTTGCTGGTGGATGGATGCACTTTATGAAATGGAGTGGATAGATACACTTTTCTCAGTAGATAGATGCACACTTTGCCAGTGGTTGATGCACTTTTATGATGGATGGATACACTTTATGATGATAGATATATGCGCGCGATAATGCGATGGATGAGATGCGCTTTTTACTGATGAATGGAATACACAGTTTGGATGGATTATATGCGCACGGTGGTTGATGGATGCACTTTTGATGATGGATATATGCGCACATGATGGATGAATGATGCACTTTTGCGATGGGTGATGCCACTTTTACGCCAGTGAAGATATATGCACTTTTATGATGGATGGATGCACTTTTATGATGATATATGCACTTTGTGGTGAAATAGATGGATGGATGCACTTTTATGATGGAGATGGAATGCGCGGTTCAAGATCGGATCAGTACACTTTTTGCCGATGAGTTGGATGCACTTTTGCCATGGATATATGCACTTTTATGATGATAAGTGCACTTTTACGCCAAGTGGATGGATGCTGCGCTTTTATGATGGATATAATCTTTTGCCACGTGATGGATGGATGCACTTTATGACCATATATGCACTTTTATGATGATAGATACTTTTATCCGGATGGATGCACTGCGCGGTGATATATGCACTTTTATGATGGATAGATGCACTTTGTGATGATATATGCGTACTTTATGATGATATATGCACTTTTATGGTGGATGGATGCACTTTCACTGGAAAGTGATAGGTGCACTTTTGTGATGGATATATACTACTTTTGTGATGGATGGATGCACTTTTGCGTTGGATATGTACGCTTTTATGATGATATATGCACTTTTATGAAGTGAGTGATACGCTTTTGCGGTGGGATATATGCGCTTTTATGATGATAGATGCTGCTTTTATGATGGATATATGCACTTTGATGATGGATGGGTGCGCTTTTATGATTGATGGATGCGCTTTTACCAGTGGATATATGCGCTACTATGATGATTGGATGCACCTTTTACCAGTGGATATATCACGCGCATGATGGTAGATATATGCCACTTTTATGATAATGCGATGCGCCTTTTGCTGATGAATTATATACGCTTTCATAATGGATGGATACTACTTTTATGATGATATATGCACTTTTATGATGGAGTGATGCACTTACCCTTGATGGATATATACACTTTATGATGATGATCGCGCATGGATGATATATACTTTTCAATACTAGGTGATATATGCGCTTTCATCAGTGGATATATGCGCTTGTGATGATGACTGATGCACGCACATGATGGTTGAATGCCGCGCGCATGATGAATGGATGCGCTTTTATGATGGTGGATGGATGCCACTTTTATGGTGGATATATGCGCTTTTTGTGATGATAGATGCACTTTTACTGATGGATGGATGCGCACCCCGCTGATGATATATGCGCGCACATGATGGAGTGATGCGCTTTTATGATGGATAGATGCACTTTTATGATGGATTGATGCACTTTTATGATGATGATGGATGCGCTTTTATGGCGATACATGCACTTTTATGATGGATGGATGCGCTTTTACAGTGGATATGCGCACATGATATTGGATGCGCACGCTGACGATGAATGCGCACATAATGGATGGATGCACTTTTACATGATCATTAGATGCACTTTTATGATGGAAGTGGTGCACTTTACACTTGGTGGATGGATGCACTTTTGCAGTTGATAGGACTTACGGTGATATATGCACTGAAGTAGAAAGTAGCTGCACTTTTATATGATGGATATATGCACTTTGATGATGATAGATGCACTTTTGCCGATTGGATAGATGCACTGCATATGATGGATATATGCACTTTTATGATGGGTAGATACTGCTTTATGATGGATATATGCGCTTGCTGAGATGGATAGATGCGCGCACATGATGATAGATGCCGCCACCATGATGGATTGATGCCGCTTTATGATGGATGGATGCACTTTGCTTGATGATAGATGCACTTTTATGATGGATTGATGCACTTTTATGATGGATGGATACGCACTTTTATGATGATATATGCACTTTTGCGGTGGATGGATGCGCACATTATGATGGATGGACTTTTTATGATGGATATATGCACTTTTGCCAGTGCGATAGATGCGCTTTTATGATGATGAATGCGCTTTTATGATGGATGGATGCGCTTTTCATGATGGATGGATTCACTTTTGTGATTGATAAATGCACTTTTATGATGGATGGATGAATACTTTTATGATGGATAGATACACTTTTATGATGGATGTATGCGCTTTGATGATGATAGAATGCACTTTATGATGGATGGATACGCACGCGGTGGATATATGCGCACATGATGATAGATGCGCACATGATGATGCGATGGATGCACTTTTATGATGGATGGATGCGCTTTTATGATGATAGATACGCACATGATGAATTGATGCGCTTTATGATGGATGGATGCACTTTTCGCATGATGAGATAGATGCGCCACCATGGTGGATTGATGCACTTTTGCGGTCGTTGGATATGCACTTTTATGATGGATATATACCACACCCCATGATGGATGGATGCGCACATGATGATAGATCGCACTTTTATGATGGGAAGATTGATGCACTTTTATGATGGGTAGATGAATTTCACTTTTATGATGGATGCACTTTTATGATGGATAGATGCCGCTTTTTATGATGGATGGAGTGCACTTTTATGATGATAGATGCGCACATGATGGATGGATAGATGCACTTTTATGATGGATTAGATGCTAGTTTAGGATGGATTGATGCACTTTTATGATGAATGGATACACTTTTATGATGATAGATGCGCTTTTATGATGATAGATAGATGGATCTTGCATGATGGATGAATGCGCTTTTAGGATGAATTGATGCGCTTTTGTGATGGATGGATGCACTTTTATAATCACGTGCGAGTACACTTTTATGATGGATGGATAGAAAGCACTTTTTACTTGATGGATAGATGCACTTTTATGATGGATTGATGCGCTTTTATGATGGATGATAGATGCACTTTTATGATGGATAGATGCACTTTTTATGACTGATATGATGGATGGATGCGCTTTTATGATGGATGAATGCAGTTTTAGGATGGATTGATGCACCACTTTTTTCATGGATGGATGGATGCATACATGCTGGATGGATGGTTGCACTTTTATGATGGATAGATGCACTTTTATGCCCAGTGGATGGAACCACTTTTTGTGATGGATAGATGCGCTTTGATGATGATGGATGCGCACACTTGATGGATAGATGCACTTTTATGATGATGATGGATGCGCTTTTTATGATGGATGATGGATAGATGCACTTTGCCAGTGGATGGATGCTACTTTTATGATGAATAGAATGCACTTTAACGATTAAATTAGATGCGCTTTTATGATGGATGGATACACTTTTATGATGATAGATGCGCTTTTATGATGAGATATATGCACTTTTACTGATGGATAGATGCACTTTTATGATGGATGGATAGATGCGCTTTTGCATGATGGATGGATGCACACTTTTGCATGATGGATAGATGCACTTTTATGAGGATGAATGCACTTTTACTTGATGGATAGATGCACTTTTGCCATGATGGATGGATAGTGCACTTTTATGATGGTTGGAGTACACTTTTATGATGGATAGATGCGCTTTTATGATGGATGGATAGACGCACCTTTTTATGGATGGATAGGTGCCACTTTTATGATGGACAAAATACACTTTTATGATGGATGGATCTTACTTTTACTTGATGGATGGATACATAGCACCCATGGTGATAGATGCGCACATGATGGATGGATACTGCTTTTATGATGGATAGATGCGCTTTATGATGGATGGATGCACTTTTATGATGGATGAGATGCGCTTTCCGCCAGTGGATATATGCACTTTTATGATGATAGATGCACTTTTATGATGGATGGATGCGCGCACATGATGAATGGATGCGCTTTTGCCCGATGGACGAATGCGCTACATGATGGATTGGATGCACTTTTATGATGGATATATGCACTTTTATGATGGATGGATGGATGCACTTTTATGATAGATAGATGCACTTTTATGATGGATGGATGAACTTTTATGATGATATGGATGCACTGTTATGATGGATAGATGCCGCACGCATGATGGATGGATGCACTTTTATGATGGACATATGCGCTTTTATGATGGATGGATGCACTTTTATGATGGATATATGCTCAGCTCTCATGATGGATATATGCACTTTTCATGGTGGATAGATCCACTTTTATGATGGGCGGATGCGCGCCTAACGATGGACATATGCACTTTATGATGAACGAATGCGCACATGATGGATGGATGCGCTACTTTTATGATGGATGGATATCTGTGCACATGGTTGATATATGCACTTTTATGATGGATTGATGCACTTTTTATGATGGCGATAGATGTTACTTCCATGATGATATATGCGCTTTTATGATGATAGATGGATGGATGCACTTTTATGATGGGCGAATGCACTTTTATAATGGAGCATATGCGCTTTTATGATGGATAGATGCACTTTTATGATGAAATATATGCCACTTTACCCCATGATGGATATAAGTACTTTTATGATGGGGATGGATACTCACTTTTACAGTAGACGAGTACTACTTTTACCAGTGGACATATACTCGCGCATGATGGATAGATGCACTTTTATGATGATAGATGCACTTTGCATGATGGATAGATGCACTTTTATGATGGATGGATGCGCTTTACATGATGGAGCGATATCCGCGCGCGCATGATGGACATATGCGCACATGCTTTTGTGATGGATAGATGCACTTTTATGATGGATAGATGCACTTTTCTTGATGATATATGCGCTTTTACCATGGATGGATAGATGCGCTTTATGATGATAGATACACTTTTATAATTGGATGGATGCACTTTTATGATGGATAGATGCACTTACATGATGGATATATGCGCTTTTATGATGGATGGATGCACACGCTGCATGATGGATATATGCACTTTTGTGATGATAGATGCGCTTTTATGGTAAGTATATGCACTTTTATGATGGATGGATGCGCTTTAGCGATGGATATATACGCCTTTTATGATGATAGATGCACTTTTATGATGTGGTGAATACAGTTTTACTTGATGGATTGATGCACTTTTATAATGGATAGATGCACTTTTATGATGGATAGATGCACTTTTATGATGGATATACGCTGTAATTGGATGGATGCACTTTATGATGATATATGCGCTTTTATGATGGATAGATGCGCTTTTAACAGTGGATGGATGCACTTTTATGATGGATATATGCACTTTTGTGATAATGGATGCACTTTTATGATGGATAGATGCACGCTTTTATGAAGTGATATATGCTTTTATGATGGATATATGCACTTTGTATGATGGATATATGCGCTTTTTACTTGATGGATGAATGCACTTTACCGCAGTTGATAGATGCACTTTTATGATGGATAAGATGCACTTTTGCTGATGATAGATGCGCACTTTTATGATGGACAGATGCGCTTTTATGATGGATATATGCACTTTTATGATGATATATGCACTTTTATGATTGATATATACTACTTTTATGATGGATAGATGCACTTTTATGATGGATGGATGCGCTTTATGATGAAATATATACACTTTTATGATGGATATATGCACTTTTATGATGGAGCGGATGCACACATTTTATGATGGACATATGCACTTTTATGATGGATAGATGCACTTTTATGATGGATGCGGAGTACTGCACTTTGCCGATGATATATGCGCACACTTGCTGATGGATGGATGCACTTTTGTGATGGATAGATGCACTTTGCCAGTGGACATATGCACTTTTGCCATTGGATGGATGCACTTTTATGATGATCAAATGCCACCTTTTTATGATGGATATATGCACTTTATGTTGGATGGATAGTGCACTTTTATGATGGATAGATGCGCACCATGGTGGACATATGCACTTTTATGATGGATGGATGCACTTTTACCAGTGGATATATGCGCTTTATGATGATAGATGGATGCGCTTTTATGATGGATGAATGCACTACCTTGATGGATATATGCACTTTTATGATGGATAGATGCACTTTTATGATGGATGGATGCACTTTTATGATGATAGATGCGCATGATGGATGGATATACTTTTATGATGGATGGATACGCACCTTGATGATATATGTACTTTTATGATGGATGAATGCACTTTTATGATGGATGAATGCCTGCCAGTTTTATGATGGATTGATGCGCTTTTACGAATGGATATAGAGTGCGCTCTTTTTATGATGATAGATGCACTTTTATGATGATATATGCACTTTGCTATGATGGATGGATGCACTATAACGATCGATATATGCACTTGCATGATGGATGGATGCTACTTTTATGATGGATGGATGCGCGCTTTTATGATGGATATATGCACTACCCCATGATAATAGATACGCTTTATGATGATAGATGCACTTTTATGATGATATCATACGCACATGATGGATATATGCACTTTTATGATGGATATATACACTTTTATGATGGATGGATGCGCGCACCATCAGTGGACATAACTGCACTTTTATGATGGATAGATGCACTTTTATGATGATATATATGCACTTTTATGATGGATATGTACACTTTTATGATCGGTATGTGCACTTTTATGATGATAGGTACGCGCTATGATGATAGATGGATGCACTTTTATGATGGATAGATGCACTTTTATGATGATATGCGATGCGCTTTTATGATGATACCATGCGCACATGGTGGATAGATGCACTTTTATGATGGATGAATACAGTTTTATGATGATAGATGTACTTTTATGATGGATAGATGCACTTTTATGATGATATATGCACTGCTTTTATGATGGATGGATGCACTTTTATGGTGGATGGATGCACTTTTATGATGGATAGATGCACTTTTATGATGATAGATGCACTTTTATGATGGATGGATGCGCACATGATGATGGATGCACTTTTATGATGATAGATGCACTTTTATGATGGATGAATATGCGCACCATGATGGATTGATGCGCTTTTATAATGGATAGATGCACTTTTATGATGATAGATGCACTTTTGTGATGATGATATGCACTTTATGATGGATAGATGCACTTTTATGATGGATGGATGCACTTTTATGATGGATGGATACACGCACTTTTATGATGGGATAGATACACTTTTATGATGGATAGATGCACTTTTATGATGGATAGATGCGCTTTTATGATGATAGATGCACTTTTATGATGATATGCATGCGCTATGATGGATGGATGCGCGCTTTTATGATGGAAAAGTGCACTTTTACTTGATGGATGGATGCACTTTTGCCAGTGGATATATGCGCACCTATGATGGATAGATGCGCTTTTATGATGATAGATGCACTTTTCATGATGAATGGGTCGCTTTTACCAGTGGATGGATATACTTTTATGATGATATATGTACTTTTATGATGATAGATGTACTTTTATGATGAATGAATGCACTTTTATGATGGATAGATGCACGCACATGATGATAGATGCGCTTTTATGATGATACTCATACTTTTATGATGGATGAATGCGGTTTTATGATGGATATATGCACTTTTATGATGAATAGGTGCTATGATGATGATATATGCACTTTTACTGATGGATGGATGCACTTTTATGATGGATAGATGCGCTTTTTATGATGGATTGATGCACTTTTGCGAGTGGATGGATGCACTTTTTATGATGGATGGATGCGCTTTTATGATGGATATATATGCACTTTTATGATGATAGATGCACTTTACATGATGGATGGATGCACTTTTATGATGGATATATGCACTTTTATGATGGATAAGATCTTACTTTTGTGATGGATAGATGCACTTTTATGATCGGATGGATGCGCTTTTGCCAGTGGATATATGCACTTTTGGCCCATGATATATGCGCACTTTTGCGATGGATGGATGCACTTTGTGATGGATAGATGCGCTTTTATGATGATGGATACGCTTTTATGATGGATGGATGCGCTTTTATAATGGATATATGCGCTTTTATGATGATAGATGCACTTTTATGATGGAAGTGATGCACATACCTGATGGATATATGCGCTGTGATGATGATGGATGCACTTTTATGATTGATAGATGCACTTTTATGATGGATGATATGCGCTTTATGATGATAGATGCACTTTTATGATGGATGGATGCACTTTTATGATGGATAGATGCACTTTTGCTGATGGGTGATGCACTTTTTATGATGGATATATGCACTTTATGATGGATGGATGCGCTTTTGCGAGTTGATAGATGCACTTTTATGATGATATGGATGCATACTATGATGGATATATGCCGCTTTTATGATGGATGGATGCCACTTTTATGATGATAGATGCACTTACTTTTATGGGGTGATATATGCACTTTTATGATGATGATATATGCACTTTTGCCAGTGGATATATGCACATTTATGATGGATAGATGCACTTTTTAGCAGTGATATATGCGCTTTTATGATGGATAGATACACTTTTATGATGATATATACACTTTTATGATGGATAGATGCACTTTTGTGATGATATATTATGCACTTTTATGATGATAGATGCACTTTTATGATGGTGGATGCACTTTTGCCTGATGGATGAATGCGCTTTTATGATGGAGGTGATGCACTTTTACTGATGAATATATGCCGCTTTACCATGAAGTGATAGATGCGCTTTTATGATGGATAGATGCAGTTTTATGATGGATAGATGCGCTTTTTAATGGATAGATGCACTTTTATGATGATATAGATGCGCTTTTATGATGATAGATTACGCACTTTTATGATGGACAAGTACCACTTTTATGATGGATGATAGATGCACACTTTTGCGATGGATGGATGCGCTTTATGATGATGGTACGCTTTTATGATGGATATGTACACTTTGCGATGATAGATGAATACTTTTATAAGTGGATGGATGCGCGCATATGATGGATAGATGCGCGCTTCGGTGGATATATGCGCTTTTATGATGATAGATGCGCTTTTATGATGGATGGATGCACTTTTATGATGGATATATGCACTTTATGGTGATAGATGCACTTTTATAAGTGGATGATTACACTTTTATGATGGATAGATGCGCACATGATGATATGGCCTGCACTTTACATGATGGATAGATGCGCTTTTGTATTGGATGGATGCGCTTTACGATGGATGGATATGCACTTTTATGATGGAGTGATGCGCTTTTGCGATGGATGGATATATGCGCTTTTATGATGATAGATGCGCGCATGATGATATATGCACTTTTACGATGGATGGATGCACTTTTATGATGATAGATGGACTTTTATGATGCGCTTGATGCACATGATGATTGGATACGCTTTTATGATGGATAGATGCACTTTGCTGATGGATGGATGCACTTTTTTAACGATGATGATGCACTTTTGCATGATGAGACAGATGCACTTTTATGATGGATGAATGCACTTTTATGATGATATATGCACTTTTATGATGATAGATGCACTTTTATGATGATATATGCACTTTTGTGATGATGAATGCACTTTTGTGATGATATAGCACTTTTATGATGATATATGCACTTTTATGATGGATGGATGCACTTTTATGATGATAGATGCACTTTTATGATGGATTGATGCGCACATGATGGATGGATGCACATTTGATGGATGGATGCGCACATGATGGATAGATGCACTTTTATGATGGATAGATGCACTTTTATGATGATATATGCACTTTTATGATGGATAGATGCACTTTTATGATGATATATGCGCTTTATGATGATAGATGCACTTTTATGATGATAGATGCACTTTTATGATGGATGGATGCACTTTTATGATGGATGGATGCACTTTTTATGATGATGATATGCACTTTTATGATGGATAGATGCACTTTTATGATGGATGAATGCACTTTTATGATGGATTGATGCACTTTTATGATGGATAGATGCACTTTTATGATGATAGATGCACTTTTATGATGGATATATGCACTTTTATGATGGATGGATGCACTTTTATGATGGATATATGCACTTTTATGATGGATGGATGCACTTTTATGATGGATGGATGCAGTTTTATGATGGATGTATGCACTTTTATGATGATAGATGCACTTTTATGAAGGATGTATGCACTTTTATGATGGATAGATGCACTTTTATGATGATAGATGCACTTTTATGATGATAGATGCACTTTTATGATGGATGGATGCACTTTTATGATGGATAGATGCACTTTTATGATGATAGATGCACTTTTATGATGGATGGATGCACTTTTATGATGATAGATGCACTTTTATGATGGATATATGCACTTTTATGATGGATGGATGCACTTTTATGATGGATATATGCACTTTTATGATCGATGGATGGATGCACTTTTATGATGGATGGATGCACTTTTATGATGGATAGATGCACTTTTATGATGATAGATGCACTTTATGATGATGATAGATGCACTTTTATGATGGATGGATGCACTTTTATGATGATAGATGCACTTTTATGATGGATTGATGCACTTTTATGATGATGGATGCACTTTTATGATGGATGGATGCACTTTTATGATGATAGATGCACTTTTATGATGATAGATGCACTTTTATGATGGATGGATGCACTTTTATGATGGATGGATGCACACTTTTATGATGATGGATGCACTTTTATGATGATAGATGCACTTTTATGATGGATAGATGCACTTTTATGATGATAGATGCTTTTATGATGGATAGATTTTATGATGATTATGCGCTTTGATGATGGATATGCACTTTTATGATGGATGGATGCACTTTTATGATGATAGATGCACACTTTTATGATGGATTGATGCACTTTTATGATGGATGGATGCACTTTTATGATGGATAGATGCACTTTTATGATGATGGATGCACTTTTATGATGGATGGATGCTTTTATGATGGATAGATGCACTTTTATGATGGAGTGATGCACTTTTATGATGGATGATGCGCTTTTATGATGGATGGATGCACTTTTATGATGATGGATGCACTTTTATGATGGATATATGCACTTTTATGATGGATGGATGCACTTTTATGATGGATAGATGCACTTTTTATGATGGATGGATGCACTTTTATGATGGATAGATGCACTTTTATGATGGATGGATGCACTTTTATGATGATAGATGCACTTTTATGATGGATGTGATGCGCTTTTATGATGGATGGATGCACTTTTATGATGGATGGATGCACTTTTATGATTGATAGATGCACTTTTATGATGATGATATGCACTTTTATGATGATAGATGCACTTTTATGATGGATGGATGCACTTTTATGATGGATAGATGCACTTTTATGATGGGTGATGCACTTTTTTTATGATGGATAGATGCACTTTTATGATGGATAGATGCACTTTTATGATGATAGATGCGCTTTTATGATGATATATATGCACTTTTATGATGGATGGATGCACTTTTATGATGATAGATGCACTTTTATGATGGATTGATGCACTTTTATGATGGATGGATGCACTTTTATGATTAGATGCACTTTTATGATGGATTGATGCACTTTTATGATGGATGGATGCACTTTTATGATGATATATGCACTTTTATGATTGATAGATGCACTTTTATGATGATAGATGCACTTTTATGATGGATGGATGCACTTTTATGATGGATGGATGCACTTTTATGATGATAGATGCACTTTATGATGATGGATGGATGGATGCGCTTTTATGATGGATGGATGCACTTTGATGATGGATGGATAGATGCACTTTTATGATGGATGGATGCACTTTTATGATGGATATATGCACTTTTATGATGATAGATGCACTTTTATGTGATGGATAGATGCACTTTTATGATGGATGGATGCACTTTTATGATGATAGATGCACTTTTATGATGGATTGATGCACTTTTATGATGGATGGATGCACTTTTATGATGATAGATGCACTTTTATGATGGATATGCACTTTTATGATGGATGGATGCACTTTTATGATGATATATGCACTTTTATGATGGATGGATGCACTTTTATGATGATAGATGCACTTTTATGATGGATTGATGCACTTTTATGATGGGTGATGCGCTTTTATGATGGATGGACTTTTATGATGGATAGATGCACTTTTATGATGGATGGATGCACTTTTATGATGGATAGATGCACTTTTATGATGGATGGATAGATGCACTTTTATGATGGATAGATGCACTTTTATGATGATAGATGCACTTTTATGATGGATGGATGCACTTTTATGATGATAGATGCACTTTTATGATGATGGATGGATGGATGCTTTTATGATGGATGAATGCAGTTTTATGATGGATTGATGCACTTTTATGATGGATGGATGCACTTTTATGATGATAGATGCACTTATGATGATGGATAGATGCACTTTTATGATGGATAGATGCACTTTTATGATGATGGATGCACTTTTATGATGGATGGATGCACTTTTATGATGATAGATGCACTTTTATGATGATAGATGCACTTTTATGATGGATGGATGCACTTTTATGATGGATTAGATGCACTTTTATGATGGATGGATGCACTTTTATGATGGATGGATGCACTTTATGATGATAGATGCACTTTTATGATGGATGGATGCACTTTTATGATGATAGATGCACTTTTATGATGGATGGATGCACTTTTATGATGGATAGATGCACTTTTATGATGGATGGATGCACTTTTATGATGATAGATGCACTTTTATGATGGATGGATGCACTTTTATGATGGATAGATGCACTTTTATGATGATATATGCACTTTTATGATGGATGGATGCACTTTTATGATGATAGATGCACTTTTATGATGATATATGCACTTTTATGATGGATGGATGCACTTTTATGATGGATATATGCACTTTTATGATGATAGATGCACTTTTATGATGGAGTGATGCACTTTTATGATGGATATATGCATGCTTTTATGATGATAGATGCACTTTTATGATGATATATGCACTTTTATGATGGATGGATGCACTTTTATGATGATAGATGCACTTTTATGATGGATGGATGCACTTTTATGATGGATGGATGCACTTTTATGATGGATGTATGCACTTTTATGATGATAGATGCACTTTTATGATGATAGATGCACTTTAATGATGGATGTATGCACTTTTATGATGGATGCATGCACTTTTATGATGATATGCACACTTTTATGATGGATAGATGCACACTTTTATGATGGATAGATGCACTTTTGATGATGACTTTTATGATATATGCACTTTTATGATGGATGGATGCACTTTTATGATGATAGATGCACTTTTATGATGGATTGATGCACTTTTATGATGGATGGATGCACTTTTATGATGGATGGATGCACTTTTATGATGATAGATGCACTTTTATGATGATAGATGCACTTTTATGATGGATGGATGCACTTTTATGATGATAGATGCGCTTTTTATGATGGAGTGATGCACTTTTATGATGGATAGATGCACTTTTATGATGGATGGATGCACTTTTATGATGATAGATGCACTTTTATGATGGATAGATGCACTTTTATGATGGATGGATGCACTTTTATGATGGATATATGCACTTTTATGATGATGGATGCACTTTTATGATGGATAGATGCACTTTTATAATGGATGGATGCACTTTTATGATGATAGATGCACTTTTATGATGGAGTGATGCACTTTTATGATGATGGATGCACTTTTATGATGGATGGATGCACTGCGATGATTGATAGATGCACTTTTATGATGGATATATGCACTTTTATGATGATAGATGCACTTTTATGATGGATGGATACTTTTATGATGATAGATGCACTTTTATGATGATAGATGCACTTTTATGATGGATGGATGCACTTTGATGATGATAGATGCGCACATGATGATAGATGCACTTTTATGATGATAGATGCACTTTTATGATGGATGGATGCACTTTTATGATGATAGATGCACTTTTATGATGGATTGATGCACTTTTATGATGGATGGATGCTTTTATGATGATAGATGCACTTTTATGATGGATTGATGCACTTTTATGATGGATGGATGCACTTTTATGATGATATATGCACTTTTATGATTGATAGATGCACTTTTATGATGATAGATGCACTTTTATGATGGATGGATGCACTTTTATGATGGATGGATGCACTTTTTGATGATTGATAGATACGCACATGATGATATATGCACTTTTATGATGATAGATGCACTTTTATGATGGATGGATGCACTTTGATGATGATAGATGCACTTTTATGATGGATGGATGCACTTTTATGATGGATATATGCGCACATGATGATAGATGCACTTTATGATGATAGATGCACTTTTATGATGGATGGATGCACTTTTATGATGATAGATGCACTTTTATGATGGATTGATGCACTTTTATGATGGATGGATGCACTTTTATGATGATAGATGCACTTTTATGATGGATTGATGCACTTTTATGATGGATGGATGCACTTTTATGATGATAGATGCACTTTTTTATGATGGATGGATGCACTTTTATGATGATAGATGCACTTTTATGATGGATTGATGCACTTTTATGATGGAGTGATGCACTTTTATGATGGATAGATGCACTTTTATGATGGATAGATGCACTTTTATGATGGATGGATGCACTTTTATGATGATAGATGCACTTTTTATGATGGATGGATAGATGCACTTTTATGATGGATAGATGCACTTTTATGATGGATTGATGCACTTTTATGATGGATGGATGCACTTTTATGATGATAGATGCACTTTTATGATGATAGATGGATGGATGCACTTTTATGATGGATGGATGCACTTTTATGATGGATGGATGCACTTTTATGATGGATGGATGCACTTTTATGATGATAGATGCACTTTTATGATGGATGGATAGATGCACTTTTATGATGGATAGATGCACTTTTATGATGATTGATGCACTTTTATGATGGATGGATGCACTTTTATGATGATAGATGCACTTTTATGATGATAGATGGATGGATGCACTTTTATGATGGATGAATGCAGTTTTTAGGATGGATTGATGCACTTTTATGATGGATGGATGCACTTTTATGATGGATGGATGCACTTTTATGATGATAGATGCACTTTTATGATGGATGGATGCACTTTTATGATGATAGATGCACTTTTATGATGGATGGATGCACTTTTATGATGATAGATGCACTTTTATGATGGATGGATGCACTTTTATGATGATAGATGCACTTTTATGATGGATGGATGCACTTTTATGATGATAGATGCACTTTTATGATGATAGATGCACTTTTATGAAGGATGGATGCACTTTTGATGATGCGCACTTTTATGATGGATGGATGCACTTTTATGATGGATGGATGCACTTTTATGATGGATGGATAGATGCACTTTTATGATGGATGGATGCACTTTTATGATGGATGGATGCACTTTTATGATGGATAGATGCACTTTTTATGATGGATAGATGCACTTTTATGATGGATGGATAGATGCACTTTTATGATGGATAGATGCACTTTTATGATGGATAGATGCACTTTTATGATGGATGGATAGATGCACTTTTATGATGGATAGATGCACTTTTATGATGGATAGATGCACTTTTATGATGATAGATGCACTTTTATTATGGATGGATGCACTTTTTTTATGATGATGGATGCACTTTTATGATGGATGGATGCACTTTTATGATGATAGATGCACTTTTATGATGGATGGATGCACTTTTATGATGATAGATGCACTTTTATGATGGATAGATGCACTTTTATGATGATAGATGCACTTTTATGATGGATGGATGCACTTTTATGATGGATGGATGCACTTTTATGATGATAGATGCACTTTTATGATGGATGGATGCACTTTTATGATGATAGATGCACTTTTATGATGGATGGATGCACTTTTATGATGGATAGATGCACTTTTATGATGGATGGATGCACTTTTATGATGGATGGATGCACTTTTATGATGGATAGATGCACTTTTATGATGGATGGATGCACTTTTATGATGGATAGATGCACTTTTATGATGGATGGATGCACTTTTATGATGGATAGATGCACTTTTATGATGGATGGATGCACTTTTATGATGATAGATGCACTTTTATGATGGATGGATGCACTTTTATGATGATAGATGCACTTTTATGATGGATAGATGCACTTTTATGATGGATGGATGCACTTTTATGATGATATATGCACTTTTATGATGGATATATGCACTTTTATGATGGATAGATGCACTTTTATGATGGATAGATGCACTTTTATGATGATATATGCACTTTTATGATGGATGGATGCACTTTTATGATGGGCGGATGCACTTTTATGATGGACATATGCACTTTTATGATGGATAGATGCACTTTTATGATGGATATATGCACTTTTATGATGATATATGCACTTTTATGATGGATGGATGCACTTTTATGATGGATGGATGCACTTTTATGATGGATGGATGCACTTTTATGATGATAGATGCACTTTTATGATGATAGATGCGCTTTTATGATGATATATGCACTTTTATGATGGATGGATGCACTTTTATGATGGAGCGGATGCACTTTTATGATGGACAGATGCACTTTTATGATGGATAGATGCACTTTTATGATGGATAGATGCACTTTTATGATGATATATGCACTTTTATGATGGATGGATGCACTTTTATGATGATAGATGCACTTTTATGATGGATGGATGCACTTTTATGATGGATAGATGCACTTTTATGATGATATAGATGCACTTTTATGATGGATGGATGCACTTTTATGATGGATGGATGCACTTTTATGATGATAGATGCACTTTTATGATGGATAGATGCACTTTTATGATGGATGGATGCACTTTTATGATGATAGATGCACTTTTATGATGATAGATGCACTTTTATGATGGATGGATGCACTTTTATGATGGATTGATGCACTTTTATGATGGATAGATGCACTTTTATGATGATAGATGCACTTTTATGATGATAGATGCACTTTTATGATGGATGGATGCACTTTTATGATGATGGATGCACTTTTATGATGGATGGATGCACTTTTATGATGGATAGATGCACTTTTATGATGGATGGATGCACTTTTATGATGGATGGATGCACATGATGATAGATGCACTTTGTGATGATATATGCGCTTTTAGTGATATATGCGCGCCAGTATGATATATGCACGGCACATTTATGATGGATGGATGCGCTTTTTATGATGGATAGATGCACTTTTATGATGGATAAATGCACTTTTGCCGATGATATATGCACTTTTACGCGGATGGATAGATGCACTTTTATGATGATATAGTACGCACATGATGATAGATGCGCTTTTATGATGATAGATGCACTTTTATGATGGATAGATGCACTTTTATATGATGGATGGATGCACTTTTATGATGATATATGCGCGCTTTTGTGATGATATATGCGCTTTTATAGTGGATATATGCACATTTACTTGATGGATGGATGCACTTTTATGATGGATAGATGCGCTTTTATGATGGATAGGTGCACTTTTATGATGATATATGCACTTTTATGATGGATGGATGCACGCACCTGATGATAGATGCACTTACCCCATGATGATATATGCTGCTTTTATGATGGATGGATTGCACTTTTATGATGATAGATGCGCTTTTTTATGAGTGATTGGATATTTTTTTCTTTATGATGGATAGATGCACTTTATGATGATAGATGCGCTTTTATGATGATATATGTACGCCTGATGGATGGATGCACTTTACGCGATGGATGGATGCGCACGCTTGATGATAGATGTGCTTTTATGATGGATAGATGCGCACATGATGATATATGCACTTTTTATGATGGATGAATGCACGCCACATGATGGATGGATGCACTTTTATGATGATGGATGCACTTTTATATTGATATGCCACGCACATAGTGGATGGATGCACTTTTATGATGATATATGCGCTTTTATGATGATAGATACTGCGCTTTTATGATGGATGAATGCAGTTTTATGATGGATTGATGCGCTTTTATAATGGATAGATGCACTTTTATGATGATAGATTTTGCTTTTGTGATGATATATGCGCTTTATGATGGATAGATGCACTTTTATGATGATATATGCGCACTTTATGATGGATGGATGCGCTTTGCCTTGATGGATGGATGCACTTTTTATGATGGATATATGCGCTTTTATGATAATGAATGCACTTTTATGATGATAGATGCACTTTATGATGATATATGCGCTTTTATGATGATATATGCACTTTTGTGATGGATATATGCACATTTGCCAGTGGATGGATGCGTTTTATGATGGATAGATGCGCTTTTGCGCATGATGGATTAGATGCGCTTTTATGATGATATGCTGCACTTTTAACGATGGATAGATGCACTTTTATGATGATATATGCGCTTTTATGATGATAGATGCTACTTTTATGATTGATGAATGCACTTTTGTGATGGATAGATACACTTTTATGATGGATGGATGTACTTTTATGATGATATATGCCTGCACTTTTATGATGATAGATGCCACTTTTATGATGGATGAATGCAGTTTTATGATGGATTGATGCACTTTTATAATGAACAGATGCACTTTTTATGATGATATGTGCGCTTTTATGATGATATAGAAGAAAAGTAGGAAAAGCGTTGCATTTGTGGCGCTTTGCTACGGCACACGCTTGTTTGTATACCTTTACTTGTGTATGATGGATGGATCACTTTTATGATGGATAGCACTTTTATGATAATGGATGCACTTTTATGATAGATGATACGCACATGATGATAGATGCACTTTTATGATGGATGGATGCACTTTTATGATGGATATATACACTTTTATGATGATAGATGCACTTTTATAATGGATGGATGCACTTTTATGTTGTGATAGATGCACTTTTATGTTAAATATCTGCACTTTTATGATGGATGGATCGGATGCGCTTTTATAATTGGATATATGCGCTTTAGCATGATGATATATGCGCTTTATGATGGAGCTGATGCACTTTTATGATGGATATATGCACTTTTATGATGATAGATGCGCACCTATGATGATATATGCACTTTTATGATGGATGGATGCGCACCTATGATGATAGATACACTTACCCCATGATGGATGGATGCACTTTTATGATGGATATATGCGCTTTTATGATGATAAATGCACTTTTATGATGATAGATGCACGCTTTTGCCAGTGGATATATGCACTTTTATGATGGATGGTTGCACTTTTATGATGATATATGCGCTTTTATGATGATAGATGCGCACATGATGATGATATGCACTTTTATGATGATAGATGCGCACTTTTGCTGATGATAGATGCACTTTTATGATGATATATGCGCTTTTACCTTGATAGATGCACTTTTATGAGTGATATATGCGCACGCTTATGATGATAGATGTACTTGTATGATGATATATGCACTTTTATGATGGATGGATGCACTTTTATGATGATAGATACGCACGCATGATGGATTGATGCACTTTTATGATGGATGGATGCACTTTTATGATGAATGGATGCACTTTTATGATGATAGATGCGCGCCACTATGATGATAGATGCGCATATGATGGATGGATGCGCTTTTATGATGATAGATGCACTTTTATGATGGAGTGATGCGCTTTTATGATGGATAGATGCACTTTTATGATGGATGGATGCGCTTTTATGATGATGATGTATGCACTTTTATTATGATATATGCACTTTTATGATGGATGGATGCGCACTTTTGCCAGTGGATATATGCGCTTTTTATGATAATGGATGCACTTTTATGGCTGATAGATGCACTTTTATAATGGATGGATGCGCACATGATGATAGATGCCGCATGATGATGTAATTATGCGCACGCATGATGCGGATGGATGCACTTTTATGATGGATGGATGCACTTTTATGATTGATAGATGCGCTTTTATGATGATATATGCACTTTTATGATGATAGATGCGCTTTTATGATGGATGGATGCGCTTTTATGATGATGATAGATGCACTTTTATGATGGGTGATGCGCACATGATGGATATATGCCACTTTTATGATGGATGGATGCAGCACATGATTGATAGATGCACTTTTATGATGATATATGCACTTTTATGATGATAGATGCACTTTTATGATGGATGGATGCGCTTTTATGATGATAGATGCACTTTTTATGATGGAGTGATGCACATACCTTGATGATATATGCACTTTTATGATGATAGATGCGCTTTTATGATGATATATGCGCTTTTATGATGATAGATGCACTTTTATGATGATATATGCGCACGCATGATTGATAGATGCACTTTTATGATGATATATATACTTTTATGATGATAGATGCACTTTTATGATGGATGGATGCACTTTTATGATGATAGATGCGCTTTTATGATGAGAGTGATGCGCACACTTGATGGATATATGCACTTTTATGATGATAGATGCACTTTTACTTGATGATAGATGCACTTTTATGATGATAGATGCACTTTTATGATGATGGATGGATAGATGCGCTTTTATGATGATAGATGCGCTTTTATGATGGACAAATGCGCTTTTTATGATGATAGATGCACTTTTATGATGGATGGATGCGCACTTTTATGATGATGAATGCGCTTTTATGATGGATATATGCACTTTTATGATGATAGATGCGCGCGCATGATGGATGGATGCACTTTTATGATGATAGATGCGCTTTTATGATGGATATATGCACTTTTATGATGATAGATGCACTTTTATGATGGATGGATGCACTTTTGCGCCAGTGGATGGATGCACTTTTATGATGATAGATGCGCTTTTATGATGGATGGATGCACTTACATGATGGATAGATGCACTTTTATGATGGATGGATGCGCTTTTATGATGGATAAGATGCGCTTTTATGATGGATGGATGAACTTTGCCAGTGGATGGATGCACTTTTATGATGATAGATGCACTTTTATGCCAGTGGATGGATGCACATACGCGGTAGATAGATGCGCTTTTATGATGGATGGATGCGCACTTTTATGATGGATAGATGCGCTTTTTATGATGGATGGATGCGCTTTTATGATGATAAGATGCACTTTTATAGTGAATGGATGCCACTTTTATGATGATAGATGCACTTTTATGATGGACAGTTGCGCGCTTTTATGATGGATGGATGCACTTTTTATGATGATATATGCACTTTTATGATTGATATATGCACTTTTTATGATGAATAGATGCGCTTTGCGATGATACGATGCACTTTTGCTGATGATATATGCACTTTTATAGTGGATGGATGCACTTTATGATGGGCGGATACGCTGCATGATGGACATATGCGCTTTTATGATGATAGATGCGCCACCTTGATGATATATGCACTTTTATGATGATATATGCGCTTTTATGATGGATGGATGCACTTTTATGATGGGACGGATGCACACTTTTATGATGGACATATGCGCTTTTATGATGATAGATGCACTTTTATGATGATAGATGCCACTTTTATGATGATATATGCACTTTTATGATGGATAAGTGCGCTTTTATGATGGACGGATGCACTTTTATGGTGGACATGTGCACTTTTATGATGATAGATGCGCTTTTATGATGATAGATGCACTTTTATGATGATATATGCACTTTTATGATGGATGGATGCACGCTTGTGATGATAGATGCACACTTTTATGATGGATGGATGCACTTTTGCGATGGATGCGCGCACTTGATGATAAGATGACTGATGCACTTTTATGATGATATATGCACTTATGATGGATGGATGCACTTTTATGATGGATGGATGCGCTTTATGATGATAGATGTACTTTTATGATGGATAGATGCGCACCTTGATGATATATGCACACTTTTATGATGGATGGAATCACTTTTATGATGGATGGATGCGCTTTTATGATGATAGATGCACTTTTATGATGATATATGCGCTTTTACTGATGGATGAATTTGCGCTTTTATGATGATATATGCGCTTTTATGATGATAGATGCGCACTTTTATGATGGATGAATGCAGTTTTGTAGTGGATTGATGCGCTTTTATAATGGATAGATGCACACTTTTATGATGATAGATGCACTTTTATGATGATATATGCACTTTATGATGGATGGATGCACTTACCATGATGATATATGCACTTTTTTATGATGGATGGATGCACTTTTATGATGGATGGGTCTGCACTTTTATGATGGATATATGCACTTTTATGATAATGAATTTTACTTTTATGATGATAGATACTTTTATGAGTGATATATGCACTTTTATGATGATATATGCGCTTTTATGGTGGATATATGCGCATTTGTGATGGATGGATGCACTTTTATGATGGATAGATGCACTTTTATGATGGATAGATGCTGCTTTTATGATGATATATGCACTTTTTTATGATGGATAGATGCGCACCCCATGATGATATATGCACTTTTATGATGATAGATGCACTTTTATGATGATAGATACTTTTATATGATGGATAGATGCTGCACACTTTATGATGGATGGATGCGCACTTTTATGATGATATATGCACTTTTATGATGATATATGCACTTTTATGATGGATATATGCGCATTTATGATGGATGGATGCACTTTTATGATGGATAGATGCACTTTTATGATGGATAGATTAACTTTTATGATGATATATGCACTTTTATGATGGATGGATGCACTTTTATGATGATAGATGCGCACATGATGATATATGCACTTTTATGATGGATGGATGCACTTTTATGATGATAGATGCGCACTTTTATGATGGATGGATGCACTTTTATGATGGATAGATACTTTTATGATGATGATAGATGCACTTTGCCAGTGATGTAATAAACTTATGGTGGATGGATGCGCTTTTATGATGGATGGATGCACTTTTATGATGATAGATGTACTTTTATGATGGATAAGATGCTGCTTTTATGATGATATATGCACTTTTATGATGGATGGATGCGCTTTGATGATGGATGGATACGCTTTTATGATGATAGATACTTTTATGATGATATATGCACTTTTTATGATGGATGGATGCACTTGCGCGATGATATATACACTTTTATGTATGATAGATGCACTTTTATGATGGATGAATGCAGTTTATGATGGATTGATGCGCTTTTATAATGGATAGATGCGCACATGATGATAGATGCACTTTTATGATGATATGCACGCTATGATGGATGGATGCACTTTTATGATGATATGCGCACTTTTATGATGGATGGATGCACTTTTATGATGGATGGATGCACTTTTTATGATGGATATATGCACTTTTATGATAATGGATGCACTTTTATGATGATAGATGCGCTTTTATGATGATATATGCACTTTTATGATGATATATGCGCTTTTATGATGGATATATGCACATTTATGATGGATGGATGCACTTTTATGATGGATAGATGCACTTTTATGATGGATAGATGCGCTTTTATGATGATATATGCACTTTTATGATGGATAGATGCACTTTATGATGATATATGCACTTTTATGATGATAGATGCGCGCACATGATGATAGATGCACTTTTATGATGGATAGATGTACTTTTATGATGGATGGATGCGCTTTTATGATGATATATGCGCGCATGATGATAGATGCGCGCGCATGATGGATGAATGCAGTTTATGATGGATTGATGCACTTTTTATAATGGATAGTCGCACTTTGTATGATGATATATGCACTTTTATGATGATATATACGCTTTTATGATGGATGGATGCACTTTTATGATGGATATATGCACTTTTATGATAATGGATGCACGCACATGATGATAGATGCACTTTTTATGATGATAGATGCACTTTTATGATGGATGGATGCACTTTTGCCAGATGGATATATGCACCTTACCCCAGCGATTGATGATGCGCTTTTATAATGGATGGATGCACTTTTATGATGATAGATGCACTTTTATGATGATATATGCACTTTTATGATGGATGGATGGATGCACTTTGATGGAGTGGATGTGCACTTTATGATGATATATGCACTTTTATGATGAGATGATGCACTTTTATGATGGATATATGCACTTTTATGATGATAGATGCGCTTTTATGATGATATATGCACCGCAATGATGGATGGATGCACTTTTATGATGATAGATGCACTTTTATGATGGATGGATGCCACTTTTATGATGGATATATGGCACTTTTATGATGATAGATGCACTTTTATGATGATAGATGCACTTTTGCTGATGGATATATGCACTTTTATGATGGATGGATGCACTTTTATGATGATATATGCACTTTTATGATGATGATGCGCACTGATGATGATATATGCGCTTTTATGATGATAGATGCACTTTTATGATGATAGATGCGCTTTTATGATGATAGATGCGCTTTTATGATGATATATGCACTTTTATGATGATAGATGCACTTTTATGATGATATATGCTGCACTTTTATGATGGATGGATGCACTTTTATGATGATAGATGCACTTTGCATGATGGGATTGATGCACTTTTTGATGGATGGATGCACTTTTATGATGGATGGATGCGCACCTTTATGATGATAGATGCGCATGATGATGATAGGCACTTTTATGATGGATGGATGCACTTTTATGATGATAGATGCACTTTTATGATGGATGGATGCGCTTTTATGATGGATAGATGCACTTTTATGATGGATGGATGCACTTTTATGATGGATATATGCACTTTTATTATGATATATGCACTTTTATGATGGATGGATGCACTTTTATGATGGATATATGCACTTTTATGATAATGGATGCGCACATGACGATAGATGCGCTTTTATCAATGGATGGATGCGACTTTTATGATGATAGATGCACTTTTATGATGGGTAGATGCACTTTTATGATGGATGGATGCACTTTTATGATGGATGGATGCACTTTTATGATTGATAGATGCACTTTTATGATGATATATGCGCTTTACATGATGATAGATGCACTTTACATGATGATGGATATGATGAACTGGATGCATATGATGATGGATGCACTTTTATGATGGAAGTGATGCACTTTTATGATGGATATATGCACTTTTATGATGGATGGATGTCTTTTGCCTGATTGATAGATGCGCTTTTATGATGATATATGCACTTTTATGATGATAGATGCACTTTTATGATGGATGGATGCACTTTTATGATGATAGATGCACTTTTATGATGGAGGTGATGCACTTTTTGATGATGGATATATGCACTTTTATGATGATAGATGACTGCACTTTATGATGATAGATGCACTTTTATGATGATATATGCACTTTTGCTGATGGATGGATGCACTTTTATGATGATAGATGCACTTTTATGATGGATTGATGCACTTTTATGATGGATGGATGCACTTTTGCATGATGATAGATGCGCTTTTATGATGGATTGATGCACTTTTATGATGGATGGATGCACTTTTATGATGATATATGCTGCTTTTATGATTGATAGATGCACTTTTTATGATGATAGATGCACTTTTATGATGGATGGATGCGCTTTTATGATGGATGGATTCACTTTATGATTGATAGATGCACCTTGCTTGATGATATATGCACTTTTATGATTGATAGATGCACTTTTATGATGGATGGATGCACTGTTATGATGATAGATGCACTTTTGCGATGGATGGATGCACACTTTTATGATGGATATATGCACTTTTAATGATGATAGATGCGCTTTGATGATGATATGATGAATGAGCACTTTATGATGGATGGATGCGCACTATGATGATAGATGCGCTTTTACTGATGGATTGATGCGCTTTTATGATGGATGGATGCACTTTTGTGATGATAGATACACTTTGCAGTGATGGATTGATGCACTTTTGTGATGGATGGATGCACTTTTATGATGATATATGCACTTTTATGATGGATGGATGCGCGCTTTTATGATGATAGATGCGCTTTTGCGATGGATTGATGCGCTTTTATGATGGAGTGATGCGCTTTTGCATGGTGGATGCACTTTTGCCAGTGGATAGATGCGCTTTTATGATGGATGGATGCACTTTTATGATGAATATATGCACTTTTATGATAATAGGATGCACTGTTGAAGTTCGATATATGCACTTTTATGATGATATATGCGCTTTTATGATGATAGATGCGCTTTTATGATGAGATAGATGCACTTTTGCGTTGATAGATGCGCTTTTATGGTGAATATATGCGCTTTTATGATGGATGGATACTGCACTTTTATGATGGATGAATACACTTTATGATGAATGGGTACACTTTTATGATGGATAGATGCACTTTTATGATGGATGGATGCGCTTTTATGATGATAGATGCACTTTTTATGATGGAGTGATGCACTTTTATGATGGATGGATGCACTTTTATGATGATAGATGCACTTTTATGATGATAGATGCTTTTATAATGGATGGATGCACTTTTATGATGATTAGATGTACTTTTTATGATGGTAGTGTTGCACTTACATGATGATAGATGCACTTTTTATGATAAATATATGCGCTTTTATGATGGATGGATGCACTTTTGCTATGATGGATAGATGCGCTTTTATGATGGATAGATGCACTTTGCTGGGCTTCAAAAGCAGGTAAACATATTCACTGCCATTATAAAGCGTGTTCGAAACCAAGTTTATTTTTACTATAACTCTGATTGTGACTTTTATCAGACAGAAGAATGTCATACACCTAGGATAACTTGAGGAAGTAAATCATGGGGTCATTACAATTTTGTCTGAACTATCCTGTAAGTGAGCGTGTGATGTGTGTGTGTTGCGGAGGGCTCTTACTGCGATCGCGGCGGGGCTCCGTGTCCGGGGCTGGCTGAGTCTGCAGGAGAACGGGTACCGCGCTGGTGCTCGTGCCTCGAGCGGATGTTCTCGGCAGCGCAGCTCCGACACGCGCTGCTCCAGCTCCAGGATGCGCCTCTTCTGCCGCTCCAGCAGCGTCTGCTGGGTCTCGATGATCGCGTTCAGCTCCTTCAGATAGCCCGCTGCACGCTTCGTCGGGTGCTCGGTCCGGCTGTCCATCTATGCTCACTGAACCACCGCACCAACCGAGTCAAATGGCGAGAGGAGCGCACGTCCCGCAACCAGCCATGCTCATGTATCAAACACGACTCTGCGTCTCCACGTAAATTGCCACTAAAGGTTACATATCGTTTCCATCACAGTTCTGGAAGGAGTTGGTGGTTTAGAGTAGAATAATATTAAAATCCGCTGGCACTTCAGTGGTGACTTACTTAGTAACGCAGCTGCTGTGTCTACAATAAACCCCGCCACACGCATAAACAAAAAGGCTTTGATTGGTCCACACTGCTTGTCTGCGGTGTTGGACGCTGTAACGGTTTTCCAACATCTTTACACATCGCTACTGCTGAATGTGTTGAACTGGGATAATGCGTTATTTCTGCAGAGAGAAACAACACAGATGTATCTGAATCCTGAAACACAGCATTCAATGCCTCAACACATCTAATTATTTTTTGGTATTTGTCGCCAGTGTTGTCAGAAAGCCTAGCCACGTTTCAATTCTACACCTGAAGCTGTGATGCCATTATACTGATTTATTTTTACGCCCATTTACATTTGTGCCAAGGCCTCAATTGACTAACAGAAATAAAAAAGAAGGAGAGAGGCATCTTGCCTAATGCCACAATGAGGCGTATCAAACCTTGCCAGTGCACAAAACCGATTCCAAAAGTTTGGGGACACTGCTACAGAAGCTTGAATAAAAAACAGAATGCAATGATGTGGAAGTTTCAAATTTCAATGTTACCCAATCAGAATACAACATAGATGGCTTATATCAAATGTTTTAAACTGAGAGAAAATGTATCATTTTTAAGGAAAAAATAAGTTGATTTAAAATTTCATAGCATCAGCACATCTCAAAAAAGTTGAGGACAAGACCATGTTTCCCACTGTGTGGCATCCTCTTCTTTTTCTAACAGTCTCTGCAAGCGCGTCACGGGGACTGAGGAACCAAGCTACTCAAGTTTGAGAATAGGAATGTTTGTCCCATTCTTGTCTAATACGGAAGCCTGGTTGCTCCAGCTGTCTTAGGTCGCTTCTTTGTGGCATCTTCCTGCTTTATGATCGCCAAACTCCCCCGACATGTTCAGCGAGTTCAGCTGGCGTGCTTGAGTTCCGCGGGCGATGGCGCTTTAGCTTCATCAATATGCTTACAGAGCAAGCCCGCCAAACAATAACAATAACATCCTTCTCCGATCACAAACCGTGGGTGGATGAATTCAATCCGTGCTGCAGTGAACACCGCACTGCCGCTTACAATGCCAGTCTCCTATCAGGGGACATGACTGAATACGAATCGTCCTGCTATGCTCTCAGGCGCGCATGATTAAAGCCGCAAAGCTCCGTTACAAAGACCAAGTGGAGTCTTATTTCCAACTCAGCGACTCGTGATTGCATGTGGCAGGGTCTGAGAATCCATCTGCTCTTTGAATCTGAATCCTCTGCAGGGTCAGAGCTGATCATTAAACGTGAATGAGTTAAACTCTTCTCACTAACCGGCGTGTGGCAACTCAGCCAAGTGGCGCGTTAGAGAAATTACTCAGAGCAGCAACAACCAGTCTCTGTCTCGGAGGATGAAGTTCGGAGAGCACTCCAGAAGTGTGGACGTCAGGGGAAAGCTGCCGGGCCGGATGGTATTTCAGGTCGTGTTCTGCGGTCCTGCTGATCAGCTCGCCGGGTTGTTTTACATCTATCTTTAATAGGTCCTCGCTGCATCTGTGGTCCCACCTCCTTCAAAAAATCACACCATCATCCCTGTCCCTAGAACAGTAAACCCTCTTGCCTAAATATTTCCCCTATCGTCCAGTGGCTCTCACGTCTATAGTCATGAAGGGCTTTACGAGAACTCATTAAAGAAACACCATTTGCTCTTCATCCTGACACTTTGGACCCTCTTCCCAGTTTTGCCTATAGTCCCAATGGGTCGACTGAAGATGCCATATCTCCATGTCCTCCACTCTCCCTCCACTCATAGGAAACGGCAAAAGTACTGAACTAAAGTAAGGCTGCTATTTATTGACTATGCAATATAATGTACCAAACGAGTTTATAACAGAGTTGTTACACAGTAACCGCGAGGAACAAAAGAAATGCAGTGCAATGACAGTATGTTTATCCTGAAGTGAAGTCCGCGTGTTATTAAGTGACTGGGTTCAAGAGTCCTGATAACCTGGGGGAAAAATCCTCCTGAGTCTCTCAGTTTTGGCCATCGAAGGCGAGCGCTTACCAGATGGCAACAGCGTGAAATGAGGTTTGCAGGGTGATTAGAGTCGCTTGATGATCTTAGTAAAGCTCTACGTTCTGCAGCGTTTGGTGTGAAGCGTCCTGCAGAGGCGGGAGAAGCCCCTGAACCCGTGAATGAATACGCTTCGGATAAAGCGCCCGCGACTCTTTGCAAGGCTTTGCCCGGTCATGACTGGTGCTGTTCCCATTCCACGCTGTGATG